>JAJHZJ010000241.1:0-600000 GCA_023548195.1 Bettongia penicillata ogilbyi | reverse complement strand
TAGATAGATAGATAGATAGATAGATAGATAGATAGATAGATAGATAGATAGATGATATGATACAGACAGATGTAGATAGATGATATAGATGTAGATAGAGTAGAGAGATATCTAGAATTAGAGATCTCTGAGTCATCTAAATAGAGAGAGTAAATAGCATCTAATGAAATTACAAAGAGGGAAAAGAGAAGAAAGCCTAGGATATAACCTTGGAGAGCACCCGCAGTTAGGAAGCATGATAAATGATGATTTAGCAAAGGACACTGAAAAGACATGGTCTGTTAGCTAGGAGGGGAACTAAAGAAAGCAGTATTGTGAAAACTGAGAAGGGAGACTATCCAGAGGAGAGGAGGGTGATTGAGAGTAGCCAATACAGTATCAAGAAGGATGAGCCCTTTCGTTGAATGATTGGTCTTCTGTGTGTGTGTGTGTGTGTGTGTGTGTGTGTGTGTGTGTGTATATATATATTTCCCCCAGAGGGATATCTAGGTCAAAGAATATGGATATTTTTGTTGCTTTGCTTTCTAGAATGAGTTGACCCACCCACAATTCCTACAATGCATTAGTGTGCCTGTCTTTCCACAACCCTCCCAAGCCTTTACCAATAAACTCTTAATTACTAAATCCATTGACCTTTTAAAAATTTAATCCTCCTTGACCTCTTTGTTGATTTTTTTGACACTGTTGCCTACCCCCTTCTCCCTGATGGTGTCTTTTCCCTCAGTACAGACCACTTTCCTAGCTTCGAACTCTCAGTTTGATTTCTCCTCATTTTCCTTTCCTGGATCCTAATTACCACCCCTCCCAATAATATGGAACCCCAAGACTCTCTTGGTCTCAGTTATTCTCTCTCTCTCTCTCTTCCATTTCCCCTTGGTCTTTGTGATCCATTCCTTTGGTTTCAATTACCTTGGTTTCAATGCTCCCACATAGAGTAATCCCCTCTCTCTTGTATTCCAGTCCTTTATCATACACTCCGCAAGGGTCATTTCCTGCCAAATGCCCTTTCCGCGTCTCAAATGCAGAATGTTAAATATGAAACCTATTTTGTGCATTTCTACATTCCTAAACCCATCCCTCCTTTGAACTTTTATGTTTCTTTTCAACTCTGATGTTTCTGTTAAAGGCAGTACCCAAAATGCATCCTCCTCTTGACTGTACATCATGCATCTCACTGTTCTTGGTTTTCTGGGTTCAACTCCTCCCTCATCCATTACCCAATCTGATCCCCATTAGATTGTAAGCTCCTGAGGACAGGGATTATCTTTCATGTCACCACTGCATAGCCCAGCTCCAGACAGTAGTGGGAGCACAATAAATGTCCATCGAAAGTATGGTTGAATACATGATCCCCTGAATATCCAGGAGCTCTCCTTCCCTGTTGAGAGAACATTTATAGGCGATCAGAATCTAGGGTAGAATAACAATTAACACCCAATTGATGTTTTGTCCTTAATGTAACCAGAAGGATTGAAAGGAAATCAATTTGTGAATTTTATAAATGTTTATAAACCCATGAAATTTTATAGGTTGCTATACAGCACGTGTAGTGTTGGGAACAAATAAAGGATTTTTGTGTTCACAGAAATGCAACCTGGACTAGAAAATAGAGTCAGACCTGGAGTATGGATGATATGGATTCAAATTGCTCCTCTGGCACTTACTAGCTGTGTGACCCTGAGTCAGTCACTTAATCTCCCTAGGTCTCACTTTCTTTATCTGTAAAATAGAGGTTGGAATTTCTGTGGCCCTTAACTCCTACCGTTGCTGTGAGGATCATGAGAGCCAGTATATCTGAAATGATTTGCCAAATTAAAGAACTAGAAGGAAGCTAGCCAACAACGATGCTCTCCTCTAGTGTTTCTGAACAGCCATCATTTATGAGGCAGGGTGATTCATTTGAGACATTTGTCCATTTCCCCCCATGAGTAGAAGAGGGAAAAGAAACCCTTGGAGAGTCTGGAGAAGGAGAAACCTTTGATCAGATCTGTACTTTAGGAGTATCAGACTAAAGTCAGCAGAGCCATGAAAGCAAGTGTGACTGCAGCAATGGAAACAGAAAGGAAAGCCACGTGGAAACAATCAGAAATGGGAGATGGGACAACTCCCTCTACTCCTTTGCAGAAATGGGTGACTCCAGCAGCACTGCATAGAATATCAGACTTGCTTAATCTTTTAGTTTTGAAGTTTTTATTTTTTCTTTCTGTTTTTTTATTCTTTATTATAAACGATGACAGTTGGAAGGAGGGAGAATAGAAGGAACATGCAGATGCTGTAATAAGATAACAATAAAAATCCATTTTTAAAAAGTCATACTGAGAATAACAAGTGGGAAGCAGATGTGTTGTAGAGGCAGGGAGGCCCATTAGGAGGCATTGTCTCCAGGCAAGAAGAGATGATGAAATGCTTTTGGCATCTGGAAAGAAGATAGATGCAAAATATGTCATGGAGGCACTACTGACCACACGACAACTGATTTGATGTGAGGAATGAGGGACCATCAAGTCTTGGCTTCTGGATTTTGAACCTGAATAACTGGGAGCATGGTGAGAGGGCAAAAATAGGGAAATGTAAAAGATAAGTTTTGCTGAAAAGATGATGAGTTCTATTTTGGACATCTATGTGGAACATCTATAAGACATCCAATTTGAAATATCCAAAGACAGTTGCTGATGTGAGTCTGAAGCTCAAGAGAGACTAAGACTGATTATCCAGACATTGGATTCTTCCACAGAGAATTGGTAATTAAACCCATGAGAGGGGATGAGGTTGTAGATATTTTAGAGAAAGAAGAGAAATGGATCCAGACAGACCATTGGGAAGGTATCCACCCTTGTGGGTAGGTACATGAAGTGTTTTTTATGTGCCGGGTACTGTGCTAAACTCTAAACATACAAGTGTAAGCAAGGAAGATAGACTGCTCTCAAAGAAGAAAGACAATGCATAAGGGAAGATGGAAAGAGGGAGAGGCACAAGTAGTGCTGTGGTGTGGATGGGAAATACTATGGAGCACTAGCTATTAGCAAGATACAGCCAAAACTCACCTAACCATTCTTTCAACACAATGGCAGAGTACTTCTGTTGGGGGGTGGGGAAAGGGCTGGCTGACGTAGGAGATGGTCAGGAAGTCCCATGAGGTCTGATTCTCAGCAGTCAGAGCCCAGGGTATCCAAGGGCAGAGTAATGAGGACAATATCCAGAGTAGAGGCAACATATTGAGGAAATGACTGAATGTTAAGGATGATGGTGGTGATTCTACAAAGGAGACCGAGGAAGAATGACTAAATAGATAGGAGGAAAATCATAAAACACTGTCATGAAAACCAAGGGAGGAGAAGCTCTCTAAGAAGAGGGGAGATAGCCCATAATACATAATACACAGAGTTCAATGGATGGATGAATGAATGGGTTGGTGAGTGGATGAATGGATGAATGGATAGATAGATAGATGGATGGATTTAAAGCTTAGCATGTACCAAGTACTGTGTTAAGCCCTGAAGATATAAATACAAGCAATCAAGATAATTTTTGCTTTCATAGAGCTTATATTCTAATAGGAGAAAACAAGACATATAGGAGAATGGTAGCCAAGAGGGAAAGAGGGGTGTTGATTGATGGACATAGCTTTTCCAATTTCTTCTAGCTCTAAGCCTATGACACTGTAATCTTCTGATGGGAAGCTAGGTGATACAGTGGATAGAGCACTGGGCTTAAAATCAGAAGACTTATCTTTATGAGTTCAAATCTGGCCTCAGACATTCACTAGCTATGTGACCCTGTTTGCCCCAGTTCCTTATCTGTAAGGGCTGGAGAAATAAATGACCAACCACTCCAGTATCTTTGCCAAGAAGATCCCAAATGGGGTCATGAAAAGTCAGACAGAACTGAAATGATTTAATAACAAAAATATCTTCTAATAGGCCAATAGATTCAAACGTTGAGAACAGTATGACACTGAACTCATTCATTATTGGATCAAGACTTGGAAGGAAGGAAAATCAGATAAGAGCAGAGGAAATGGTCTAGGAAAACAAAGAGGAAGGGAATGATTGGAGCTTCTGGCAACTAATTCTTAGAAGAATGAGACAAAGTGAGAGAGAGGAAAGGCAGGAAGTTGTGGCCTGATAGAAGAAATATCCTACTATGAGTCCTGTTTTATTACCAAAAAAATGGTAAGCTCTGTAGAGTAAATCATAGTCTTGAAGTATTTCCCCTGACAAGAAGTCTCTAATGCATATTGTAAGATGATAAAAAATTTTATTTTAAGTTCAACCACAAAGAAAACTTTATTAATCATAAACTACTTTTTGATTATTAAAGTCAATTGAAAAAAGAAAATGAGATATATGCTCAGCAAGAGATTGGCCGCTGTCCTGTAGGATGTTCCACACAGAACACAGAGGTAAAAGGGTTTCCTCAGGAGAGGTCTTGGAGATGCTTCTGTTGGCATATGGCATGTTGTTAATTTCATGAAGTTCCAGAACATTTTAAGTCCTCCATGATGAGGTCTGGAATTATTCAAGAGATTAGCCTAACTATCTATACAAGAAAATCCAAATGGATGCTGCATATTGTCAATGGCAGTTGGATAGCCAATCTACATTGGTTAGTGTACGAGTGCATGAAGTCAGAATTGGTACTTTCACCCAGAATCAAACAGGAAAAGGGATTAGGCTGAATTGTATTTAGGAAATATCTCACTGCTTTCAGTAATCCCAAACTAATTCCTGAAACAAAATTCCCATTTTTTTAATACCAGTGTCTTCCTAGTGATGTTGTCTGATTATGGACTTTGAAAAGTCATGGTCTTTAAAGTTGCAAATGACTCAATGGGCGAAGGAGAGCTATAAGCAACTTATAGTATCTCTCCAGTGATGACCCACATGTAAAAAATGCTATAAATTAAATATGCATTTGGAAAAGGAGGTGGACTGCTAATGGTGAGAGTAAGGGAGTAAAAGATGCACACCATGAGTGTCACAACGTTACCCACAGGATGGAAGAAGACCTAAAGACAGAACTCCAGAGCATTGGCAAGCCCCATGGAATGAGATGGACAGGTATTGCCCAGCATGTGGACATGGGGATGGGTGTTGCTCTTTACCATTACAAAACCCCAACAATGAGTCCATGTCATTGAAGTGACCTACCCTGATCTAGAATCATAAACATTCTTTTTTATACTTAATAGTATATTTTCTGATTACATGTAAATATAATTTTCAATATTCATTTTTGTAAGATTTTGAATTCCAAATTTTTCTCCCTCCCCGCCTTCCCCACCCTTTCTCCAAGTTAGCAAGCAATTTTATATAGGTTATATGTGTACAATCATGCTAACCATATTTCCACATTAGTCATGTTGTGAAAGAAGAGTCAGAACAAAATGGAAAAACCACGAGAAAGAAAAAACAAAAGTAAAAATAGCGTGCTTCAATCTGCATTCATACTCCATAGTTCTTTCTCTGGATGTGGATAGTCTTGGACTTGTTGCTGAGGAGAGCTAGCTCAATCATCATTAATCATTGCACGGTGTTGCTGTTACTGTGTACAGTGTTTTTAAAAAGGGAATGTTTGAAAGATAATTGCTTCTGTCTTTGTGTATTTCAGAGGGATGTCTTTGTTTTAAGAGAAATATTTTAGGAGAAAGGTGATTATTAAACCCTTTCTTTGACTTCCACCTGGAAATAAGTGCTTCCTTCTCTACATTCCTAGGGGGCTCTCATTTAGACTTAACCCTGATCTACTTTTGCTTTCTGTCTTAGTTTGCAGCTATACATATGCATGCATGTGCGTATATATGTATATTTTCTCTACCCTAATAGACTAGAAGTGCTCCATGAAAGTAGGGGTTTTGTCTAATCCTTCTTTGTCCTGTCCTGTGTAGAGCAAGGGCTCATCAAACATTTGTCAACTTAATGCAGGAATATGGATTCTAGAAATGTTTTGTTGTTTCCTATCTTGTCTCTCCTAATATTCCTAAGTAAGTATCTTGAGCATGTCCTTATTGAGTTACCTTGAAAGAAATGAATTACTTCTTTGGCTTTGCTTGTCCTTTTATGTCTAGCAACTTTGAACTCTCTTGACCTATCACAATTAGGTTTGTATTAACTGGATTCTTGATTTGAGAAAGAAAACACAAAAGGATCCTTTGAAAGTCATTGGCCAGTGAGCAATCCCCAGGAAAGTTATAGACTATAGAGCTAAAAAGCCCTTTAGCATCACCTAATAAAAGCCTCTCATCCCCCAGCAGAGGAAACTAAGGCCCAGAGAAGGGAAAGATCTTGTTCATGGCCACACCACTTGTAATTGGAATTCCAGGCAAGGTTTTCTGTTTTGAAGTACTGTGCTTGACCCAACGTAAGCCCTTAATAAATGCTATTTAACTGACTTCTTGCTTCGCTACATTTACTAGCCGTGGATGATGATTCTCCACTTTTCTGAAAATCCAACAGTCTCTCTACTGGTTGGCACACATACTACTGGCACTGTCTTTTGGGGATAGGGATCAAGACCAAACCTGTGATTTCATTGGTATTGGGAGCTCCCAGGAGAGTTCTACCAATGCAGCTCAGTACCTTCTCTGCAACTTATCACCTGAAAGATTTTCCCTGAGCACAAACAGGTTAAGTGACTTGTCTAGGGTCATACAGTCAGTGTGTATCAGAGACAGGACATGAGTTCAGATTTTCCCATCCCTAGAGCAGCTCTTTATCCACTGTATTGTGCTTTTTCTCCACAGTCTTCTGCCTTCCCCTACGCCTTTCAAATATCTCTATAGCAGTTGCTGACACAGTTCTTGTTGAAGGCTGCAAGGGAACCATATGGTCATCCTCAGCACAGGGTGAAGTGCTCACACCTGCCTGTGGGGTATTGTGGTCAACCTCTGATCTCAGTGCTGTGCCTGATCTCTCCCCAGGTGCTGCTGGACCTTGCAAGCTTGATCTTTGAAGAGCAGCAGTCCTTGGAAGTGATTCTAAAGAAGATTGCAGCTACCATCATCACCTTCATGCAGGTGCAGAAATGCACCATCTTTATAGTAGATGAAGATTGCTCGGTGAGTTCCAATCCTGACTTCTTTGTTCTTCCTCCCTACCTTCTCCACTCAAGTCACCCCTTTGTAATACACCCTAATGTGGAATTCATATGGCAATGGCATAGTGAGCTGTAGTGGAATTCAGGCCATGTCTATCTTGATGTCATCCTGATGAATGTCTGGTCACTGGACCCAGATGGCTCAGGAAGAGAAAGTGAGGTTGGTGCACAACCCTCCCTTACTCAAAACAAAGTCAAGTGCAAGTCATGTCATTATTTCTCTGATGTCATGGTTTTCAAAAACGAAGGATCGACACAGATCTTGGTAAGTAAATGTAGAGCCTTTAATGTAGACTCTGGGATGGGGGAAGAAGGAGAGAGAGAAAGAGGAAGGAGAGAGAAGAAGAGATGGAGAGAGAAAAGGAGAGAGAGTGACAAGGGAAAAGGGAGAGAGACAAGCAGGGGAGAGAGAGAGAGAGAGACAGAGAGAGACAGAGAGAGACAGAGAGAGACAGAGACAGAGACAGAGAGACAGAGACAGAGACAGAGAGACAGAAAGACAGAAAGAGAGAGAACCTTCAAACACATAAGCAGGTTCTGTGCCAAAAAATAAAACAACAAACATTGGCTAAGGATCTTAGCTATCTTGTAAATCAGTTGTTTGGAACTAAATAAACATTTTTTCATAGAAACAATGCTAATGGTAATTTGATTACCAGATGAATGGATAAAAGCCTATTTTACTAGTATGTGGTATAGTTAGAAAAGGAGAAGAAAGAAGAATTTCCTATCCCTCTCTTGAATGCTAAGCACAATTTCCAGATGGTGAAAGGTGGTTTGGGGCATCTTCCCACCATCTTTACTCTGTCCTTGCCCTGGGCTACCACTACCCTCCTGCTCCCGTAAGCTCCTGGCATAAACCCTCACTAATTCCTAAATTCCCAGAGTCCTGGAATATTATATTTGGAAGTCATCTTAAATACTAGAGTCTGACCCCTTCATTTTATAGCAAAGGAAACTGGGATCCAGGGAGAGAAGGGGAGGACTAATATTCACAGTTAGTGACCCATCTTCTACCTCTCAGTCTAGTGTCCTTTCCACTCTACCACTTAACAGCTGGTCTAACACCAGGAAAACATTGAAGGAAGGAAAACTGGGACCATGTATTCACTCTTTCCTTTGAATATTGCTAAAATTATTTAGCAATTTATATTTGAAAATAGGTAACAGCTGTATTATTTCTAAAATTACCTCCCAATAATTGAAATTCCCATTCCCTGTAAAGTGATTGGTGGCAGCTGATTTATACTGGTGTGTAGGATGCCTTCTTCTCTGTCTCCAGGAGGTCTACATTTTTAAGGGAGAATACTTGTTAATGCTAATGTAACAATAACTCATGGCCTAGAGTTATTATGTTACAGGCTGAAGAAAAGTTTCAGGTTTTTTGGGGCAAGGTATTTGGGTTCATCCTATTAAACCACAAGTACAGAGTGGTCAACACTGTAGAAGAAGGATGGAGAAGGCAGTGAACCTGGAATCAGGAAGTTGTCACTGATGTTCAGTCATGTCTGACTCTTCATTGAACATATTTAAGGTTTTCTTGGCAAAGATACTGGAGTGGTTTGCCATTTCCTAGAACTCCAGCTCATCTAACAGATGAGGAAACTGAGGGAACAGGGTTAAGTGACCTGTCTAAAGTCACACAGTGATTGTGTAAGGCCAGATTTGAACTTAGGAAGATTCATCCTCCTGATTCCAGTGCAGTGCTTTTACCACCACACTACCAGCTTCCTGGAGTCAGGCATACCTAAACTCAAATCCAGCCTCAAATACTGATACAAATACAAATACTCAAATAAAGCTGAATGACTTAAGTCACTTCCCCTCCCTGTTTCTTAATATGTAAAATTAAGGAATCAGACTCAATGATCTCCAAGGTCCCTTCTAGCTCCAAATCTCAGATCCCTGCATGGGTATCTGCTTTCAGAGTCTGTTCCTCCACATTGTTCCAGTTCCTCACATTTTGTTCCCTTATCCTGTTTCTGAACAGGTTCTCTAACACTTCTGGGGATTTTCCACAGTAGAAGGGCAAAGTGGGAGGGGGGGATAGGGAGTGGTCATTTCTAATTACCTTCACCTGCCATTTGTCAACTGGGAATTTTTGTAAATTGAAGACTATTTATACAGGGATTATTTCTATGATTAGAGTATAATAAAAAGTCATTCTTAAACTGCATTTAGTGTAAATTTCACATTTTCTTGGATGATTCAGAAGGTATTACCATGAAATTAAATGAAGAAAAAAGTATCACTCCATCTCTGAATCATCAACCCAGGTTTGAGTTCACTTTGTGAGAGGCTGTGTTGTATGGTGAATAGAGAGCTGGCCCTGGCTTCAAGCTCACACGCCTTGACCCATGCTGCCTGTATGACACTGAGAAAGTCTTTGAACCTTTCAATCATCAAGGCAGCTTTGTACGACATAAACTTGCAGAGATGTCAATCTGCATTGGTTGAGGGACTTTCCTCATCCAGGAATTCTCTGATACCAGTGAAATCAGGTCATTGGAATATCAAGAATAGTCTTGTCCCCTATCCCTGTGCTGGAGATGAAAGAATTGCTATTGGTGGTATAAAACTCATGTTCATCCTATGGGATTATACAAGAGAACTTGGCCATGCCACTCTTCTGATGAAACCATTTTCTATTTTCCATCAGTTTTGAAACTCTTTGTGTGCCTGAATGAGGGATGATTATAGCATTGTATGCTTCCAAAGCATCCATCAGAATCCACTCACAGCCTGTGGCCAACATTTAATGAGTCACCTTCTCCCATGCTTAGCATGCTTGGGCTCACGCTTTTAGAATATTTCAATATCATGTTAGTTTACCTTCATGATTCCTTGACTCACTGATGGGGAATGTTCCCTACCTCTGCAGTTGATCCCTATCATGGTAGCATGCTCTTGTCTCAGGTCTCTTGGGGAGGCACCATTAGATTGTTCTCTCCATCTTGCGTTTTTATGTCTCACTTCATTTTTGCTTGATTTTGAAGAGTGAGGCCTAGTGTCATGATCAACCATGAAATTATAGTTGGAATAATTTTCCATTTCTGAAGTGACAAAGAAATGGCAAGTCAACATTAACAGCTGAGGCTTTGAAAACAGGATTAGGAGGAGATCGTCAAAAAAAAGCAGGTATTGGATGCCCTGAGAGACAACAAAAAACTTCGATTACTATAGCAAAGCAGGGGAGACTAATGAATGCTGGAATTTGAGTTTAAAGAGAAAGGGATTGGATAATAATGGTAAAAATTTCAGAATTTCTAGACTGCCTTTTGGCCAGTGTTGTCCATATGAATTCCAGCCTTCAACAGTCAGAGGTAAATGGGAAATAAATCAGGAATGGCCCAGTGAAATTAGCCTGAAAAGAGAGGAGAGTTCACTAATTGCCTCGTGATAGACTAAGGCAGAAGTGACTCATGCTTTACCAATTTGGTTTTCATCGTAGTAGATGATACACCACACCATCCATGATGTCCTTGTTGTGTTTGCAGGATTCGTTTTCTAGGGTGTTTCACATGGAGTTTGAGGATTTGGAAAAATCAGCAGATGCTGTAACAAGGTAAAAAAAATCTGAATTTCTTTTGATCACGTGCAAAAGTACTGGCTAAGGGGGGCATTTGTTTATTTTGTGAACAATTTGATTTTAAGGACTATCTCTACGTAAAGTATCTCTACAAAAAGTACTCTGCTTTTCTCTTTTTGTCCCACACTGGATTCTTTCAAATCACTGTTTTAGGGCCCATTGCAGTGTAAGGGTGGGGAACCAAAAGATCAAACAGAGAGCATAGAATTCCCGACGAACTTGGAAGTAGGGAAATCTGGGTTTGGATTCCACCCCAGACACATAAGAGTGGTTTGACCCTAGGGAAATCACTCTCCATTCTTAAACTTCTGTGTCCTCTTCTATAAAATGGAGATAATCATAATATTGACGCTGTCTCATAGGGTTATCATTAGGCTTAAATGAGATATTGTTTGTAAATATTATTCTGATAAATACCAGATCATAGGCACAAACAAGGATTGAAAAAGAATGGGAAGAATGACTAGTCATGTGGATTTCTTTGTGGAAATGGAGGGGCTTACAATGGGAATTTGGAACCAAGTCATTATCACTGGAAATTGTAGGATGGTTACCCTGAATGAGCTTCAACTTGATGGTTAATGCTAATGATGTGAGGAAATTGTAGCAACTGTGCAAGGCCCCACTGCAGGCTCCCCCGTTAGAATAATCCATTCCCAGATCCCTAGCACTCAGCACAATGTCTGGCACGTGGTAGGCATTGATAAACGCTTGTTGATTAATTATAAAGATTTGTGGTCGCTGTTCAGTGGTTTTTCGGTCTGATTCTTCATGACCCTGTTTGGACTTTTCTTGGCAGAGATACTGGAGAGATTTGCCATTTCCTTATCCAACTCATTGAGGCAAATAGGGTCAAGTGACTTGCCCAGGGTGACATATGCCACCCAGATGCTATCAAAATTTAGAAGCTACTAAATACCAGCACATTGTGACCTGGTCATATAATGTTCATGGGTTGACAGAAGATGTCTTCCCTCAAATACAGACAACACAATATCCTGGACTTGTCAGCCAACTCAATTATCATAGACTGGACAGAATAACAGGACCACAGATATGACATTAGTTCATGAAAATTTGAGAAAGTCTTAATTAGATGTCACTACCCCAAATGCTCATACCCTCCCACCGACATGAATCAAAAGGCATTAAAAGATAGTTCCACAAGACCAAGGAGAAGAATTCTAAACCTCTCTAGACTTTTTAGGCAAAACATGTAGACATTCCCATGACCCTGTCTGCTATTCTCATTGTACCAAGGATGCTTTTCATGAGCCTACAGAAGATGAGCTTACATATTTTTAGTATTTTATTTTTCCCCAACTACATGTACAAACAATTTTTAACATTCATTTTTAAAACTTTGAGTTCCAAATTCTCTCTCCCTTCCCAAACCCTCAATGAGAAGGCAAGCAATCTGATATAGATTAAATGTGTATAGCCATGTTGTGAAAGAAAAAACAGACAAAAATTCAAGAAAAATTAAGTAAAAAAAAAGTCTACTTCTATCTGTATGCAGACACCATCAGTTCTTTCTCTGGGGATGGATAGCATTTTTCATCACAAGTCCTTCAGATTTGTCTTGGATCACTGTATTGCTGGGAATAACTAAGTCATTCACAGCTGATCATCTTACAACACTGCTGTTACTTTGTACACAGTACATGTCATTTTTCATCAGCTTCTGAAAGTCTTTCCAAGTTTTTCTGAGAGCATCCTGATCATCATTTCTTATAGCACAATAATATTCCATCACAATCACATAGCACAATTTGTTCAACCATTCTCCAACTGATGAGCATTCCCTCAATTTCTAGTTCTTTGCCACCAGAAAAGAGCTGCCATAAATACTTTTGTGCATATAGGTCCTGTTCCATTTTTTTAACTCTCTTTGGCTACAGAACTAGTACTTGTATTGCCAGGTCAAAGTGTATGTACGGTTTTATGGCCCTTTGGACATATTTCCAAATTGAATGAGCTTCCATCTGAATACATTTATTTAACTGCAAAAATTGTTTCATGTACCTTGCAATAGTCTTATATTAAATATTAAAGAAAAGAGAGGATAACTACTTTTCCCAGGATCTTTTCTTGGAAAAGATAAGAATAACAGGACAATAATTTAAAATAAGTACAACAAAGAACAAATTGGGTCAGATGCAAAACAGCAAGCCCTGTGCCCCATTAATATAATGAATGATGTGGGGGGATGGTAAGGAGAACTGAAGCTCTTCTCTGAAAAACTGGAAAGCAGCAAATGTGGAGAAAATCTGTAATTACTGGTTCTAGCTCTTCACAGAAGTGATTACTAGCAAACACTTTGCCAGCTTCTTTCTGATGCAAACCTGAGCTTATCCTTCTTAACAGAAGGCACCATATCTTTATTACCAAAAGATTAGGATACCAGGGATCCCTCCAAGTCCAGGCTTGTATTTCTTCAATTATGTGTTTGTGTATTTAATTATGAATTACTCTTAGTTTGTATTGTTCAAAAAAACATCTATAAACACAAAGAATTCTATTGGTGGAGGAGAAAAAAGTGTACCCCAAAGTCATAGGGGTATAAAAAGCAAATTATTATCATTCAGTGATTACTGACCAAGTCTCCCCAAAGTTCTGTAACATGTATACCACTTTTATTATCATACAGCCTTTGACTCAGTTCCCCACTCATGCCTCAGTCAGATACTACAAATATATGCAATAGATCCAAGTACAGTGAAGACATGAGAGTATTTGGTGCCCATGCGGGCTATACTGCTTTTTCTATTTAAAAATATATTGCCAGCACGTTGAGGTGAAGAACAGTGAAATCTACTGTGATTATGTCTGTCACAAAATCCATTACTTTCCATCTTGAATAGAACTGCGTATGGCTTTCAAGTCTGAGAAGGAGTCATTTCAAAACATCATATTCATTATGTATAGGAATGATATCAATTATAGGGTTCCCCTGAAGAGCATATTGAAAGAGTTATTTTATCTGATGGAAGTTTTCTCTCTTGGGAGAAAGACTGGGTTGGATTTATAAATTGGTATTATCTGCATAGAGGTAAGGCAACCAGGGGCACAGAGGAAAAGGCCTGGACTTGGGAGTCAGGTCTCAAGTTCACATTCTAGCATTTTAATATCACAATGTGATTTGGATTCCTTAATTGTAAAGTTCTCAATGCAGACCAATAAAACATAGAAATTAAAGGCTTTGAAGGTCAATTTGAACCAATGGATGAAAGGGATACCTACAGAAACCTTGGTCTTCTCCATTCAAGAATCACTGATCATAAGACTATCATGGAGAAATCCAAGACTGGGTGAAAGAGATTGACTGATTGACACCCTAAAGCCAAAGCTTCATGGGAGCAACACATTTAGAACAATTAACCTTTATGCAGCATGAGCCTTAATATATACGTTTTCCATGATGAAATGGACAGCAATGGCTCTGTAGGTGTCTAGTCAATCAAACAGGCACTGAGCTAAACATCAAAGATACAGAAATGGCCAAAAACAAAAGAAAAAACCTAGCCCCTGCTGTCAAAGAAAACGCTTTTTAATCAGGGAGACAACATGTAAGTAACTAGGAACATATGAAACACATACAGAACAGATGAAAGATAATCTCTGCAGGATAGGCACCAGTAGTAAGGAAGACCAGGAAAGGGCTTCTGCAGAAAGTATGATTTGAGCCAAATCTTAAAGAAAGTCAAAGAAACTAAAAAGCAGAAGGGAGAACATAGCATGCTAGGCATGAAGGGCAGATGGTACAAAGGCACAAAGGTGGGAGAAAGTGTCATGAGGAATAACAAGTTAGCCATTTGGCTGGATCACTGAGTGGATTGAAGGGAAGAAAGTCTAAAAGGAATGGAAAGGCAAGAATGGACTGGGTTTCAGAGAATTGTAAATGGCAGAGAAGTTTCCATTTGACCTCAGAATCCCTGGAGCTCTTTGAGTAGATGGGTCTAGAATTAACCATTGAAAAAAATCACCTTCACATCTGAGTGAAGGATGAGTTGGAGTATGGCAAGATATGTATTAGGAAGACCATTTAGAAGGTTGTATTGAAGTAGTTCAGGTAAGAGGTGATGGGGTCAGAACTAGGCTATAAGAGTGGGGAGTTGCAGACACCTAAAAACGTTTTTGTGGAGGAAGAAGGTAGAAAAAAATTTTGTAACAAGTTAGCTATGGGATATGGTGAGAATCAAAGTTGTAGACCAGTGTAACTTGGAGGAGGATGGTGTTGAGGAAGAATGACTAAACAAGGAGTAATGCGTTCATTAGAATAATGCATAATTATCGTAATATCATTATGGATATGTTGAGATTGAAAGACCTAGGGAACATCAAGTTGAATGCCTTCCAAAAAGACAGTTGGTCATACATGACTAGTTCTCAGAAGAGAGATTGGGGCTGGATAAATAAACCTGGGAATTGTGTGCCTGGAGATGACAGCTTGAACCTTTGGGAGTTGATGAGATAATCAAACGATAAAACCAGTGCAATATGAATGTAAATAAAAGGACTCATCCCTCCAATATAGCTATGAAAAGATGAACATTTCCTCCTCATGAAGGAGGAAGAGTATTGATGGATGCTCTGAGAGCACAAAAAACAGATAAAACATTTACATAAATACTCATGGAGCCACCAGACCTCTCCCTAGAACTCAATAGTAGAGGCAGACAACAGGTGAAGGGCACAATGTCCAGTGTGGCCTAAAGTGGTTTGATCACTTGGTAGAGCCTGCTAAATGCCTGAAATCCAAGGCTGGAATCAAAAGCTTCCTACATCAATGACCTGCAAGGACCTGGCCAACAGTATGGCAACAAGGTTATGACAAAGGTTGAGTCATTAAAATCTATTTGTAAAAACAAAGTTGTTTATGATGATAATTCAAGATCAGGTTATTGCCCTCAGAAGTTACAGAAAGATTACCTTTAAAGAACTTATTGGATGAAGTTATAGGTTATACATTGCAGCAATAGAAGCCATCCTATATATTACTGCCAAGTGCAAGTACTTCACATCCACTAGAGACCCAGAAAGATGCAATCAGGTGGTCATCATCATTGGTTGGGAGCTCTCTATCCTTTATAAACTAATAGAAGATCAGCTCCTGTACCACCAATACAGGAAGAGATGAGAAACAAAGCCCAAAATGTCACAGGCTACTTTATGCCTCAAGATTTGAAGTTAATCTGTGATCTTTTAGGAAGCACCAACTAGGTATTTTGCACAGTGATTTTTGTAGTAAACTTCATAAAGTGAATTTCTTTTCCCTCTCTCAAAACATCTAAGAAGACAGTTCTTCAGTATCCAAACCTAAATTGAGAGTTATGAAGACCTGGGTTCAGATCCTCCCTTAGCCACTTACCAGCTATGTGTCCCTGGTCTAATCATTTAAGTTTCCTCAGCCTCATTTTCCTTGTACACAAAAAGGGGATGGTTGTGTGAGATCATCATATAAAGTGTTTTGTAAACCTGTGTTATTTTGTTTTCTTATTAATTCAGACAGTAAAGTATCTACTAGGAGAGTAGAGAGTCTCTAAATTAAGTGTATTTGAATTAGCCAGTATTTTTGGAAATAATAATAGTTGAGGTTTATAGAGAAACATGCAATTTTCCGAGGTATTTTCCACGTCACCTCTGAATCAAACAACAATCCTGTGAAGT
Organism: Bettongia penicillata ogilbyi; assembly: GCA_023548195.1. Taxonomy (NCBI): domain Eukaryota; kingdom Metazoa; phylum Chordata; class Mammalia; order Diprotodontia; family Potoroidae; genus Bettongia; species Bettongia penicillata. Next base: position 583,646 of record JAJHZJ010000241.1, on the reverse strand, counting down.
AGGCAGTTATAAATGTTGCTATTCTCATTGTATAAATGGGGCAGCAGTGACCCAGACAGAGAAAGGGTTTGCTCAGAGTCACACGACTAAGCCTCCCACTGCTGCCTCCCATTTGGGGGTTCTTCCTAACCTCCTGTACCTCCCACCAGCTTCTTTTTAACTGATCTTTAGTCTGTTGTCCAAGCACACAGCTGCAAAACTAGCCCCAGGTATGTTACGATTCTTCTGAGCTCCTCTTTCAGATCACTTATATTTTATGACCATCTGGTTCGGCACCATGGATAGAGCATTGGGCTTGAAGCCAGAAAGAACTGAGTTCAAGTTCCACCTTTAACGCAGACCTGGAGCAGGTCACCTGACCTGTCAGTGTCCTGGGAACTCCCTGACTAAATTAGAGAAAGTTGAAGGAGGGAGATTTTAACACTAACAGTTCCCTATATTTATAAATTCATAGGCCAGACCCCTCATGTGTCAGTAGTAGCACATCTTTTGAAGTCTGGGCTAATCCTTGGAGAGGGCTAGAAGACCAGCAAGGGAAATCCATCCTCTCCAAGGCTGAAATGGGTAGACAACCCCTTATTTGGATCTCAGGTGTGGTAGTTGATAAGAGAAATGAGTATTGTGAGTTCTTGGGTATCAGTTCCTGCACGGGGGCTTATGGCAGCTTCTGAACTGGTTATTTTGAATAAATCCCACAGGGGATCCATTGGAGGAGCCTGAACCATTCTGTCCAGTTAATATTAAAGAATAACAGGCCCTAGGGATGAGAAGTGGGCATGAAGATATTTCCTCCCTAGTTTAGAGGTTGGTGCCTCCTACTGCTTACAGATTTTTTGGTAAATTTTTTGTAAAATCTTTTGTTCTAAAGTTTGTATTCAGTCAAGGGCTCTGCTTGAGGATCTGAAGGTCACATGTGGCCATAACGTAGTAGATCTCCTGCCCCTGCTTGGAGTCCAAGCACCGTGTGTGGTCACTCTGTGATGTAAATTTTGTATTCTCCCAGTACCTAGCTCAGACTTTGAACACGGTTCTTAGCAGTTGGTTATGTTAGGCTAACTTCAACACGGGACAACAAAAGCAAGTCATACATGTGGCTCTTTGGAAACATAGAATGTTTGAAGAAATGCTGCGTTCCCAATGTCTGATAGTCACGTTTTGTGTTTTAGTGCCTTGTGTTGGCACTGGCATGCAGGACCAGGCACTGGGTCTTAGAGTGACTATAGAAAGACCCCGAGGCTCTGTGTAACAGTGCCCTCTGCTGGCAAAGATTCATCTTGAAAAAAGTTCAGTTCAGAGCCACAGACACTTATTAAGTGCCTACTGTGTGCAAAGCACTGGAGATAGAAAGAAAATTAAAAAAAAAAAAACCTGTTTCCTTAAAGGACTTATACTCAGTGTGTGTGTGGGGGGGAGATTAAGGGATAACATCTAGAGAGATAAGTAATTATGAAGTAATTTTAAATGGGAGAGTCACTTGAGTAGTGTTTTGAAGGAAACTAGGAATTTCAAAAGGAACAGGTGAAGAGGGGTGCATTCCTGGCATGGGAAATGGCCTTGCAAAGAATAGGAAATGAGATACGTGTGGGGGGGCCACTATCAAAAGAACCCAAAGTCAAATCTCATAAGAAATCTTCACAATAATGGTGGCAATCTCAGCAGCTCCCACTTCCCCCATATTTTAATGGGTCACACATGCTTTTCCCCGTAATGCCATTGGTCGTTGCCAAATCTCCCTGGGTTGGCAGTTGTGGCATTAGCAAAAGAAATGAAGTCATTTCTTCTTCACTGTGGGCAAACCCAAGGCATCTTTTCATTTCATTGGTTGGTTCTGTCACAACAGATTTATATAAGTATAAAAGAAACTGACTAGATAAATGAAGAACCTGACCATCCTTCACTGGGCCAAGGAAAAAAGTATCTACTTTTTAGTCCTAGGACTAGAATTCAGAACTCATTTGTATAAAATCAAAGCAAAAAAATTGGGTTCAAATTCCTGGCTGGATAATTACTCTAACTAAGACGATCCCTTTTTGCTTCCCCATTTGATCCTCTACTCCATTTTCCACAGGAGCATTTCTTCACCTCTTCTCTGGTCAAAGCTCCCCTATCTCCATCTCCCCCATCCTATCAGCTCAGGATGTGGGGTCATATTTTATGCTTTCTTCACCCTTTCTCCATCTCATGTCACCTTGTTATCATCATCTGCTCTCCCCTCTGTTCCTTCTGTCTCTGAGAGTGAGGTGGCTCTTCTTACCAAGGTCAGGTAAGCCTGTGCCCTTGATCCCATTATCTCTTGGCATTCCCAGTATGTTTTTCCTTTAAACATCTCCTTTTTTCTAATATAATCTAATCTCTACTGGTTCCTTATCCGCTGCCTTCAAATATGCCAAGTTTCCTCCATCCATAAAAATCCTTCACTAGACCCTACCATCCCCTCAAACTTTTATCATCCCATAGTTATCTTTCACTTATCTGTCAGACTTTGCCTATACTCATTTCCTTCCATTCTTCTCCCCTCCCTCAAACCTTCGCAGTCTGGGTCCCAGAATTTAATCCTACTAGGCTTTGCTCAAATTGCTCTGTGAAGCCAAACTTCTGGATATCCTGAGACACAGGAATACCACTAGTTACAAGTCTGGAAAATATTGAGGGCTGAAACTGAAAGCTCCAGGTCTTGGGCCCAGGGGAGAACTTAACCCTTCTAATCATTTCTCTTCATCCTCGGTCCTCCTTCCATTCACTGATCCTCTGCCTGAACTCCTTCCTTAATACTTCACATCCTCCTGTCCCATCCAGCTCTCCTCACTAAAGTGACACAGAGCCCCCAGTTGAAGAACAAAGCCCACTTTCCAAGCCCACTATCCGTTGTCTCATTCCCATACACCTCAACCCCACATCTCCACTGAATGATCTCTGAGCCTCTTTGATTGTGCCCTCTGACACTTGGTCTGGAATTAGCCAGCTTCTTTGCATTTCAGGCCTCTTCCTTTCTTGCTCCTTCCATTTTCTGGCTCTCGCTGCATCCTTGCAGGACACCATGTTCCAGTTCACTTTTCCAAGGCTAATTTACCTTCTTTCATACTTCTCAACTTCCTGGTCTCAGCGGGGAGTCTTAATTCTTACTGCCCCTCATGGACACCACCATGATTACTACTGATCTACCACCATCTTCGCTAGGTGGCTCAGTAGTTAGAGAGTACTAGGCCTAGCGACTGGAAGACTTGAATTCACATTTGACCTCAGACACTTACGAGCTGTGGGTCCCTGGGCAAGTCATTTTACCTCTCTTTGCTTTAGTTTCCTCATCTGTAAAATGAGGTCAACAATGGCACCTTTCTTCACAGGGTTGTCATAAGGATCAAATAAGGTGTAGCACAGTTGCCTGGCATATAGTAAGCTCTATATAATCGTTAGCTATTATTGCCATCATTATCACTCATCAATAATAGCTAATTATGATAACATATACATAATATATACACATGCATACCTATATTCAAGGATTGAAAAGTGCTTAATATTTGGTCCTCAGAACAATCCTGTAGGGTCGGTTCTCATATTCCCATTTTACAGGAAACTAGACCGAAGGAGTTTGATTGACTTGACCAGATCATGCAACTGGTAGATTATGAGGCAGAATTTGAACTCAGATCTTTTGACTCTAAGTCCAGCACTCTATACACTATACCAGCCAGCTGCCTCTTCTCTTTGGAAACTTCCTTTATGCAAATCACCCTACCTGGACCCTGATGGTCATTATCTGCTGGTCCATAAGACAGTCGCCCTCCTGGCGTCCTCTCCAGCCCAATTTCTGCCCTCAAAGATTTCAATATCTGATGTTTCCTCAAAGACCCTAATCTTCTTTGATTTATTCCCCTGCTATTATGTACCTCTTCACCTCAGCTCTCAGCAGCAGACAGAGACACCCATACCCTTGACCTCAGCACTCAGAGATGTCCCACTTCCATGATCGAGAACTTGGCCATGTCTTTGTCTGATCGTAACCTCCACTTCTGTCTTTCTCCTGCATACAAGTTACTCTTCTTGAACCTATGTTTCTCCACTATGTTGTATTCGCTGTCAGACACGGTTGTTATTTCAACTGACTTTGTTAGTGTTTTGTATTAGAAGAAATGCTCCATGAGGGAAGGTAGACCTTTAACAGAAATAATTTAACAGCAAAAATAAGTTAGAGATTCTCCTTCAATGTAATGGGCTGTCTTTGTTCAGATAGTGAGCTCAGTATTGCTTGGGATCTTCAAGAGAATACTAGTTGATTTCTTGTCCATGACCCTGTGGAAGGATTTCAACTCAAGGGTTGTACCAGTTGAGGTCTGGGGTCTGTTCCTGCTCCCTAATTCATCCTCACCACAACCAGAGGAAAGTGTGCAATGAGATCTTACCCCCATTTTACAGCTGAATTAACTGTGGCTCAGACTGTGGACAAGTTTGCAGCCCAGACTTACTTGGCTGCAAATTGTCTGAAGAATGACTAGATCTCAGATTCCTTGACTTCTAATCTAGTATTCCTACCATGACACCACATTACTTCACAATCTCTGATTAGTAACATCTTTTTTTTTTCTTTTGTGGTTCATCATATTCACTGTCTCATCATACCAGGCATATAGTCGATTCTTGATGAACTCAAGCACACTTGGGCCAAAATGTGTTCATTGAAAGATCCAGGAAGAACAGGAGGGGAAGACCTAAATGGGCCCTGACCACAGTTTGGAAACAGAAGTAGAAGCAGATTGAGTATTGCAAGTTGTTGGCCAACTATGTGTATGTGGACATATCTTTATTTACTTTTAAAATTTCCCTACCACTCGTTCTCATGCCTCCAGAGTCAGTATTTCCCAAGGTTTAACTATCACAGCTGTTCTTTCCCTTTCCCAGTCATGTTCGTAAGGTCTGAGTAACTTTCCACGAGTAGATCCAGATCTAGGCCAATCACTCTCCTCACTTCAACCCTGGCCATCACCAGAAGGCCTGCGCTCCATTCTGTTCCCCTTTAGGCTAAAGCCTAAAAGCTGGCTGACATCAGATTATGGGATAAACAGTCTGCTGACAGCAGATTATGAGCAAAGAAATTGAAAAGACTGAGACGTTAAAGATTGTTTAATCTAAGCTTAAGATGAAAGCTAAATTATTTTTTTTTTAATTTCAAAGCAATGTAGCTCAGTTGTTGCTTAGCTGTGTCTGACTTTTCATGACCCCACTTGGGGTGTTCTTGGTAGAGATCCTAAAGTGGTTTGTCATTTCCTTCAATTCATTTTACAAATGAGGTAGCTGAGGCAAACAAAGTTAAGTGACTTGCCCAGAGTCACACGGCTAGTGAGTGTCCAGGGCCAGATTTTGAACTCAGATCTTATAAATCCAGGTCTGATGCTCTGTTCACTGAGCCACCTAGCTGCCCCAAAAGTAGATACAAAAATCAGAAGTCAGAGAGAGAAGATAGCTAAGGAATGAAAGGGGACAGATAGACCTTACCGGAGAAGGGGAGATCTTCAGTTCTGGTTAAAATGCTTCTAGCTCTCCTCTCTGACTTTTCCCCAGTCTTCAAGTAGGAAAACTGATATAATTTTTTAGAATTCAGAGAATCAAGTAAAGTAATTTGGGCATGTAATCTGAAGGATCGCCCTTGGTCAATCTTGTATCTGGTTAAAAAACAGTCATGAAATATTAAGTCTTGAACTAAAAGAGGTCTTAGGGGTCATCTAATTCAACCCTATTTTTTACAGTTGAGAAAACTGAGACCCAGGGGAGCTAAGTGGTCGAAGATCACATAATTAATGAGTCTCAGAAATGGAAAGTTAAGTGGAATAGTACATAGGGCACCAGACTTGGGGTCAAGAATGAGTTGCCATCCCTTCTCAGCTTCTAGGTCCTATGTTCTTCAACTGTAAAAGAAAGGACTTAGAATCATGACCTCTAAAGGTTCTTCTGATAATACCTGGTTCACATATTGCTGATCTAAGGGTCCTATCACCTCTTAATCTAGGACTTGTGATCCTATGAGCCCAAGTCCTCTGACTCCAAAGCTTGTGCTTCTTCTACCACATCATCAGCACACACAAAAAAGAAAACCCATCCATAAAGACTGTGTGTGAAAAGGAATGGGAGATAACTTGATGCCCTTCAAAAGAACACAGGATTCTCTCCAGCTGAGGGTACCATTGAGAAATCATTGTGAGATCCTTGGCTAAAGTGATGAAGATGTTATTATTTCTTTGCTGCTGTTATCGTGATTGCTGTTATCTGGTTCTTCTTGATGGCAATCAGACAGAAGCAGTCCTGGGATGTCACCATCTTTTGTGCTTCCTATATCATTAATATAAAGAGATTGTTCAGTGTAACTGTTTCCCTTCCCTTCCAGCTTGATTTAATTATTTTCCTTTTGCTCATTAAAGGGGCCACTCCCTGACTATTTCTTAAACAGGCCTATTCACTGTATGGACCATACCTCACCCTGAGTGAGTACCTGATTAGACCCAAAGCTAAAAAGGCCAAGGTCCCCCATTGCATGCTGGGCCATCTCAAGTCATCCTGATGAATATCTTGGTCACTGGATCCAGATGGCTCAGGAGGAGAAAGTGAGGCTGGTGACCTGCACAGCCCTTCCTCACTCAAAACAAAGTCAAGTGCAAGTCATGTCATTATTTCTCTGACATCATGGTCCTCTTTGAAAACAAAGAATGAACACAACAGCAACCTGAACCCAGAACACCTGGATTCAGATCCTGGCTCTGCCACTCACTTTCAGGGTGCCCTTGGGCAATCCGTTACCCCCGGGCTTCATTTTTCTCATCTGTAAAGGGCAGGAGCTGCATTATGTGACTTGTAAGATTCCTTTCTGCTCTATGACCTGAACTACCAGATAACTGTAACTGTGAAATTATTCATGATATTTTATTTTTTACTTTACCAGGATTTTGCCAAATGAATAAGACATAACAGTATAGTTATTCTGAGTCTGTACATGGTACACCAAGTCACTGATATGTGACTTTTCCAGGGTCAAGGCAATGGTTTAATGTCTTAAAATACATTTTTGTTAGTAATTTTTATCTTCCCACTATGCCACTTCCTCTGCCTCATTCTAGTGAGCCTTCCTCCACAACAAAGAATACAAAATAGAAGAAAAAATAGCTGAACAAAAGCCACCTAATTGAACAAATGTGACATTAGAGACAGTTTTCTGCACCCTCTGCAAAATGTCTGGGGAGTGCATGTCTGCTTCTCACAGCTTTTCTTTGGGGACAAGTTTATTCATTATAATTTCAGAGCATTTGGTTTGGGCTGTTTAGTTGCTGTTTTTTAATGTTTCCTTTTCCATTGTTGTCATTATGTATGTTGTTTCCCTGGGTTTGCTCACTGCACTTTGTGGCAGTTTATATAAGGCTCCCTGTGCTTCCTCTTCATTTCTTATAGCCCAGTTGTAATCCGCTGCATTCATGTAATGCAGTTTCTTTAGCCATTCCCCAATCCATATCACTACGGTTTCCAGTTCTTGGCTACCACAGACGTGCTGCTTGAGGTAGATCGGTATGTACCAATCAATCAATAAGTAGAGATGAAGTGCCTACTACGTGCCAAGAGACCCCAGGGATGCAAAGGATGCAAGTACAAAGAATGAAGTCATCCCCTCAAGAAACTTACATTCTGATGGCAGAAAAAGAATTAAATAGACAGACAGATAGACAGATATATACATACATGCATACGTAGATACATAGATGTATAAGTATAAAGCGAATCATTATATAAATATATAAAGATTATAAATATAGATATATGTTAAATGTGTGATAGTTTGAAAGGGTAAGGATCCTGAAAGGATTCCTCCAGGAGCTGATCCCTTGACTGCCTTTACAAGAAAGAGAAGGACTCTTCGAGGCAGAGGCCAAGGGGCAGTGTGTTCTAGGCACATGGGCAAACACAGGGAAATGGGGGTGAGTATGACATATGACGAATAGAGAGAAGGCCAATCTGGCCTAGTCACAGAGCATAGGATGGAGGACGATGTCCATCGAGATTGGGTCTCAGTTACAAAGGGCTTTGCAAGTTCCCCAGAAGATTTTATATTTTATCCTCGGGCAATAGAAGGATTGATGAGTGGGGGAGTCGCGTGGTGAGATCTTCACTAAAGGAAAATTGCTATGTGGAAGTCAAGATGGAGTGGTGATAGACTGAAGGCAGGGAGACCCATTAGAAGGCCATTATAATAACCCAGGCAAAAAGCAATGAAGGCCCAAACCACGATGATAGTTATGAGAATGGAGAGGAAGGGGTGGATGTTGGAGAAGTATTTATCATGAAGATAGAAACAGCTGGATTTGGCAACTGGTAGGATCTGTGGGGTGAAGGAGAGTGGGATATTTGGGGTAATAATGAACTCAGGAACTTGAGGATTTGGGGAGGATAGTGGTGCTTTTGGCAGAAATAAGAGAGATCAGAAGACAGGAGAGTTTGTGGGGAAAGATAATGAGTTCTTCCTTAGATGTATTGAGCTTAAATACCTTGGGGACATCCAGTTTGAAATGTCAAATAGGCAATTGGTGATACAGGACTAAAGTTTAAGGGAAAGCTGGGGGGATGGGTTATTTAAATCTGAGTCACTTGCTTAGAGATGATAAATAAACTCACGTGAGCTGATCAAGTTACCAAGACAGAGTGTAGAGAGAGAAGAATCCTAGGGAATCTTAGGGAATACTCACAAAGCAAAAGGAGGCTGACTTACAAGGAGGTGTTTGACAGGTAGTAGGTGAATCAGGAGGGATTAGCTTCAGGAAAACCCAGAGAAGAGGGTGGTGAACAGTGTTCAGTACAGCACAGATGTCAAAGAATGGGGCTTTTCTTTAGATCCCAGACCTTCTTGTGGTATATTCCTCGAAGAAGCCTCACTGAGTCAAAGGATCTAGACATTTTAGTCATTTGGTTCTCTAGAATGGTTGAACCAACTTACAGCTTCCCCAGCAGTGTCTCAGTGTGCCTATCTTTCCATAGCCCCTCCAGCAGTGATTATTTCCATTGTTTAGCATCTTGGTTCATTTGCCAGGTGAGAGGGAAAGCTCAGGAGTGTTTAACGTGCATTTCTATTATTATTACTGTCTTGGAGCATTCTTTCATATTGTTAGCCTTTGACTGGCAGTGGTTTAATTGTATCTTTCCAACATTTCATCATGGTAAAGAACAATTTTTGTCTCTCAGTAGGGATGGAGACATGAATAAAATCAATTACATGTATGCTCGCTATGTCAGAGACACCATGGAACCTCTTAATATCCCTGATGTCTATAAGGACAAGAGATTTCCCTGGACAGTAAGTAAATGAATTTAGTCTTGAAGTAAGATGAGAATGTTTCCTACATAGCCCATATTTCTGTATCAAACTGACTTCCACAGAAAGATTCTAGGGTGAGGTGTGTGGTTAGTGCATTTCCTGCCCCAAGCAAGGAGGGTAACGCTTCCCTGCCTAGAACATGTCAGCTGATTTTATTATGTCCTCCAACCCTAGGATTTGTACTTTTTAAAAGGGTGGCCAATGAAATCTCATCTCAAATCTAACCCTAACCCTAAATCTCAAGGAAATAGAAATAAGGGGAAACATGAGGAAAACATTCAGAAGGAGGAAGAAAATAAGCATTTATTAAGCACCTTACATGTGCCAGATTCCATGCTAAGCAGTTTACAATTGACTATTACAACACCCCTGTGAGGTAGGTGCTTATTATTATCCCTGTTTTACACTTGAGGAAATGGAGACAGACAGAGTTGAAGTGACTTGCCCAAGGTCACACAGCAAGTAATTGTCTGAAGCTGCATTTGAACTCAAGTCTTCCTGGTTCTAGGCCCAGTGCTCTATTTGCTAGCTGCCCCTATCCAGATTTCTACACCAGGCCTCAAAATGTGATTCATAAAATCATTTTTTAAATATTTTTCTTGCCTTAGCCCATGCCAACCATCCTGCTTTTGATAAATCTGTGCATATCTTGACAAACTTTAAAGACTAAGTTCATTACATTAGAACCCATAGCTAGAACACACTCCAGTAGAGCATGGGGACTCCCATTATCCACCACCTGGGAGCCACGAGTATTCATTCCATTGAGAACAGAAATGGGCTGGCTGCTGCTTGACAAATCACAGTGGTCTAGGTCAGCTCTATTATCTGTAAACACCTGAATGTTAAAGAAAACTTAAACCACCCCTGTGGTATGGCTAGATAATGGAATGCAGGCCTCCTTGGGCTTTCTTCTCTCTCTGGCAAGTTTTGTCCCAATATATGTCTCCAAGCACCACTCATGGAGCTAAGCCAGTGGTAAATAGTGCACATGGGTAGGTGCTGTTAACGATCAGTTGCTCAGTGAAATAGACCAGGAGATGTTCATTGTTCTGTCAAAGCTCAGTGTGATAGGACTTCTCAGTACACATTCATCAGTGGACTGTTCATTCATTTGCACATTGTCTGTGCCTGAAGTGACAAAAGAGGAAAATGTTGGGGGACATAATCACTTTTACAGACTAATTATTGACTTGATTTCTCTGGTCTGTTGCCATCTTCTCTGTGTATGTGTGTGTGTATGTGTGTATTTTTTCAATAGAATGAAAACCCAGACAACTTTCAGCAGCCCATTAGAAGTTTGCTTTGCACACCTATAAAAAATGGAAAGAAGAACAAGGTTATAGGTAATTCCTTTTGTTCTCACCTTTGGTCCTTCCCTTGGTGGTTCTGGTCCACGCCGATCTGCGCTGCTTCCCCTCCCCCATGCCGTATGGGTGACCCTGGCTTCTCAAGGCCCCCGAGCCCTGCCGAGCCAGGCCCAGGACTCAGCCTCTGAGAAACAGCCCAGGGAGGTCCGTCCCTCACCATGCTGGTCTCCCAGCAGGAGATTTTTCAGCTACATCCACTCAGGGTTGGCCCGTGGGAGGGAGGAGCAGTCCCATCTCCCAGACCTCACGTGGCTCCTTGGAACAGTGAGGAAAAGCTGTTTGCCTGCATTGTCATGTATCCCACCATGAGCTAGTACTGAATGCCTGTGTTTAATGTCTAGGATGTTACAAACAGTGCTGCTTAGTGGATAGAACATGGACACAGAGTCCAAAAGTCTGGGTTCAAATCCCTACTCTCATGAATGAATAAGCATTTAAGTGCTTACTGTGTAAAAAAAAAAAATAAGACAGCTTTTGCCCTCAAGGGGCTTATATTCTAATATAGAAAGAAAGGGGACCTAGAGTTGAGATGGGGGAAGAGAGAGAGAGAAGGAGGAGGAGTGGGGGAAGAAAGGGAGAGAGGAGGAACAGGGATAGAGCAGAGAGAGGGGGAGGGAGAGTGAAGGGGAAAGGGGAGACAGAGGAGGGAGGAACACAGAGAGAGGTCTAAACCCTAAATGCATGGTGGAAAGTCATGCAGTAACAGTTCTTTTCATACAACCTTCATCTCTGCGTTTTTCCCTACCCGGTGAGTCATCACATTAATGCCAACAAAAGAAAAGGGAAAAAAGAATTCAGCAAAAGTAACTGGCCCAGTCACTGAGGCTGTCAGTGGACCCCCAGGATACCAACCTCCACTAAGAAGGGAGGGAGATGGATTTTCTTGTCTCTTCTTTGAGTCCAAGCCTGGAGTCTTCTGAGAGGTTTCCAGATAGTGCTGCCTGCGATCTGGCCTTCTTTTCCTGCCCCATCGCCCCCAGAACCCAGACTCTGCCTCTGGGCTCCAATTCCGTCCCAGAATTGCTGAATTATTTTTTTTCTTTCCTTATTTTGGGTTTTATGTGATGGCTTGTTAGATAAGAATAAATGCAGAGATGAAGGTTATATAAAAAGAAAATATACTTTAAAATGTATAAGAAATTGAAAAGATACCTACTATAGGTATAGATGGGTTGGGGGTTAGTTCTAGTGTCCAGACTGAACATCAGAGAGAGAGAAAGAGACCTACAAAGAGATTTCCCGACTGTTCTAGGAACACTCTTCTTCTCTCTTTCATAGTAATTTTGTAAGTGCCTCCTCTGTAACAATTTCTCTGTGTTCTTACCCTCTGGGACCAAGTAAGTTCTGCCTAGAACTCATTTCAATGATGAGCATAGCCAAGCCCTATTTACCAGTTAGAGAAACCAAGTCTAGTATGAGCTGTGTAACACTGGAAAGTCCCTAAGCCTCTCTGTGCCTGTTTCCTCTCCCATAAAGTGAGTAGGACTACATGACCCTTTCATCTAAACCAATGATTCTATGTGTTGGGTCTTCTGGAGTCTCACTCCTGTGCTTTCAGCATGGAAGGATGTCACACTGTCGTTCAAAGGCTTGTTCCATTGGTTTGGGGAACTCTCCTGCATGAAGAAATACCCTCTATGAACACTGGTCAGCATCTTCTCTGCAAGTTTTTATTTTCAAACAAAGAGACTCAAAATCAGTAAAAATACAAGCAATCCTATGACTGAAAGTCAGAGTTGAAGGGTCTGTAGCCTCGTAGTCCAGTCTTCATGTGGGGAGGAGGTTAGGGGACAAGACCTAGAACTTCCCTGGTAAGGACCCACCCCTTGCTTCTACAGGCAGTACTGTCTCTGCCAATTCTAATGTTAGAGTTAGCTGGAGCTGGAGGTCAAGTGACTTACCCAGAATCACAAGCCCAGTACTTGTCAGAGGAAGGACCTGAACCCAGGTCTTCCTGGTTACAAAGCCAGCCCTCTACTACAACTATACCACATCACCAGCCCTCGTGTGCTTTCATGAATTAAATTACTAGGGATTTTGAATCTTTTTAAGGGAAAAAATGCAGTATACAAAGGTCCCTTGAATAGAAACTTTTTTGTTCAGTAGTTTCAGTCATATCTGACTCTTCATTCCCATATGGTGGTCTTCTTGGCAAAGATACTGGAGGGATTTGCCATTTTCTTCTCCAGCTCATTTTACAGAAGAGGAAACTGAGGCAAACAAGGGTAAGTGACTTGCCCAGGATCACAACAGCTAGTTCAAAGCTGAGATTTGAACTCAAGATAAGTTTTCCTGAGTGCAGGCTCATCTCTCTCTCTACTGTGCCATCTAGCTGTCCTGAATACTGTTACTTCTAATTTGCTGGTTGACAGTCTTCCAAAAGAAACTTTGGGATTATTTTTAAAGGCATTCATTGCATATGAATGCCATGCTAATTCACTTAGGAAGCCTCTTAAATGAAAGAATATAGTCCCAGAGAGAGAAACCACTGCAAATGATTGAATAAATAATACCTGCTTCAGCTTAAGTCCCTTTTCCATTTCCACACAGTAGATGTCAGAGGTAGGTGTCAAACAAATGTCTTCCTAATTCCACATCCACTTTGCCCGATGTTTCTTGGTACCTCTTGGCATGTGCAAGTGGAAATTAACATATAATTCTAACGTGAAGTCTCCATGGTACTGCTGGCAGAAAGACAGGGTGCCAGGGGTTTTCTGTACTTCTCTCTCTTCCCCTGGTTCTTTTCACTGCTGACAGATATAAAAACAACATCAATCTGGTGTCATGTAGAGCTTTAAGATTTACAGAGTGCTTTATAAATATAATTGCATTTTATCTGCATAATAACCCAGAGAGGTAGTTGCTATTATTATCCCATTTTACAGTTGAGAAAACTGAGGTAAACGGAGGTTAAGTGGGTCCCACAGTTAATAAGTGTCTGAGGCTAGATCTGAATACAAATTGTCCTGACTCTAGGTCCCGCACTCTATGGAATGATGGTGAAGGCACCCATCAGGTTAGCTGATTCGTACTCTCACGTGTTGGTTCATTAGCGCTCCATCTGAGTGTAATTGCAGTTGGCCTCCCCCTCATATCAGTCAATCCATCAACATGTATTGGGTGCCTACTATGTGCACCACACTAGGTGCTGAGATGCTGAGTGTTGCTGTGTTCTCCCCATGCCATGAAGTCTCTATCCTATTTCCCATTCACTTCTTCTGTTTGTCTCATCCTCTGCTCTCCTTTCCTCCTTCCCTGCTTCTCTCCATTTCCTAAGTGCTACTTCTCCTTATGTTGTAGTTCACAATTTGAAGATGAGGGAAAAGTTATAATTAGCTCACTCCCATGTCAACACTAATTCACATTTTCTACTCCCCATTCCCTGTCCTTCCTGAAATGCCTGGTCCAAAAATCCGATGTTCCCTAGTTAATACCCAAGAACACAGAACCTTTTCATCTCTGCCCATAGCTCACTGGTAAGGAATAAATCCAGTTTGCATTGAGTGTTGTACCTGGAGTTTAAGTGGAGGAGCAGGTCAGTGTCAACAGGATGTTTAGAGCTAGGATAGATGAAGCAAGAGGTCATATCACCCAGTATGACTGAGACCCAGATAAGGGAAATGACTTGTTTAAGGACACACAGCAGATGGCAGAGCCAGATGTTAATTAAACCAAAGTCCTCTGAGCCCAAATTTCACTTTCTTTTACATGACCCTTTGGTGTCTACTCCAAAACAGAGCTCAACGAGCCTATGACCTGGCCACCATTCCTCGATTCTGTGTTAGAACTGGGTTCTTGTCTCTTTGTTTGCCTGTTATACTTCAGGAATGTTTGCATTCCATTTTATACATTCTTATCTCATACAGTGTTAATTTCCTACTTCTGATAACTTGGTTCAGTCATGTCCTACTCTTCATGACTCCATGGACCATGGCAACTTTAGCCTTTGCTTATTAAATGTCGCCTCCATAGAATATCACGCCAGGTGTTAGGGGTGTGGGATGGGAACAGAGACACTGAGCATTAGAATCGCAGAGGTGAAAAGGACCTAAGAGGCAGTTTCTGCCAAATAGCCCATGGTACAGTCACCACTATGACATACTCAATGAGAATAGCCTCAGTTTGTTACCTCCAAGGCTGGAGGATCCACCATCTCTTCAGGAAATACATTCCACTCAAAGATAGCTCTGATGGAAAGGCTGTTCAAATGTAACTTGTAACCATTGGTTCTGGTTCTACGCTCAGAAGTCAAGTAAAACCAGACTCTTCCCCATTTCCCATAACAATACACTTCAAGTACTTGAAAAGAATTATCTTCCCCTAGTTAAATAGCCCTTTCCTTCAGCTGAGTCTCTTGTGGTAAGAACTTAGGACCATTCACCATCCTGATTCCTTTCTGCTGATTCTATCTAGCTCTTTCCTAATTGTCAGGAAGCTTTCTCTTCACCCTTATCTGATTCCTTCCTCTCTAAAAGACCCATTGCTTCTGGTTTTATCCTTGACCAGTGGACCTAAGGGAAAATGAGATATTATTACTTCTAGCATTTCTTAGTGGGTACTATATCTCTTCTTGAGAGACCAAAAGCCCAGCTCTTTCAAAACTGTTATATAATTTCCTCTCAGCTCTGATCAGATTCATATTCTATTTATTTCCTATAATGGACTAAAGTGCATGAATGCCCAATGGATTGATTCCTTCTATAAAATTATGTAACAGGAAAAGGAACTGACCTCATTCCAATTAAAAGTGAAAAAAAGTCAAACGATGTCACAGAATTCTGGAGCTGGAGGTATCCTAAGGGAACTGGATATTTTAACAACAAATTATTGGTATTATTATTGTTGTAAAATGGAAGATTCTGCAGAACTGAATCCCCTTATCCCTGCAAAATTTCTCTGCCCATCTGATCTTGAGTCACCACATTCATCAAAGAAGTTCTGAGCAGTCTTACAATGAGCTAAAAAAGACTTCTCAGGAAAAAAAGAGCAGAGATGCTACATGTGGTGGTGATTTTGAAGTTCTGGAGCTTTCCGAATGTTCAAACTGATAGTTTTCTGATTTTTTTAGTTCCTCATAAGTGGTATAGCTCAATCTGTTGAACTCAGTACACATGTGAGCAAACACTATTAAAGTGACTTTAAGAGGAGGAGTGGCACTCCTCTGGGCTGTAATATGAAGCATTGGAGTCACTACACAGCCCCTGGGGAAGAAGGACGGATAGCTGTTAAGTTAAAGAATGCTCAGTTTCCTGAATCACGTTCCATTCCACGTGATGACATTGCATTGTTGAATTTTAGAGCTGGAGAGATGCTGAGAAATTCTCTGGTCCACCCCACTCATTTCATTTTGAGGTCCACAGAGATTAAATGACATTTTCAAAGTGAGGGAGATTTGGGTTAGTCATTTTTGTTCAGTTGAGTGTTTCTGAACACATTTAGGGTTTTCTTAGCAAAGATACTGGAGGGGATTGCCATTTTCTTCTTCAGCTCATTTTACAGATGAGGAAACTGAGGCAAACAGCGACTTGTCCAGGGTCACACAACTAGTAAGTGTCTGAGACCAGATTTGAACTCAGGAAGATGAGTCTTCCTAACTCTCAGCCTGGCTCTCTGTGCACTGTGACACCATATACTGCCCCACAGGAATAATAAGTAAGAAGGCTTGGAACTCGAGTCCCTTACCTTTCTAACTTTGGTGTTCTTTCTGGTGCAACATGCTTCCCTCTGTATAGAGAGTAATTTGATTAGGCCAAACCACAGTGACTAATAAAGTTTTATTGACACCTTTTTTTTTTTTTTGCATCACCCATATTTCTACTGTCTCCATCTCCCTCCGCTCTCCCAGAGCCATCCTTTAAAATAAAAAATTAGAAAGGGTGAGAAGTGGGACAAACAAGTTCAACAAAACTAACATATTGAAAAAGTATGACATCATACAACAATGTTCCACAATCTCATCTCTGCGAAGAAACGGAGGGATTGGGGGAGGGGAAGGCAAGGGATCTCCACACTTTTCACCATTAGGATTTCGCTGCATTCAGTCTCAGTTGCCTTGTGACTTTCCATTTACTCTCTTGTAGTCATTGTATATGTTTTTATTCCTGGTTCTGCTTTCTTCACTTGACATTAGCTCTTCTAATACTTCCCTAAAATCACCGTAGTTATCATTTCTTATGTTCCCATAGTAACAATCCATTGCATTCATCTCCTTGTTTAGCCGTTCTTCCATCATCGGGT
The DNA here is from genome assembly GCA_023548195.1 of Bettongia penicillata ogilbyi. Lineage (NCBI taxonomy): Eukaryota > Metazoa > Chordata > Mammalia > Diprotodontia > Potoroidae > Bettongia > Bettongia penicillata. The sequence goes on along the minus strand of JAJHZJ010000241.1, from coordinate 566,693 downwards.
GTCTACTTGGCTTCCGGTTCATTATTACTGCAAAAAAATCCTGCCTGTCATCAAAGATGAGGCCTTTGTTTTTAACTTTGTCTTGCTGGGCTATGAGTCTGGCAATCAAATCTCTGGGTCATATTTTCATGGGTGATATTTTCCCGAATGGTTGGACCCATTCACAGTTCCATCAACAATGCATTCCTAAGCCCACCTTTCCCAGTCTCTCCAACAACTATTTCAGTCTTTGTCATCTTTGCCAGTTTGCAGGTGTGAACTGAAATGTCAGGCTTGTATTGATTTGCATTTCTATGAGAATTATTGATTTGGAGCCTTTTTACATGTAACCTTAATAGTTTGCAACTGTTCTGCAAAATGTTTATTCATCTTCTTTAACCTTTCATCTATTGGGAAGTGGTTTTGGGTCTTAAATATTTTGTCAGTTGTCTATATATCTCTAATATCAGACCTTTATCAGAGATATTTTATACAAAGATGTTTTGCAGTTGACCGCTTTCATTCTTATCCTTTTATTCATGCAAAAACTTTTCAGTTTCATGTCATCAAAATGATTTTATCTTTAGTAATTGTTTCTATCTAATGTTTGCTTAAAAATTTACTTCCTAAGCCTAGTTGTGAAAGTTTTATCATCTGCTTCTCTTCCAGTATTTATGCTCTGTCACATTCAAGTCATGTGTCCATTTTGGATGTATTGTAGTATATAGTGTAAGATGTTGGTCTACATCTCACTTCTACCGGTTTTTCTAGTGATACTTGTCAGGAAAGGAGTTCTTTCATAAATAATGTATATTTTTATATATTTTACTTATATATTTACACTATATATATTTATATTATTTACATATATTTATTACTTATATTTTATATTTTTAGCTTTATTGAGCACTAGCTTGTTGAGTTCAATTATTTCCAATTTTTCCTTGTGTAATCTTGTCCAGTAATTGACTCTTTTCCTTTGTTTAGTCAATAACAAACAGTTTTGGTGATTATTACTTTATCGTATAGGTCAGAGTTTAGATGTACTATCCCCTTTTCATTCCTGTATTTATTACATTATTTTGCTTTAACATTCCAGATCTTATATTCCCCAAGTGAATTTTGTTATGATATTGTCTAGATTTGTTAAATATCCCTTTGTTATCCTTACTTGCGTAGCACTAAATCTGCAAGTTCAGTCTTATAGTATTGTCATCTTTATTTATTGGTATGATCTAGCCGTAAGCATGGAATATCCCTCTAGTTATTTACAATCTTCTTTGTTCCTTGCAGATGCATTTTGTTCCTATATCTATAAGGACCCGGAGTGTGCTTGGTCCAAATAATTCCCTAATTTTAATACATTTTGTAGTACTTTTGAGTGAGGCACCTTTCTATTATTGCTTCCTGTATTTTGTTACTGATATACAATTCTGCATCTTTTGGAGATGAAGTTATATAAGGAATATTCTTTGTTTAATCATGCTTTATTACCAAAAAAATACAAGGATTGCGCTTGGAGGATTTTCCATTACCTAAAGAATGAGGAAAAGAAACAGGTAAAAAGAGCTGATTTCAGGCATTGGTTGACTTTGCTGTCTGCTTCTCTGCAGCTACTCTCTCAATATCTCAATGGGCCAAATTTAGCAGGAAAATAAAATCTAGTACATTTCTTGGGGGATTCAGTGTACTGTACTAAAAATATCATTGTATTTGGATCTCTAAGTCCTGAGTTTGAATCCAAGCTCTACATATTCAGATTTGTGTGACAACTTTTCTTGACCTCTCTTTCATCAGCTGGATGAAAAGGTCTTGCTACATGTGCTCTGGGTTGTCTTTCAGCTCTAAGCCTTAGGACAGCCAGCTTAGGGTATGTGACTTATGCAGAACATCTAAATCACCTTTCTCTTTTTTTGGTGAGGATAGCAGTGTGCCACACACAAGACATATAGGCACAAGTACAAAGTTTCTAACCACTGTCTTACACTTTAGGCATTGTACACACAGTGAATGTGCAGCAAACCAGTTTAGCCTAGATTTAGGACTTCAGACACGTACTAACTGTGTGACCCTGGACAAGTCACTTAACCTCTATTTGCCACAGTTTCCCCTTAAATGGAGATTGTAACTGGATTTATCTCCCAGGATGGCTGTGAAGGTCACATAAGACAATACTTGTTGTTGTTGTTTAAAGAGCACTTAGCATAGAGCCTGGCATACATAGGCACTATGTAAATTCTTATTTTCTCCCTCCTTCCCTTTTTAACCTCCTTTCTCTCCCAAAAGCAACTTTCAAAAAAGGGAATAAAAGGTAGAAATGAGCAAGTACTCAATTTTTTGCCTGGTCAAATACTGAAAGATTTTCGCTGAATCTGATCAGTAGTTTTCAGGTTTGGCATCTTAAAATTTCAAGGCAGTTTTTGAAAAAAGGGGATATTCACAGAAGATTGCAGTATTGGGTTCTGTGTCAATGTATTCCAATACAATCAGGTTTTTTTTATTCTATCTATGTATTTGCATATGCTAAGAGTGGGTCCATAGGTTTCCCTGACACACACACTGAAAATTGTCTAGAAAGTGGAATAGACTATGTTGGGGGAGCAGAGAAAGAGAGTCAAGTAAAAACTGGCCCTTTATCGGAACTGAAACAGAAGAGAGATGTGTTCAGGTACCAGCTGGCCTTGATGACTTCTTCAGTCCCCTCCAGCTCTGATCTTCTGGACTCATGAGGAAAAGATGGGAGTACATAATCTTAAAGATGCCAACGCAGGCCCAGAGGACTTCAGTGGCTCTGCATCTGAGACCCTTGGAGTCTTGTATTCTTTTTTCATAGATAAGGAAATTTAGAGCATTCTCTCACCAGATCCTCTCCATGATCCTGGGTTATTGTACAGCTCCTAATCCCTGGGAAATTTTAGCCAGGAAGGGATAAGCATTCTTTTCTCTTTGTAGTGGGCTGTGTTTGCCCTGCGTCCTTCTTTCTAGACTAAAGCTCCCACTTATACTATCTTCAGCGTTTGCTGCTGCCGAGTCATTTCCAACTCTTCATGACCCTTGTGGGATTTTCTTAGCAAAGATACTGGAGTGGTTCATCACTTCCTTCTTCAGCCCATTTTATACATGAGGAAACTGAGGCAAACAGGGCTAAGTGACTTGCCCAGGGTCACAATAGCTAATAGTGTTTGGGGCCAGATTTGAACTCAAGAACATAAGTCTTCCTGACCCCAGGCTCAGCACTCTATCCCCTGAACCACCTAGCTGCCCTGCCTTTGCTGCTGCACATTGTGACAGTTGTGTGTACTTGGCATGTTTCTGTAGAACTCTGAGGTCTAGCTTTGAACGGTGATGTTGGCTACATGAAAATGTCATACTAGTCTGTTGTGCATGTGATTTTCTGTTTAACATAAGCTCTAAGTAGGGAAAGGCAAACTTCATGTCCCCTCTTCTGACACGCTTTAGAATTGTTGTCTTGGAAAATAGACAAAAATTTAATTAGCCTTGAAAGGACAAATTATCTTTGGGGACTAGTGGTCTAGAATTCATTTCTGCATCGAGGGGAAAAGTGTATTCTAGGAGGTTCCTAAGGATCAGACAGTAATTTAGGGCTAGGTGAAAGCAGTTCTGTTCTAAATACTATTCTGTGATTCTCTTTATTTTTATACAGTAAATCCCTGGCTTCTTTACTTGCTTGTTAAGAGATTTCAAGTCTTTATAAGAAAAGAATGTAGAACTTCCTGATAATGATTATAGTTAACAGCCTCTTTTAGAGCATCAAGGGGCTGACGTGGGCTGTGTTTAAACTTCTCAAGTGAAAACTACCTCCATTTATCAAAGAAAGAGGAAATGGACCCATGTGTACAAAAATGTTTATAGCAGTTCCTTTTGTGATGGCAAAGATTTGGAAACCGAAGGGTACCCATCAGTTGGGCAATGGCTGCACTGGGGAACGGCATATGCTTGGAATGGAATACTATTGTACTGTAAGAAATTATGAAGGAAGTAACTTCAAAGAAACCTGGGAAGATTTGTATGAGCCGATGCAAGAGAAGTGAATAGAGTCAGAACTCAAGAACATAAGTCTTCCTGACCCCAGGCTCAGCACTCTATCCCCTGAACCACCTAGCTGCCCTGTCTTTGCTGCTATACATTGTTGTGACAGTTGTGTGTACTTGGCATGTTTCTGTAGAACCCTGAGGTCTAGCTTTGAACGGTGATGTTGGCCACATGAAAAATGTCATACTAGTCTGAGAAAAATTTGTACAGTAACAGCAATATTGGAAAGCAGACAATTTGGAAAGACTTAGGAATTCTTTTTGACACAATAACCAATCACAATTTCAAAGGCTTCATGATGAAACATCCTATTCACTGTTAGATAAAGAGGTGAAAGACTCAGACTGCAGAATGAGGCATCTTTTCTCTCATCTCATCTCCTTTTCCTTCCCTATATTCTCCCTCTCTTCCTCTCTCTCTCTCTCTCTGTCTCTCTCTCTCCCCTTCCCTCCCTCCCTCCTTCCTTCCCTTCTTCTCTGTCTCCATCTCTTTGTCTCTCTTGCAGTATTTTGTTTTACTTGACTATATATGTGTATGTATGTACACATGTATGTGTGTATGTGTGTACATATATATATATACATGTAATTGATTTTGTTTTTCTTGCCTTCTCAATGGCAAGTGAAAGGAAGGTGGGAGGAAGATAATTCAGATAATTCAGAACAGAAAATCAAACAGAACTTACAAAAACCTACCTGCACCTGCTCAGATTGCAGTCCACCTGTAACTCATCACCTTCTACGGCTGCATGAAGCTCAGAAATGTTAGGTGACTTGCCCAAGGTCATGAAGCTAAGAAGTTTCCAGGACAAGGTTTGAACTTCCATCTTCCTGAAGCCAAATCTGACACTCCCTCCACGATTCAATGCTGCCTTTTATTAACTGACTTGACACTATCAGTAACATTCACCTGATTTCTCTAACTTTTGTAGGTGTTTGCCAGCTTGTTAATAAGATGGAAGAGAATTCCAGAAAATTGAAACCTTTCAACAGAAATGATGAGCAGTTTCTGGAAGCTTTTGTCATCTTTTGTGGATTGGGAATCCAGAACACCCAGATGTATGAAGCAGTGGAGAGAGCCATGGCTAAGCAGATGGTAACTCTAGAGGTGAGCCTGCAAATGGCGGGGCTCATTTATCTCATCTTTGGGTGGACTGGTTGGGCTTTTTCAGGGTTCCAGTGGTAGGACTTAGAATATTTGAAGAGCTGATGATTTTGTCAGAAGGGGTACTCCCTCTATGAGAGCCCCTTCTACTGATGCAAATAGTAAACCATCTATGATTGAGGAGGTAAGACCTAGGGAGTTCACTGCCCACTGAGACATGCAGAGGTTAAATGACTTGGCCAAGGTCTAGCCTTTAGTCATTGCAGCTTCAGTATTAATACTACTAATGCATTAATAATGGATTTTTTGTGTGATGTCAGTCTGTCCTCGTGATAGGTAGGCCAGAAAGGTCAGCCCCAGTACATCCTTGAGATCAAAGGACTTAGAGCTGGAAGGAGCTTTGGGGATCATTAGGTTCTGATACCTTATTTACAGAGGAGGAAATGGAGGCCCCGTAAATGAAGCAATTTTCTAAAGCTAGAGGAAGAGTAAGTTGCAGAGCCTCTGGTTCCAACATAAGTCTGCTTTCTGCTGTGGCACACTGCCTCACCAGGGGGCACAGACAGATTCAATGCTGCCTTTCTGGGCCACTGTCTCTGTGGGATACTGGAGCTTGGTCATAGCCACCCTCTCATTTGAGTCCCAAGTCAACCTCATGAGGTGGGCAGGATTCTGGAGGGGTTTGCCATTTCCTTCTCCAGCTCAGGCCAATAGAGTTAAGTGACTTTCTTAGGGTCACATAGCTAGTAAGTGTCTGAGGCTGGATTTGAACCCATGAAGAGGAGCCTTCCCAATACTCTGTCCACTGTGCCATCTAGCTAACCCAGTTTGGTCTCTACTACCCTTCAACTGTCCCTCATCTAGTAAGGAGACATCCTAAATATGTTACCTGAAAGTGGTTCCTCTCTTTTAAAAATGAGTCTTAATTAAGAATGCTTCAGTGAAGATATTTAGATTGATGGAAATTTTTTGATAACTAAAAGTTCCCAGTTTTTTTTCAAATGACAATTATTACACCTGTAGGTGCAATTTTCAAAGGACCTGAAGAATGGGGTGGATGTGAAGTCAAAAGTCCTTAGCTGCCACCTTACCTGGATGAGAAGTTAGACGAGCATTGGACTGATTTACTCTCCCAAAATGAAAAGTTGCAGTGAATATTGCTTAGTTGTGATGTCAATTTTACTAGTCCCTGAAGCGACAATCTTCACAGAGGGACTGATGTTCTAACAGAATATCAAGCTCAGACCAAAGGAAAATAAACATTTTGTTGGGGAGATAGATCATCGAGGGCAGCTGTTTTGACAACAGGATGGAGCTGACTTTGAAAAACTTTTGTCCTCCCTCAATATGTCATTGGAAAAGAGTTAAGACAAAGTTTCTCTAGTTGGCATTGAGAACTTTAATCATACAAATATGATTTCAGTTTTATTTTAGGGATTAAGACAAGATCTTAGTATAGGGGACTCACAGATGAGGAACATCCATTTCCCCAGGCAGGTCACACTTTCTGTTCAAGGGCTAGTCTTGAGAGTTGCCTAGAACCTGAGAATCAAGTGACTTCCCGAGGCTCACAACAGCCAGTTAGAGTCAGAAGTGTGGCTTGAACGCAGGCATCTTTCCTGACTGCAAGGCCAGCTCTCTACCCCCTCACCCTCATTGCTTTTCGATTTTATTATTTGCTCAATAGCTGCCCCTTTGGAGCTTCAGCTTTTTAGAGCCAGAAGGAAACATTCACACAGTTAAACTGCATTAGGAGAGGTGTGGTGTCTAGGACACCAAAGATTGAGCACACTGCTGTCCTCTTCCTTGGTCGGAACATTCCTAGACTTTGTACTGGGTGCCACATTTATTAATCATCTCCTCTGTGCCAGGCTATTGCAATAGTTCAGGCGAGTGGTAATAAGTCTGCTGTGTCAGAGGAGAGAAGGGAGGCTAGGCAAGAGGACTTGGCAACTGATGGGATATTGGGGATGAAAACAAATGATAAGATGAGGATGACACTTGGGTCACCAGATAGATGAATGGGAGGATGGTGGTGCCCATGCTAGTAGAGAAGATCGGGAAAAGGGAGGTTTTATGGTAAAAGATGGGTTCTGTTTCAGACATTTCCAAGAGATTCCTGTGATATGTCAAACCTAGAGGTCCAAGAGGCACCTGATGGAAATTTGACAGTGGAGGCTGGGAGAAAGGCTAGCCATGGATAAGTAGATCTGAGAATCCCCTGCGTAGATATGATCATTAAATCCATGGGAGCTGATGTGATCACCAAATGAAGTAGTGTAGAGGGAAAAGAGAATGCCACGCAAGAGGTCCTTGGAGAATACCCATGGTTATTGGATATGATCAAGATGAAGATCAGAAAGGGCAGATAAGGAACAGTCAGACAGGTAGGAGAGAACACATCAAGAAACCCAAAAGAGAAGAATATGAAGAAGAGGGTAACTGACAGCTGCAGAAAGGTCAAGGAAGAGAGGTGTTGAGAAAAGGCCATTCGATTGCACAGTTAAGAGATCATGGGTAACTTTGGAGAGAGTCCTTGAGGTAGAATGGTAAGATTGGAAGCTAGATGGCAGAGTGTTTGTGAGAGTGAGAAAAGAGGAAGCGGAAACATAGGCTAAAGGTCCTTTTTCAAAAAAGAAGGAGAAATATGGGAATATAGCTCATGGGGATGGTTGGATCAATGGAGGAATTTTTGAGGATGATGGAGACACAGATATGTTTATAAGAAGTAAGGAAGTATCTGATAGACAGCGAGAGGTCCAAGATTAGTGAGAGTGTGTGAATGATGGAGGGGACAGTCTGCCACAGAAGGCTGGGAGTAACGGGCTCATCCAGGTACATTTTCCTTGACTCCAGCATGTGAGATGGGGGTAAAGGAGGTGGTGGGGGAAGATAGGGAAGAAAAGAGGAGCTCTCAGTGAATGGCCTCCATTTTTTCAGTGATACATGGCAAAGTTCTCAGCTAAGAGAGTTGGGGAGAGGGAACCATGAGAGAACTGAGGAGGGATGAAAAAGTTTAGAAAAGTCACAGTGATGATTGGGATAGCCTCTTGCTCAGGGAGGTGTAAAGGGATTGCCTTGATGCAATGGAAGCCCACTTGAAAGTATGTATTGCAAATCTGTAGTGGACCCAGGCAGCATGGTTTCATGACTTGGACCAGCTTTGTTGGGAATGATTGGGAATGAGGTAAAGGACACTGTAGAAGATGGAGAGTCTGAGAAAGGAGGGTTATATGAAATCTCAAAAAGAAAGCAAGATTAACTTTGAAGTAGGAATTTCAGAGAACACAGTGGAAGGAGAAGCAGAACAGACTGGGACGTTGGGAGCATGGATTGATTGAAGCTGCAGGTTTTGGAGGACAAGGAACAGAGAACACGGTTTGTCCAGAGATAGACAGGGGCTCAGAATCCCTGGGGTGGGAAGTGCCTTTCCAATGGAGGCCATTCACCAAGAGCTCCTCTTTTCTTCCCTGTCTTCCCCCACCATCTCCTTCTCCCCCATCTCACATGCTGGAGTCAAGGCAAACATGCATGGATGAACCCATTCCCCATCTCATCCTGCTAACCCTCAGCCTTGGACGACTCCCACCATATGTCCTTGCTCTCATTCACGTGCTAAACAAAGCTGGTCCAAATCATGACAGCATGCTGTCTGAGTCCCTGTCTACCAGATACTTCCTTCCTTCTGTGTCTCCACCATCCTCAACAAATCCTCCACTGATCCAGCCATCCGCATGAGCTATCATCCCATATCTCTCCTTCTTTCTTGGTTAAACTTGCAAAAGGACCTCTAAACATCTCCTGTGCTTATTTCCAAAAATACTGACTAATACAAATATGCTTAATTCAGAGACTCTGTACTCCTCAAGTAGATATATTTTACTGTCTGAACAGTGAGCAAAAATTTATTTTTTCTCCCTCCAACTTTGCTCCCCCAAAGAAAACAAAACAAAACTCTAGTAACAAAAAGCACCATCAAACAAAGCAGATTTGCACGTTGGCCATATCCAAAAATGCATGCCTCATTCTGCACCTTGGGCCTCTCCAATGGAGGTGGGCAGAGGTTCATTATTAATCCTTTGGAATCGTTGCTGTGATTGAGCCAAGGTTTTAAGTCTTTCAAAAATGTTTGTCTTCCAATGGTTTCACTTCAGAAGTCACGTGATTAAGTATATAACAAACTAGACTTGAAGACCTGGGTTCAAATTTACCTCTGGCCATCTTAGCCATGTAACCCAGGGCAAGTCACTTCACCTCACTGGGCCTCTATTTCCTCATCTGTTAGTAAGGTAACTCACTGCAATATTGTGAGGCTCAAAGGACATAGTGCAGGAAGATTCTCTGAAACCCCTACGGTGTTTGCTATTATCACCTGACTCATTCAGCAAACATTTATGGAGTATTTACTCTGTGCAATCCATTGTACCAGAGGATGAGCAGAGAATTAGGGGAGATGTGATCCCTGCCCTCTTAGTACTTTGTCTGATAGGAATATGAATTCAAACACATGTAGCTAGAAAACACTAATGCACTGAATGGAGGCTAGGTGGAGCAGTGGATAGAACCCTAGGCTTGGAATCAGGAAGGCTCATATTCATGAGTTCAAATTTAGCCTCAGACATTTATCTAACTGTGTGACCCTGAGTAAGTCACTTAACTGTTTATTGCCTCAATGTCCCCATCTGTAAAATGAGTGAGAAATAAATGGCAAACCACTCCTGTATCTTTGCCAGGAAAACCCCAAATAAGGTCACATTTCATGATGGAAATCACTCAAAAATAACAAAGCACATATTCATGGTTAGTACTGTTAGGATGATGATAAGGATGAGTACATTGTGAGTGTTCTTTATATCCCTGCTTACACTGGAATGAGAGGCAGTTGGCACTTAGTGGATCCACATAGTGGATGAGAGCTGACCCTGGAGCCAAGAAGACCTGAGTTCAGGTCCTCCCTCAGACTGGCCATGGGCCCTCAGACAAGTCACATCCCTTTCCAGTGTTCTAGACAGTTCTCTAAGATTTAAAGTAGCAGACTTGGTATTACCTTAACCTGACAAAGGAAGTTTTCTCATCCAGGAGTTCCCTCTATCAATGAAATCACAGGTCTAGCCAGTTTTTGAGAGCCCTGTGCCATCCCCACTCCACAATGAGATACCTCCACTTTGACTAAAATCCCTGACAACTCCAAAGGTCTGGTGAAAAACTTACCTAGAATTTATGTCTATTATATATTGGGGGCAGCAAAATGGTGCAGTAGATAGAGTGCTAGGCCTGGAGTCAGGAGGACCTGAGTTCAAATCTGGCTTCAGAAACCCTCTAGATATATGACCCTCCATTGGCCTCAGTTTCTACGTCTGTAAAATGGAGATAATAATAGCACCTACCTCCCAGGGTCGTTGTGAGGATCAAGTGCTTAGCACAATGCCTGTCATATATGAAGTACTATCTAAATGTTAACTATTATTACCTCTTTACAAATAGTGTCTCATTTTCTCTTCATGACAACTTTGGGAAGTAGGTACTATTATTATCTCTATTGTACAGATGAGGAAATTGAGGCAGACAGCCTAAGTGGCTTACCCAGAGTCACGCAGTGTATCTCAGGCAAGACGTGACTTCGGGTCTTCCTGATTCCAAATGCAGCTCCCTATCCACTGTACCTCCTAGACCCTCAAGATAAAGAATCTTGAGACCGCTCTCATTTAGTCTGATGAACACCGGTACGAGCCATAACTTCAAGGAGTCTCAGAAAGGTCTGAGTTTCCACAGAAGACCTTTTAGCAGTTCAGAGGTTCGTAAGATCATAGATTTCGAGCTGGGAGGGGTGTGAGGAGCCATCTGGCCTGACCCTTTCATTTTACAAACAAAGAAACAAGACCCAGGGAGAGGAAAAGACAGAATAAAATGAAGGGACCAGATGCACACAAAAATAGCTCGACTAATAAAAAAATAAAACCAATAATTTCCTTCCCCCTTTTTTGTTTTTCTTACAATTTCCAGCTAAAAATGACTAAGGAATAGATACATGCATGTTTAGATTTTGTGCTTTGTATTGGAAAAATGAACAAAAAAACTGGCCAAATTTCAGCCAGTGGGTGCTTTCTTCTTGTCTCGTGTCTAAACACTGTAGCTCTTATGTCAACAATATCAAAATTGGAAGTTTCAGGGAGAGTTTTCTTTAAACATGAAAGGAATAAACTTTTCCATTTCTGGGAGAAATGGGATTGAATGCCTGGGATTCTTTTTTTCTTACCTGAAGAAGTCAACTAAACTTATGTACACATTGAAAAATCCCTGGGACTGCATAGTTAACTGTCCAGTGATATTTGAAGGGGTACAAGTTTAGAGCTGGAATTTACAATCTGTAAATACATAAGCATCTCACTTACAAAGTGTGTACTTTTTTTCTGCTGTATAGGTTCTATCATATCATGCTTGTGCAGCAGAAGAGGAAACCAGAGAGCTTCAGTCATTAACAGTAAGTTAACTTCACAAAATACTGAAAATATACACTAATTTGTAAGTTAATAATACTGTTCTAAGTAAGCAGACTTCAAGGCAATAGGTACACTTCCACATAAAAATATAGCAGGTTTAGTAAGAAAAGTTAATCCAAGGAACAGAGGTATTCATGATTATTTCTATTGGCTTTAGAATTAAGTGGAAAGATGACTGAAGTCACGATCAGTCGTTCATTCTGCCCACAAGTACCTTTTTGGTACTCACCACATGACAGTCACTGCGCTAAGTGCTGGGGACACAGAGGCAAAAACCATCCCTATCCCTGCAGTGTAAATCAGTTGTGTCCAAATCTTCATGACTCCATTTGGGTTTCTTTGTCTTTTTTGGCAAAGATGCTGTAGTGGTTGGCTGTTTCCCTCTTCAGTTCATTTTACAGATGAGGAAACTGAGATAAACAGGTTAAGTGCCTAGGGTTACCACAGCCAGTTAGTACCTGAGCCCAGATTTGAACTCAAGAAGGTGAGTATTCCTGACTCCAGGCCTGGACCTCTATCTACTGTGCCACCTAGCCACCCTCAGAGAAAATGGGTGGTAATATCTAAGATGAAAGCATTTAGCAGCTGTGGGAAAGGCTTCTCACAAGAGATGTGGTTGGAATTGGGTCTTGAAGGAAGCCACAGAAGAGAAGAAATAGAGGAAGGGGAAGAGCATTCCATGTTTTGGGGAGAGTCCATGCAAATGCATGGAGACTGGAGATGGGGTGTTGTGTGTGAGAGAAGCAGCAAACGACCCAGTGCAGTTGGATTGTAAAATGTATGGAAGGGAGTAAAGCATATGAGGACTGGAAAGGTAGAAAGGAGGTGGCATTAATGTAGAGCCTTAAATGCCAAGCGGAGGTACACATGTTTGATCTTTGGGACAATAGGAACTTATTGAGTAAGAGTATGACCTGGTTAGACCTATGCTTTAGAAAACTGGCTTTAGAGTATGAATATGAGTTGAAGTGAGGATAGAGACAGAGATAAAGACACAGAGACAGACTGACTTGAGGCAAAGTTAGACCAGTTAGAAATCAGAGGGCCTGAGTTTGAGTCCCGCTTTTCCTGTTTCCTACCTGTGTAAGTCACTTCAACTCACTGAGTTGCAGCTTCTGCTACTAAGTGAGAGGGAGAGAGAGACCAAAAGAGAAGCCAGTTCTCTCTGATCACCTCAGAAACCGCAGCAATTAGGACAGAGGAAAATGACAAACCAGGAAACCTCATGGAAAACAACAATCACCTCTCAGTAAAAGAAAAAGATTGACTTTGAAAATGGGCAGACAAAAACACAGGGCTTCAGTGGAGTTGATCGTTGTGAAGGATAAAAACTGAAGAGAAGGTAGAAAGGGGGAAATAGGAGGAAATACACAATCAAGGACTCCAGAAAGGAAAATGCTTTTGCTACATTTCAGCACTAGCCAAAATACGCACACTGAAAGAATTAAAGGAGCCCTGGAATCTGTGGACATGAAATCTGTAAGGGAAAAACACTAAAGGACAATGAGGAGGCTCAGCAGCTGCAGTGGTTCGTTAGCAGATCCTAATAAAATAGTTAAGTCTCTGAGGCACAGAATTGTGTTCATGGAAGCCATAAAGACAGATAGCAACACATTAAGTTCACATTTTAAAATCAACACAACTTTAAGGTTCAACGAATGTAGAAATAAAGAAAATAGAGATAGATAGAAAACCTGAAGATGATTTTGCCCTAGAAAATTCTGAAGGAAAGATGCTCTGCTTTACTTATTTGCCAAAACCATACATGAAGATTTCTCCAAAGCATCCAGAACATGTTGTATGCTACAAATGCACACAATTCACAGGCTGCCAACAGAGATGACTCCCAAGCTTAACACACACAGTTGTGCTCCTGTTCAACTTCAAAATATTAGCAACAGAGAGATGATAGGAAGCAGCCAGGAAGAAAAATGTGATATTTAAAAAAAAAACTTCAACAACCAAAAATTCCACATGAAAAATCTATAATGTAATGTACCAAGGAATCTAGGAAAAAAAATTTCAAAATTATCCATCCAGCAAAACTAAGCATATTTTTCTGGGAGAAATCATTGTATTTAACTGAAGAATTCCAGGAATTTCTCCAGGAGAAAAGACTGGCACTGTTCTATGGTAGACAAGTCGAACACAAAACAAAAGCTTAACACGTGGAAAAGTGACTTTAAAACAATGAATGCATAGGCAGCTTTAGTGATGACCACCCCGAAGTCATAGCTGTGTATGTATTGTGGTGATAACTAAGCTCCCACCTCTCAGTCTTCTGCTAGATTCTTTGCCTTATTCATTCTTACTCTAAGGTTTTTAAGACGATCAAGAGGTATGTTCTGATATTTCTTCATAAATTAGTAGAAAGGTACAATCTTTCCCACCCCAGTTTGAAAAATAAAATGGGAAAAGTTCTTTTCCCGTAAGCTTTTTCTCTTTCTCAAACTCCTTTGTTTAATAGGTTTCAACAGCCATTTTGGCAATATTGCAACAAATGATACAAAGACATATTTCAATATTTCCACAATGTGTTGCAATGAGAAACAGCCAGAGTCGCCGGTAACCATCAGTTACAATTGTTGACTTCTCAACTCTGGGAAAAATGGTGCTGCTTTTCTGCTGCCTCTATATGTGAGTCAGAATCTCATTAACAACTGTCTTTAGAGCTCCACATCATAAGAGTTTAATTCAATTCTGTTAGAAAAATATTTCTTTAATCTTTCTCAAAGATAAATTAACTTTCTCACTCTCAAGAAAGTTTTGTTAATCTTTTATCTATGTACATCACAGTCTTTCTCCAGACAGATCAGTTAACATTCAAGAGGACAATTGAATTGTTTCTTTCTCAAGATTCTGTTCCCTCTTAAAGCTTCAGTAACAGTATATATCTACAATCTAAAGCTTGGGTTAAAAATGAATGTTTCAAGTCTATAGTTTGTTACAGACACAGAGACCGTTGTTCCTTTGGTGTCATATATTTTCAGAATCAAAGTGGAAAAATGACTCTAAATTGTACAACATATGCCTCAGAATTTCCTAGGAGGAGAAACAATGAAATATGACCTCGAGGGAAGAAAGAAAGTAGATTACCTTAAGGATGAGTATCAGAGATTAAGAGCAAGTAAAAGAAGGTCTTGAAAACAGTGGAGTGTGAATTCTCAAAAGGCCATTCCTGTCTGGGACTTTGAAAATTTCATAGAATTAAAGGCAGGGAAAGGAGAAGTCCTGTTTACTGTTAGTAGGATATATACATGTTGTTTTTCATGCCTTCTCCCCCCAGCACCTAGGTGATGCTCCTTCTGTGTTTCTAGGTTAGCACCTTGCACAATTTTAGAGGCTTATCTGTATCCCCCTAATTTCCATCTCCCAGTGTTTCATTGGGTCAGCGTATCTTCCTTGAGCTAACATGGTGGAGTTATTTTGGTTATCTGGGTTTGCTTCCCAGGATATCAGAGGTAACAGAGTGAGCCTGGAGGAGTCATTTACCTTGAAAGTCTTGCTGTCCCCATTACATACAGAATCACATCTGAGTTCCTTAACTGATTTGGCTATATTTGAAATGGTAATAAATAAAATTAGTCTAGTTTCTGCGGTTAGTTTTCGAGGTTTGAATTAATGTTTTCTACTTCATTCTTTGAAAAAAAAAATTTAAAGAAAGAAAAATGTAATGCCTTCAAGTGCCCTCTGGCGGTTGGGAGGTGTTCTCAAAGGTGTTCCCAAAGATGTTGAGTTTGGGTAAATCTTCCCATTCTGGAAAGGTTACAGCTATGGGTCTGACGATGTTCTTTGAGCCTGTGACCCACAGAGCAGCTCAGTGTGCTTGAAGGGGCTCATTCTTAGGGCAATGGTCACCTGGTGATGGATCATTTTACCCCTATAACTTATGATAGTCTCTTAAACATGGTGGCATTGAGATCTGCTGTGGTAAAACCCTGACCTCCATGGTCATATCCCAGTTCTCTATTTGTGCAAAAGTCTGTGCTAGGTCCAAGTGAGGCAAAAAGGGTTTGTTATTCCCTCCTGTTTCAAGAGAAAGCTGAATGACAACTTATCCATGATTCTGGAGTGGGCATTCCCATTCAAATATGGGTTGGATTACATGGACCCTGAGTGCCCTACACTCACATCTTGATGGAGACAGACCACCTGCCCTGTTTCAGCATACTCCCCTCCTCCAGCTATCATTAAGAAAAGTGACCCTTATGGACAAAAGTCTACACTGCCATCAGTACTACCAATGCTTATTGACTCAGCTTGACTGCCACCAATGGCCAAGGAAGCCCAGGAATTATAACATTTCCAAGATCACTTACCCTTCTGCCATCCTGGCCCTTGCAACCATTCTCCAGGGAAGCAGTCCTTGCAAAGATACCAGTAACAACTATGTCCACAGGTGCTTTGACCTCTGTCTACTCAGCCTGCGCAGTTCTCACCACCAAAGTCATCAGCACTGTCAAATAGCGCAACGTCCACAACATAATGGTTTAATTAATGGAAATGGCACCAACAGAAATTATCGTCTGCTTTACCGGTGCCCCTTCAGGACTATTGGGCTTTTCCAGCTGACTTGCAACTAAAACCTCTTCTGTGTGTGGTCTGCCCCGATTAGAGCAGGGGCTTCTTGTATCACAAAAGGACCTCTCTTGCTTTTGTGTTTCTGTCTCCAGATCTTAGCTCACTTCTTGGCACTAGTAAGTATTTAATAAATGCTTTTTCATTCCTTCACTGACTCTGGTGCAAGGCTTACCTTTGTGTCAATGGAATCTGTGTCTATTGATAGGAAGATGCATTGTAGGACAATAGTTCATAGACCCATAGGTTTAAAGCTGTAAGATACTTCAGAAGTCAAGTCCAACTGCCTCATTTTACAGAGAAGGAAACTGAGTTTGTATTTATCAGAGGTAGGATTGGATCATAGGATTTCCTGGCTTTAATCCCACCACTCTGTATTTATAGTGAGTAACGGATTGAAATCCACACTTGGAACACATACGTACCCCATGGACAGATGCATCTGAAATATTCAGGAGTGCAATGTGCTTTTTAGCTTTCTTCCAAAGTAAGAGTAAGGTTGAAGACTGTTTCATGTTCTTTTAAGGCAATTGAAACTAATAAATAGAAAAAGTTTTACTTCCAAGAGCTCACTTAAACCATTAGGTCATATTCCTTTGGAAGTAAGAAAGTCCTTTTTTTAAAAAATCTGAACATTATCCTTTCATTCCTCCTTGTAATTTTTAACAGGAAGGAGGAAAAAGTTACTAGCAGTATGCCCTTTTGAGACTTAATTTTCCCATTGTAAAATGGGAATGGTAACTTTACCACTAGTTACCTCAGAGCTTAGGGAAATAAAGGGCTTTGGAAATGGACTTTGCTATAGACAGGTTGTCCCAAAAGGCTTCTTAAGTTTACTTAAAAGCTATTACAGCTAAGACCTTTACACCACGCTGTATAAAGGGAAACTCTTGTTTCTGCCACTATTGAGAAGGCTAGCAGACATAGTGGATAGAACACTGGGACTGGAAGGGTTCACATCCCACCTGTAACCACAGGCAAGAGTTGGGTGACCATGGGCAAGTCATTTCGCCTCCATAACATCACATGCCATAAAAGACCTTTGAATTGTATTTCAGCACATCAAAGGATGGAGCATCTCACAGATAGCCACATCTTCTCGTAAGTTCAAACTATTGTCAGTCATTCATTCAATAAATATGCATTTATTAAGAACCTACTGCATGTCAGGTGCCACACTAAGTGCTAGGAATACAGAGAAAGGCAAAAGAAAAAAGCCCCTTCTCCCAAGGAGTTCTCAATGTAATAAGGGAAATTTCCATCATTCAGTGTCAGAGAAAGAATACTGGCTCTAGGCATAAGAACTGGGTTCAAATCTTGCTTCTAGCATTTACTCCCCATATGACCTTGGTCAAATCACTTAACTTCTATGAGCTTCAGTTTCCTTATCTGTAAAATGAGAAAATTGAATCAAATTTGATTCTATGTTCATCTGAACCCAAGATGGGGTGGGGATGCCATACACTTTTTGAAAGACTTCCTTTCCCCTGCTCCTGGGTATTGGCATTATTATTTTAATGACTTTGATAATTTGACTAATCAAAAAAAGCAACTTGATGACTAAAGAAATAGAAAAAAGAATTATTAAGATGGCGATTCTTTTGAAATATAGTTTTTCTTTTCATATCTGCATCAACGGAGCACCAAGCATTGGTATAATGTAATCCCTTATAAAATGCCAATGGGCAAGTGGAAGAATTTGACATTTCACACAGGACAAAGTTCAGGAGCTGCCCTTCTTTATTAATTGAATTTACTTGCCTGGAGAACTTTGTGAGTCAAGGGCCTTCTCCGAATCCCATTTCTTGGGGCCCTCTGGGAGCTGCTTCCAGGTTTCCATAGCCTTTGTTATGGTTGCTGGGACTCAAGCCACCAGGCTGAAGGCAAAGTAAGCCCCACTGTTAACAAGATGGATTTTGCTTGTATAAAGATCGGAGGGTTGGAGCAATGGAATGAGCCTGTAGTCACATTTCTCTATTTCCTCCTGAGATTACCAGAGATCAGCTACTAAATATAGACTTTATGTGAACCACACACCCAAAATAAAAGACTCGGGAATTTTAAATGACCAAATGGAATGAGTCTCTTTCTTTTATTTACCTAACCACAGTGTTGCATTATTTTCCATTAATATCAGTCCTTCTAAGGCTGCCTGCAGTTCTTGGAGGCCTTGAGCATGGGAGGGACACTATTTTCTGTAAGATGATTCTGCATCATTAGCAAACATCCCCTCCTACTTATGTGAAATGAAGAATAATACCTCCGAGAGAGCCATCGTGGTTCTATGGAAAGACTCATGGGCCTGAATCAGAGGATCTGGATTCAAATCCTGGTCCGTAAGACTTAGGGTAATTCCCTTCAGCTCTCTAGGCCTCGATTTCTTTCATGTTAAAATGAGTAAGTTGTTCTTGATGACTTTGGAGGTCTCTTTCAGCTCTAAGTCCATGTTCCGGCCATTCCAACAAGAAGCCATTGAAAGGCAACCTGACAATATCTGTTGTGATAAGGAGAGGAATTGATGGAGCTCAGTACAGATCTAATAACTGACTAAGACTGCTTTCAGCATCTCCCCTAGTACCACCCTGATCCTTTTGGGGCATGGGGACAGAGAAGGGAGGAAGATATAGGTAGCAGAGTCCCACCTCTGGGACTAGAAAAAGCTTTATAGATCAGCTGAGCTTGTCCCCTTATTTAAAAGAGGTGTATGGAAGTTAATCACTTGGCTGAGGTCACAGATAGTGACCAGGTCAATGATTTGAATGCAGTTTTCTCATCATGGATCTGAAGTTCTGGTTTTAAATCTTTATTCTAATGGTTACTACCTGTATTGCATCTGACATATCCCCTCTATGTTTCTTCATCTATTCAATGACTAGATAACCTCCAAGTTCCCTTCCTGGCCATAGAGTACTTGACTTGCAATCAGGAAGACCTGAGTTTCAATCCTGACAGGCACTTTCTAATACAGGTCACTGTATGACTCTGTTCGAGTCACTTAACCTCTATCTGCCTCAGTTTCCTCATCTGTAAACTGAAGACAATAATAGCACCTCCTTCCCAGGGTCAAATGAGATAATATATGTAAAGCATTATGCAAATGTAAACTTAAAGTTTGCTATATGAGCGCTAGGAATTGTTATTATTAGAATCTATGACTCCATGACTGCCACTGTTACCCTGCCTCTTTTCCCTTACAAATGTTCCTGCTCATGCCCACCTCCCAAACTCCATCCCAAATATGGGACATGACCTAAGACTTGGCCATTTTCTTCTCAACCAGTTACAAGTCAGGTCTGGATGGTCAGCTGACTCCCTGGGAAGGTACCAGAAAATGTCTCTAGAATTCTAACCTATGTCCTCAGGAAAGATAAGGACCCCTTGAGAGCTTTGGGCTGCAGATTTCACTCCCAAAGATATCTGCAGATTTAAAAAAGAAAAGGATGGGGGAGAGAATCTAAGCAATGGATTGAGGGAGGGTTGGAGTGAAGGCCACAGTGGAGAAAGTCACCTTACCGTCAGGTCAGGTCAATATTCCAAGTTTGGAGATGGGAAGTTTCTTTCAGGACATAAACTTCTTTAGGAAATGGGATGTTTTGTCCATAACTTTGTATCCTCAGAACCTGGCATAGTGCCTTGCATGTAGTAGACACTTAATGTTTGTCTAATTGATTGTAGAAAGCTAGTTTTATTCACTGGAGAAATATAGAGGATGATGAAAAAAATCAAATGAAAATGAAAAGAAAATGTGGCATGGCATGGTATGGTGGAAAGAACACAGACCCTGGATTCAGAGGATATGGGTTTGAATCCTACTTCTATCTCTTACTCCCTGGGTCCCTTCTCTGAGCCTCATCAATTAAGGGAGGGGCTTGGGCTGGAGGGCTTCTGAGATCCCTTGGGTTCTAGGATTCCATGTTGAATATTCCATCTTCCCAAAAGAATGAAAACTCTTGGACAGCAGAGTCAGTCTTTTCTTTTAGTTCTTATGGCCCCAGTGCTGAGCACAGCACCTGGCACAGGCTGTAAGCACTTATTACTTGTTGAATCAAATGAATGAGTCTTGAGTTTCCAAGTATTAGGATGACTTTCTGAGTCCAGTGTGCTCTGCCTATATTTCTAAACTCTCTCTGTAAGCCCACTAGCTCTGAAGTCAGAGGAGCTGAGTTGAAATCTTGCCTCTCCCATTCACTACCTGTGTGACTTTGAGGAAGTCACTTAACTTCCCTGGACCTCAGTTTCCTCGTCTGTAAAATGAGGATTAGATGACCATGATGGTGGTAGTAGTGGTGGTGGAGACTAACATTTATACAGCACCTATACTATATGTCAGGCACTAAGCCAGATGCTTTACAAATATTAGCCCCTTCAATATTCACAACAATCCTGGGAGGTCAGTGTTATTATTGTCTCCATTTTACAGGTAAGGAGACAGAGGCAAACAGAGATTAAGTGACTTTCCCAGGGTCACTCATCTAATAAGTTTCTGGGGTTGGATTTGAACTCAGACCTTCCTAACCCCAAGCCTGGTCCTCTGTCCATTTTGCCACCACCTGTCTTCTGAAGACCTGTCCCATTCTAAATCTATGATCCCTTCAACCTATCACAGGCATTAGAGAAGTTCAAACTCATCCCTAGTTACCTTTGAATGACTGGAATATTTGGTGTAAAATGAAGATGTTCTAAATGTCAGTGTGTGATCTGAAGCATTTTTCTGGGGATTGCATCAAATAAGAGGATGTCACTCTGAGATGAGCTGCTGCCCGAGGACAGCTTAGGTGGGTGTTGGGGCAGAGAGTGTCATGAATGCTGATCTTGTTGGACAACTGAAGTGCTGGTCTCTGATGCACACCCTCCCAGCCTGGCTGTTTATCATAGGCCTTCTCAGAGTGATTCATGACACAAGAAGTAAATGACGGGCCCAGACTCTGAATCTGGGGTCTCCTGGAGCCAAGTCCAAGGCTCTTTCCAAACATATCACTCTCTCTACCTGGAAAATGTAAGCAGCCCTTCCGTGTGACACCAGGGATGTTTAGCTTAAGGGGAGGCAGGATGTGATTTGTCTTCAAGAATTGTAATGACTCCTTGGTTACAAGCTCAGACAGTTAAACCTGAAAGAAACCTTAGATGTCCCTGAGTCTCTCCCCTTACCTCTGCCTCAGGGTCCCTGCCTTTCTGGTTCCTACTTCCACATGAAGCCTTTCTCCCAAGTTCTGGGGCCCTCGCTCACTAACTGCCCTCCTTTTAGCTACCTGGTATTTATTCTTTGTGGGCAACTGTGTATGTGTCTGTGTGTGAATGTGTGTATCTGTATGTGTGTGTGTGTGTGTGTGTGTGTGCATCTATACGAACAAGTTTCCTTCCAATAGAATAAGTTCCTTGAAGAGAGCAATTGACCTGTTTCCTATATTTGTTCCTCTAGCTTATAGCATAGTGCCTGTCACATAGTAGGTGCTTTATAGATGCTTGGTCAATGACTGCTGGAGGCCCATTCCAATTCAGTTTAGCAAACATTTCTTAACCATCTGTGATGTGCCGGGGGACTGATACAAAAACAAAAAAGAGTTCACTTCTACCTTCAGAGACCTTACGTTGACCTGAGGGTAGAGTGCATACAGGCATGGATAAGTCTGTGACTGATTATACCAAGCAGTTCCAAGAGGGAGGTATGCAGGGCCAAGCCCTTTCAGGAGGAACAACCTCATGTAGCAGCTGGCACCTGAGCTGTTGGCAGGAGGCTGGGAGTTCAGTGTCATGGAGAATATAGCCCATTTAAACTCAGGAAATTCTGATTAAGCACCTGCTGCATTTGAATTCTTGTGCTCTGCTGGGGATACAAGGACAACAGTGAAGTAACGGGCCCTGCCCTCAAGGAGCTCACTTTCTATTGGATTTTCTGGTCATGAGGAAAGCATGGCTGAAAAGCTGTTTGAAACACATTGTTCAGGAGGCATGTAAGTGGCAGCTTGTTGCTGACAAAAAATGGATAAGCCAGACTGGAGGACCCCATGTGCCATGTGTCACTTATCCTTGAGGCCAGTGGGAGCTATTGCAGAATTTTGAGCACTGGAGTGAAGCCATCACATTTATCAGATCCAGCTGTAAGGTTCTGGGGTCCCACGCGATCATAATACTCACATTTCTGTGTAGTTTAAAGATTTACATATATATATGTGTGTGTGTGTATGTATATATATGTACATATATATGTGTATATATACATACCTAAATGCATATATATAATAGAGGTAGATATGTGTACGTATGTAGATATACACAACCATGTAAGAGACATATCTATACACACGTATAAATTTAGATAGATGCATATATCAACACATAATTTTGCAAACTAAGTTCTACAAAATGTGAGGTATCACACGCATATATGTATATATATACGTATATGTAAAACTGGAAACTGTATATATGTACATATATACATATATACACATCATATATGAGAGAGAGACACACAGAAGGAGAGAGAAAGGGGGAGAAGAAAGAGATACTCTGTATGTGGGTGTGCAGAATCTCAAAACAACCTTGTGAGGTAGACGTTGTGATTATCCCATTTTACAGATAAGGAAATTGAGACTGAGAATGGTGAAGGCTCGCCCATAGTAAGTTTCTCAGGCAGACTCTGGACTCAGTCTTCCTGACTTCAACTCTGGCACTTCTGTCCGGTTCTCCCACTCAGCTGCTGGTTTTATAGAAAGGAGAGGCAACGTTTCTCATTTAATACTCAGACGTATCTCAAGCTTTCCAAGTACTTTCCATCAGTCACAGTCTTAGAGAGCTCAGGGACTGGCACACGGTAGACAGTAAGTACTGGCTGGACTGCAGAGGAGTCTGGGAAGCCAGCTGAAGGCTCGGTGCCCATAAGAATAGACAGACAAAGATGTTTGAAACTACTTCTGTCATGTGAATTACCAATAATGATTACACATATGTACATAACATATAAATAACATGCATGTCTATAACTTGGACATCTTGAATAGTCACATCCCCTTCTACAAGGCTGTAAATAAGCTCTTATCTTGAATTGAGGGGAGATGTTCACTTTGCCTTGGGGTCCACTTGGAAAGCTTGAACGCTGACTCTATAAGTGAGGGGAAATCTTCCTGCTTGTGGTGAATGTAAGAGAAGCCATTTTGGATTCTGGGGATGGAGGAAAGACTGAGGAAGAGAAACACATGCTAAGTTGGCTCTGCCTTTCCCACAACTCTCCTTTGAAGGGAGGACAAAAAGGCCCTTCCTTCATGGAGCCAGGGTCCCCCAGGGGAAGCCATCTGGTGCCTTATGGACCATGGCTGTCATCCACTCCTAGGGGTTATAAAGGTGGTCCCACTCTCCTCTCTCACCTCCTCACTTCCTCTCTTTCTTCATACTTTGTCTGGTATTTCCAGCTGAGATAAACAACCAAGATGTTTGTCCGAACAGTTTAAATCCTCCTCTGCTCCCCTGCTTCTCAGCCCTTAGATCATCCTGTGAAAAGTTATAAAATGTATTTCGGTTATAACGTGTATTTATAATGAGCTTATTTTCTTGTGAATTCTGGTCTTGAGACTAGAATGGATTCTTCCTGGGGTCATAAATACTAGAGTTAGGAGGAACCTTAGAGGTCATTAATTCCTGTCCCCTCATTTTACAAATGAAAAGCCCAAGGGCCAGAGATATGATTCTCCCAGGGTCACACAGCAAGGAAGTGACCAACATAGATTTGAACCCTGGGTCCCTCCTGATTCCCAGGCTAGCACTCTTTTCCATTAAACCTTTGTTTGTGCCTGGGGAAAATGCTGGTGTTGCTTGAGTAACCACAGAAGCCTGACCTATCTTAGTGAAGGCAAAAGTTATAGATTAGCAGGAGAATGTGGCAAGCCCTTGGTGTTGACTGAGATGACTTCTAGGGTGGAAGTGGGGTACAAGGACATCAACAGAAAAGGGAAGGAAGAGGAGAAGGAGATGATGACGGTAATAATGAACTGACTGGAGAGACACAAGTGGAGGATGATTGAAGGAAGGTGGGAGGAGAGCATGAATATGACCTACTCCCCTTTCCTCCCTTCTTTTTTTCCCTATTTCCTTGCTAGTCTTTTCCTCCCTCCACCATCTCCATCCCTCAGTCCCATCTAAGACCATTTCTTAGAGGCTTGACCAGATGAAGGCCGTTGGCCTCAGTATGAATTACCAATCAGCTCCATCCACCCCAGAGGCGTGTACTGCCACCAACTGAGTTTAATTGACCCTGGTGAGTTACCAGTAGGTGGTCTGAAGCTGTGAAGGGAATTTCCCCTTCAGGGGCTGTATGTTCACTCCAAGCAGCAGTGCCAGAGAGCTGAGGCAGTGTGGTTCAGTAGAAGGGGATCCATCTACTATTAAAGGGCCTAGGTTTGAATCCTAGCTTCTTTATAGCCTTTGCAGCCTTAAGCAAGTCATTTCCCTTGCTTGGGCCTCAGGTTTAGATGAGAGAATTGCTCCAGGTCCCTCCCAGTTCTAAACCTTTTCACCTTTGCCTCCTTACACACACTCACCCAAGCAGTAGAATAACCCAGTGAGAGGAATGCTGGACCTGGGATCAGGAGGCCCTGATGAGAGTCCAGTGAGTTCATATAAACTATGTAGTCATGGGAAGTGGAGGGGAAAAGCAGATAGAGCGCCAAGCCTGGAATGAGGAAGGCTCATCTTCCTGAGTTCATATCTAGCCTCAGACACTCACTACCTGAGTGACCCTGGACAAGTCACTTGACCCTGTTTACCTCAATTTCCTCATCTGTAAAATGAGCTGGAGAAGGAAATGGTAGACTGCGCTAGTATCTTTGCCAAGAAAACCCCAAATAGAGTCACAGAGAGTAAAAGAGGATGGAAAAATCATGAACTCAGAGTCTGGGTGCCCTCATTTGCAGTATGAGGATGATGGTAATTGTGCTGCCTACCTCCCAGGACTGTTGTAAGGAAAATGCATTGGAAATTTGTTGGGTTTTTTTAACTGGGCTTGTGATTTCGTCAGTACAGGGAAATTCTCACATGGTGATTTCCTCCAGATCAGTAACTTATTAGAAACTTACTATCTTAGAGAACTTTCCTGGGCAGTGGGGGTTAAATCACCAAGCCATAGGTCACAGGCAGGATTTGAATCCAGGGCTTTCAGGCTCCAAGACCAGCCTTTAATCCACATGGTGCCTCTCAAAGCTCTATGGAAATGTGAATGAGTGTGAGAATGACCATCTGGCAAGAAGAGGGGGAGGATTTAGAACTGGAATGGGACATTCAGGTCCCAAATTCCCATTTTACAGATGAGGTAACTGACCCAGAAAGACTAGGGGAAGCAAGATTTAAACACAAGTTCTTCTTGGCTCCATGTCTAGCATCCAGTAGGATACTGCCACAAAATAAGATCCTGGATACTTTCATTCTTCAGCTCATTTTACAAATGAGGAAACTGAGACAAGCAGGGTTAGGTTACTTGCCCAGGATCACACAGCTAGTAGGTGTCTGAGGCCAAATTTGAATTCAGAACCTCCTGACTCCAGCCCCTGTACCACTCTGCTGGAGTTTGTTTTATTCACTAACATGCCACCAAGCATCCATCATCCCTCATCTTTGAAGTGGTCCCATACACCCAAGAGTGAGAAGAGAGCAGATGTTTGGGGGCACACATGGAGGAAGAGAATTCATTACTAAGCCACTTCAAGCCCCTTACAATATTCTAGAAGGGTGGAAGGAGTACTGGTTTTGCCAGCGAGCAGGGAACCTGTCTGAAAGGAGGCAGCTGTGACTCTTGACTGCTATGTTTTGTTGTTTGTGTGTTTTTTTGCCCGCCTCCTCCCACCCTCTTCCATTAAGGCCGCCATGATACCATCCGCCCAAACCCTCAAGATAATGGACTTCTCCTTCAGTGACTTTGAGCTCTCTGATCTGGACACGGCCCTCTGCACAATTCGGATGTTCACCGACCTCAACCTCGTGCAGAATTTCCAGATGAAACACGAGGTAAGAGGAAAGAGGAGGGGCTGGGATAGAGGAATTACTCAATGTGAACAATTCAGAGGCTACTTTTGTCCTTGTTTTCCTAATTCCTATAAAAACCAGTTCACACTTTTGGGTCTGGGCAATTTTCAACGTGTTTTGAAATCAACAACATTCTGATTTCTGTTTTAGTCAAGTTTTCCTCCATAATATCAAATTCATTGACCCTTCTTTTCTGCTTGTATTTACCCCAAGCTAGCCTTTGCCCTTGCCATTTCCAGGCTGAACTCTCAGAACTGTCCTAAGCTGATGCTTTTCTATCCCACCTGGTTTTCCTCTAATCCCTCTACTTTCTATGCTTTCCCTCACACTGTGACCAATATCAATACACAATAAAATGAATGGAAAAACCCTTGAGAAAGAGTTTCTGGGTAATTGATCAGCTTATCAATTAGGCTAGCCAGAAATCAATAAATGGATGGTCAGTGATTTCTCTCGGTAACCAAAGATGCGCAGTGGAGACCCTGAAAGCTTTAAATAGCCCTTCTGGAAGGGAATTCCTTTGACAAATGAAAATCAGCCATGATTGGTGGACATTTAATGAGGGGGTGGGCTAAAAGTCTTCAGTTCCTCCTGTTGAGATCCTGGCTTGATCATAAGACTCAGCCACCTCCAGCAATCTGAACAGTGAAATCCATCTCCACTCCGACCACTCTGGTTGGTTTTCTCCTCCAAGAGCTGAGTCTTCCTAAACTCTATTGGAGGGATACAAGGACAAGGGCTCCTTTCTCAGTGTAAGCACTTGCCCAGACTCTAAACAGATGTTAGGTCTCCTAGATGGGTGAGGTCCTACCCAAGATGGAAAAGCATATTCCTTGAGGCATAAGACCATCCTTCAGAGACTGACTTTAACAAGAGCTGGGCCTTAATGAGGAAACTGAGCAGAAAAACCTGGATCCCAACTTAATTCATTATTAATATAATAGAATAATAATTTCTCTTATTCATTAGTTTCTAACATTTTAGTTTACTGTGCTTTACTATTGGTTATTTTTTTCAAGGCCTAATTCTTCTACTTGGTCCTTAGATTCCTTCAAAACCTCTCTCTCTTACCTTCCTTTCTCAACAGCTTCCCACCTTATCTGCTGTCTCTGCTACAACTGAGTCAATACAAACAGAATTCACTCGATCTCATTTTCTCTGTTCACATGTAGGGTCTTGGTTCTTTAGTGTCTTGTCTTGTTCCTCTGGTCAACATGTCTTCAAAAGGTCATCCCACACTCACCTCTTGAAGGGAGACCTCTTGGACTCACCTCTTGAGTGAGCCATTAATACTCCACAGTGTGAATCCTTGAGCTCATCATTTTACAGGTGGTTTCTCACCTGTGTATATATTAATCCTGGCATGGATTAAGTCCTTAATAAATGGGTGCTGATTGATTAAGAGTAGCAGGCATGACAAAGGAAAAAGAATGCTAGAGTAAAGGAGTAGTCATTCATGGGATATAGTAACTAAAGAAAAAGCTGGAAAAGAAGGTCCCTGGCCCCATCATGGCATGGTTCTAACTCCAGACTCCTCCTCTGCCCCTTAGCCCAAGTCTGGTAAACCATGGGATCTGTAAAGACCGGCATGTGGGACCAGCAAAAGTCTCACTATGTGTCTTCTTATATCCACTTCAGCAGCATTTGGAAAGACCCATCACCAAGACTTGCCTTCCATTGATTCATTTGGGTGGCAGCAACTCATGAAGATAAGGAAGGTGTGCGTGGGACATGATCAGAGGGGGAGTGCCTGTAGGAACTGTACATGTATCAAAGTACAAGTATCTTGATCCACACCCTCCAAACCCTTTCATATCTACTGCTACTGCCCTCTGTCTCCTGTCTTTCCCCCATAACAACAATACAGTATCTGATATTTTCTCATCGAAAAAAATTATAGATTTAGGATTGGAAAGGACCTGAGAGATTGTCACATCCAAACTCCTCACTCATGGGTGAGGCAGCTGAGTCCCAGGGAGGAAGTGATCCTACCAGGTGTCTGAGACAGGATTTGAATCCAAGCTCTCCTGACTCTAAGCTTACTGCTGTAATCACTGCATCAAGCAACCTCTCACAAGCAACCTCTAACTATTGTTGCTGGTGTCTTTTCACTCATATCTGATTCTCCATGACCCCACTGGGGCAGTGGCAGAAATGCTGGAGTGATTTGCCTCTTCCTTCTCCAGCTCATTTGACAGATAAGAAAACTGAGGCAAACAGAGTTAAGGAACTTGCCCAGGGTCACATAGCTAGTAAGTGTCAGAGGCTGGATTTGAACTCAAAAAGATGAGTCTCCCTGATTCTAAGCCCAGTGCTCCATCCACTGCACCACCTGTATAAATGCTAGGTATTATCATTGCCCTCCTACCTGTCAGCGACTCCTGCCCTCAGTACCTGGTTGAGCCCTCTCACCAACAAGAACCAGGCCAACCGTTTTCCATGTGGGGCCCCTTCAGATCCTTGAAGACAGGTACAATGCTGCCCCTCCCCTCCACATGCCCTCCCAAGCATCCCAGATGTTGTTTGAGCAGGACAGAGTAGAGAGATGATTAGCTTTTATAGTAGGTGCTTCATCAATGCTAGTGTTTCATTCTGTATAAGTCAGCACCTCCTGTCATCCGGGAGAGCATCTTCTGGTTGACCTCTGCTCCTCTGTCGTCCTTCCTCATCCTGGACCACAGCCTCTTTCCCTTACCTTAACACAGCTGTTGCTGCTGCTACTGCTGTTTCCAGCTTCTCCTCCTTGGCAGCCTCAGTTCACTCCCAGTTTCCTTCTCCTGGCATTCTTCTTCCAGGCTCATCCCCACTGCTTTATTCATCTCCCATTGCCTGACCTCCTTCCCTCTTCCGGAGCTGGCCAGTGGGAAGCCCTATCAGCCTCTTTTTAAATTCTCCTTCCCCTTTCTTTTCTCCTCATCCAAACCATCACCACGCCTATCAGAGCTTCCAATTCCTATTGAACCAGCTTCCCTTGAAAAATACTAAGCCCTGAAATCCTGCCTCATTTTTCTCTGAGCCCTTTTGGAAGGATATATAGCCAGTGGTGGTTGGCTTTTATCTCATTTATCGTGAACTCTGTGTGAAGGGCTTTAAATGCCGATTTCTGTTGGATCCTAGAGGTAATGGCATGCCTGATATGTCTAAACTTGAGCAGGGCAACTGGGTGAAGGATGGCTTGAAGGGGGAAATGGACAAATCAGGAAGAGTAACTAGGAGTTAACTGTCCAGATGGGAGGTGAGGAGGGCCTGCGCTGTCGTTGGGGCTATGTAAGTAGAGAAGAGGGGAAGTTCAGGAGAAGTGTTATGGAGTCGAAACAATAAGATCTGGGAAACTGATGGGATCTGGGGGGAGGAAGGGAGTTGGAAATACACAATGAGATGGTGAACTGAGTGATTTTAAGGATGGTGATGCCTTCAACAGGGTTACATTCTCTATGATATCTGACTTTGTGGATGCATGCAGACTCTTCTCACCACCCCCTTCTCCAATTCCTGCTTAGATTTGTGGGTCTACAATCAAACCAATTTTGACCGGTCTTTGTTAAGTATAACTCCATCCTATCCAAGAGCCCATCATTCTTATATTTCTGACCATGCCCCAGAGATCAAAATCTTTTCTTCAGATTCCACCTTTTAGCCTCATCTATATTTCCCAAATCTGCCTCTTTTCCATTAGTAGTAAAGAAAAATAATCTTCTAGCCCCCAAGTCTTTTCCCCCCATGATGTTTGCCTAAAATTTACCCATAGTTCTACTTTCTATTCCCAGTTTGCTTCTGGTGCTATCTCTGGGGAATGGTGGTCAAGTCTGACATGTCTCCTAGGCAGTCCATCCATCCCAAGATAGATAGCATCGGAAGAGGTAGCCCTCTCTATTTACCAGACTGGCATCAGATCGGCAGAGCTGAATGCCCCCTCTGCATGGGGCATCATCACTGCCTAGCTCTCCTGGCTGACCATCACTACCTAATAGCACCTGTAGACCCACCACATCATCTCTTGAAACACAAGTTTAAACCTTAAACCCCTCATTTT
This sequence comes from Bettongia penicillata ogilbyi, assembly GCA_023548195.1. Lineage (NCBI taxonomy): Eukaryota > Metazoa > Chordata > Mammalia > Diprotodontia > Potoroidae > Bettongia > Bettongia penicillata. The sequence goes on along the minus strand of JAJHZJ010000241.1, from coordinate 536,435 downwards.
TCATACACTTGTAGAACCTCATGCCCTTCAAGCCTGAGGCCGAGAGAGGCTAAGGGCCTTGCTCAGGGCCACCAGCTAATGAATCTGAGTCAGAATTTGAACCTAGGTCTTCCTGACTCCAAGCCCAGTACTTTAGCTACCAAATCATGCTGCCTTCTCGCTGTGGTAGAAAAACTCTTCTTCTTGGCACCTACTGTGCCCCCTACTCTGCCACCATCATTGTAGGGGTGGAAAAGGGGCAACCAGAACTGAGGCTCATTTTGCATTTCTCTTTATTTTTTTGGTTGCCATGGCCAAAAATTTTATTATAGAAGGAAAAGAAAGAAGTCTAAGAGACCTTTGGCTTCTGAATGTTATTCTGGACTTCCTCCAATCTCACCTGTACTTCAAGGTGTTTGCAGATTGCTGTAAATGTTTGAGTCCATAAATCAGTGTCCATGTCATCATGTTTACTTCCCATGCTTCTTTCCTCTGGTACAAGAAGTTTCTAGAACACCACGCAGTGTGCTACCCTAGGCTATTTTTTCTATCCAAACCCTTCAAACAAAGGCCCTAGCTTAAAGTCCTCCCAAGGAGGTTGGTCCCTTTTCTCCCAGGGATGCTTTCTTCTGGACTGCTGTGACCATGATTAAGTAATCCAAGATGGAATTGGTAACCCAACTCACAAAGTGATACCCAGGAGACAGGGGTCCTTACCTTGGGATGAATGAACTTATTTTTTACATATATTTTGATACGTGCATTTCAATGGAATTGCTTTTCTTTGTAATCCTATATATTTTATTTATAAATAAATCTAAAACATTATTCTGAGAAGAGGTCCATGGGCTTCACCAGACTGTCCAAGATGTCCAGGACACACACACACACACACACACACACACACACACACACACACACACACACATTAAGAATCTCCAATCTAGGACCTGATCCACTTCACAAACTACCTTTGCAGGGTAAGTTTGGAAGGTACTCCTGAAGTCTGCAACATCAACCTAGTAGTCTCTAAAGGACCAAGGGCTAATGGGGTCTCACTGCCCATCCTCTCATCAGCAGAGATAGTGGAATCTCTGTAGTAGAATGTTGCCAATGGGAACTAATGGGAATAAGGAATCTTGGAGCATAAGGAACATCTGATTTCCCATGCCCCTGATAGAGGGAAAGCTGTCCCATGGGCCTCTGCTTGCCATCATTCTCACAGGGTTGAGCACTGTCCAAGAGATAGCTTTTGCCCAAAATCTCTGAATGGTTTGTCTTTTCACATCCTACAGAGTAGTGTGTGTTCTGGGTATTTGGAGCACCTGGCACACATAAAGGAGGCTTCTTTATGTCCCCGCTTCACAGAAGACATGACTGATCCTACCCATTCAAAGCTTTGCTTTGAAGGCACCACCAACAGAATAACTAGGCTTGTGCCCAATAACTCTGAAAATTTTATGGAGAATGCCATGTAAGAGTTGAAACAGACCCAACCTACAAGACTTTGAACAGGTTTTATTTTCCATCTTTAAAAATGCTTTTTAAATAGAGTCTTTGAGGGTTTATTTTGCACAGGAATAAAATCCTTTCATTGTAAACTGGCAATAACTCTGGTGGGTGTGTACAGTGCAATATTTCATAAAAAATACGAGGTTTCAGCTTTGGCTAGATGTCATTAGCTCCAACCTCCTTACCTTATGGAGGAAATGGGGTTCAAGGGAAAGAGAAATGGATTAGGACTTAGAGGGCTTGAGTTCAAGTCTAGGCCCTATCTCTGTTTACCCATGTGACCTTGGGCAAAGCACATCTTTGTACATCTTGATTTATCTTTTTGAAAAATAAATGAGGTTGGACTGGAATGTCAGATTCTAACTGTGCCACTCAATACCTGTGTGATCTTGGACAAATCACTTATTCTGTCTCTTGCTCTAAATCTAGATTCCTGTGAAACCAAGGAAGTCCAGAGAGGGCCCTGTTCAAGGTTACCCACTGAGTAAGAGAGGGCTAGGCTGCTCTGCCCACTACACCACACTGTTGAATCAGATTAAGGGTAGCTTGAGAGCAGAGAGAGAGAGAGACCTTGAACCCATAGTGGTGGTGAGCGGAATGATTTATGTACCTCTATTTTATCCTGATCAGTACTATTTGGTTTGATGGGATGTGATAGGAGCAGTGATTACTAGTGCTGTACTTACCTATTAATATATATTCAATCAGTCTAGTCCACTAATACTATGATAAGAATTATATATTTTACATATATTATATCTAGGGATAATTAGACAGGTTGGATTCTTATAATAAGCCCCAAACTTTAAATTACAAGCTATAAGTTCACCAAGCTGTTATCAAGTTTCCTAACCCCCAGAATGCTGGGCAGAGGACCTCCAGCCTCTTGGCCTGTTAGGGCCAAGGACAGGGTGGCCAAGAGCGCATTTTGTTTAATCACCATGGCCAAAGCCAGCATGGTTGGGATGTCTTGAAATCATATGGAACGTACCCTAACCTATTTTTTTTACCCCCAGACCACCCTCTCTTTTCTAACGTGAGGAGGTATGTGTCTTATGACCACTTAGCAGAAGTGGCCCTTGTCTTGCCCATCTGTGACTATCCATGATGATGTATCATTTCTGGCCCTCCTGGAGGGTCAAGAGCTAAGTCTATCCAATTGCAAAAGACTCATAATGGAAAATGTTGTCCACATCTGTCCACATCCAGAGAAAGAACTATGGAGTCTGAACGCAGATCAAAGCATACTATTCTGCCTTTTTTTTTTCATTTTTTTTCTTTCTTGTGTTTTTTTCCCTTTGTTTCTGATTCTTCTTTACAACGTAACTAAGTGCAAATATATTGAATATGATTGTAAATGTATAACCTACATCGAATTACATGCCATCTTGGGAAGGAGAGGAAAGGAGGGAGGGGGAAAAATTTAGAATTCGCAGTCTTAGAAAAGTGAATGTTGAAAAGTAAAAATAAATAAATTCAATAAAAAAATAAAATAAAATTTCAAAGGAGCTAAATCTACCAACCAATGAGATTCTGTATTTTATTTTGCCTTTTCTGCATCTCCGGATATCTAGCACTATAAAACTAAGGCCCTGGTGAGAGAGGAAATCTCCAATCGTGTTAAGATCTGGGATCTACTTTACTGGAGGGGGCCATGGACCGTTCAATAATGTACTATTGGATCAGAACTCTGCCTTAGTTTCCTTTATTATTGATCGGAGCATTTTGGATCCCATGCCGGTGGTAGTATTGTCCTACCATTATCCCCCCGACAACCTCTTTACCAAACTCTGTATAAACACCTTCCTAGTGGTGTCAAGCAGACAAGGTGGATGGGGGGAACTTTGAGTCCTTATCCTGTTCTTGGGTACTGCTGGGGGCTTCTGGATGTGCACTTATACTGGAATCTCTTGTACAATATGACATGGGCACATAATCTCTAGGTAAGGAGTTTGAAAGGGAGGAGAGAAGGGAGAGACAGACCCAGAGAGACCCAAAGAGAAAGTCTGAAAGAACATATAACTATGGATTTGAATTTCACATGTAACTAAATTATACTTTGTTTCCTTTCAAGGTTCTTTGCAGGTGGATTCTAAGCATCAAAAAGAATTATCGGAAGAACGTAGCCTACCACAATTGGCGGCACGCCTTTAACACGGCCCAGTGCATGTTTGCTGCATTGAAGTCGGGCAGGATTCAGGTAGGTGGCCACTCTCCTCTCACATGGTTCAAGGTCATACCTCTGCCTTGTTTTGTTTTTAATGACAACGCTCAAAAGGCCGCTTAGTCCATTCTGCTTATATTCCAAGATGGAGAAACCTCACATTTATTCCTTAGGGAGATCAATGGAAGGAACTGCTCTGGCTGGAAAAGACCTGGGGGAATGTGATCTCCTCCTTCAAAGGTCTGAAAGGTTGACATTGGAAGGAGAGTTCAGACTTGTTCCGTTTGGTCTCAGAGGCCAGCACCAGGAGCGAGGATGTTTTGAGAAGCAAATACAGGCTTGATGTCCAGAAACCTTCCTAACAACTCATGTGTTTCAATCATGCCTGATTCTTCAAGACTCCATTTGGGGTTTTCATGGCAGAGATATTGTAGTGGTTTACCATTTCCTATTCCATCTCATTTTACAGATGAGGAAACTGAGGCAAATAGGGTTAAGTGACTTGCCCAGGGTCACACAATAGTAATGGTTGAACTCAGGTCTTCCTGACTCATGGCCAAGCATACATCCAGTAGGCCATGTAGCTGTCCTGACAATTAGAGCTCTCCAAAACTGGAATTGGAGGTGATGGGTTTCTGTTCCATGGACATCTTTAAGCAGAGGCTGGTCATTCCCTCCCATTGAATATGTTGTAAAGGTTATAGTTTTTCATGCTCTGGAGGTCCCTTTCAAACTGGAGACACTGTGATTCTCTTAAATTCTTCAGTTTTCATTGTTATCGAAGGAAGAACTAAACGGCAACATATACCCTCATTGTAGCTGTCCTCTGCATACAGAGTATCTTTACTTCGGAGCTCTCGGATTTCACCTGTTTGGATGGGCTCTCTCCCAGTGCAGATCACAGGTCATTCATTAAAATGGTCTTTCAGAAAAGGGAATGGTGTCATGTAACCCCATTATGTATGCCCTGTGGGACGGTAATTGACTATTTGTTGCTATTTAGTTGTTTTCAGTGATGACCAACTCTTGGTGACCCCATTTGGGATTTTCTTGGCAGAGGTACTAGAGAGGATTGCCATTTTCTTTTCCAGCTCATTTTACAGATGAGGAAACTGAGGAAACAGGGTGAAGTGACTTGCCCAGGGTCCCACAGCTAGTCAGTATCTGAGGTCACATTTAAATTCAGGTTGGCCTGAATCCAGTTCTATCCACTGTGCCACCTAGCTGTCCCAGTTGGCAGTAGAGGGCAACATTAATGATGCACATCTCCCCACCTTTATTCTCAACCTGCAATGGGTCAGTGACCCAAGCCTGAAAATGGGAGACCAGGATTCGAGCACTGGCCCCATCAGCACCAAGGTGGGTGACTTTGGACAAGGCCCTTACCTTCTGAGCCTCAGCACTTCTCATCAATCAGATGAGTGCCTTGGGAGGTGATTGACTTAATAACTGTGTGATCCTGGCTGAGTTAGGTCTTCTGAATTGAAAACCAAACACACAGTGATTTTATCACAGCTCTGATTAAAAAGCTTAGGCTTTGAAAGTCACATTTTGTACATGGAGACATGTACAGGTAGATACTGTTTTATACAGGTAGATATTGTTACAGAGCATAATTATCTTAAGGAAATGGCAATTTTCACTGTGTTGAGGCTCTTTTTAAAAATATATAAAGAAACAAACGTGTGCCTCAGTTTCCTCATCTGTAAAGCAAGAGGGTTGGGCTAGATGGTTTCCAAGGTGTCCTCCAACTCTACATAAGGGACACTATCCCTTTAAGGCTAAAAATATCTCTATGTAAAGGAGATTTGAGTCAACTGTTGAAGGATTTAAACTATTGCTGCTGTCAGAGATGAATATTTTGATGCAGAGCACCTCCAATCTGCTGAAGGATTGTCAGACTGGCCCAGGTCAGAAACAGAGCAAGTAAGAGATTCTCAGTCCATGACAGAAATGCCAAGTAAAGTAAAATTAAAATAAAATTTCAGTATTGTGAGTGGCTGGTTATATAAGCATCTCATACAAGGTGGACACATTATATTTTAAGTGGCTGGTTGTATTAATGGGAAATCCATCAGTGGGACTCAAGAGCTAAAGAATGAATAGGGGGAGGGATTTCCCAATGGAATTCTCAATGGGATTACTCTTGGGACTCTATGAGAGTATGAATGTAATCATCTGGGGGAGTTTGCGTGTGACCATATGGTGGTGTTCTATCTCTGGGAATGTAGACCAACCAGAACAAGGGCATAAGGGAGTGAGTCAAACCAGAGAACAGCAGGTGTTCATACTTTCATGCAAGTGGTAAGATCATACTGCACTGACAGTGCCATTCACCCACTGACACCCAAGCATGGCGTTCTCATAGTGAGCAACATGTCACATACAGGGGACCTCATAATCTGTGCTCACACAGTCTCTTTAAGCTATAAATGCTGTGCTCTCTGACTCCCAAAGATGATGCCTTCTGGATTTCCGTAGGAAAACTGTTGGATTAAAAAAATGAGCATTACAAATGCTGTTGAATAGAAGGAGGTTAAGGGTCACACTGAATGGCCAAAGGAGCTGATCAGAGGACTTCACAAGAGCACATAGCCACAGCCAAGATGTTTCCAGACTGGTTACTTCCCAGATATGAATCTAAATGGTCTGTGGGTCTCTTTTTGCTAACTTCGGAGGAATAGAGCAGCCCGGCTAAGCAGGGTCTGATACCATAAAGGGGCAGAAGAGTTGGGCTTTTTTTTTTTAAGCTGTACCAGAAACCATTTAAATAGATTTTACATGGAAAAAGGAATAGAAATATGGAGATCCTTCCATTTTTCATGTGTGTATACACATACACGCATATACATATATGTGCATATCTGTACATGTATACACATATACACATGTGCATTAATGTGAATATACATATGTATATCATATATACACATGTATGCATGTATAGATGTGTGTATTCTGCATATGCATAATTATGTGTATACGTATGTGTATTGTTAGAAGTCTGAAAAGTTACTCCCATCTCTAGTTTCATAGGCTGCTTGTTTTCACTGGCTAGTTTTTACCAGAGGGATTGTTTTCAAAACACTGAAATGAAATGTCTCAGCAATAGTTTTCATTTTCTAGCTTCTAGCCAAAGTTATACAGAATGTTCCAAACATCTTGGTTCATTTTTAAGCTACTCAAAGTTATTAAAGGGAAGAATGCTATTAAAGCTTATTATGGGCTAAAATTTCCAAAGATCAAACTTGGATTCCCAGCCCCTGGAAATAGAGAGTGGATGAGCTCTCCTCTGGCTTTAAATTCAAGAGTTTATGGTGCTGTTTTTCCTGTGGAAAGTCTCTTTAGTGCTAGCTATTGAAGATAAGTCAATTCACCCTCATCTTTCCTAATAGAGGAAAATCTGAAAAACAGATTTCACAAAACCATTTTCCTTCATTTTGTATCTTTGAGCAGGCAGATTTTGTTTCCTTTTCATGACTTGTACATTTTAATGTTCAAATGAGTCTATGATCCTAACAGTCTAGCTCAGCCTTATTCAGTGAGGGTTGGGCATCTGAGCAGTGAGGCAAAATCCAGTGATTCCAGATGTTTTAGGTCTGTCTAACCCACAGCTGCCTGGTGGAGGTCAGGTTGATTACCTAGAATACCGGTGTCGTGGTGGTGTTCTGAAGAAGCTGGACAGATGTTCCTAGGGATGCTAGTTCCATCTTTCAATAAAGGCCATTTGTAACCCCTGCCCCCCCACCATGAGGCTGAATTGTGTCCAGTTCATTTCAGCCTAAAGTATGTTGTGTGGTTTTCCAGCCATACTGAGGTGCTCTGGGGCCAAAGTAAGGGGCATGTAGCCTAGATATTGGGCTCATGTCATCAAAGATGTATCCACACCCACGCACAAAACCTAGGGAGATCCCATCAGATTCTCTGCCTGATGTATGCAGCATTGATGTCTCTTCCTCTCTGTCTATTTCCTTGTATGCAAAGAACCTACTGACGGACCTGGAGATCCTGGCCCTGCTCATCGCAGCCCTGAGTCATGACCTGGATCACAGAGGGGTGAACAACTCTTACATACAGAGGTAAGCACATCTCCCAAGGGCAGAGGGCACACCGAATGCTTTGGGACTAAACGACAGAGGGGCCTTCTTTAAAGGCAAACAAAATACTTGATATTTGTTTTCCATCCATCCAATAAACACATATCAAGCCCCTATTATGTGGCAATATAATGAATGAAAAGACAGTCCTTGCCTTCAAGGAGCTTATAATCCAAGGGGTATTTGTTTACCTGAAATATCAAGACAGGTCTATTTCCCAACCTTAGAGTCATTTAAAGACTGTGGAGTCTTAACTCCTTTATTTCACAGATGAAGAAACTGAAGCCCAGAGACTTGACTTGGGGCACAGGTGGGATCTGAGTCTAAGTCTGCTCTGATGAGGCAGCACATTGTAGTAGAGCGAGTGCCGACCTTGGAGTCAGAAAGGTTTGGGTTCAAATCCTGCCTCTGACATTTACTGTTGGTATAATAATGGACAAGCTACCCTCTCTGAGTCTCAGTTCCTTTATCTGTAAAATGGAAATAGCTATAGCACTTATTTTATGTGTAAAGACCCTTGGAAATCTTACTGTGCTATCTAAATATTGACTATTATAATTATAACATTACTTAGGAATAATGGTGATAATACTGGTAAAAATAATAGAGAAGAATGAGATCATCGTAACTGACATTCATGTGGCACTCTAAAGCTCACTTTATTTAATTTGAGCCCAAGAACAACCCTGTGGAGTAGGACCACAAGCGGTATTATTTCCATTTTATAGATGAGAAGACTAAGGCTCAACAAAGTTAGCTGACTTTCCTAGGGATCGTTTTATTTTGGGGTATTTGTATCACAGAATAGACATTTAATAAATGCCTGGTCATTGATTGCTTTGTCCCACTACAAGGAAAAATAATAAGAAAATTAAAGGCAATAATACTAATATTACCTAGCATCTGATATCACTTTAATATAATGTTTGCAAAATTATCTCCATATGTTAGCTCCTCTGGTCCTCCCAACAGCCCTGTTCAGTAGGGGTAATCATTACCCTCATTTGACAGATGAGGAAACTAAGTCTTAGAAGTTCAGTGATTTGCCCAGAGTCACACAGCTAGGCAGTTGCAGGGGCAGGATTTGAATTCAAGTGCAGCATTATAAGGCATATATTCTCTTTCCCCTTAGAATGTAAAAAAGTTCCTTGAAGACAGGAACTAGCTTCTTGCTTTTTTTGAGTGTGTGTCCATGTTTAGCACTCTGCCTGGCATATAGTAAACATTTAATAAATACTCCCTTTCTCTATCTGTGCCAAGCTGCTTTACCCATCCAAGTGAGTATAATGGTAATTTAGATCTCTGTTTTTCCCCTGTAGATATAACTACCAAGCTGTCTAAGAGGCTGTGTATGGAATAGCTGGAATGTTAGGCTGGAGGCTCAGGAATAACCAGATTCGAATCTTTCCCCGATCTCCTCCAAGCTCTCCTCTGGCCTAAAGTGGAAATAATGTCTACCACTTGGGCTTGTAGTGAGGCTCAAATGTGATGTTTAACGAACAATGCCCAGTAAACTTCAGAGTGCTTTAAAATCACCAGATGTTGTTACTTCTCCATAGTTTTAAGACAAGGAGGAAAGAGGATTTTCACCTGGGACGCCTGGCTACAGCCCACTAGTGCCCACCAAAGGGATGCCTTCATGGCCAAGGAGGAATCGGTCCTCCTTATCCTCCATCACTAATACTTGTTTCTATTTCTTGGCCTGAGGTCAATACCATGTTGATTTTGTTACAGCTCTGATTGGGAAAGATCTAAATTTTAGCGATTGAATTTTATATTTTAGAGCAGTTTTATATAGACAGATAGGATTATATCTGTAAGATTGCTATCTTAAGGAAATGACAGCTATTACTGTATGTCCAGGCTTGTTATCTAAGTATACATGAGTGAATAAATAAATGTTCCAACAGCTAAACAAATTATAAACAATGTCCTGGACTGACCTAGTCATGAGAAAAAGCATCATGCTATTAGCCAAATGGCAGAGGCTGAGATTTTGCTGCCTAGGCCTTCTGATGCCTCCCTGGCCCCAGGCACTTACTCAGGTTCATTGAGGGTCTGTGGCATAACATTCAGTAAGAAAGAAACCAGGAGATATCTGAAAAGGGAGTGGGGATGAGAGATCTATAGAATAAAAGAATATGCTTTGGGGTCACTGGCCACAATTGCTTTGATGAACCTGACAAACCTTTGTGACCCTGCCAGATGCTAAGATCTAACAAAATGAGGGGTGCCCTGCCCAAGGAGATCCAATGGCATTTAGTGGAGGATTATCAATATAACCCCTCCCAACCCCCACCATCAAAGGTCATTCTGTTGGCCATAGACTAGAAGCATTCAGTTTTATTTTTTTTTGCTCTGTCTATTTAAAAATGCATGTCTCAGAAAACATCTGGAGAGACGTCATCTCTACTTCAGAAAATGTCCTGGGAAAAAAGACAGTAATGCAGAATCCTGGATCCACATCCACTGGAAAGCGGGCAGTTTTAGCTCTGTCGTGACCTTTTTCTTTCCCTTTTTTTTTAATCCTTGAGCATTTCCAGGGATTTTCTTCATCTTTCTAAATCCCTGTGTTAGACAACTCATGGGAGGAGGGGGAGAGACTCAAAAGTAAGGGAGAGTTTTCATTTTGATGTTCTAACAGATGAGAACAGTCGGGTGGTAGAGTGGGTAGAGCACTTGACCTGGAGTCAGGAAGACCTGAATTCAAACTCTGATATTTAACTAGCTGTGTGACTCTGGGAAAGTCACTTAACTGTTGACTACCTCAGTTTCCCCCAGTTTTAAAATGGGGATGAAAATAGCTATAACATCCCAGGGTTGTTGTGAGAATCAAATGAGATAATATTTATAAAGCATTAGCATAGTTCCTGGCACATAGTAGGTGCTTGTTTCCATCCTTCCATCTCCCAGTCTGGGGCATTCTTACTGGCTGTTCTCCATGCCTGGAATGAACTGATGCTCCCTCTGTCTCTGTCTCTGTCTTTCTCTGTCTCTGTCTCTCTGTTTCTCTGTCTCTCTGTCTCTCTCTCTGTCTCTGTCTTTCTCTGTCTCTCTGTTTCTCTGTCTCTCTGTCTCTCTCTCTGTCTCTGTCTCTCTCTGTCTCTCTGTCTCTGTCTCTGTCTTTCTCTGTCTCTGTCTCTCTGTTTCTCTGTCTCTCTCTCTGTCTCTGTCTCTCTCTGTCTCTCTGCCTCTCTGTCTCTCTCTGTCTCTCTCTCTGTCTCTCTGTCTCTCTCTCTCTCTCTCTGTCTCTCTCTCTCTCTCTCCTTCCCTCTGTCTCGTCTATCTATCCCTTTCTATGTGTCTGTCTCTCTCTGTCTCTGTCTCTCACTCTCTACCTCAGTCTCTCTCTCTCTTCTTCCCTCTCTTCCTCCACTCCCCCCCCACCAGCTTCCTAGGCTTCTTTCCAATTTCACCTTCTGCCAGGAGCCTTTCCCCATCCTCCTAATGCATGTTCTTTCCATCTAGTGTCGTTTTCGACTTATTCGGAATGTATCTGGTTTGTACTTAGCTGTTTGCATATTGTGTCCTCTCAATGGACCAAGAGCTCCTTGAAGGCAGGGACCATGAGCCTCTCTTTGTGTCTGTTGTGCTTAACCAGTGTCTGGCATGTAGTAAGCACTTTAAAAATGCTTATGTACTTAATTTGAGGATAAAGGAATCTTTCTGAGGGCAGGATTTTCTGTATCAATTGGCTTTTAGGAAAAGCTCTCATTTGTAACTCTAAGAAGCCGTAGCATGAGCAGCAAGTGTACCCTGGTAAACCCGTTTTGGCAGATGAACTAAACTGGGTCAAGGGTAACCAACAGGCCTCACACACATCAGTGAATTAGGGGATGTCTGCCTCAAGTATGTGAAGCCTTCCCCCTGTGGAACTGGTAGGTGAGAACAGTTTGTTCCAGTGGCCATAAGGGTGGCTGAAGCAGACTCTATGGAGCACTTACAGCTTGGTAAGACATTGAAGATGCCAAGACTATCCACTGCATCCCTTCACTGGTCATCCTGACTTTTGATGCCACCGGACTTCGATGACTCTGGAAGAGGGAGTGAAGCTGGCAACTTTGTGCAACTCTACGTCACATTCAGTTCACACACAAGTCAAAACATCACCCCATCATGTCCTTGATCATCTTTGAAAACAAAGGAATGAGTCATAAAACAACACACCATCTACCTTTTTTCAACAAAATAGAACTTTCTGGAAACTTACAAAAAGGGCTAACGTTGAGATCGGGGGGCAGAAAATAGCATTCAAACTTCAGAAATTTGTTTCAGTTCACTTTTTTTAGCACCTACTTTGTGCAAGGCACTGTAGATACAAAGACAAGAATGAAAACAGCCCTGCCTTCAAGGATCTTACATACTACTAAGGGTTCTAGAAATGCTGCCCATAGAAGTGGCACCAGAGCATATCCTTAAAAGAAGATGAGAAATTCTAAAAAGGTAGAGATGGAGGTGAGGAGGAAAAGGATGCTCCAGGTACTCTGGACAGCCTGGGCAAAATCTTGGAGCTCTGCAATTGAATGAGAAGCTGGAGGAATTCTGGGATGGGAAATAAATGTGGAAAATTCTGGCTCTGCGTCTAGGATAAAAAGGTTTATTTGATCCTAGGGCAGTGGGAATCCACTGAAGATTCTTAAACAGGGAATGACGTGGCTAGAGCTATACCTTAGGAGGATTATTTTGGCAACAGTTTCAAAGGATGAACAAGAAAGGGGGAATGTCCATTAGAAGGCGGTTGCTGTGGTCTAGAGAGAAAATGACTGGAATTGGGGCTTGCTGCTGTGAGGAGATAAGGATTGAAGGTGAGGGGAAGTTACTGTTATGGACCTAAGGGAATGGAAAGATGGCAGTTGGTCTCAACAGAACTAGGGAACTGTGGAGGAAGGGTATCTTTAAAAGGACAGATAAGTTTCATTTGAACTGCCATTTTCCGTCTCTGTCCTGATCGGCTTAGAATACTAGAGTTCAGTTTCAGATATACTCAATAAGTATTTTTAATTTAACTTTCTTTAGTTAACAAAAGTCTTTTTGTCTCACCTATTCCTCTCCCCCATTAAAAAAGAAGTCAGGCAAAGATATTATTGACCATGTCCAATAATGTCTGCTGCAATTCCTCACTCTGTGTTCCATCACCCCTCTGTCGGGAGATGGTTAGCATGCTTCATTTCCATTCCCTTGAAGTCATACCTGGTCAGTGTATTGGTCAGAGTTCTTAGGTCTGTCAAAGGTGATTGCTTTATGATGTTGCTATTATTATATAAATCATTCAATAACTACTAAGCCTCCTGATGCAATTAGCATCAGACTTGAGGGAGAAGACATAATATCATCCATCATAACAAAGAGTTTGGTTTGGAGGGGTGGAATTTCCTTCTTAACAAGGACACGTATCTTCCCCATTATCCTACTTCTGACATGGAACAGTGTAACCCTGAACAGTTCATTTAACCTCTCTGAACCTCAGTTTCTCCAACTATAAAATGGGAATGATAATTCTACCTCTTGCCTCCCATGGAAATGGGATCCCTCTTTGGAAGTGAGGAGGATAAAGGGGTGTCTGCCACAGTAGAAAAAGCATCCCATAGGACACGGTAGAAGATAGTGAAGAGGGAGAGGAGGCTAGAAAAGAGTAAGCCTGGAGGGATTGAGGCTCCAGGTTGCAACTATGAGGGTTTACATGGAGGAAGGAGGAGAAAGGCTTGTAGTCAGAGCACTGTTCTTAGAGAACAGAAATAAAGACATATAGGGATGCGAAGAAGAACAGAGCTGCATTGTGAAGATTTGGCAGGAGGACAGACAGCAAGATGTACATCGGACTTTGCTGCTTTAAATAACAGCTTATTTATTTTTGCAAGCATTATTATATGTCCATCTCCTGGAACAATGTTTGAAAAAGATAGAAAGAAAAATCCCTGTAATAAATATGCATAGTCCAGCAACACAAAGTTCACATTGCTCATGTCTGAAAATACGTATCTTGTTCTGCATTTCAAGTCCATTCCCTCAGTGACAGAAGGAGAGGGGTGGGACGTTTCATTTTTAGTCCTCTGGACTCATGGTTTATCAATGCATTGATCAGAGGTCTACGCTCTCTGAATGATGACTTTCTTTACAAGGTTGTTGTCATTGTGTAAATTTTTCTCTTTCTGCTCATTTCACTATGCATCAGTTCATAGAGTTCTTCTCGATGTCCTCTGAACTTGGTCACTTCATCATATCTCATGGCACCCTAACCATCGCATTCAGAAACCATTCTTAATTAGCCCTTCCTCAAATGATGCTTCCCACCCCACCTCAGTTTGTTTTCTACTTTTTGGCTACTACAGAAAGGGATACTGTAAGTGTTTTTGTACCCATGGATCTTTTCTCTCTTTCATCTATCTGGGGTATAGGTGTAGCGGTGGTTTAGTTGGGTCAAATATAATGCACCATTTAGTAACTTTTTAGGCATGGTTCCTAAAGGGTTTATAAAGTGAGTGTTTTATTACATCCCCTCTGTCAGTCAGTCAATCGGTTAACATTTATGAAACGTCTGCTATGTACCAGAAACTGCTAAGCATATTTTCATTTCCCTCCTTTATCATCTTTGTCAATCTGACGAGTGTGAGGTAGAACCTCAAAGTTGTCTTATTTTGTTTTTCTCCTTTAATTAGTGACTTGAAGCATTTTTTTTCTTATGGTTGCTGAGAACTTGGACTTCTTTTGAAAACTGCTTATTTATATCTTTTAATCATTTATCTATTAGAGAGTGGCTCTTAGTCTTATGAATTTAAATCCGTTCCTCATTTTTAATATGAGATCTTTACTAGAGAAAATGACTGCAAAGATTTATTTTCCCCATTACCTGTTTTCTTTGTAATTATAACTGAATAAGATTCATTTATGCAAAAATAAGTTAATTATATATCATAAAATTATCCCCTGTATCTCTGTGAGCCTTTCTATCACTTCTACAGTCATGTACTCTTCCCCATCCACAGATGTGAAATATTATTTATTCCTTGCTCCTTTTAATTTGCTCATGTCTGTCATGCCTCCATTTGGCATTTATTTTGGTATATGATATGATATATTGGTCTATACCTAATTTTTGGTAAACTACTCTCCAGTTTTCCCGGCAGTTTTTGTCAAGTGGTGAATCTTTACTAAGTGGAATCTTTGTGTTTATTGAAAATTATGTTTCTGTGCTTGCTTACTTCTATATGCCCTCCATTTAATTTGTTCTTGAATTCTCTGTTTTTTTTAAACCAGTACCAAATCATTTTAATGATTACCATTTTGTAGTATAGTATGAAATCTGGTTCTCATAGGCTTCCTTCCTTCCCACTTTTTTCATTATTGTCCTTAACAATCTTGACCTTTTATACCTCAGTATGAATTTGCTATTCGTTTTCTAGCTCTACAAAATAGCACTTCTTTGACTGGTACAGCACTGAATAAGTGAATTTAGATAGTATTTTTTTATTTAACTAAGTAAATTTAGATTATTATATTTTATTATATATAATATATCATTATTATATTAATTAAATTTAGTTAATTAATTAAAATCATTTTCATTAGATTGGCTCAGCCTACCCATGAGCAATTAATATTTCTCCAATTATTTAGTCTGTTTTTCTACAAGGAACATTTTATAATTGGATTTGTACAGTTGATTTTGCTTTGAAAAAAAGAAATGTTCTTGCTTATAATTTTCTTAAACTTTTTAGGATCTTATTTTAACCTTCTAAATATATATCTCTCCTCATCTATCCAATAAGCCAGTATGTATAACAAAAAATTGTTCAAAAGAGAGGGATGAAAGGTAGTTCAGCAAAAGCAACTGAGTCTAATTGTTTGTTTAACGTTCCACACTCATGGTCCTCTACCCCTGCAAAGAAGGGAGAGGAAGACATCTTTGACTTGTTTTCTCTGGACTCAGTCTTGGTCATTATAATTAGTCTGTGTCCATCTTTTCATTATTGTCCTTCTCATTATCTTGTCGTGGTTATTATCGTAGTCAGTGCATCCGTTCACATGAGCATTTTCATGCTTCTCCGTATTCTCCGTACAACCTCCTTTCTTAGAACATCCAGGTGAGATTCTTTGTAGTCATTTCCCATTGTGTGGTCATCTACTTGGTTGCAGCTCTTTGCAAACACAAAAAGTACCATTATAAATATTTTGATGTATATGTTTAGCCTCAGACATATGTGCCTAACAATGGTGTCTCTGGGTCAAAGGGTATGGGTATTCTAGTTGTTACCTTTAGTATGATTCCAAATTATTCCAGAATAATGACTGAAACAATTCACTGTTCCACTGTTGTATTTGTTTCAGTCATGTCTGACGCTTTGTGACCCCATTTGGAACTTTCTTGCCAAAGATACTACAGTGGTTTGCCATTTTTTTTCCAACTCATTTTACAGATGAGAAAACTGAGGCAAACAGAGTTAAGTGACTTGTCCAGGGTGACACAGCTAGTAAGTGTCTGAAGCTGCATTTGCAGACTCCACCTAGCTGCCCATTAGTAATATATTAGTGCACCTATCTACCTTTAGCCTCTCTGGTATTGACTCTTTCCATCTACCATCATCTTTATCAGTTTTCTTGGTGCAAGATGAAACCTCACAGTTATCTTTTAATAGTTTCCAGTTCTTTCAAAACTACGTATTCATAACATTTGACCATCTATCCGATGGGGAATGGCTCTTGACTTTATATATTTGTGTTATGTTGTGTGCACTATGTTTGTTAATTCCCTCTATGTTCTGGACACGACCCCTCTTTATAAATGATATTTCATGCCAAGATTTCCCTGTCAACAGCTTCTCTTATTATCGTAGGTGCGTTGAGTTTGTCAATGCCAAAGCTCTTCAGTTCCATAGAATCAGTCTTATATGTTTTATCTGTTATGATTTTCCCATCCCTTGTTTGATTAAGACCTCTTCCTGTACCAGGCCTGGTCAGTTCTCTTCTCCTTTTTTTATGATGTGGCTTTTTATATTCAGGTCTTATGCAGATGAGACTTTTTATTTCATCCCTAATTTCTTTTTTTCTCTAATATTGATGTCGTATTGATGTTCTTTAATACCACCATCACTTCCAATGATTTCCTGTCCACATCCTGGCCTTCATAACTAAGTACAGTTAAGCAAAATAAATCAACCCATTGGCCTTGCCTGATGATTATATATCGATAATCCACAAAAGAGACCATGTGCAACAGTCAAAGAGTCAAAGGACCTGAGCTGGAATCAAAACTGACACTTCTACTCGTATGACCTTGGGCAAGTCACTGAACTTCTCTGTACCTCTTTTATCCATCTACAAAATTAGATAGCAGAACTCAATGACCTATGGGCCCTTCCAGCCCTAAATCTCTAGTCTTCTTTGCTCAGAGAGGAAGAAATCATTTTAATCCTGACTTCTCTAAAATTAGTTAATCGTAGATTGATCAGAATTTCATCTGGCCCCAGTGTCTTTCATAATGTTTCTAAATGACCCTGCCAGCATAGACTGTTCATGTGAATGCTGCACATGAGATGAAGAAATGGGTCCCCATTCTGTCTCACTTTCGAGGCAGGGGGAGGAGCCCCTCCCCTTCTCCCTGTGCCTGGGCAGGCCAGCATTCTCAGCCCAACAAACATTGTTCCCCACTGCCCAAGGTGAGGCCTGCCCAGGGCAGAGGAGGAGGGGAGGCAAATCTCATTCCTAGAGATCCAGTTCACTGCAGATTCCAAGAGGAAGAAAAGTCCCAGGCTGAAAGGGCACACGCTTGTACTAAGTATTTTTGTAAAGAGGAAATTTGCAGTATTTCTCAGCCTCTGATTTGCCTCATAAATCAGTATTTTTAGAAGGTAAGAAGAGGTTCAGGGCATAATTTGCATTCATTTGCTGTGTCACACAGACTGACTTTTGCTTAATGAGAAACAGCCCTGTGTGTGACTTGTAAAAAGTCATCCTTGGGTGCTAGCTTGGGGTGCTGAAACCCAGTCTACCTTCAGGGATTTCCTATTCCTCATTCACCCCTTTGCCTTTTTTTTTTCTCTCCATTCCTTGGGAGGGTCTGACTCACCTGTTTTGAGGGAAAAGGAAATAAGGAAGAAAATCACACATTTACTAAACCCCTACTATGTCTCAGGCACTGTATTAAACATTTTACAAATATTATCTCATTTTATCTTCACAACAAGTGCTACTGTAATCCCCATGTTGCAGTTGAGGAAGCTGAGGCAGGCAGTGCCCAGGGCCACAAAACTGATGTGTCAGAGACTGGATTTGAACTCAGGTCTTTCTGATTCTAAGCCTAGAGCTCTAGGACAGATTTGGATGCCTTCCCTCTCCCTGATACTCAATGCATCATCTTTGTGACCCCAGCTCTTAACCAAAGGTTCCAGATATCATGAATAGTCTCTGAATGTTCTTTGGATTAAATTTGCTGAATTAAAAATGGAAATGTGCCTCTTGACATGAATAATAAAGCCCAGAATACCAGCTATATGTCTGGAGGCTGGAGAAGTATTGGGTTCAGCTGGGTGCCATGATATGGGGAGGACAGTTATAAAGTTGAGAGTGGCTGGGGCCCAGTGTCTAGGATGCAGGGGTGTCCTCTAGCTTATGCCAAATGAAGAACAGGAGAAGGAATAGAGGCTGATGAAACTGGAGACAAGAAGACGTGGAGACAACTGATTGCGCATATTTGAATGGAGGTCATTGAAAGGAGAAATGAGATGGCTTCTCCTTGGCTGCAGAGGGCAGAACACAAGGGAGAAGCCTCTAGGAGAACTGACCTGAAGTAGGGTGGCCTTCCCTGAGAAGGCCTCCCCTTTTTCTCTCCCTGTATGTTCCCGAGTCGTCTTCCTGGACACTTGTCTGGGACTTGAATAATCCTAGTGATGGGGACCTCACTGCCTGCTGAGGTATTTCACTTTGAGATAACACCAATTATTAGGATGTTGCTTAGTTGGTATTAAAGATCAATCAAATCTTCCCTTCTGCAACTTCTACTCTCTCTTAATTTGTCTATCTAGAACTAAGCAGAAAAAGACTAATTCATGGGGCAAATTAACCACATAAGATACTGATGTAGAACTGAAGGGGCCTTGGGGGCCATTGAGTTCAATCCCTTCATTTTACAGATGTGGAAACTGAGGCACAGAGCATTTGACTTATCAAAGGTCACAGAGCTAGTAAATGTCTGAGGTGAATTGGAAACCAGGTCTTCCTGACTCCAAGTCAAACATTCTCTCCATTAGAATAAAATTGTAACTCATCAGCAATTGAAAGAGTGTCATTTAGTCGGTTTACCTTTCCAAATGCCTAGGAACTTGTGTCTTAAAAATTATTTAAATGGTCTCTCATTTCCTGCAGTTTTATATAAATTGAATTTCTTATTCATCCTTGAGTGCTTGCTTGTATCTGTGGCCCCATCAATGTGTGAGCTGCCTTCAGTGACACATATCCCAATGCAATCATGCCTTCTCTTCATGAGCAAAACATGGCAGCAGAGGATGGTGGAAAGAACATTGACTTTAGAGACAAAGGACTTGAGTTCAAATTCCACCTGTGTCACTTACCTCTATGTTCTTGACCATATTATTTAGATGCTCTGGGCCTCGGTTTCCTTATCTGTAAAATAGAGGCTTTTGACTAACTTGAAGTTCAAACCCAGCCTCAGACACTTACTAGCTATGGGACCCTGGGCAAGTCACTTTTCCAATCTATGTCTCAGTTTCCTCATCTGTAAAATGAGAGAGTTAGACTCTAAGGGCCATGCAAGCTCAAAGTATGGTACCTGAGAATGGGAGCTGTCCCAAAGTAGAAGAGTCTCCTTTGGGAGGTAGAGGTTTTTAAGACAGAGAGTCAGGAGACCACTTTGGGAAGCTATTGGAGAAGGGATCGTTGTCCAAGTACAGGTTGAAATAACTGGCTTCTGAGGCCCTTTACAGCTCCTCCTGTCTATGTTTTCATGATTTGTTCAGAGAGACCTTTTCTTTATCTTTGATTCATAGAGATTTTCACTGTTCTTTGCTCCCTACTTGTCATACCATGGGGAATTCTTCATGTAAGTTCTATTTTTAATCACAGCAGAAACCAATCAAATACTCCATCTTTTAGCAAAGTAGTTGGGTTAGCCTTGGACCCTTCCCCTCATCAGATGTGATCATTTGATTTATTCAGGCAGGCAGGCTCTCTCTCCTTCCCTCTTTATTGAGAGACAATAAAATAAGCAAGTCATCTCTCTTTGGGAGAACACAGGTGTCTCTTGGGTGACTAAATGTTTTTATCAATTTCAGGATTATCATGTCCGCAGTTCCTAGCACAGTGCCTGCCATAAAGTAAGTACTAGGGAAATGCTGCTTGACTAACTCACCTGTCTTTTCCTTTATCCACTGGAACATGGCACAGAAGTGAACACCCCCTCGCTCAGCTTTACTGCCACTCCATAATGGAACACCATCATTTTGACCAATGCCTCATGATCCTCAACAGCCCAGTAAGTATCCAACTTGCAGTTGCATGATTCAAAAAAAAAACAAAAAACTTGGTCGTTGGAGTCTTATTTTTAGATTTTGGAATGATTCCCAGCATCATAAATTCTTAAACAGACTTTATTCCTTTTTGGGTAAGGAAGGAAAATCCAAGCTGTTTGAAAGCTTCCGAGTGTGGCTGACTTTTGGGTGCTCCCCAGCCTGCCTAAACAGAGGCCACGAGGGAAGCTGAGATGGTCGTCTGGACCATCTCATGGAGAGGCCACCTCCAACAAGGCAGGGATGGGCTGCTCCGTGATGGTGATTCCTGGCTTGGAATCCTGGATCCTCTGGACTGCACTTACTTAACAACCTCCGGCTTTGTTCTTGGCAGCCTGCTGTCCATTGACCATTCATTCCTTTCTAAACAAAGATGTTGTCTTGAAAAATAAAACAGTTACAATTCTTACCCATTAAAAAGCTTTATCCCTTTTTTGGTTATAGATCGAAGTTAATAACTAAGGAAAAGGGGGCAAGGGAACTGGTTGTCATTTTAGTGTATGAAGAGGAAGCAGGACATAGGGGATAGAGACCAGGACTCCGAGCCAGGTAGTCCTGGGCTCAAGTCTCCTTCTTGACCTGACGCATGTCCACCCACTGACCTTGGGCAAGTCACAATCAGTGCCTTAGGTGACTCTTTAAGGGTCTATATTATGGAGAAGGTGTAGACCTGCATTGGTGGAAGGAGTTTTCCTGTCTGGGAGTTCCTTACACCAGTGGAATCATAGATCCGATCCTTTTTCCTACCCTAAGAAAAGTATAGAGTAGATTTCATCCCTTCCCCCCACCCTTACTCTTTGCTGCCCCATGACTCCTCCTTAAATGGACCGCGACCTTAGAACAGTGGGCTGCCCTGGAAAGAATCTGTTCAGATACCAACCTTGCTATTTATTCACTGTGTGATTTGGGACCAGCCACTAGTTGCTGGGCGTTGTTCTTCATAACCTAGGCATCCCCTTTCATGTCTAAATCTTTGATCCTATGACCTTATGTTGCAGAGCAAATTATCCCCTGGAGACCCTCTTCATGGCTCACAGAGGAAACCCAGTCCAACCTCTGCACCGATAGTCTCCCTCCAGCCTTCCCAGGGGTCCCACCATAGCCCCAGCTGCTTGGTTCTGTGAGAATCCTCAGTCTCTGAGCTGGACATGGGGTTAGGGAGGAAGGGCCAAAAGAAGGGATCCTCTGCCCACTGGCTACTTGTTTATTTTGGACACCACTTACCACAGTGCCCAGCATTGAGGAGGCGCTTAATGAATACCTGTTGATGGATTGGCTAATGCTAGGGAAAAAAATAAGAGGTCATTTCCTGAAATTTTTGCTGTTTAACCTGGGATTTAAATTTCTATCAGGTCTTAATGACAGTCAATTCTTCAGAAGCTATGCTATTCTATCCTAATAGATGTAATCAAAGCTATATGTGTATGTGACTGGGGGAAAAAATGAGCCAATCTCTCAAGAAAGTGAAGCATGCCCATTGGGTAGCCTGTTTCTCCCTGCCCCCTTCCCACATGGGATGCACGAAAAGCCAAGATAATTAGAGAATGGACAGCCAATGCATTAGCCAGACTGCCTCATCCAACAATGACCAAGGACTCACAGAATGGGCTGCAATCAGTGTGGATAGTGACAATGCCAATGTCAGTGAGATCACAGATCCAGAACAAGCAGATTTTGTTTTTTTGTTTTCTTGTTTTTTCCTTCCAGCAGGAACTGTGGGTTTTCCTTATGAAGGAAACTCTTATCTCCCAATGTTAGTATGCAGTCACTCTAAACTTTTATAGAGAGCTGCCTGAGATCACTGAGAAGTTAAGGGACTTAACCAGGATCACACAACCACTGTGTATCAGAGAGAGAACTTGGGCTCATCATGTCTTCTTGCTTCTGAGGCCAGCTCTTCAATGATTTTAGGTCGGAGACCTCCCTCAGAGCTTAATACCAGGGAAATTTATATTTCAAGAACCTTTGATTTCATCAGTATGGATTCCCCTTTCAGCCACTCTTTAACCTAGTGGAGGAGAGAGACAGATAGATACAAAGACAGAGAGACATAAAGACAGATAGAGACAGGGAGACTAGAGAATAGGTGGATGGATACATATATAGATACAAAGAGGCAGGAGAAGGAGAAGAATGGATTAACAAGGAGATGTGATTAGAGAAGTGAATGGATGAATAGATACATAGATACATAGACTATAGGATTAATGAGCAGTTAATCATACATGCCAAGGACTTTGCTATCTGCTGGAAATGCAAATACAAAGAATTAAGACGTTCCCTGTCTCCAGGAAGCTTACAATGCTAACGAAAGAGGAAAGCCCATAAAATGGAGCTAGAAAGTTGGGGAGAGGATGGGTAGAAGACAAGAAGACCAGAGAGTTGAGGCAAGAGTGAGGTGAAGCATAGCTGGGGTCTTCCCTAAAGTAGCAGTCCCAGAGAAGGAATCACCAGTCAGGAACAGAGGGCCTTAGAGCAGAGGCCTTAGAAATATCTCTCCATGTCTCCATGTCTCTGTGTCTCTGTGTCTCTCTCTCTGTCTCTCTGTGTCTCTCTGTCTCTGTCTCTCTGTGTCTCTCTCTCTGTGTGTCTCTCTGTCTCTGTCTCTGTCTGTCTCTCTCTCTCTCTGTTTCTCTCTCTCTCTCTCTCTCTCTCTCTCTCTCTCTCTCTCTCTCTCTCTCTCTCTCTCTCTTTCTCTCTCTCTCTCTCCAACCATCCTGGTGACTCTGTGATCAAAGATTTAGAGATAAAAGGTCAGAATTCATCCCCTTCATTTTGCAGAGCAGGAAACTGAGTCTAAGAAGTTTAAGTAACTTGCCCAAGGTCACAGAGCTAGTAAGTATCTAAGACAGGGTTTGAACCAAGTTTTCTGATTCCAAATCCAGCACTTTGTCTTCTAAACCACACTGTGACAAGCCCTTTGAAATTAGCTAGACCAGTCCATGGACAAGAGATATGGACTGTCAGGCCCATGCTGGAGGGCTGCTGTTCTTTCTGAAGGCCTGCAGAACTTATATGTTGCTGATACAGCCCCAAGAACTCCAGGTGGCTCACTGCCCTCCCTCCATGAGGCACCCAAGAGGCCCATGTCACAGGTGGGGCATGTCATTTACCTTTTATAACCCTGAGCTACAGGGGCACTGTCCTTGTACTTGGTCCCCAGACCCTGGAGTCAAAGGTGCTTACCTGACCAAAACAGCACACCTTCTCTGCCCCAAGTCTGCTTCCCATACTTTGGACCAAACTGCAATTTTCAGTTTTATGGGTTAAGACATACCCTGTATCCTAATTTCTTAGGTGGTAAATAATAGAAATAGAAAAAGAGAAATTATTTTAATTATTTCCTATTTTAAATTTTTTCAATCAATAAGTATATATTAAGCACTTACTGTCTATCAGGTACTGTGTTAATTATTAGGGATCTAAAGAGAAGAAAAAAACCATCCCTACCTTTAGATAGCTTATATCCTAACCAACATGTCCATAGATAGGTATGTAGGTATATAGGAGAGACATATGGAGTTGGCAGAATGTATCCTTAAAAGTGCTTGGTCCAGTAGCTGGGGAGCAGGAGCTGGGAAAGGCCTTCTGGATGCTCCAAAGCTGATGGCAAATTCAATATATTTTCCTTTCCCTCACTTAAAGGGGTAGCCTGCCCAAGGTGAAAATGACAGGTGACTATAAGTTTCAGTGCTTAGAGAAAGGATACAGGAAAATACAGATATGATATTTTGAAATACATAGATAGACACATAGAGACTTTTCCCATCAACAGCACCCTACCCTGGGGCCATTTTGAAGTGAACCGATCCACAGACTCCATAGTCTGCAACAGACTCCAATAAAGATAAGTTCATGTCAAAATAGCCCCAGGGAAGGGCGCTATTGATAGAGAAAGTCATTCAGTGGTTCATATCTGAAATAAACAGTTGCTTCCACCTATTCTCCTGGGCTCAGAAGATGGGAACATTTTGGGGTGGAGTTTTGTCTTCACACTTTCTCTTTTCCTTTCCTTTTCTTGTTACAAAGTCCATTTCTTATCAATAAATGCTAGGTAGCTGCCTGCCTGACAGCTATTAAAGTTCCTTCACTATGACTCCAAGTCAAATCTTAATACTGTGTTTCTCTTTGTCAAGGGCAACCAGATTCTCAGTGGTCTGTCCATTGATGAATACAAGTCCACATTGAAAATGATCAAGCAGGCAATTTTAGCCACTGACTTGGCACTGTACATCAAGTAAGTGAAAAGAGCCTGCCTTGGGACTACTGGTGTTCCTTTGGGAATATTTGGAATTGGGTTAAATTGTTTAGAACCTCATCTTGGGAACTTTTTGAACAAAACAGAGAATCTTAGAAGAGATATTTAACAGCATATGGAATGGCCTAATGTGGGAAAACAATAAAACGTTTTTCTTTGGCTTTATTTAAAACTAAAAATGACAGTGCAGCCCTCATGTATTTTGGATATTTATTGACTATGAGAAGCAGCATGGCATAGTGCCTAGAGAACTGGATTCTTGTTCTGCCTGTGGCCTATACTAGCTGTACAAACCTGGGCAAGTGAGTTAGTGCACCCTAACAATTCCTAAGACTACAAGTTCTAGAAATGCTGCCTTGTAGTGGTAGCGTAGATGTCCTATTCTGGGATTTCCTTAGATCCATGAATCCCAGATCTATCCCTAATGCAGTCCCTGTCCCCATCCATTATTACATATCCAAGTCTAAGTATAAAGTAAGTCATCAATTTCTCACTGTTACATTCAACAGAAAGAAACCCAGGCTTGGACCTAGCTAGGCTCAAGATGGCTTTCTAAGAATCTGATGATTTTACTGTTTATTGAAATCCTCTCTCAAAACTATCTGGAAAACAACAGCTTCTGGTCATGAGCCCTGAGAAATGTTGGGAAGGGAAAATAGTGGAAACTTCTAGAAAAAAAAATGAGGGTCTGTGATGACACATGGGTTTTGTCTATCATCCTCACACTTGTCTCTGATGACAGTGACAGTCTGGCATTCCAGAATTCTTTGACTTTTAAGATACATGTTTATGCCTTTGGGCAGGGAAGGGGGTAACCAACTAAAAATCCCAGTGTTTACTGGGAATTTGTTGCTCAGTCATTTTTCAGTTGTGTCCAGTTTTTCAAGACTCCATTTGAGATTTTCTTGGCAAAGATACTGGAAAGATTTGCCTTTCCTTCTCCAGGTCATTTTACAGATGAGGAAACTGAGATAAATAAAGGCAAGGGACTTGCCCAGAGTCACACTGCTAGTAACTGTGTGAGGCTAGATTTGAACTCATGACAGAAATCTTCCTGATTCCAAGTCCAGTGCTCTATCCGCTGCAGCACCACCTAGTGCCTATTATAAGAAATGAAACTTATTATCTTAGCATTTGCTTTTGTGGGAAATAAAAGGAGTATTTTATTCTGGCATTTTTTTATAAAATCAGAAGCCTCATGTAGTCGATAGAGAGCAAGTTTTGAGATCAGAATGACCTGTGTTCAAATCCCACCTCTCACACCTAGTGGTCATGTGACCCTGAGCATCACTTTCCCTCCTAGTACTCAAGGACACAGAGAAGGGATGAGCCCACAGTGGCAGAAGTTTACTCACCTTGGAATTTCCTGTGCCAGTAAAATCATACGTCCCGTCCCCTATCTCTGTGAATCAAGACATCGCTTTATGGCGGCTGTCCACTGTCTCATACCAGAAAGCGGCTTCCAACTGTAGGGCTTGGAACACTTCTGTGCCTACTCAGGAAACATTCCTATTTATCTAAAACATTAGAAATGGGGTCTTCTGGTTAATTGAATATGCTGGTTTGCCATATAAGGTATTTTTTGTATTTTTTCACTATGTTACATAAGTTATAACTTAGCAATAAAACCACACCCTCTCCATAAAACTGCCCCAAACCACAGTCACCCACTTTGATCCTTCTCTCATAGGCTCGTAGGATTTAGAGCAGAAATACACTTTTAAGGATCATAAGAAAATAAACATTAGAGGTCACTTTTTCTAATCCTTTCTTTTATACAGACGAGGAAACTGAGGCCCAGATATATGAAGGGTCTTATTCATGGTCATGCCGACAATAAGCGGCAGAGTCAAGATTCACACCCATGGCCTCTGACTGTAGACCTCTCATTCTTTCTAGTCTACCTTCTGCATTCATATTTATGGGATCCTAGCATTTAGGCATATAAATAGAATTTGCACTTTTCTTAGCTGGCAATTAGACATGAATGTTATAATTTACCCATTCTGGCTCTTAATTATATAGGTCTTGTATATTGTTTTAACACTAGGACCACAAGGGTAGAGGAAACAGCTCTGTCCTTGGAGTCAGAACACCTTAAATCTAATCCTGCCTCTTGACACTAAGTGCCTGCCTGACCTCTGGAAAGGGAGGTATGTGGACTGGGCAGCCTCTGAGATCCTTTCCCATTCCAGAGTTACAGTCCTGTAAACCCAGGTCTGGAGATGCTGTCTTGGATGGCTCCAGGCCTGCATGTGTTTAGAGGATTTCTGGTCCTTTCCTGCTCTAATGTATGAGCCTTTGACATGATGAAAGTATTCCCCCTTGGGAAAGATTCTCCTTGAAAATATTTGTGTTTTCCTATCTCCGGTCATTGCCCTAACTCAAGATGCACACTTAACCATAATTTAATTGCAACTGACTTCAAGAAGAGGAGGTTTCCTAATTTTATTAAATTTTATTAATTTATTTATTTTTATTTTATTAAATTTTATTCATTTTATTAAATAAATTTTATTTATTTTATTAAATAAATCTTTCTAAACAAAGAGGAGTATAGGCTGAAAAATTGTCATAACCAATCAAATGTGCTCTTTTATTTTGTAGGAGAAGAGGGGAGTTTTTTGAACTTATAGGAAAGAAACAATTCAACTTTGAAGATCCCCAGCACAAAGAGTTATTTCTGTAAGTCACTGCGACATTCATGATGGCATGAGCTTGCCCTGACCATTACTGTCCCCTGTCTCATGTTGCTGAGGCGATGTCTAGAGGAAGTCTATGACTCAGGCCTCCAGGCTGATCAGACATCAAAAACTGGAGCCAAGAGATGTGTGAGAGACCTTCAGCACTCTGTCTTTTCATTCTAGAAGTGCCTTTAAAGTGTAGAAAAGCAGTGCCCTGGGCCTGTCTGTTGGTCCCATCTCCTCCTTCTTAGAAAGGAAGCACTAAAAGTTCCTATCTAAAATTTCAGATACAAAGAGGCAGAGTGGCAGATTTCAGTTTTCCATACAATAAAACATCCTAATAATTAGTTTCCCCAATGCACACTGTGTTTATGGGGTTTGGGAGGTAGGACAGCTTGACCTACCAGAGTTTGAGAAGCCTGAGATTTGCTGAGACTGCAAACTTGGGGGGCTGGAAGGTCAGTCAGTCTGTCACTCAAAAACGTAACCAATTACTTTACGACAGGCACTGTGCTAAGTAAGCATGGAGATACAGAGAAAGGCAAAAATTCAGCGCCTGCCCTAAAGGAGCTTGAATTCTAACAAGGCAGACAACATGCAAAAAAAAAAAATACATATGTTAGGTTGATATATACACACATGTGCATATATGTGTATGTAATATATTATAAATACTGAAATTTCACATCTAAAGGAACTCAAATTCCAACAAGGTGAACATGTCATAAATGTATGTATAAGATATCTCTGTATGTGTATAGCATATATCATAAATATTGAAAGTTCTCATCTAAAATTTTAGTTACAAAGAAACAGAGAAAAGGATTTCCATCTACATACAACAAAACTTTAGGGCAGAGAGGCCTAAGGCACCTCTTTTCCAAATTTTAAAGGCATTTTTATAGTACGACATACTTTCTTCATATATATATACAAAAAGTACATATATTATGTATTGTAATATATAATACACATTATATGTATGCATTTATTATACCAATAATACCTATGTGCACATATACATTTATAATATAATACACAGTATATTGTATGTTTCCATATAATATACACATATATTTTTATAATACACACTATATAATATGTGTACATATATATGATACATAGAGACAAACAGAGACATTATAAAAGAGTAGACATTATGGAAGTTATATGGGCTAACTGAGGAAGGCCATAGAGTTGGGTCTTGTGAACATGGATGATGAGATACCAAAGGCAGCTGAGGTTCTGTCAGATAGCAACAGACCCCAAACAAAGTGGTATTGCAACAACCTGAAGAAGAGAATGTATCTAAGAGGAGAGTGAAGTCAACTGTAGCAAGTGCTACAGAGAATCAATCAAGGGGATCCACTCAAGAAGGGAGAGGATGGAGAAGAGACCATCAGATCTGACCATGAGGGGCTCATTGGGAACTCTGTGGATGGAGACCAGGGCTGGACAGAACTCAAAAGTGAGAAGTGAGACATCTGTCTTCCAGGAACCATTCTCTGATGGTCAAATAATCACTAAGAACCATAGTGGCTTCATCACTCTGGAGCAGAGAGTCTAAAGAAGCCGGCACTCCATTTTAGTTGAGAACCAAAAGGTGTTTTCTTTTCTTGGCAGGTAAGCACTGAGTCAGACTATTGACAAAAAAAGAAAAAGAAAAGAAAAAGTCGAATGGACTTTGTCTTACTACTGCCAGGGTGATGATATAAAAGACTTTCTTCACTATAAAACTTGTAAAATGTTTTGCAAACTTCAAGCACTATATAAAGTTGACTATAATTCAAGTCTCTGAATTCTCATTGACTCCATTGGAAGAGTGTTATCATAGGTCTAGAGCTGGAAGGGATTTTGGAGACCATGGAGCCCAAACCACCCCCTTTATACAGATGTGGAAACAAAGGCCCAGAGATGGTAGTTGACTCACCTGGGATCACATGGCTAGTCATTTTCTGAGTCAGGATCCAAACTCAGGTCTCTCTGACTCCAAGGGCAATATGCTAGCCATTGGGCCACCTGGCCATTTACAGGAGGAGAAGAAAAGGGAAGGGGATACTTCTGATCCAATTGAAGATGACCTTTCCTGTCTAGCAGTAGCATTCACACCTAGTGTCTGAGGCAAGATTTGAATTTAGTTTTTCTTCAAGAGCAGCACTTTAACTACCACCTTCTGCACTCCCTCACAGGCTTAATTCTCTTGATATTGATAACAGTCAGTCAGTAAATGTTTACTAAGCACCTAGCAGATGCCAAACATTGTATTAAACCCTACTCTATAAGAGTTCTACTTCCTTCTCCTAAATCCTTCCAATGTTTCGTCGTGGTACAGAGGCACCTTGGGCTCTCTAAAGCTATGCCTGGTAGGTCCCATCCACACCAATAAGAATCCCTACGTAAGCACCACCCCAGTCAAGTTTAAAAGAGGCTCATCCCTATAAAGTTATTATTGTCTTAACCCTCCAAAGTTCATGGGACTATGTGTATCAATGGATACCTACCCTAAAGAAATCATAAATTTGCAAGGAATTGAAGTAGAGGGAGACATACTGTGAGGATGTTGCCTTCCATGGGCAAAGACCAGGATCCTTCAATGTCTTGGTAGAGTCTTTGACCATTACTGGGGTTGAAAAATTCATTTTTCCCTGGCCAAGCCAGCCATGAGCCTCCCTAACCTTGACCAGACAGGTTTTAAGTAAAAGTCCATGCAGGACTGGCAATTGAAATCATAGGATCGTAGTTAAAGCTAGAAGAGACTCAGATGCTATGTAGCCCAATATCTGAGGCCCAGTTAGCATCTATACCCAAGTTATGATCTGCCCAGCGTCCCTCAGATAGCAAGAAAATGCAAGAATTTAACCCATGTCCTCCGACTCTGACTCCAGTACCACAAAAGGCCCTTCCAGCCTTATGAGGGCCTGCATTTTGCCAGCAGAGGTGCCAAGCTGAGGGGTCAGAGGAGGGCTTTAGTGGAAACTGCCTTCCTCCAGAGTGACCAAAAGGAGTTGGTGTTTGTTTGTCTTTCTGCCTTTCTAGAGCCATGCTGATGACAGCCTGTGACCTCTCTGCGATAACCAAGCCGTGGCCTGTTCAGCAGCGGGTATGTCACAGATCTCTATAAACATGATGGATCAGACAGCCGTCCTAACAGTGCATTCTATTTCAGAGCCAGCCAAGGTCTTGGCGGAAGATCTGGCTGGCTATTTTTAACGGTATTTACAAAGAATCATTGGCTGAGCACCACATTTCCCATCTTAAAATTCCTGGGCCACCTAATGCTAAATTCCGTGGAGAGCCTATTGAAGGGGGAACAGACTCTCCTGCCCACTATACCAAATGGGAGGGGGCAGATCTGTTCTGCCCTGATTATGCCAATCATCAGGTGGCAGACCCTCAGCGAGAATACTGAGATATCCGAGAAAGAGGGCCTCCTAACCACCTTGGTGACTAATAGGTTTTATTAAGGTTAATTAGGTTAATCGGGGGAGTTTACTCACAAAGAGGCTGGTCGTCCTGGACAGCAGCAGGACAAAATAACATCATGGATCCCCTCACCAAGGCCAGGCCAGGTCAGGTACTTTATAGAAATGGAATGAAGAAGGCTAAGTTCCAGGATGACCCAGGGGAACATGCACATTTTCCCATGGGAGAGTTGGGGCTTTTGTTGTTTACATTTACTTAAGCCAGTTTACATTCTCTATGGAGACTCAAGGTCATGTTCCCATTCTGGCCTCTTCTTCTACAACCGATGAAAGCAAAGAAGCCCATGTCTCCCCGATCTCAAGGGCTCAGCATGGCTCCTCGCCCTTCAGATTGGTTGGGGATGCTCACTCCCACACTGTTGTGGCTGCCTTGATAATACTAATAATATGTATAGCTCACTCTTATAGACCTCTTTGTCCAGGGTCATATAGCTAGCAAATACCTGAGAAAGGATTTGAACCAGTGCATTCTTTGCTCCAAATCCAGTCTCTATCCCCGAGGCCACATCACCTCCCTTGATAAATGAGTAGATGTCATTTTATTGATCATTACTGTTTGGTTTGTATTTTACCATTATGATGGAGAAACTCGAATGAATTGAATGTTGAATGATCCTTGAAAACAAATTCTGCCCAATAAGTGTCTTTGGGATCTCTGGCCTCTATTTCAGATAGCAGAACTGGTAGCTGCAGAATTTTTTGACCAAGGAGACAGAGAGCGAAAGGAGTTGAACATTGAGCCCACAGTAAGTAGAGAAGCCTCCACTGGGTTACAGGGTCCCAAGCCTGGCCTTGATCTGTGTCCTTTGGAATTAAACTGCAGGGAACCCAATCAGCATCATCATTTTCTCCCTCATTAGAATGTAACCAACTTGAAGGCAGAGACCATCTTGCTTTGTGCATTTGTGTCCCTAGCACTTAGCACACAGCAAATGCTTGGGTGCTTTCCATTCATTCATCATTTCTGGTGTTACCGCACTACTCTATTTGTCAGGTACAAAAGTCACAGCTTGATTTCTTGTGTGCTCAGGGCTAGCCCTCCTCAGCTCACCCACTTAACTTCCATGATCCCTTTTCTCACACTGTCCTTTAAGTAAAGGCAGATTTGTCTTGGTTTGTTTTCAGGACCTGATGAACAGAGAGAAGAAAAATAAAATCCCAAGCATGCAAGTTGGATTCATAGATGCCATATGCTTGCAGCTCTATGAGGTACACATGGGAAAGAAGAACAATTCTCATCATGCTATCATTATTATTATTTAATATATTACAAGTAGTGGTTATGTATTATAGTGTATTGTATATAATATTATTATATTAATATTATATATTATAGTTATTGTTGATACTATTATTATCATGCCTGATAAATTGTACTTTAAGGTCAGAAAAGTTATGTATATATATTTATTCATATTTGTGTGTACATACATAGACATATACATGGAATATCATTTGAGCCTCCCGTTTGAACCCCTGTGAGGTCAGTGCTACAAATGATAAAACTAACTACCCATTTTACAGATACAAGGAAGGTTAAGTGATTCACCCTGGCTCACCGTACTAGCCGGCGTAGGAGGCAGGATACAAATTCACATCTTCCTGACTCCAAACCCAACACCCTCTCCACTAGGACATCCTATGCCTCACGTTAATAAAGATGCCCCTAGGACATTCCTAGATATAGCCTATTCATTAACCTGAGGCACCTAGGTGGCAGAGTGGGTAGGGAGGGTGTTGGACCTAGAGTTAAGGAATACCTGAGCTCAAATCCGATCTTAGGCACTTACTAGTTGTGTGACCTTAGGTAAGTCACTTAACCTTTGTCTGCCAGTTTCTTCATCTGTAAGATGGCTATCATAATAGCATCTCCCTTCCAGGGTAGTTGTAGGGATCAAATGGGCTCATATTTGTAAAGCACTTAGCACAGCACCTGGCAGGTGGTAGCTGCTTCGTAAGTACTCATTTCCTTCCACCCTATTGATGAGGAGACTGAGGTTGAGAGAGCCTGAGTTCACATTTCTAGAATCATATAGATTTTAACTAAAGACTTTTTTCTTGCCTTGGCCGCTCTTCCACATGCCTCAGAGATGAAGTCACCAAGGAACACAATGGCATTGAGGGTCTTTGATGCATTGAGAGATTTCCCACATAGCTGTGGAGCTCAGCTCTAGCATGGAGCTAGCATGGCCCTTTTCCAGTTTTTCCTCTAGATACAGAGTTTGACATTCCTTGGACCCCATTCCCCTTCTCTTCCATCCTCCTCATGATTGGGAGTGGCTGCTCTTCCCCAAAGATCATTCTCGTCAGCTCTTGTTTTCTATCTTAATACCATAATACCTTTAGTATTCCTTTTTACTTATCATTATTGTTTAATAGTTATGTTTTAATCTCATTATGTAGTCATTATACTGCATCCATGTGACTCCTGCCCTTATCACTGAGCAGAAGTTGGTTTCATGGAGATATCATTAATTCTTGAGAAGCCCATTTCCTTTTCTCCTTTATTTCTTGAAGGTACCTAGAAGTCTTCCTTATCATCTTTTCCTTCGTAATTCCCAGTCAACCAATATTTAGTATTTAGAAGAATTTTGAAAGCCAAGTGTTCTATGAATATTGACCATGCTAATGGTGGTGACGATGAAAACGGTGATGGTGATATATCAGATACGGCATTCAAAATCCTATCTCTAATTCTATGAGATGCAAATATCATCAACCCCATTTCACAGAGGGGAAGCTGAAGCTTAGAGAAGTCAGGCGATTTTTCCAGAGTGACACAATTAGTTCATGCAATGTTCAATGAGGCACACACTCCGTAAAGGATTCTAAGTCTGGCCAGTTCTGAGTAATTCTTCAAGCACACTTTTGAACTCAAGATGCCCAAGTGTGAAGTAAGAATGGTTGTTACATTTTCAAGTGTGAGACCTGAAATTCAAACCCCTGGTCCCAAATCCAGGGAGCTTTCCACAGCATCTCACAGCCTGTCATACATAAATTAGGTTGGGAATTAGAATTGGAGGATAAGTTCTAAGACTAAGGCTACATGCTCCTTTATATGCTTAATTAATTCAGTCATGAGATGGGTTTATTTGCCTTTTACTTATTACGACTATTAATTTGGATGGTGCGTATACACATATATACACATACATTTGTATGTGTATATAGACATAAATACATATACACAAAAATCCATTTCTCATCATTGTTAGTCAGAAGGGCTCAGGGAATCCTCTTTTCTGATCAAGACTTGTGATTTTTTCCATGTAAGGACCTCCTAATGTAAAAACTCCCTCTACTACACATATGCAGGTACACATAAATGCATACGCACATACATGCATGCAAAAGTAGAAATTAGGAAAAGCATAGAGCATATGTGTATATATTCACATGTGTATGTTGTATGTATAAGTGAGGATGAGTATGAGTGTGCTTGTGAGTACTTTGTGTGTGCACATGTGAACACATATAAAAGTATGTATACACAAATGTGTCTATATTTTTATTCTGAGATATTCATTTTAGCAACTCTGAGTTAAGTGTGTTACAAATGGGGTATCTTTGAGCTTAGCCTCAGTTAACAACCCAAATGAAACAACTTCTGTGTGTGTGTGTATTGAGAAACATAGATTTCTTATACTTATAATTCTTAATTTGCTAAAGCTCCAGGGGTAAGTCAAGATCATCTAGTTCAACTCTATTTTTTTAGATAAGGAAATTGAGACCCCAGGAGAAACATGGACGTGCCTCAAATTCCCACATCTGCTAACCCAACTACCTCACTTTAAAAATAGGAAAACTAGTGTGACAAGTTAAATAACTTGTCTAAGGTCCCAGAATGAACATATCCGTGGGACCAACCCCTTGCCTTTTTCAGGTCGATAGCTTTTTCTAACCATGACTGTTGGTGTTTGACAAAGAAGCCAGCACACAAACATGGAAGATGGTGTGATAGCTGAAAGCTAAAAAAGGGCTTCTCACACTGGAAGAGCTCTGTAGCATTCCTTTATTCCCCACCACCACCACCATGTTGTAGAGGAAGCTAAGGCTGTGAAGGCTCAGCCAGGTGACTCACTCAAAGCCAGAAAGGTAGGAAGGAGTGAACGCCACCCACTTTCTCAGGCTCCTTCCCTGCTCCCTTGCTGCCACGTTCTGTACCAGAAATATGGTCAAAGACATCCCAACATTCTCAAACTCCCTCCCCCACCAATGGTCTCACCTGTAATCCAAATGACTCAGTCAAGAGCTTCCTCTGGTGGATGTGCTTGTACCTTTTCCTTTTGCTGATCTCCATCTGTGTGTGTGTGTGTGTGTGTGTGTGTGTGTGTGTGTGTGCGTGAGACAAAGCTCTCTAAGAAGTCTCTCTGTGCCATCAATCAATGAGCATCATGGGAAGGTGGCATTTAATCTATAGAATTCCCTTTTTACCTATTTTTTTTTATTCTCTGGTAAAAAAAAAAAAAAAGACAGTACTAAATGTGATGAAAGGGGAGAAGGGAGTTATTGACCACCACAGTCATCATAGTCAAGAGCTAAAGAAGACAGCGAGTTTTTACTATACAAGCTTCGTTGTTAAAGAATACACAGTGACAGAAAGCACTGCTTTTGGAGCCAGGAGCCCTGGGTTTGAATTCCACCTCCTGAGCCAGCTTTAGCTCAGCTATTTCTTCTGATATGACCTTCTATCTTTGGGTGCCGAGGCTTGAGCATTTGAACCTTGCAAATGACTCCAAGTGGTCAGAGGCAGCATGGCATAGTGAATATGGGACTGGACTGATAGACAGGAGGACCTGGATTCTAGTTCTGCCTCAAACACATACTCGGTCTACCCCCTCAGGTCCTCAGTTTCCTCATCTGTAAAATGAGATGGTTGCATCTGATGACTACCACGATTTCTTCTACCTCTAAATCTGTGATCCCGTGACCCTCCTGTCAGGATAACCTCTGCTCTCTGGGACCTTCCCTGGACCCAGAAAGTCTCTTTCCACAGCAGAGGCCCTCTGAAGCTCACTACTCCCATCTACCGTACAGGGCAGAAGCTGATCACTTCTCATCAATCCTAACATTCTACTGATTAGCTCCGTGTAAGAGAAAAGGGTGGAAGGAGGGCTTCTCTCATGCCTAGCCCCTCTGTATATCCTGGGGCTGGCATGCTTGGCATTCACACACACACATACACGCACACACACACACATGCTTCCTTGTACTCTCACTGACACACTCCCTCCTCTCTTTTTCTCTCTCTTCTCCTCCCCTCTCCCCTTGTCCTCCTTGTCCCCCCTTTCCCTTCCTTTCTCTCCTTCCCCCGCCATGTCCTCTCTCTTCTTTACCCTCCCACTTTCTCTCTGTCTCTCTCTACACTCTTTTCTCTCTCCCCTTCCTCTTTTCTCCACTCCTCTCAGATCCCTCCTACCTCCACTCACATTTCTTCTGTTCACACTTTCTCCCCACATGCAGCACCCTCTGCAGCTTGGGCTGGAATGCCTCTCACTAGAATCACTTACTCTTCCTCCTAGCTGAGCTCATTCCTCTACCTCCAAATGACGCAGCACCAGCCCTAAGGGCCTAAATATCCTCTATCCTGGAATTGCAGGTCCCTGTTTCCCTGGATCCTCCCAGAACCTAGCCCAGCTCATTCTCAGGTAGACCCCAAGTCAACTCCCCCACCCCGGAGCCTCTTATCTCAGCAAGGACTGCTAAAATTTGTGCTCAGCTGGACTCCAATGCCATGAGGCATCACAGCAGGGCCTAGAGAAAGCAGAGTTACCACTTCTTTAGCAGGATCCGTGTGTGTGTGGATGTGTGGATGGAAGGATGGATGTGTGTGTTTGTGTCTATGTGTGTGTATATGTATGGATGGATGTGTATGTGTGTATGTGTATGTATGGACGTGTGTGTGTTTGTGTTTTTGTGTATGGATGGATGTGTGTGTATGTGTGTGTATATGTATGGATGGATGTGTATGTGTGTATGTGTGTGTATGGACGTGTGTGTATGGATGGATGTGTGTGTATATGTATGGATGGATGTGTATGTGTGTATGTGTGTGTATGGACGTGTGTTTGTGTTTTTGTGTATGGATGGATGTGTGTGTATGTGTGTGTATATTTATGGATGGATGTGTGTGTATGTGTCTATGTGTGTGTATATGTATGGATGGATGTGTATGTGTGTATGTGTGTGTATGGACATGTGTGTGTTTGTGTTTTTGTGTATGGATGGATGTGTGTGTATGTGTGTGTATATGTATGGATGGATGTGTATGTGTGTATGTGTGTGTATGGACGTGTGTTTGTGTTTTTGTGTATGGATGGATGTGTGTGTATGTGTGTGTATATTTACGGATGGATGTGTGTGTATGTGTATATATGTGTGTATGGATGTGTGTGTGTGTTTGTGTGCATGCTCATGAGAGAGAGAGAGAGACTCTTCATGTTCTTGTCAATAAAGAGGGTTTTTTTGCATGAGCTGAGAGGGACCTTAGACGACATGGAGTACTCACACTTGACTAACCAGGAGAGGTTAAGTTACTTGTCCAGGGACACACATAATAAGTCTTTGAGACAGCATGTCAGATCTTTCTGAATTGAAGTCCCCTTTCTCATCCACACTTAAGGCTCCTTCCCAGGCTGTCACCAAGCTCAACAGTATCCATACCTGTCCACATAACTTCCGATGACCCCATCAGGAGTCCTCTGTCCAAGTCACCTAGCAGGGGCTGCATCCCCTGACTGAAAGCTTGGGAGCGAAGCCTTTCTTCCCTGGCCAACTCCTTCCAGTTGTCTGATCTGTCCTTCTCTCCTCAGGCCCTGGTCCACGTCTCAGAGGCCTGCTTCCCTCTGCTAGACGGTTGTAGAAAGAACAGACAGAAATGGCAGTCCCTGGCGGAGGAACAAGAGCAGAACCTGATCAATGGGGAGAGCGGCCAGCCCAAGCTGAACTGAAGGGCCTTTGACAGACTGAGCACGTAGAGTTTACGTTTACACAGAAGATGTCCTATTTTGTGATACGTAGTTTTCATAGACACTGTATAAGTTGGGTATATATTTTGCCACTGCTGTATTTTTTTTAACATTTGGTTTTATTTTTGCACAACTTTGAAGGGCATAGTGTGGCATGTTTTTAGGGAACTGGCATCTATCATTGGGATAGGTCTTTATACCACTGAAGTGAGGGGACGCACTTTGCCCACTGTGGCCACAGCTGGCAGAGAACTTGTCTCGATGCTCTGGTTCTGCCAAGGGAGGTTTGAGGAGGCTCTGAGAAACCTCTGGCCCTGGCCTTGTCCATCTGCGTCCCTGGTTGTTTTTGCTGTGGCCGAATGACCAGTTCTTCAAAAATGCTTGGCAGCTTCTCCCTCTTCCTAGGGGAGCCAGGATCAACAGTCCATCCCTTAGAGTTTGAGAATACAGAGGAGAGAGGGCTGTTGTTCAGGCCTGACTGTGGGCGGGCTGGATTGCTGGGATTTGGGAGGCATGTGTATCGCCAAGGCCTTTGCCTATCACACTCAGGCCTTGACTCAGCAACTTTCAGAATTCTAGAACATTGAGAAGCCTGTGACATATCATGTAATTTATAGTGAAGGTAAGCACAGAAGACATGTATTATGATCATAGTTTTAGAGCTGGGTGGGATCTCTGAGGTCATCTAATCCAACCCTCTCATTTAAAAGATGTGATCATGAGCCCCCAAAGTTAAATGACTTGTCCAGGGTGACACAAGTAGTACACATCAGAGGCCAGATTTGAGCCTACATCCATAGGGCCATAGTTGTAGAGAATGAAGGCACCTTAGAAACCTCCTACTCCAACTGTCGTTCTATACAGATAGGGTAAGTGGGGCCCAAGGAAGCTAAGTAAGTGACTTTCTCAGGGTCACACAGGCAGTAAGCATCAGAAGAAGAACTCAAATCTGAGTCGCGTGATTCACTTAGAAAGGCCCAAGAGGGCATTTTGTACAGCCAACCCTTTCCTTTTACAGATAAGGAAATCAAGGTATGGAACAAATGACTTGCCCAGGGTCACACAGCAAGTTGGCTTTTTGATGAGAAAGGTTGCATTATAGATGCTGGAAAGAGAAGGAATTTTTGAAAAAATTTCAGGAAGCTCCCTTCTTATACTAGGGACTGCAAAATCATCTTTCCCTCTTTAAAAATGTTCTTACACCTTGTATCACAAAAAAATAAATTCCATTAATGTAAGTCTCAGACCGAAAGAGTGAATTCAAGGTAATAGGAATCCAACATTGTCCAAAGTAAAAGGCATTTAGGGTTAGAATGAAAGACAACCATTCCTTACCTTTTCATAGAAAGGAGTCCCATGAGGTTGCTTCAAGACAGGGCTTTAATCATAAATACAGCTAAGAGAATACAGCAATTTTTGCATTTTTATAAGTATTGAAAGGCCACCATGGTCTCCTTTTGCTACCTATATCATGATGCTATTGGGGGTCAAAAAGAAATAGCAGAACAGGCTGTTTGAGTCCCCTAGCCATAAGCAGAACCCTGAGTCATACAGATGTAAGTTCCTTCAGTCTATGGGATCAGTGGACATAGGGGAATTGCTTCAGGGGCCCAGATTGACCAGGTCAAGCCCTGCCCCCTAGAAATGACCCAGTTCTCCATCCTTCTTCAGACTATGTGACTTGGCTGCCATCTTTCTCCCAGAGTACATCACATGTATAAATAAACTTCCCTGGTGAGATCAGAGGCAGTTTCCATTTCATATGTGTGCCCTTGAGCTCAAGTGCCTTGGGAAAGCAGACATGCAGAAAGAACGAAAGAAGGAGGCCTGAAGCTTCCCAACCAACTATCTCAATGTGTTTACTCACACTTCCCATCACCCCTTAGTCCAAAAGGCTCTGGAGAGCTGGGTTGATTTGTTTTCTAGTCTAGTCCTTTTATATGGAGAATCTCCATTGTAGATCCTCCTTCTCTAAAGGCAGGTTGCTAACTCACTATAACTTACATGCTTAAGCAGTTGCCTGGGAACACTTCAAAGTCAGGTGACTTGTCTAGAGTCATACAACCTGGAGGTGTCAGAGGCAGGTCTCTTCCTACTTCACATCTGGCCCCTGGCAGCCCACCTTGCCACATCACCATCATAATGACAAAGTACAAGAAGACCATTTCCTACAAATGCTTCTCCTGGTTATTTCATATAGGCATTTGCATAAAGTTCAAGATGGAACTTAATTTTTGAAATACTTTGGGCACCATGACCTTATGTATAAATGATGTATAGATGCAAATATCTCATGATTTGGGCAGAAACTAATGTTTCCTTAGATACCCCTCAATAATTGTGCCTGGCTCTGTTTCAGGGTATGTAAAACACTCTGATAAGCTTCCAGCTGCTCACCAGTGAGCTTGCTGTGGCTGGACTACAGTGGGTTGTTGAGATAAGAATTGTGACCCTTGCCCCATAATGACAGAACTTGTCATTATTCTGATTGCCACTACAAGTCAGTGACCTGTGTCTGCTGACTCATCTCTCCAGGAGTGGCCATCCCCACTGATACTTTATTTCTATGTGACCTTGCATCTTGTACCTCAGTTTCCTCCTCTATAAAATGAGGGATTTGGAGTTGATGACCTCTGACATCCCTTCAAAGATCACATGATCTTGGAAAAAAGTCACATTGTATACGCTGTCCTAGGATATGTACCCACACCCAAGTCTACAACCTGAGTTACTGGCATTTTCCATTGATTTAGACCCTTTTCACCTAACCAAAGATGATTTTTTGAGTGGATGCCTTCTAAGTAGTTACTGGTGGAATGAAGATAAGTTTAACTTGTATTTGGATACCATCAAGTGCCATTTTCCCACTTAGGAGATTCATCCATTGGAGACCATGGTTCCGGCAGAAATTGAAAGTCCTTACCTCACTCCTTTCCATTGAAGTAATTTATGTGCTGAGCAAATTTTGAAGTTAACAAGCTTTATTACTGTTCAAAATAGGGACCATCTCACTGGGCTATTTAGTATCCTAGAAGAGACCTCAAAGATTGTTCAGTCCAATCCCTCACTTTACAGAAAAGGACAGAGACCCAGAAAATTTATTCGACTTGTCCAGGGTCATACAGCTAAAGTGTGTCTGAGCCAGAATTCTAAGCCAATTCTTGTTAATTCCATGACCACGCTCTTTCCACGCCACCACACGTCTTTACATTAAGGAGCTCTGATTTCCTTAGGACAGATGTGCCTAGCCCTGAAGCAGAACTCAACTTGTTTATAATGGAGGGAATGCCAGAACCCCACCCCAGCCTTGTGCTCACCTTAGCTAAGTTGACCCCTTGAGCAACATTCAGCAGCAGATTCATGCAATCTGTGAGAAGTGAGCACGGATCAACAGAATTTTAGTTGCTAATGCAAATGCCCATTTCCTGTTCTCTTCCCGGGGTAGACAACGAAAGTTTGTTTTTGTGTTTTCCTACTTTGATCCTTAAGCTCTGTGCTTTCATCATCACGTGTGCTCCTGCCTTCTCAGCCTCTACAATTCTTGTCCAGGTTTTCTCTTGCACCTTCTACGGAGACTTGACCTCAATGTTCTTCCTAAAAATGAAATAAAGCACACATTCTAAATGTTTCTGCTATGTGGTAGCTAGAGTGATGGATGCAAAAGCTGAGAGGAGCGTGCCATCGCTATCTGGTAAAATGACCTGCCTTTTTTTCAGAGCATAGGATTTTTTCATAGAATTTTAGTGTTTTCATAGAATTGGTGTTTTTTTTTTTCTTGCGGGAATTTGTGCAGATCACTGAACCACTCTGTGCCTGAGCGAACTAGGAAGCTCTGTAAATGGGACTGGGGATGCTTGAGAACCTATGCACTTGACGTCTTTGCAGACAAAAGCATGGTGGGCAGCTGCCATATTCTCCCTCAAAACTGCCAGTGTCAGAAACTGGCTACAGGACATTGGTCTAATGCAACCTTTCTTACGTCCTTGTAATTTCCTCAGTCTTTGCAGGTGAGAATACCTTTCCCATATTTCACTTGTAGACATTTAGTAAGGAGGAAACTTTAAAAAACTCTTAAGGATAATAAAGCAGGTGCAGAAAATATTAAATACTGAGCAAGGGTGGAGGTGGGAGGGATGGAAAATAGGAATAGAAATGTGTAATGCAGGAGCTGGAGGGCTTGGATGTCTCTCTTTGTTCACAGCCCAATTCTTTTTCACCAGATTTGATTTCTCCACCTTTAACATACCCCATCCCCATTTCTGCTAGATCTTGATATATTTACTACTGTAATATTTGCCAGCAATGTTGTGGTTGGGTTTTCCCCCCTTGATGACTGAAATAGAATGCTGAAGCAATGGCATGTCTGCCCTCTTCTCAATTTATCAGATGCTCTGAATGGGTCCCAGGGAGGGAGGGGGAAGGGAACACTTTCTGGTAGATAAAGGACCCTTCAGGAGACTCCTCAGTTCCTAACTTGGATGGTTTTCAGTGGAACCTAGGCCAGATAATCTCTATTCCCCTACCACTGCTCCCAGGCCTTTATTAAGTGTGCGCTATGAGGTTTTGTGAGACCTTTCTTGATGAAGAACTCAGGATGAGCCTGGAAATGATGACACAGTCATCACCCCCATCATCCTCTAGGGTCAAAGGCAGCTAAGTCAGGGAAGTCTGTCCACTGTGCCACTACACAGAGTTGCTTATTTGGTTCCCCCCTATACAAACTACATTGTGGCTCTTTGGAGCAACACACTTGGGAGTCAAAATCACCGTCCAAGGATGTTAAGTATTTAGCTTGTATTAAGTAAGCATCTTTCCAGACCCCTTTCGCTCTGCCATATAGAGGAAGGAAGAAAGCTTTGGGATCATCTTCCCCCTCCCTACACTACCAAAAGCCTGTGTATACATGTTTTAATGAATGTAGTTGAAAGTGTAAATACTTTTTAAAAATAAATGACATAATAGTTTAATTTTTTAAAATCACAAAGTATCATCACTAGCCACTGTTAGTATTTCTTTGTATTCTTATACTTTTTCAAAGTATTGGAACAAATACATAGTTTCTGGACACTATTTTTGTACTAGGATGGGGAGGGGAGGGTACTGTGTATATTATGTTTAACTTTCAAGTGGTTTGAAAGGTTTTTGAATGTCATTGTCTTTTTCCCATCCTTTCTGTCATCCCCCACTCCCTGTTTCAGACTTCTTAGCTGACAGACCAGTTGAGTTGGACTGTTCTCCAATAAGCTGGGGAAAGAAAAAGACTCCAGGACAGTTTCCCACAGAATTCCGTAATGCTCACTTGCTACTTACCTCCTCGTTGTATTCTTTGTACGGTTTTTCATTCTTTGAAAAATAAAGAAGGATGGGGAA
This sequence comes from Bettongia penicillata ogilbyi, assembly GCA_023548195.1. Lineage (NCBI taxonomy): Eukaryota > Metazoa > Chordata > Mammalia > Diprotodontia > Potoroidae > Bettongia > Bettongia penicillata. The sequence continues at coordinate 493,403 of JAJHZJ010000241.1, read as the reverse complement.
CGATTAAAATTTCATTTTTGTGTGATTGTGATGACCCCTGGAACTGACTTGGCAGTGGAAAAGGGTACAGACTTCTCTCCCTCAGAGAGCATCTGATGGTCCAGAACACCGGCATTGGGGTCCATAAGGATTCTATCCAGGAGTCCAAGGAGTCATGTAGTCCAAAGAACCCATTTTACTTCTAGAAGATCAGGAGACCACGAAAAACGCACCAATATGAGCAGTGACTAGCAGTTACAGTGGCTAAAGACTTTTCATAGATGATCTCAGTTAATCTCACAACAACTCCGGAAGGCAGCTACTGTTATCATCCCTGTTTTATAGGGGCAGAGATGAGACCAAGAGAGGTTAGGCGAATTGCCTAGGGTCCTCCCACAGTTAGGAGTCTGAGGTAAAATTTGAGCTCAGCCTTCCAAGGCTTTGTGACTGCCCTTGATATCAAGCAGGGACTTTCATACCCTTGATGAATACACTTCCACTTTCAGATGGGGCTCATGCTCCTTGTCACCCCAATCTCTCCTCATAAGCTTTAACACACAGTGTGTTCCAACATACTCACACAGACGTGTACACATGCATGATATCAGAGTCCATTCATATTAGAACAATCAAAGAGGAAACTCGAATGACATATACTTGCAAGACATTGCAGAAACTAGGGTTGGCCAACTTAGCTGAATATCCTCTGACTCAGTGATGCCACAGGAAACAGCAATGATCATTCACTTTTCTTTAGTACTTTTAAGGTTCTTCACATGATGAGCTCAACAGCCACACATTTGAATGCTACTAATTCTGCCAAAGGGTAGAATTCAGGTTGGACGCTTGGATATTAGCTGTGCTACTCTCACAGTCTAGGCCAAGGACCAGATCATATACACTGGGGAGATACCTTCCCCTGGAGTCAGAAGACCCGAGTGCAAATCTCACCAGGACTTCAGTTTCCTCATTTATAAAGTACAGTAATGGCTAGTGATGACCTCTAAGATCACATCCAGTTCAAAGCCTTGGCATCCTACAATCTTCATGGTCTTTTTCTGTCCCCTTATTCTGATCTATAAGTCCACAGTGGGTTTCCATATCCAAACATGTATATGAAGAGCTAAAAATTTGCCAACTTGTCAGTTGCGCAAATACATAATATTCATGGCAAAAAAAAAATAAAACAAAATAAAACAAAAACATTTTTTGTGACAAATGTCTCGACATCCAAGATATATTTGAAAATGGTACAAATACATAACACCAAGAGTCAACAGATGGATGGTCAAAGGAGAAAGAAAAGAAAGAGAAAGAAAGAAAAAGAGAGAAAGAGAGAAAGGAAGGAAGGGAGGGAGGGAGGGAGGGAGAGAGGGAGGAAAGGAAAACTATCAAAAACCATATGAAAAAGTGATCTAAAACCATTAAGGGATACAAATTAAGGCAGCTTTAGAACTTTGTCTCCTCTCTCAGATTACAAAGATGAGAAATGCTCAAAGGAGTCACTGCCGGTGGGGCTTTGTGAAGATACACACAAAAACCCTGTTGCTGAAAATGTGAATTGCCCCAGCTCCTCCAGAAAGCTGAGTGCAGTTGCTCAAGAAAATTTGCTAACTTGTTCATACCCTTCGACCCAGAACATATACTTCAAGCAGACCAAAAATAGAATGGTCCAAACATGCCCAGATGGTAATAGCAATGCTTCTTGTGGTAGCAAAAACTGGAAACTAAGTGGGCATCTGCTGAATGGGAGCACAGGGTGGGAACACGTGTAAGAGGTTAAAATAAAAGAGAAATCTTAAGTTCCAATATTTAAGTTTATGGTATGTTTTGTTTCTTTTCTCTATTCAGTATTTGTATTTTGGCCTTTGAGTCTAAAATAAAATTTATGGATTTTTTTTTTCATTTTAAAAAGTATTTAAAAAGAAAAAATATTTTAAAACAAGAGAAATCAATAGAAAATTTCAACCAAAATAGAGTGTGAAAAATAAATCCAGATCTTTCTTAGGATTTAGAGTTAGAAGGGCCCTTAGAAATCTTCTAACTCAAGGTCTTTTTATACAGATGAGGCTCAGAGAGGATACGTGAAAGAGCCTGGTTCTCCTTTCCTTGCCCTTTTAGGCTGTGCTCAGAGACGTTTACTTGGGGATTTCACAAATGAAATAAAGATTTTTTCAAGCACATCTGCAATTCCTCTAGCAGTCAATCAACAAGCATTAATTAAGTTCCTGCTGTGTGCAAGGCACTGTCCTAGGTTCTGAAGATACCAAGGCAAGAGTTAGCCAGTCAAGAAACATGTATTAAGTCCTTAGCTGGGCATCCTAGGAAGTGCTGGGAGTACGAAGAAAGTAAAAAATCCCCTTACCCTAAGCACTTCATGTTCCATTGGACTATACAACATATAAATAAGGATGTATATATAAGAAAATTTGTGTGCATTCAGAGAACGTGGAAGACAATGACAAAGGCGAGGACCAGGAAAGAAGGGGGAAATGGACAGGTATGGGGAAATGAAAGTAATCTTAGTTTTATGATCAAGTGAGGGGAGAAAAACAGTGGCATGTATAATAGAAGAAAGGAAATTTGGGGGAGAGGCACTAGCAGCTGGGGGAAATCCAAGGCTTCACGTCAAAGGAGATATTCAAGCAGAGCCTTGCAGGAAACTAGAGATTCTAAAATAAAATAAAGATAAACAAATAATATAATTAATTATATAATTATATGTTATGTATATGATCATATATTAATGATTACGATATGTTGTGTTAATTATATAATATGATTATATAATTTAGCCCTACTGTAGTTCAGAACTCCTGAGCTCAAGCTACCTCCCCGCTTCAGCCTTCCCTGGGAGCAAGAATGATAAGTATGGACCTGAATGTAAAGTAGTTTGGTTGTTATAGCACTAAAGCTATAACTTAATTTCAACAGTGTGGTCTTTAAAGCATAAGCCATTGATATGTCACCAATTATTTGCCTTCCATTATTTCTACAAAGAGCATTTTGAAGTTGAATTGGGAAGGTGTCTTAGTAGGTGGCCTCTCAGGTACTTTATACAATGTAGTTGAATGAGATGGTTTTGTCTGTCTCTTCTGTGTTCACTACATAAATAATCACATCATATGCAAAAGGTAATAATGTCATTCCTTCTTTACCTGTGTTCATTCCCTCAATTTCTTTATCTTGTGTTATTGCAATAACTAGCATTTCTGAGACTGTATCAACCAATAGTGGTGATAATGTACCTCCCTGCTTTATCCCTCATCCTGTTGGAAGGTTGGTAGCATCTTTCTAACTCTCAGATAATACTAGTGCTTTGTTTCAGATGCTTGCTGTTTACATGCTAAAGAAAGGTCCATTTATTCTTTTGCTTTTCAGTGTTAGTAACATAAATGGATATTTTATTTTGTCAAAATATTTTTCTGCATCTATTACTATAATCTTATGGTTTATATTGTTTCCTTAATATGATATGTTGTATTGAGTCTTCATGTTGAATCTACATGAATCTTTTTCTCTTTCTTAACTCTCTGTATGTCTGTGTATGGGTGTTCAGGCATGACTAGCCCCTCTAGTGTGAGGGCTTGTTCAACCCTTTTCAGGGCTGCTCATCCAACTTTGGTGTCCAGCTGGCCTCCAACTCCCAACTGTGTCTCTAAGAAGCTGTAGCTTGCACAGTGGCCACAGCCGAGGAAAACCTTGGCAGATGAGTTAAACCAGGTTGAAGGTAACTAGCAGGCCACACACCCCAAGCATGTGAAGACTTCCCCAGCAGGAAATGAGTGGATGAGAATAATTTGTTCCAACAGCTATGAAGGAGGCTGAAGCAGGTGCTGTGGTCAGACATCTAAGACACTAAGGTCATCCAGTGCATCCGAGCCATCATCCGTCATCCTGGCTTTTGTCTCTTCACTGGACTTTGAAGATTCTAGAAGAGAGAATGAGTCTGATGACTTAGTACAACTCTCCCGTACTTCAATCCAGTTCACACTCATGATGTCACTGGTTCTTTTCAAAATGAAGAATTAACTATAATACAACCCCTAAAAGACTGGGATTTGGAAGCCACACTTGTCTTTGTCCCCATTAGGACATAAATATGTGGCTATTATTTAGCCCCTTCCAGATTATATATATATATATACATATACATATATATAATATGTATGTATGCATGTATGTATGTATGTATATGTATATTCCTTTCCAGCTTTCTCATCTCTCCTATTTTTGTGCCTCAAAGACTACACATCTCTAATCTTTTCAACAGGAATGCTTGAACATTCTCTATTCTATTAAAGATGAATTTTTCCCATGTAGGATTATTCTTAGTTTTACAGAAATATTTACTTTTGATTATTCATCCATTTATTTTGCCTCTTGGTATGTTACAGTACTGGAGAAGAAAATGGCAAACCACTCCAGTATCTTTCCCAAGAAAACCTCATGGACAGTTGTTCTACTGGATCTCTGGTTTGGACGCAGCTGAATGACTGAACATGTTATTGTCAGCAGCAGGTATCTCTGTGAAACAAAGCAAACCTTGTGTGAAGTTTATTCCCTGATACTTGAATTCTGTCTTTATGGCTACTTATGTATTTTTTTCTTTGACCTAGAAACTCTGGATTTGGATTATGACATTCCTGGGTTGTTCTGACTTTGGATTTTCATATAAGCGCGGTGACATGATTCCTTCTCTTCCCTATTGTCCTCTTTTTTCAATAGATTCAGGGAATTTTCTTTTATGATTTCCAGGTTTTTGGTGTGGCCTTGGTTTTCAAGAAGTTTAATGATTCTTAAATTGTCCCTACTCATCCTGTTTTCCAGGTCAGTTTTTTTTTGTAGCAAATATCTCATTTGTCCCTTTCATTTTTCAATCCTTTGGCTGTTCTCATATTTCTTCTCATTGCTCTATTTAGTTACTAAGTTTTGTTATTTCCATAATATTTTTTCAGGGTGCTTTCCCTGTCAAAGCCACATTTGAGTAAGGTTGTCTAATTTGTGATCTAAGCTGTTAATTTTCTGATGATTGGAATGCTTTTGAGTCTAATGATTCTTAACTGACCACTTTAAGTGAAAAGCTGAAGATGTATTTTTCTCCCAGAGTCAACAGGGAGCCACAGAACAGTTTTGAATAGGGGAATGGCAGGACCATGGTACAGTGGATAGAGCACTTAGACCTAGAGTCAGGAAGACCTGTGTTTAAATCTATACACTTACAAGCTGTGTGACCCTGACCAAGTCACTTACCCCTATTTACTTCAGGTTCCTCATCTATAGAATGAACTGGAAAAGGAAATGGCAAACCACTCCAGTATTTTTGCCAAGAAAATGGCACAACAGAGGGGGGAGGAACCAAGATGGAGGAGTAGAAAGATTCACATATGCTAGCTCCGAACCCACAGCCCATAAATTACCTGTAAAAAGGAACTCTCAACAAATTCTGGAGCAGTGGAAGCCACACAACAATGGAGTGGAGGAGATTTCTGTTCCAGAGAGCCCTGAAAAACTGACACCAAAGGTCCGTCACACACTGGACCTGGAGCAGAGCCCAGCCCTGCCTTGGCCACACGCCCAAGAGGAGCAGATCCAAGCAGGCTTCAGGGACAGAGTCTCCATTGGCCGCAAAGGTCCCTCCACCCACAGGTGCTACAGGTCAGTGAGAGAGACTTTTGGGCTGGCCAAGAGGGTAGTTGGGTGTCTCCATGGCTCAGGCCCCCTTGGGAGGAAGCAGCAGGGGAAGCAGGTGAAGGGGGTTCCCAGAGCAGGGAGGACCCCAGATCCATTATCGAAGGTCACCACATAAACTCCCTGAGGGAACTGAGCCCTGTGAGGCAGCCTTGCCCCCACCTGAGAACCTGAATTTAATCTCACACAGAATAGCAGCCACACTGCCTGCTGAAAGCCCTGAGGCTGGGAAGTAGCATTTGAATCTCAGACCCCAAGCACTAGGGAGGCAGGGGTGGAGAGGAATATCAGAAGTCAAGTAACTGGCTGGGAAAATGCCCAGAAAGGGGAAAAAAAAATAAGACCATAGAGGTTACTTTCTTGGTGAACAGATATTTCCTCCTTTCCTTTCAGATGAGGAAGAACAATGCTTACCATCAGGTAAAGAAAGACATAGAAGTCAAGGCCTCTGTATCCCAAACATCTGAAATAGATATCCAATGGGCTCAGGCCATGGAAGAGCTCAAAAAGGATTTTGAAAATCAAGTTAGACAGGTGGAGGAGAAACTGGGAAGAGAAATGAGAGAGATGCAAGAAAAGCATGAAAAACGGGTCAACACCTTGCTAAAGGAGACCCAAAAAAATGCTGAAGAAAATAACACCTTGAAAAATAGGCTCACTCAATTAGCAAAAGAGATTCAAAAAGCCAATGGGGAGAAGAATGCTTTAAAAAGCAGAATTAGCCAAATGGAAAAAGAGGTTCAAGAGTTCACTGAGGAAAATAGTTCTCTCAAAATTAGAATGGAACAGATGGAGGCTAATGACTTTATGAGAAACCAAGAAATCACAAAACAAAACCAAAAGAATGAAAAAATCAAAGATAATATGAAATATCTCATTGGAAAAACAACTGACCTGGAAAGTAGATCCAGGAGAGACAATTTAAAAATTATGGGACTACCTGAAAGCCATGATCAAAAAAAGAGCCTAGACATCATCTTTCATGAAATTATCAAGGGAAAACTGCCCTGAGATTCTAGAACCAGAGGGCAAAATAAGTATTCAAGGAATCCACCAATCACCACCTGAAAGAGATCCAAAATGAGAAACTCCTAGGAACACTGTGGCCAAATCCAGAATTCCCAGGTCAAGGAGAAAATATTGCAAGCAGCTAGAAAGAAACAATTCCAGTATTGTCAAAATACAATCAGGATAACATAAGATCTAGCAGATTCTACATTAAGGGATCAAAGGGCGTGGAAATTAGGATATTCCAGAAGTCAAAGGAACTAGGAATAAAACCAAGAATCACCTACCCAGCAAAACTGAGTATAATACTTCAGGGGAAAATATGGTCTCTCAATGAAACAGAGAACTTTCAAGCATTCTTGATGAAAAGACCAGAGCTGAAAAGAAAATTTGACTTTCAAACACAAGAATTAGAAGAAGCATGAAAAAGTAAACAGCAAAGAGAAGTCATAAGGGACTTACCAAAGTTGAACTGTTTACATTCCTACATGGAAAGACAATATTTATAACTCTTTTCAGTATCTGGGTAGTTGGTGGGATTACACACATACACACACATACACACACACACACAGAGCACAGAGTGAATTGAATAGGAGGGGATCATATCTTTAAAAAAAATTAAGGCAAACGGTGAGAGAGAAATATATTGGGAGGAGAGAGGGTGAAATGGAATGGGGCAAATTATCTCTCATAGAAGAGGCAGGCAGGAAACTTTTTAGTGGAGGGAAAAAGAGGAGAGCTGAGAAAAAAACCTGAAGTTTACTCTCATCACATTCGACTAAAGGAATGAATAAAATGCACACTCATTTTGGTATGAAAACCTATCTTACAATACAGGAAAGTGGGGGGAAAGGAGATAAGCAGGGTGGAGGGGATGATGGAAGGAAAGGCAATGGGAGGAGGCAGCAATTTGAAGTCACCACTCTCGGGGAGGGACAGGACCAAAAGACAGAATAGAAGCAGTGGGGGGCAGGATAGGATGAAGAGAAATATAGTTAGTCTTACACAACAAGACTATTATCTGAGTCATTTGCAAAACTACACAGATATGGCCTGTATTGAATTGCCTGCCTTCCCAAAGGGAATGGGTGGGGAGGGAGGGGATGGGGAGAAGTTGGAACTCAAAGTTTTAGGAACAACTGTTGAGTATTGTTCTTGCTATTAGGAAATAAGAAATATAGGTAATGGGGAATAGAAAGATATCTGGCCCTACAGGACAAAAGAGAAGATGGGGTCAAGGGAAGGGAGGGATGATAGAAGAGAGGGCAGATTGGTGATAGGGGAAATTAGAGTGCTCGGTGTATTGGGGTGGGGGAGGGGACAAATGGGGAGAAAATTTGGAACCCAAAATTTTGTGAAAATGAATGTAAAAAGTTTAATAAATAAATTTATTAAAAAAAATAAAAAAATTTTAAAAAATGGCATAACAAATGATGTTTTAGGAATGTCAGTTGGGCAGCTTTTTCAAAGGCAGGAGGAGGAATGACTCAAAACAGGGCAATGGATTAGAAGGGGTAAAGAGACTCAGACAGAAAAGCCAGGTAAGAGGTTACTGTCTAGATTGTCCGCATAAGAGGCACTGGGGGCCTGTTTGAATGTGAATAAATGGTTGGATAAAATTGGAATTAAGGAGAGTTTATCTAGATTGCATTTTGTACTCTGTTAGCAGCAGGCTGATCACGTGGAGGATTTTTTGTTTTTGTTTCTCTTTCTCTTCTGAAATTACACCAGCAATTCAAGAGTCATCAACTTTTATAATCATCCTTCCTATCAATTCCAGCCCATTCCAGGAAACCAGTGCCCTGAAGGAAGAAACAAGTGTTGGCAGCAGCCGAAAAAGAGACAAACTGCATCTGCTCGAATGTGGGCTTAGAAGGGCAAACGGGAGGCACTAGGCTGAACCGTCACCTTTGAAGTTCTTTCTTTGTGTTAATAGCCCCCCAAGTTAATCCTAGAAGCAGGGCAGGGCACAATGAAAAAGCTTTGGTCTGTATTTTCATTATGGACCCTGATATAATCGGGGGAGGGCTAGAGTCAGATCACACCAAGAGCCTATTGTTAAATTTTTAGTATGAGCATCTACACCTCAGAAATTAGTAAATTACAAATCAGAGTTTGATGTATAGTTCAGTTAACAGCTTTGGGTTAAGAAAGTGATCAGAAAAAATGTTCATAATGCAAATCAAATCTAGTTGTGCCAACTCCCTTGCTTTTCCCTGACTCTATCTTTGCCTCTAAGTCTGGCCCCTATTTACCAATGCAGACAACATGGCTGGGGAGACCAAGTCTGGGTTGAAACCCTATCTCAGACACTTACTGGCTGTGTGACCTTGGGCTAGTCATTTAACCTCTCTTGACTTCAGTTCCTCATCTGTAAAATAAGGAGTTGGGTCAGATGATGCTTCATGTTCCTTTCCCACCCCAAATCTGTGATTCTTTGACCATCTGACATGCCCTAGACAGGGTAGTGACTAGGCTTCCCCAATACCATGGGGCCTCTCTTCCAATAAGAAAAAGTGGATAGAAGGTCTGACAGCCTCAGGGATACAAAAAATGGCAAAAGATAACCTCTCTTCTCAAGGAATTCATATTTTAATGGGGGAGATGCATGCAAAGAATTATATGCAAACTACATATAGGATAAACTGGAAATAATCAAAAGAGGAAAGACATTAGTATTAAGGGGGATTAGGAAAGGCTTCTTACAGAAGGTGGGATTTTAGCTGGAATATGAAGGAAGCCAAGAGACAGAGATAAGGATGAAGAGAATTCCAGACACAAAGCACAGCCACTGGAAATGTCCACAACCAGGAGATTGAGTGTCTTGTGTGAGGAACACACACCAGTACCGCCCTGCCTCAGAGTATTTGAGAGACCATTGTAACAGAAATGCTCTTAGACAAAACAACTGTGTGATCTGGATGCTGTTACATATGAATTAAGCTTTTAAAAGGATATGATAAAAATAGATATTTGAAAACATTTAAATATTTAATGAGGCATATTTTATTAGGAAGCAGATAATAATAATGTTTGTTATAATAATGAATTTTCATTTGAAATTCTTGGCTACTATGAAAGCATGGAGGGTGGTTTATAGATATAGCTTCAACATATTGATGACAAGTCTATTGTCAGGTATTTGCTGGATGTCTGCAGTCCTAGAATGTGGCTAGTTTTATTTATAAGTAAAGGATTTATGAAACATTAACTCTTAGGAAACATCAGGAAAGATATTCATGTCCTAAGTTGTGGTTAGTGAAATTTTGATATTTAAGGTTAAAATTCGTGGAACTGTAATTCACTATTGTTTTGAGCTTTGATTAAAAGGATAGTTGTCTAAATTGTCATGAAGCCAATAGTAGAAAATAGCATTGCTACAGGCTGGGAATTTCTAAAGGTGGATGTCTGTGCCTGGGGAAAGTTTTGGGGATGACTTTAGCACAGTCTAGGTAGAAACTTCGTGACTCAATTTCCTCACTGTTTTATTTTCTTTATGAAAAGAAAAATTCCCACCTGGTGATTCTGAACTTGGCTGTTCACACCCTGTAACTACATGTTTTACGGTCAGATGTGAATCATCCCTGAAATCGAACAGATAGAAGGAAGCTTTTCCCTCTGTGATAATATATGACATTATTATAACGATGTCCTTCCTGTTCTCTTTTATAGCAAATTTCTGTAATTAAGAAGTTTTCTAAGTATAGTACTAAATATATTAAAAAAACAGATTGGTCCTGGAATATCTCTGAGTTGCTATAATAGGATGCAACTATGAACAACTTACAATTTGAACCTATATCTGTGATCAAATTATAACATGGGAATGATAGCCTACCAAGGGGGAAATGACAAGTCAAGAGTAAGACAAATGTAATATGAAAGTTTTCCCGTTAATAATCATAACAGCAATAGCAGTGGATTGCTTTCTCTAAGAATTATGTACAGGTGTACATGGTCAGCCTCCAAAATTCATCTATTGTGAAAATTCCGGTTTTGAGCATGTTTTGGTAAGAAGTTCTCAAAATTGAATATCACACATAAATTGTATGAACAATGGTTATTTTCCCTTTATTCAAGTATCTCTCTGATCGTTTTAAAAGGTAGTTTTTAAAAGGAGTTCATTTTGCAATTGGACCTTCAAAAATTTTTGAAAGCTTCTTTCAGGATTTAGGTAAGGATAGAAATAGATGGTATATGAACTGAAATTCTCTGATGTTTCCAAATTGGACAACCGACTTTAAATGATGTTACTAGCACAATTATCTAGGAACCTCTAGATTGGGAACCAGAGAAGCAGACCCCTTTTAGAGCTGTCCTGAGAATAAGCATATTGTCCAAGACAAGACACCCAGGGTCCGGATGACTACGTGAGACACCTGGTGGTACTCAAAAGGTGCTGGTTAAATGGATATCGAGAATGAGTCACTAGAATACAAGGAAATTTGATGTTAGTTATGTTTACGTGTTCTTGGTTACCTTGGCAACATGGAAATCCCCCTTCTCTGGACTAGTCAGTTGTGAAACTTCTAAGGACTTTAATCTGTACCTGATTTATCTAATTATACAATTACAGGCAAAGCTTTTTTGCACGGTCTGATAGTGCTGTGTAGCCAGGAAACTGCATTATCTCTTCGCGTTATTTGTAGGTGCTGACCCGAAACTAAGATTCAAAGATTGATATGCAGAGTTTTCTCCCAATTATTAGCCCGTACATCTTCTAAGGGCCTCTAGCAGGAGCCTCTGATTGCTTCCACAGCTGCCAAACTTGTGAGTGTGGACTCCTGGATCATCTGAAGAAAGTTCCTGCTCCTGCGTGAATGGCAGGACACTTTGGGGACCTTAAGGTTCATCTAATATGGAACTAGAAGCAGCCAACATTCAGATGAGACAGCTGTCCCAAGATTCTGCACAAGGCCTGAGTATACTGTCCTAGTTTGTTTGTTTGGTTTGGTTTTGGGGGTTTGGGTTTTTTTTTTGCCTCTTCCCTTTTGTTTTACACCAAGTCCCCTCTTCAGGTGTGTCTTGCAATTTTCTTTCCTCTACGTTCTTGGCCTTCCTCTCTTTTCTGATTGAAAGCAAACAATGGCTAGCCATGATACCTACTTCCCAATAGGTGCCTCAAGGAAGTAACCCTCTGGGCAACATCTCATCCTGGGCCTAGTGGCCTCTTGGCTTCTACCTGCCTCTCCTTTATTGGCCAGAAGGGGAAGACTTCATTCAGACCCCCTCCCTTTGGCAAAAAGGGGAAAATGTCAAGATATTAGGAAACAGCCTGTTTTCCAGAGCTAAGGCCCAGCAAGCAGGCTGTGCCCTGAGCTTGGCATAACAGTGATCCTTCGTGCTCACCCTATGGTAACATCACATCATTACTGTATTGCTTTGATAGCATCAGGTGTTCTCTGAGCTCAGACAAGTTCTGGTCATGAAGCCCTGCTAGGAATCCAACTTGTCTCATCGGCACTGTTGCCCCATCACTGGAAGGGCCATAGCTCCCTGTGCAGCCACTGGTCGAAGTCTGCCTCCGGTACCCCTTCTTGGGGAGGTGGGGGCGCAGTACATATGTTCTTGCTTGCAAGCCATTCCCTCATTCTGATATTAAACTCATTTGATTCCTGACTCTCGTGCCTCTTGCCTTCTTTGTTCAGTTCTGGCCATCCACACACTAGAGACTGGTTTGGTCCAGCTGATGCTAGCCATCTCCCACTTTGTTGTTTGCCCCCATCCCGCCATGACAACCACATGGATGATGGGTCAGGCTGGGAAGAGGCTACTGTCATTTTACTTAATCCTCCTCCTGTGAGACCATGAAAGGATGCTGGTTTTTATCATCAGAGGATGGCTGCAAATCCTTTCTCTACCAAAGATTAGCTGTGTAAACTGATGAAAGGTTCAGCTTCCCAATTTTCCTCTATAAATGAAGCCATTGAACCAGATCCTTCCAGTTCTAGACCCATGATGATTTTATGACCCTAAAGGTACTCCAGGCAGGGAGTGGGGCAGGGAGATTATACTGTGAATGGCTTCCCATTCACAGCCCAGAAGGCACAGCAAGGAGGCCGGATGGAGGGCACAGAGGAATCCATAAAGAATCCCTGAATGAAGCACTCTAGGAAGATGCAGCTCAGTCATGTCCAAGCTCTCCAGATGTCCTCCACCAACAGACAGAACATCTGAATTGAACTCTAATGGTCATGGTAGAAGAGGCAAGAACAGAAAGCCAGCCGGCCTTCTCTCACTGCTTGGTGATTCAGGGTTTCTGGGTAGTAAAAACCATGTTCCTCTCTGGCAGCCACCTTTCCCCAATCCAGCGTCCTACCTGCTCCATCCCACATGGGCCATCTCCCTTTCTGAGAGATTAAATAAGCTTGCCCAGGGTCGCACAGCCAGGATGTCTAAGGGCAGGACCACATCCCAGCTCCTACTGGTCTCGCCTTTGACAATGCAAGCTCCTGGAAGTGAGGGATAGTTCCTGCCTTGTTTTGTAACCTCAGTCCTTACAACAGTGTCGGGCACAGGGTCAACACTTGATGACTGACTGTTAACTGACCAACTGAAGCCAACTTTCTCCATTCACCACACTGCCTCCTATTGACCTTCTGATAAAAATACCAACTGGCCTAGTATTTGAAGCTCTCCTTCATATGGTCTCAGCCTACCTTACCAACCTCATTTCACATTCAACTCTCCCCAAATCAAAAATTGCTCCCCAGTTTTTGAAATCTAACCCCAAAGCCTGTGTTCCACTGGCCCATAGGTAACGTGTCCCCTTTGCCTTTCCTTACAGACTGAGATAGGGTGCAGAGGTACCACAGTGCTATGCCAGCCATCAAACCTTTGCCCAAGTGGCATGTTGGCACAATAAAGTCATGGTCACCAGCCAGTAGAAAATCAATAGAACAAATAACTTTTTTATTTAGTAAATAAAAGACTTTTTGCCTTTCCGGGACTGCTGACTGTATAATCCCTTCATAGTAAAAGTTTGTTTTACAAGTTAATTGCCATGGGGAGGGGTAGAGGGAGTGGACAGACCAGTGGAAGGTTCACTTCAGAGTTTACCTGATTTATACTGTAAAACTGGTCAATTCCCATACAATGGGTCTTACCTTCCTTGGCCACAGCTGGAGGTAGAATAATATCTCTTTTATACAAGACACCATTTTGTGATGCAAAAAGGATCTTCCTCTTTAGGACTGGAAAGAACCTCAGGGTTCATTTAGTCCAACCCCCTTGTTTTACAGAAGAAGAAAATCAGACTCAGAGAGTAATTGACTTGAGGCCATAGGAGCCTAGATTCTGAACTGTAAGGACCACCTTGTCCAGCTCCCTTGTATTACACATGAGGAACCTCAGTCTTACAGGAGTGTTCTTTCCCCCAGTCAGAATTTTATTTGGAGACATCACTGTGAGCTCTGGCCCAGTGTCACACAGCACCACTGGAAGCACGTTTCCATGGTTCCAAAGGCAGTAAATGTCAAATTTGAACCCAGGCTCTCTGACTCCAAGCACCTGTCCTTTCCATTACCATGGGTGACCATCACCTAGGAGCCTGCCAGTGAGGCATGGAGCACCAGGGGTGTCATAAAGAACAATGCCTCCTGGGGCTCCAAGCCTAGCTGGAGGCATGAGCCTCCCTCCATCATAGTAGGTATGATTCAGTATCAGACCAAGGACCCCCTTCAAGTTACTCCTTTGGGTCTAACCTTGCTTGACCTCAGCTTCTCACAAGTTCAACGAGGAAATGTTCATCCCAGACAGCCTCCATTTCCAAGAGGGATCCCATCACCAACATCACCTTCACATATGGTGACTGAAAATGGCAATATTCTTCTCACTTCAGACACTTGCCTCAATGGAGCTCACATTTAGAAATGAGAGAAACTTACACCAACCTACTCTTGTTACAGAAGGGGAAACTGAGGCCCAAAGAGGTTAAGTCATTTGCTTGGGATGACATAGCTAGTAAGTGTCTGAGGCAAGTCTTCAAACCAGGTCTTCTTGGCTCCAAGGCCAAAGATAAAACACTAGAGTATCTCCCAAGTCTCAAAGCATCTGCCCCAGGCAACCAGGAAAGAGTATCCCAAATCTTCCTTGGACATTACCAGTCTCTCTAAAGCGTAGAGGCTGTGGAAAAGGAGAAAAGAATCTAGACAGCAGACCACACACACACACACACACACACACACACACTCTTATAGTATATGTCAACCTGGAAGTTGGGTTTAAAAAGGCAAACAGGCTTGATGATATGTAAATTCATATTGAGTATCTCCTTAAAACTAGCAGACCCATGATTATGGAGCCAGAAGGAAACTTCTGACTGATACAAGACTGAATAAACTTGAATCTTGGTCAGGACAAACCCAGCACATCTGTGTCCCTAAGATTTATGGTCTCTGTATGCCTTTAACTATACCATGAGAAAGGAAGTTTCTTAGTTGAATAAGTTGCAAATAAGCTGAGACAATTGACAGTGTCCATTGCAATTATGATCCAGGATATTTGTGTTTTTCTTTACCATTAACATGCCATAACATAGTGTATGTCCACAAAATATTAAGATACAGAAAAAGTCCCATTATTCAAGATAGTTTCTCAGGTGAAGGGTCTCATAAAGTCAGCCTCATCTGGCTTTGCTCACATGAGAAGAGATACTCTCTGAGTTTACTCAGAAAGTAAAGAAGTCTCAAGTTCAGGCTCTTCTTTTTGGTTGACTAATTCAGATTCTGGCCCTTACTGTCATTGTTAAATTGATATTAAATGATTATCATATGCTCTCCACACAGGTGATAATTCCTGAAATAGATGAACCTTCAGATTTTGATTTTCTGCCAAAGATATGCATTCTCCTGTGCTGCAAATGAGTCAAGTCTCAGGAGATCATTTTGTGGGAGGGCTGTTAGAAGGCACCGCTCCAAAGTCTAACCATGACTAAGTAGGTGAAATCTTGGACTTTCGACAGCCTCATCATTATAAAAAGTGATTCAAGGACAGGAATAAGTATAAATGCTCCCCAAAACTCAATCTTGACTCTGACCAAGGAGAGAGACAACACTTAGAAACATGGCATCTCGTGGTACGGATATGGTGCCCAAAAAAGAGAAACAGAACCATTTGGGTAAGACTTTATTCTTTTGCAGTGCATGCCATCCTGACCCAGGAAGCCAGAGGGTGGCTGAGGGCATTTCTGGTGATCTCCTACATACCCAGCTTCTTTATCATTCTGGGTTCCCTAGTGCTACCCATTGTCTGCTTCCAAGTCACCGAGGGTGATGTCAGGCTTTGATCTTTGTAATTCCCTGCTGATTGCTTAAAGAGGGTAGATTTTGCTGGCTAGTTCTTTAATTTCAGGGCTCCTGATGACTCCAAGAAGGTACCAGTAATTTACCAAATTCCATCAGCTCTTTACAAACACGTTAGTAGGTTTTGGTAACAGTTGGAAGAAGAGAACATTGTCAGAAAGAAATGAAGGAGTCAGAAAGGAGGCAAAGAGGATGGGAAGGAGGGAGGTAGGTGGAAGAAGGAGGGAGGGAAGGTGGTTGTGGTTCTTCTTTGGCATTTGTTCTGGAAGAGGACCATTAAGTCAGGAAGATGATACCATGATTTGCAAGTGAATTGGATTTAAGTGAAGAGGACTATACAAACACATTAGCCTCACAATCTCCTCCAGAGTCATCTGGTTCAAGTGGCAGGATATATATCAGGACAACTAGAGATGGCCACCCAGGAAGGAAGGAAGGAAGGAAGGAAGGAAGGAAGGAAGGAAGGAAGGAAGGAAGGAAGGAAGGAAGGAAGGAAGGAAAGAAGAAAATGATCATGAATTTAAACCTGAAAGGGATCTTAGGGATCATTTCATCCAACCCACTCAGTTTACAGAAGAGGAAACTGAGGTCAAAAGAGAAAACTCTCATCTAGTCAGTCACTGATTGTATTTCTACCTCTTTCCTTGTTGATTTTGGTGATTCTTCCTTGTTGATAAAAAGGGAAGAGAGACTCACCAGGGCAGAGCTATTACTAGGAATTATTCTCACTTGAGACAAAAAGAATTGATTGGAGTGAGGTGGGGGCAGCTGAGAGGACGCTCTAACCATCGATGAATCTGGCTAGAAAAACAAGTACAATAACATCCAGAGAGGCCCCTCTACTGTTTAAGGACAAAGGTGAATCCTTTGAGGAGGGGCACCATGGTGAGGGGACCTGGGTTGGGTTGGCCAGAACCAGGTGAGGGAGCAGGACTGAGTCATGATGTCACCACCCTGGGCCAAAGCCCAGCAGTCCTGTCCTAGTTATATCTCTCATTCAAGGCATGGGAAGCAACTCAATCAGTCTTACATTAGGAAGAATGAAATATTCTTTCTACTAGAAGTAGGGGCAAGGAACAAAAGCTTCTAGGACTGTTCCATTCATTGTTTACAGTGCTGGTTCTCCACCTTGTCTGCTTGTATCCCATCACCACATATGCAGCAGACAAACCCAACTCTCCTCTGTGCCCTTTGAACACATCCTGGGTAGCTGATGGCTCAGTGGATAGAGTGCTGGGTCTGGAATCAGGAAGACCTGAGTTCAGATCTGTGTGACCCTGGGTAAGTCATTTCACCTCTCTGCCTAACTCAGTAAATGCCTAACTGTAAAATGAGGATAACAACAGCACCTACCTCCTGGAGCTTTTTGTGAGGATCAAATGAGATATTTGTAAAGTACTTAGTCTGGTAGCTGGCACATAGTAGGTACTTGATAAATGTTTGTTTCCCTTTCCTTGACCCTTCTTGATTCTGTGCCTTTGGGGCAGAGTGGGAATGTCCCTCACCCTCCAATGCCCCAGGCATTCATTCCCTCTCCCAGGAAGTGTCTCTCGATGCCCCTGACTGATCTCAGCCCTGCCCTCTCCCATCTCTCACAGCATCTGTTCTCCATCTTCCTAACGCAGTTATCATGTAAAGGGGAGTATTCAAGTCATCTGGATGGGGGTCCAGGAGGGGAGAAGAAAGGAAGGAAACAATCAGTCATTAAATGCTTCCCATGTGCCAGGCACTGTACTCAGTGCTTTACAAATATTGTCTTACATAATTCTTCCAACAACCATGAGAGGGAGGTGTTATTATCATCCTCATCTCACAGATGAGGAAACTGAGGCAAACAGGTTTAGTGACTTGTCCAAGGTTACACAGCTAGGAGGTGTCTGAGGTTCCAGTGCTTCACCCACTCTGCCAGTTAGCTAGGAGGACAGAAACCACATCTTAGTCAAGCTTTTCATTCCTCCCAATGCCATCCAGAGAGCCCTGAAATGCAGTAGGTACTCATTAATTTCAGAGACCGAAGTGAATTACTTTCACATTGTCAGGTGATAGCTGGACACTGGATTTCAAGTCAGGAAGACCAAATTCTGCCTTAGTAATTTCCTAGCTGTGACTTTGGGCAAGTCCCTTGATTTTTACGTGCTTGTTTCCTTGCTGGAAAAATGAGGAGGCTGGATTTGATGGCTTCTAAGGTCCTTTCCAGCTATGACCATATGAGCCTAGCTAAAGAACAAAGTGGAGAACAGAGAAGGTAGCTGAGCAGTCAACTATCCTCTCCAAGGTTTCTCTCTCTCTCTCTCTCTCTCTCTCTCTCTCTCTCTCTCTCTCTCTCTCTCTCTCTCTCTCTCTCTCTCTCTCTCTCTTTTTCTCCATACACACACACACTGAGGTACCATGGGACGCTTCTTACAGGAGGTTAATGTGTTTATTCTGCTCTTTAAAATGCCCTCACCTCACAAGGGAAGGCTGCCAGGATGCAAATCTAAGGAAACTTAATTTGGGAGCTGTCATGTCTCTGATTTCACAGATCATAGTTTGGTGATAAAATACCAGTCAGACAAGCCAACAATGGTTGTCCAAGAAACCACACGCAATAGGATGAAAGTTAACATGGATAAGGATAACATGGTGAGTCATTTAAAAATCATATGATATCTTAGAGAGAATAAAGAAGCCTTAACAACTGGGCAATCTTAAAGCTCATGCCTGCTGAATTGTGCTATTAACTAAAGGAATCTGTACTCATCCTGACCAAGCCCAGGATGCGTGAAGTCATCCAACACTCAACCAGAGTGATAGCATCAAGCACAATAAGGATGAGTTCATGAAGGATTCCTGTTGAAACCTTGATCATTCCTTGGATCAGCTCATTGTGTGACCCTGGGCAGCTCTCTTAACCTCTGCCTGATTCAGTTCCTCAGCCTGGAAATGAGGATAATAACACCTACCTCAAATGAGACAATAATTGTAAAGTACTTAGCATGATGCCTAGCACACAGTAGGTGCTCAGTAAAGGTCTGTTTCCTTTTTCCTTTCCTAATGAAGGTATTTTAGACTAGAAGTGACAATACAGGGATGGAAAATTGATTACTATCTCAAAAAAATGAATTAATTTGAAACATAAATCTCTTGAGAATATTCTCTTTCTATGTGTATATACTGTCCTAGAAAAAGAGTATTTACCATTACCTGATTTTTTAAAATTATAATCAATACTGATATTCCTTTCACTTGCTTCCCCTCACTTGTTAACTTGTAAATTTTAATGAGTCATTTCCATGTTTATTAACTTTCAGGCAATTATATTGGAAAAGGAGAGGCGCAAGATATACATCAAACAATCTGGAAAGTAATCCTTGCAAGCATGACCCAAAACACTTCTAGCAGAACTGGGTTTTTGTTTTTGGTATTTTGACGACATGTAAACTTACTGCTGGATTCCTTCTCCTAAATCCATTGACTAACTTTGTTGCAATGTTAAGAAAATTATGCAAATGCCAAATTGGATTGACTTTGTTTTGCACGTATCTGCCTCGACCTCATTACAGTATGGCATTGTCAGAGCTTACCAAGTGAACATGTAGTATTTTTTTAAGGAAAATAAAGATGGCCAAATACCTTTCAATCTGACTTCAGTGACATAGAAACACAAGGTGTCTTACACAGGGTGAATGGTCATATTTGTTTAATGAATGAGCTAATGAAACAGGCACATAGTTTGTCCCCATATTATATAACAACACACCCCTTCTCCCCCAAAATATGCCTTTACCCTCTTCCAACCTCTCACCTTTGTTCATTCCAGTCTCTGTAACCACAATATTTTCCTCCCTTTCTTTAGCTGGTTAATTCCTACTCATCCTCCACAAACTGACTCAAATGGCATCTCTTCCCAGGAACTCACAAGGGGGCTACCAAAGCTGCAAATATTCATTTCTTAGGACTACTCATCAAATACTTGGATTCTTGGAGGGAAACAACAAAGAAACGGAAGGCTTCCAAGGGTCCAAGGATTCTTCTCAAGCTTATCAGACAAGCACATGTCACCAACAGCAGTGTGTTTATACAGAAAGCTGTTATGGGCACCAATGAGGAGGTGGGGTCAAGGGGATGAGAGGAATAGAAAAAGAAAGTTCCCTCCTCCTACATCTGAAATCCATTCATTCAGGCCACAAACATTTATTAAGCACTTACTATATGCCTGGCACTGTCCTAAGTGCAGGACATATAAAGAATTTAGTACATGTCGTCAGAATCTCACATGCTAAGAAGGGATCCGTGAAAATCACACAGAAAATGCAAACGGGGCAGATGGAAGGTGATGTCCTAGCTTAAGCACTAGTAGCTGGGGGGAGTGGAAAAGGTTCTGTCCCATGGGATTTGAGCTGGACTTTGATGGGAAGATGAGAGGCAGAGGGTGAAAAGTTAACTAAATTAACTGATACAAAGTGAAATAATGTATATGGTAACATCAATATTGCGTGCCAATCAAACAATTCTCAGCAATACTGAGACAAGAAGTTTCTGAAGAACTAATTATGAAAATGCTATCCATTTCCAGAGAAAGAACTGATGGAGTCTGTATGCACATCGAAGCATACTTTTTCTTTTCTTTCTTTGTTTTACCTGGAGCTTTTTTAGTCTATTTTCTTTCACAATGTGACTAATGTAGAAAGATATTTTGCATGTCTTCACATGTATTACCTATAACAAATTGCTGGCTTTCTCAAGGGGGAACTGAGGGAAAGAAGGCAAGAAGAGAGAGAATTTGAGAGTGAATTTTTTTAAAGAACATTAAAAATTGTTTTTTGATGTTTTTGGGAGGAAAACAAAAAAATATAGAGGAAAAAAAGAAGCACACATTAGCCATGATAACTGTGAATATGAATGACATGAACTCACCCATTAAACAGAAGAAGATACTAAAGCCTTACAAATAAATGCAGGAAAGCATTATTAAATTGCATTATTTACCAATGTATTAAATGTATTATTCAATTATTATTAAGTGTGTTATTTACCAGTTAGGAAACAATGAAAATTATATTCAACAAAGGACCTTTGAAGAAAAGATTAAAAATTAATCAGTAAATAAATAGCAATATTAAAGACAGAGTGAGTCAAAGAACAAATTATAGAAATAATCAATAATTTCATCAAAGTAATGACAGCAATGAGACAACATACCAGAATTTGTGAGCTGCAGCCAAAGTAATAATCAGAGGAAATCTTATGTATCTAGTCTGTTTTATCACAAAAAATAGAGAAAGAGCTACAGTAAATGAGGCACAAAACTAAAAAAAAAAAAGATAATCAGCAAATTAAGATCTCTCCAAAATAGAAATCCTGATAATCAAAGAACTTAACAAAATTGAAAGTTTAAAAGAAAAGCTATTAAATTAATAAATAAAACCAGGAACTGTTTTTAATAATCATAATAATAAAACAGATAAAGCACTAGTTTCTTTGATTAAGAGAAAAATGGGGTGGGGGAGAAAACGATAGCCATCTGATTAGAGCTTTAATACAGAGGCTCTAGTACAAGGATTATGAACAATCAGTTTTCAAATGAAGAAGTTAAAATTATCAATAGTCACATGAAAAAATGCTCTAAATCACTATTGATTAGAGAAATGAAAATTAAAACAACTCTGTGGTACCACATCACACCTATCAGATTGACTAACATGACAAAACAGGAAGATGATAAATGTTGGAGAAGATGTGGAGAGTTGGAACACTAATCCATTGTTGGTGGAGCTGTGAGCTGATCGAACCATTCTGGAACTATGACCAAAGGGCTATAAAACTGTGCATGCCTATTGACCCAGAAATACCACTTTTAGGTCTGTATCCTAAAGAGATCATACAAATGGGAAAAGGACCCACACATACAAAAATATTTATAGGAGCTCTTTTTGTAGCAGCAAAGAATTCAAAATTGAGGGGACACCCATCCATTGGAGAATGGCTGTACAAATTGTGGTATGTGAATGTAATGGAATACCACTGTTCTATAAGAAATGATGGGCACGTGGATTTCAGAAAAACCTGGAAAGACTTACATGAACTGATTCTGAGTGAAGTGAGCACAACCAGGAAAACACTGCACACAGTAACAGCATTGTGCAATGACCAACTCTGATCAACTTAGCTCCTCTCAGTAATAAAATAATCTAAGACAACTCTGACAGATTCATGATGGAAAATGCTTTCCCCATCCAAAGAAAGAACTTTGGAGTCTGAAGGCTGATCAAAGCATACTATTTTTTGTTTTTTTTCTTTCTTGTGGTTTTCCCCTTTTGTTCTGACTCTTGCTTCACAATATGACTAATGTGGAAATATGTTTAATATGACTGTACATGTATAGCCTATATCAGATTACATGCCATCTTGGGGAGGGGAGTGAGAAAAAATCTGGAACTCAAAATTTTATAAAAGTGAATGCTGAAAATTACCTTTATGTGTAATTGGAAAAAAATAAAATATAATTAAGTGGGAAAAAATAAAGATTAAAAACAAAAACTCTTCCTGAAGAGGAAGAAGTTGGGTGCTTTAAATTGGAAGAGGCTCTTTATCCTCTAAAGGCAGAAGGTGTTGGATGAGAGATCATTCGGTGAGGGGAAAGGAAAAAGAGAAGGGTAGCCTTGGTTGATTCCCTGTTCAGGGAGAATTGTCCACCTAATGACAATAGAGAAATTTCCTTTCTGGGGCATTTACCTAAGACATCACAAATGTATTTATTGTTACTCATCTGGGCACAAATAAATGATGCTAGTAAAAGGAACCTAAGAAACTCTGTCAATGACTTCAGTCTTGGGCAAGAAATTGAAGACCATAGTAGGATGGTTGGTATTATGTTTCAGTTGCAGAAATTTTTATCTGTTTAATATTGGGCAAGTTATCTTATCTCTGCCTCATTTTCTTGATCTGTAGAGAGAAAAATAACGATGATGCTCACTTAGCAGGCTTTTTGTGAGGATAAAAATACATATAATGATTAAAGTGCTTCACACAGGAACTGGCATAGTCTAAGCACTATATTATTATTTCTTTAATTGAATGTAATTGTTCCATACCTGATCTTTCTAAAGAGGTTTTAAGATGGCAGAGGTAATAAGATCAATGATTTTAATTGTTTTCTTTTAAAGTAACTGCTATAATCGATTGATACTGGAATGTCTCTGAGTCGCTGTAACAGGATGGAAGCATGAGTCAAATTATAGTATAGGAATGACATCCTTCTTCTAAGGGGGAAAGAATTAAACAAAATAGTAAGATGAAGTCAAAGTTATCTAGTTACACGTAGTAGGAAATTTTGAGAAAAGCAACGGGATTAAACTGTTTTCCTCTAAGAACTCTATACAGATTATATGGTTGGCTTCCAAATTCATCTGTCATGGAAATTCAGGCTTTGGGTTTCAGTTTAAACTTCTAATAATTTCTCAGAATTGAATGATGGCTTTATTAATTAATGATTAAGGAAGTTATATGTAAATTGTATGCATAATGGTAAAGAAAGTAAAATTATTTTCCTATTATTAAAGTATCTTCTGATAATTTTAAAGGGCAGAAGAGCTCATTTTATGGTTGGATCCTCATAAATTTTTAATATCTAGGAACCAGATAACTACACAAGACATCTGGGACCCAAAATGCTCTGGTTAAATGGACATTGAGAATGGGTTACTAGGATACAAGGAGACTTGATATTAGTTAATATTGGTAATAACTGTTGTGTTGCTTTGGTCTTTTATTTCAAAATGTTTAAGTTGTCTTGGTTACCTTGATGACATGTAAATTTCCCTTCTCAAAACTACTCCATTATGAGCTCTTAAGTAGTTTGATTTGGAATATGATATTAATGTGACCTGACAATGTAATTATGATCATGAAAAAACTTTATTGCACTGTTTGCACCTAGCCCTTGCCTGCTGGGAAACCGAACCATCTCTGTGTGCTGTTTAGAGACCCTTAACTAAGGATGTCATGCTGACCAGAAACTCAGATCCAGAACTTGATACAAGGAGTTTTCTCATAATCATCAGCCCATAAGTCTTCTCAGGGCCCCACCAGGTCCTTCTGACTGCTTCCACAGCTGTCAGACTTGTGGGTGTGGACTCTGAGATCATCTGAAGAAAGCCCCTGCTCCTAAGTGAACAGCAGAACCTTCTGGGGACCTTAAGATTCATCTAGTACAGGTCTCCATAAACTTTTTCCTCTTATGACCCCTTTTCACCCAAGAAAGTTTTATGCAACCCAAGTTATATAGGTATATAAAATAGGTATACAAATTAAACATTTACTGATAATAAATCATATAGAAATTTATTTTAAAACAATCCTTTGGTATACATATAATTTCACCATTTATTAAAGACAAAAGCAAATTTGCATACTAATGAGACAGATGTGCTTGTTTACTTTTACATAAAGAATTAAACGTTGGTGGAATATTTGATGCTGCAGGATGTATAGTATCCTCAACATTTTTCAATTGATCAATGTTTTGATTTTATAATTGTCAATGCTGAGAACGTCACTTCACATAAATACATAGTACAAAATGACAGAAGTATGTTTAAGGCCATTTCAGAAATTGTTGGAAATTCTGTCCTGATCCCAAGCCAAAATTTGTCATGGACGACCCGCATCCCTACACGGCTCGGTTTTGTGGTTGAAAGAAAAGAGTCACAAGAGGCAGGAAAAGATAGACCAGTTCTGTTTTATTGATCTGAGGGTTCGGGTTTATATAGACAAGGTACTGCAAGTCTACATGACATTCTGCTAGTCTGTCCCAGTGATTAAATCAATATTGCAGGATGATTAAATCAGTCTTCTGATTAAATCAGACCTTGAGCCTAGGAGCATCTATTTTACATATCCTTTGTTTTCTGTAATTCTCTTGTTTGTCTCACAGAGAAAACAACATCTGGGGGTCATGGAGAGCCATTCCGGATGATAACGAGCACAGTCTCAAAGATCAGTTTCCCAGAAGGTCTATCCTGATCTCATCAACCTCACTCCACCCTGGCCCTCAACAAAAATTCATTTAAAGACTTTGCATGTAGAGTAAAAGAATCTGCAATTCATAATATACAATAGTCTTGAATCTGAGCCCAGGTGTTTCTGACAACATTCGTTGGCATTGTGTGGCATGATGGCTTAAGCAATACAAAGTGCATGCCACTTTGTCAGGCCATGTTCAGAACCAAGCTTGCAACAAAGTTGTGTGATACAACATGAGGCAAGTGCTGCCAGAAATATCTCAACTTCACTATGTTTGGTTTTGAATTGTTTTTTGTCATTGCATGTTCACAAACCTTTTACGGCCAAACTTTTCATGACCTCCACATTCAGTTCTGTGACTCCATATGGGATCATGACCCACAGTTTAAGAAGCATTGGTCTACTCTACAGACCCAGAAGCATCTGACATCCAGATAAGACAGCTGTCCCAAGATTCTGCACAAGGACTGAGTACATCATCCTAGTTTTTCCACCTCTTCTCTTTTATTGTGTGCCCAAGCACCAAGGCCTGGATTCAAGGGTGTATTGGTATTTTCTCCCTCTACGTTCTTGCCTCCCCACTTTCTGCTTGGAAGTCAACAATGGCTAGCAATGACACCTACTTTCCAATAGGTGTCTCAAGGAATTAACCCTCTGGGCAACATGTAGTCCTGGCCCAAATGGCCTCTTGGCTTCTACCTGCTCTCCTTTATTGGCCCACAATGAGAGGGCTTCCTTCAGACCCCCTCCCTTTGGTCAAAAGGGAAAAACATCGAGATATCAGGAGATAGTCTGTTTTCCAGAGCTAAGGCCCAGCAAGTATGCTGTGCCCTGAGCTTTGCGTGACAACAATCCTTTGCTCTCACCCTCTAGAAGATCTCAGCCACAGCAAAATCCCAGAATTATTTCATACAATCATTGCCTTGCTTTGAGCAGCACCGGGTGTTCTGTGAGCTCCGACAAGCACCTCCTATATTCATGTTCTAGTCATGAAGCTCCACCGTGAATCAAACTTGTCTCATCGCTGCTGTTATCTCTCACTCTCAGGGCTACAGCTCACTGCGCAGTCATTGATACAAATGTTGAGATCTCCCCACACTAACGCAGGTCTCCCCACTATGGGAAGGGCCCCAACCCATATGTTTAATTCCCCTCCTTGCTTGCAAACTGTTTCCCTTACCTCAAAAGTAAACTTCTGTTTGATTCCTGACTCTCTTACCTCTGACCTGCTCGTTCAGGTCCTATCAGCCACAGGTTAGAGGCCAGTTTGGTTCAGTTGACAGGTGCTACAGTGGAGGGAGAAAATTAAGCATTTGAAGAGTGTCCAGAGAAAGCCTAGTAGAAGGGCCTTAAGTTCATGATGTTGGAGGATCAGGGAAAGGAAAGGATCCCAAGAACAGAAACCTCCAGGCACGGTATGACTATCTAAAAATACCTGAAGGATTGTCACATACAGTAGAGTGTTTGGTCCCAACGGGCAGAACCAGGAGCAATGCACGGACAAGATGCCTGTTTAGACTTGATGCTGAGCAAACCTTCCCAGCAATGACAGTTATCCCAAAGGACCATGGGCTGCCTCCAAAGGCAGGAGTCTGCCTTCCTAGAGGTCTTCAAGCAGTGGCTGGAGTACCAATTGTCCAGTATGTTAAAGCTCAGAGAGTCCTGATTGGACAAATCAGACCACTCTAGCCCAGTGCCTGACTTCTTATATGTGTGATAAATAGCAGCTGATTTGAATTGAACTGAGTTGGGAGGAAATTCAACTTCAGAATCTTTTCGCTTTTCTCCTAGTAGTTGCCGTCTGGGATGACCGAAATTATGACATTTTTGGTGGGTAAAGGTGGGGCAAACGTCTAACAGTCGACTGGGGTGGGAAGGGATGTGAGCATGGCACACCTTTAAATTTAATCAGCATTCCTAACATTTGAACTTTAGGTCTAGACAATCAAAAAATCCAGCTGTCATGTGTAGTGTATGCTGATTTCCAAGGTGTAAATGCTCACACTGAAGATTTAACAATCAGCTTTTGAGGAGTAGTCAGCTGGCTTCAGCACATGCCTGGATATAGGAGTTTTCTCTGGTGTGGGTGGGAATATCCCATCATCCTCCTGATCCAAAAATGCTGTTGACCTTTGACCTTCACTTCCTACTTTCTGTGCATACCTGATCAAAGCTGCTCTAACTTTTGAGCCAGAAAACACCAAAAATATATATAAACCAAAATAAAGCAAAAGCTCAAAGCTCAGGTCAAGTACTCTTAACCTTTGTGACCTTGAGAAAGCAGCTCACCTTCTCTTGGTCTCCATTTCTCTGTCTGTAAAATCAAAGGGTGGCACTAGCTGGCCTCTGTGTCTTCCATGATCCTGTGGCTAGAGAGAGGAAGACGTTACCCAGAGGGCTTCATAAATGTTGACCACCTCCCACAAGCACAAGGCCACTTGAGACAGATGCCTGGGTCTGTCTTTAGTCTGGTTCCGTACCTCCAAGGCTGACCTAGACACAAACTCTCCTCTGAAAGATGTGGCCAGAGGCAAGATGAGCTTTCAGAGGGAAGGAAGGAGTGATGGGAAAGCCAAAGGGCTGCCTCCCAAAATGACTCCTGCACAGAGTCAGGAGGCCTGGGTTCATGGCCTGCATGTGCAGCTAATCAGCTACACTAATCCCTGCTTCTGCAAGGAGCCAATGCTCTCTGCACCCCACCCAATCCTCTGAGAACACCATCCATTTAACCTGCCTACATTTTGCTTGTACTTCCTTGTTGTGCAACAAAAATGTTATCTCCCCTATTACACTGTGAGCTCTTTGAGCTGCAGAACTATCTTTTATCTCTTTTTGGATCCCCAGAACTTAGCACTGGTACATGATAGGTGCTTGATGCTTATTGACCGAATATGTGATCTTGGGCAGAAAGTCTTTTGATTTCCTGATACCAATGAGCCGACCCTGATTACCCCATTCGTGGAATGTTACACTAGTTACCAGTGGATCTGCCTGCCTCAAGTCTCTCCCCACTTAAGTCCATTCATCCACCAAAGTGAGTTTCCTAAAATGTAAGTCTGACCATGTCATCCCTCAACTCTATAAATTCCCATGGCTCCCTAGTGTCTCCAGGATCCAATACAAAATGGCATTCATTTGTTTGGCATTCATAATCAGATCCCTTCCTACCTTTCCAAACTTCTTACACCTCACTCCCCAACATGCCTTCTTCTGTTCAGTGACACTCACCCCTGGCTGGTCCATGGACAAGACCCTCCGTCTCTCAGCTCCAGGTATTTACTCTGGCTGTCCTCCATGCCTAGAACATTCTCTCTCCTCCTCTCTGCCTTCTGGCTTCTGTAACTTACTCCAAGTCCCAGATAAAACTGCACCTTCTCTGGGAAGCCTTCTCCAATCCCTCCTAGAACAAGTGCCTTCCCTCAGCTGTCTCCTAGTTCTCCTGTATGTAGCTTGATTTGTATATATGTGTTTGTAATCTGTCTCCACCATTAGGTTGTATGCTCCTGGCAGGCAAAGAATGAGTCTCGCCTCTTTTTGTATCTCCCGCACTTTTGGCACAGTGCCTGGAACATAGTAGGTACTTCATAAAGGCTTATTGACTTACTTCCCCAGACAGAGATTTTATGTCTCTATGAATCTGTTACCAGAAACTTCTCCTTTAGAAATTTATTCCTTTGCTTTAAGTTATCTCAAAACAGCTAGAAGGGATGACCTGGAAAAGATGCCTGGACAAGGAAAGAGTGCTGCCTGGATTTGGAGATGACTTCAGAGCCTGCCTCTGATGTTATCTCTGTGGCCCTGGGTCAGTCATCCAGCCTCCTGGGACTCAGTTTCCTCATCTGTAAAAAGAGGAGATTGGACAGGTCCTTTCAAGCTCTAGAGCTATGACCTATTGGCAAGAACTGAGAGAGACAGTGCATAGAGGGCTGGAGACTGGGATTTGGAGCCCAGATGACCTGAGTTACCTTGACATTGGACCTGAGTTACCTTGACATTGCCTGCCCTTGCTGTATGTGGGCCTCACTGACATCCTCTGCAAAATGAGAGGGTAGGACTAGATGGTTCCTGAAATCCTTTCTGCTTCTTGATTCTGGTCTGTGTATATATTATTTGGATTCTGAAAACCTACACTAATTTCCCAGTTTTCTCTAGAGCCCTCTGCTGTCTCAAACTATATTGTTTCCGCTTAGAATTGTTGTGTAGGAGAGCCATCTCCTGGCCAAACAACATAATTTCTATTGGAAATGCCTTGCAAAGCTTGACAGGTCAATTCATCGACATTTATTAAGTGCTTACTGTGTGCCAGAAACTGTACTAAATGCCCGGGATACAAAAAGTGGCAAAAGACAGGCCCTGCTCTCAAGGACCTTACAGTCTAATGAGGGAGACAGCGTGCAAACAAATAGAAACAAAGCCCACTAGATACAGAATAGGGAATGATTAACCAAAGGCAGGCACTGGAATTAAGAGGGGTTGGGGAAGACCTGTAGAAGGTGGGGTTTTGGTTGGGATTTAAAAGAAGTCAGAAAGGTCAGCATCTGGAGCAGAGGAAGGAGAGTATGCAAGATAGGAGACAAATCCAGAAAAAGTGCCCAGAGCCAAGAGATAGAGGGTCTCATTTGTGGAGCAGTCAGGGACCCAGAGTCACTAGATCAAAAAATGTTTGTAGTTGTAAGTTAGAAGGGGATCAGGTGACAGAGGGCTTTGAATGGCAAACAGAGCATATTGTATTGGATCCTGGAGGGATTCCTCCCAATGGGGAGGGAAGTCACTGGAGTTTATTGTTTGGAGGTGAGGGTGCCAGGATTAACCCGCATCTTAGGAAAATCACTTTGGTGGCCACTGGAGGCTGAACTGAAGTGGGGAGAGACTGGAGCCAGGCAGCATCCCCTACATTAGCAGCCACTGCAACAGTTCAGTAGTGCTGAGGGCCCGTGCCAGATTGGAAGGAATGTCAGAGACAGGAAGAGTAGAGTGGGGGAGATGTCGCTTAGCCTCTTACGATTCCTTGCTTATGTTTATTTTTTTTTATATTTCTCTTGATTCCTGAGTTCGTATTTCAAAGCTTATATGTGGATCTAGTTGGGTTTTTTTTTCATAAGAAATACTTAGAAATCCACTATTTTCCCTGTAGGATTATATTCTGTTTTCTTGAGTAATTTATTCTTGGATGTAAGACTAGATCTTTTGCCTTCTAGAATATTTTAATATTGTATTCGTCTCCTCTTCTTTAAAATGGTACCTCTAAATTGTGTGTGAGCCTGACTATGATATGACTCCTTGGTATTTGAATTCTTTCTATTTGGATGCTAGCTACATATATATATACACACACACACATATATACATACACACATTTATACACATATATATGTGTATGTATGTATGTATGTATATGTATATATTCTTTTTACTTGGAAGCTCTGGATTTTTGCTATAATATTCCTGGGAGTTTTCATCTGAGGTTTCCTTCAGGAGGTAACTGTTGGGTGCTTTCTGTTTCTATTTTGCTCACTGGTTTTAAGAGATCTGAGCAATTTTATGATTTTTTAAAAAATATTCTATCTCAGCTCTTTTGCTGGTCATGGCTCTCAAGTAATTCAATGATTCTTAAAGGCTTTCTCCTTTATTTCTTTTACTTACCTTTTCCTGTTTATCTCTCCTTGCTTTGTTTTCTTGAGTAATTGCTTTTTCTATATCTTATATTTTCTTCTACTTTCTAGTCCTTTTACTTAATTTTAAAGAAAAAATAAAATTTCTTGTCTCATGAAGTCATTAGCTTCTCTTTAGTCAATTCTAATTTTTAGGATTGTTCCCCCATGGGTAAAATTTTGTCCCTCTTGCTCCAGGCTAATTCTTTTTTCTAACTCTATCTTCCTTAAGTCTCGTTGATTTACATTTTTCCCCTACTGTTCTCATTTGGTTTTTTAAATAAGTTTTAGCTTTAAAAAAATCTGATTTTTATCTCTTCCAGAAATTCTGATTGGACTTGTACCCAAGCAGTATCTTTCTTTGAGGCTTTGCTTGTAGAGTGAGTCTCATCTATGTTTGTGTCCTGAGCATTCCTGTCACCATAACAGCTTTTTATGATGAGATTCCTTCTTTTTACTCATTCTTCAAGCCTGCTTCCTGACTTCACATTTGATGTTAGAGTTGGACTCTCTGGGAAGAATATCTGAGCTAGGTTTTTGTCTTCTTGAGTCTTTCTGCTGCTTTCTTGGGGTTAATCAGTATTTTGTTCTGGGACCTTAGGGACAGCTCAGACTGAGGACCTCTTTATCCTGGAAACTCATTCAGCCCTGGACTTCATACAGCAGAAGTAATCTTCACTCCTACAGCCACTCCATCTGATGTCCAGTTCTTCTCAGAACTTCCATTTTAAGGAAGAATGCCTTCATTCCTTTCCGGAATGTCCTTCATTCCTCCTCCAGAAACCTTTCCACCATTGAAAGCTCATTCTAGCCTTGGATTTCAGAGAATGGAAGTGCCCACCACACTGTGTCCTCTTCCTCTCCTTGACTGTTCCCTCCAAGAACCTCTGTTTTAAGGAGGACATCATGTTTTGGTTGTTTTCCAGACTTATTCCTGACATCTCTTCTCTACTTTTATATTGTCCCCAGTCTCAGTGCTTCATCTCCCACCCCAGAATGCCATTCTCAGATTTCCAAGTTCTTTTTATGTGTTGTCTTCCACATTAGATTATAAACTTCTCCAAGGCAAGGGCCATCTTTCTTCCTGCTTATATTTGTATTCCTTGTGCTTAGTACAGTTCCTGGCACATTGATTAGTTTCTTGACTTACAGGCTTTCAATGCTGTAAGTGTGGTCTGATGTAGGGCACTACATAAGTGGTGATAAAGATCATCTTCATCCTGGTCTGACCTCTGTAAATTCCAAATCTGGGTTTAGTTTTGGGCAACATTCCTATCAGCTTGCCTTGGTTATAAGTTCCAGTAGACTGTTGCTGAGCTTAGCCATTGTTAGTGAGCTGGAAAATTCTGATGTTTCAGAGTGATAGAACTCTGAGTAGAAGTTTTCAGAGTGATAGGCTCCTCTTTGATCTGGCATTGCTGCCCTGGTATAAGTGCAAGCAAGGTGGGATTTTTTGTTATTTCTTAGAGTTCGGTTTCCCAGGCTCATGTTAAACTGTAGACATCTGAAGTATCAATCTCCTTTCACAGCTATAGCACATCAGGTGCTGAGTCACATAGGTTTTGGTGCCTTCTGGCTCTATACTTATTAGTCAAAAGTGTATTGTGTGTATGTGTGTGTGTATGTGTGTGTATGTATTCTGGGAGATTGATGTTGCCTTGGGACTTGCTCATGGGTAGAACACTTTGCCTGAGCCCTTTTTGCTTTCTCAGACTAAGAACCCTTAATAACCATTGCCAAGGGGCCCCCTGGATGTGAACCAGAAAGGTGTTGGTGCTTCCTAGTCTGGTGATGTATTTTCTCCACTTTCGGGTGATGACCCTTTCCCCTGAACAAGTATATGATGTCAGTAGAGAGAAGAGACCTCTGAGAGAGAAAGAAGACCACTGAGAGAGAAGCTATGGTAGCCTGTATAGTAGTTTGGTTAATGTTGACTATTGTGAGAAAAAGTACCGTAAAGGTGTTGCTAGTGGAAGTCCAGTTTGTAAACACTCCTGTAGAGATAACAAAGGAATCAGAGGAGTTTCTTTTGACTTCTCAGAGCCAAGGGCATGGCCATGATCAGGGCTCGAGTGGAGTAGCCCTGCCCCAGACTGTGCTAGAGGGTTGGAGGCCTTGGAACTGTGCTAGGCACAGAACCCAGACCAAAGTGGCCCCTCCCTATGTGAGGCTGGGGGAGGATGAGCTGCTCTGGAGTTTGAGTTGTATGAGCCAGAGACGGAAGCTGGGAACAGGGGCCCCTGGAGCCTGATGTTTCTGGAGCCGCGTAGAATCAGGGAGAGCTTGGAATGGAGCAGTCTCCTCCTCCATGAGATGAGACATGGGACACCAGCTCTTACCAACTTTGCTAGATGTGCAGCACGTTATCCCTTCACAGGTCCTCCTGTGTCAGGACCCTGGCAGGAGCAAGGATAGGTCAGCCCCCAGACCAGCAGGAGAAGGAACCACAGAACTTGGAACTCAGCCTCCACCCCAGGTCAAGATGGAAACCCTGCAGCAAAGCAGTAAGCATGCTTCCCTGCTACATCCCTCAGAGATGGGTTGGGACCCAGGGGGTAGAGTTGTCCACGGAGGGATGGGGAAAGTGTCACAACCCCTGTTGTGACCCACCCTGTTGGCTTTGTCACCCAACTGCCCCTTAGTACTTGCAAGTAGGGGCTGGAGCAGTGTTAGGACTTGGACTCTGGCTCACAACAGCATGTGTACCCGAGAGTGCCAGGTAGGAGCCTTCAACGGCAATGTGGAGAGAAGGAAACACTCCCAAGAGGACTTTACTTGTCCACTCTGTTTGGATTGAGGGGATTGTAACCTACTGTGACTTAGGGACTTAGGGGTGGAGTGTGTTGTGTTCTCTGCTACCCCTGGGAGTATGCTGTGCTATGGAAGACCCTGCCTGGGACCCCCTCATTGTAGAAATAGTATTTTGGGACAGTACCTAAGTGAGGAGGAGCTGTTTGCTCATACCCCAAAGATTTTGGCCTCCAAAGAATATGTAAGGTGGGGGGTATGTTATGTTATGTTATATACTGAATGATAGGTTTTAGGTCATGTGACCGTTCTGAGGATATGTACATTGTTGAAGTTTATATTGTTATTGTTGTGTGGATATGAATTGTGAATGCCTTAGTTCCTTGAATAAGGTTTGGTTTTGAATAAATAGAGTACTTATTATACTGTGCAATTCGATCCTAAACATATATATAATATATTTGTATAGATATACACATATGTTTGTATATACATACACATACATATATGTACACATATATACATACACATACATATATGTACACATATATACATACATATATACATACATATATATATTCACAGTAGCAGCCCTCAAGTGTACTGTGTTGACTGGTATTACACCTGCTTATGTTGCTACAGGCTTCAGACTGGACTGAAAGGTAGAACTGAGACCCTGCTCTGCTCTTGGAGTTAGAGTTACAGAGGTACTGTTTTCTTCTGAACTTGTTCCCATCTCAGTGCATAGCCCATGAACGTGTCTAACCCAGGAACTAGCGGGCTGCTCACTCTGGAACCTCACCCATAGAGCTCTCCACCCCTCTAGTCCCTCCTTAGACTGTCCTGGATCTGTGACCCCAAAGTGGGTTACAGTGAAGGGCAGAGCTGTCAGTTCACAAGTATCTACATCCTGAATGGGTCTAGGACCTCTTCTTGCCCTGGTGCAGAGCTTGTCTTCTCTCAGTTACTGTGCACCCCCCAAAGTCCACAGACCTCTTTGTCTATATTCCTGTGTTGATCTGAGATGGAAACATGATTCATCGTAATTTTTCTTGGATTTCTTGATCAGTGCTCAGTCTACCATGTTTCCTAGAGCTTTTGGAGGAAATTTATCAGGAGTTTGGTTCTACTTTTCCCTGCCTCCCCAGCACCTTGGTTTCACCTCTGAGGCAGATTTTTCAAAGGCCCCAAGGTCATCATAATTCTGTCCTTGGCAGTGCAGTTATGAAATACAAGTGGTTCAGGATAACAAGGGGTTCAGCAGCTGGCGTCCTAGCCCCTATGCCAGGAGAGGTCTCTGCCCTGAGTGCCCCTGTGCCTTCATATCACTATGAATGGGACAAAGGGAAATACAAGAAAAAACTTAGCTACAGATGTTTATGTGACTGGAGATGTTCATGGGAAATAATACGAGATCAGTCAGATGCAGTCTTTAACAGAATAAAAAGACATGTTAGGAATGGTTCTGTCCCAAACATCGGAACTAATGGGCTAGAACAGTCAGCTCCTCCTGTCTTTTGTCTCTCCCAGTGTGGCAGCCACCAGAGTGCCTACAATAAAACAGATCCATAGTCCTATGCATCCCCTTTGCCTCTCTACCTTTCACCTCTCATGTTCTCCCTTAGAAGCTTTGCTCAGAGGAAGGGAACTGCTGATACTGCTACCACAGTCACTGCTGTTGTGCCGATGCTCCATGTGTTGGAAGAAGCCCCACCACCTCCCTCTTCGCATCTCCTGCTCCCAAAATGACATCTTTTAAAAATGGATCTCTATTTCTATGAATTCCAAGCAGCTGCAGGGAGAAAAAAACTCACCCTCCAGGCTTAGTTCTCGTTAGTCTCATCTTTTCCCAGGCTGGGAGGAAATACAACTCCCAGACTTGTTGCAGCTTCATAAGCCTTGCTAAGATGACTGTTACATCAGGAACACACCCTTCTCATTTCTGCCACTTCCTTCTCTGTTCATCTCAGGAACCACCTACTCAAAAACATTTTTCACATTTAAAACCCTACACAATTTGGGCTCTTACCAACTTTGCTAGACGTGCAGCACGTTATCCCTTCACACATTCTTTTACAGCCATGATGACCTGCCAAGAGTTCCATGGATAGGACATGCCACCTCCTGCTTCCATGATTACACAAATGGCCTGCCTCTGTGTGATTGCCAGCTGCCTTCTAAAAATAACTTTGTATTTATTTAGTATATATTTTTGATTTACTTATCTGTGTGCATGACTTACACTCTAGGGATATATGTTTCTTGAGAGCAAGGACTGTTTTGTCTTTGTGTGCTCTGTACCTAGGATCTAAACAGAATACTGCTTAATAAATATTTGATGAAGTAAAATAATTGATTTAAGCCAAAATGAATTGTTAATATTCTCTCCCTCTGCTCGCCCTTACATGTTCCAAAAATACTTTGGATCTCTCCTTTGTTCTCATCATACCTTCCTTTGCAAATATTTTTGTGTATAGGTTGGATCTAACCTGCCTGTTAGGGAAGAGACTGTTTCTTTTTAAATCTCTGTATCTTCATTCCTCTGAGTACAGGGCCTAGGACAAATTAAGTACTTAACATCTATCTACTCATCTATCCATCCATCTATCTATCTATCTATCTATCTATCTATCTATCTATCTATCTGTCTATCTATTTATCTGTCTGTCTGTCTGTCTATATCTAAATCTGTCTATGGATATCTATAGAAACCCATATCTATTTGCATGTGTGTATATCTATTTGTGTGGGTTTATTATATATGTATCTAAAGTCGTGCTGGATTTGGAGACAGAGAAAGTGGTTTCAAACTCTGTCTCTCCAACTTAATACATGTATGACCTTAGGTAAGTCATTTAGCTTACCTGAGTTTCAATTTCCTCAACTGTAAAATGAGGGAGTTAGATTGGATGACCTCTCTGGCCTCTTCCAGTCCTAACACCATGATCTGATTTGTTTCCGTTTTTTTGGAATAAAAGGAAAAGAATGACAGGAAGGCAGAGGAGGAAGGATGTGGGAGTTATTCACTAGCCATCAGCCCAGATTCAAGGCCACATGCTCTTAGCTGTAGACAATGTAACTTGTTCTTTTCAAATACTTTGGCCAGAAACAAAGGGAAAACTTTCCCCACAACTGTGGAAAATAGAGCCCACTGTTATTTAATAAGACTTTCTGAAAATCAAACACTTAGATTAATATGAGAAAGAAAACTGAGAGTGGATATATAGAAGAAGATGAACATAGGTAATACTTGTGTTCTTTTTTCCCTGCTCTTTTTCACATTATACGTGTATAGTCATACAAAACATTTTCATATTAGTCATGTTGTGAAAGAAATCAGAGAAAAAACTCCAGAAAGAAAGAAAGTTTAAAAAAGTCTGCTTCGGTCTGTATTCAGACTCCATAAGTTCTTTCTCTGGGGATAGAGAGCATTCTTCATCCTAGGGTCTTTAGAGTTGTCTTGTATCTTTGTATTGCTGACAATAGTCAGATCATTCACAGTTGATCATCTTACAATATTGCTGTTACTTTGTACACAGTACATTTACATTTTACTCTGCATCAGCTCCTGTAAGGCTTTCCAGGTTTTTCTGAGAGCATCTTGCTCATCATTTCTTATTACGCAATAGTATTCCTTCACCATTACATACCACAATTTGTTCAGTCATTCCCAAAATGATGGGCATCTCAATTTCCAATTCCTTGCCACCAGAAAAGAACAGTCGTAAATACTTTTATACATATAGGTCCTTTCCTTTTTTTTTTAAAGCTCTTTTGGTATATAGATCTAACAGTGGTATTGCTAAGTCAAAAGGTATGGAGGCTTTTGTGGCCCTTTGGACATAGTTGCAAATTGCTCTACAGAACGGTTGAATTATTTCACAATTCCACCAACAATGCATAGTGTATCATTTTTCCCAGCTCCCCTCCAACATTTGTCATTTTCCTTTTCTGTCCTATTAGACAATCTAATAAGTATGAGGTAGTACCTCAGAATTGTTCTAATTTACATTTCTCTAATCAATAATGAGTTAGAGCATTTTTTTCATATGGCTATAGATAACTTTGATTACTTCATCTGAAAACTGTTCATATCTTTAGATCTTTTATCAATTGAAATGCCTCTTATTTTTATGAATTTGACTCAGTTCTCTATATGTTTGAGAAATGAGGCCTTTATTAGATAAACTTGCTTCAAATTTTTTTCCACATTTACTATTGTTAACTATATTTCCCTCCATCCTATTTGACACCCACCACCCTGTTTATTCTATCTCTCATTTCACCCTGTCCAGTCTCAAAGATGTTCTGCTTCTGATGACCCCCTCCCTCAATCTGCCCTCCTTCTGTCACTGCCCCCCCCTTCTCTTATCCCTTTCCCCTCCTGCTATCCTGTAGGGTAAGATACATTTCTATACCCAGTTAAGTGTGTATATTATTCTCTTTTTGAGCCAATGCTGATCAGAGTAATGTTCACTCGCTCCCCTGTATCTCCCCCATCTTCTCCTCCACTGTAAAAGCTTTTTTTTACCTCTTTCTTTTGTGAGATAATGTACCTTACTTTATTTTTCCTTTTCCTTTTCTCCCAGTGCATTCATCTCTCACTCTTTTATTTTTTCTTGGATATCATCCCTTCATATTCAATTCACACCTCTGCCCTCCACATGTAGTCCTTCTAACTGCCCTAATAATGAAAAAGTTCTTATGAGTTACAAGCAACACTTCCCATGTATGAATGTAAACAATTTGACCTTATTAAGACCCTTATGATTTCCCTTTCCTCTTTATCTTTATATGCTTCTCTTTAATAAAATTTTCCTATTCAGCTCTGGTATTTTCATCAAGAATGCTTGAAAATCCTCTATTTCATTAAATATCCATTTTACCCTCTGAAGGATTATACTCAGTTTTGCTGGGTAGGTGATTCTTGGTTCGAATCCTAGTTCCTCCACCCTCTGGAATATCATATTCCAAGCCCTCCCATTCTTTAATGGAAAAACTGCTAAATCTTGTATTATCCTGACTGTGACTCCATGATACTTGAATTATTTCTTTCTGGCTACCTTCAAGATTCTCTCCTTGGCCTAGGAGCTCTGGAATTTGGCTATAATATTCCTGGGAATTTTCATTTGGGGATCTCTTTCAGAAGATGATTGGTGGATTCTTTGAATTTCTATTTTACCCTGCTATGGTATGATCTAAAGAGAGGTATGTTTACTCTTCTCCTGGGCTATGCCCTGCTCTGTGAGTGACCACAAGTGCTCTTTTCTGCCCTAGAACTGTGACAAGTGCTCATGCTCCACTGTAGCTGCAATAAGACCACTGTAATTTTCTTCTGACTGGTTGTTCAGCCCCATTACCGTCTGTGGGCTGAGAGCTCCGGAAGTAGCTGCTGCTGATTCAGTGGCTCCCAAGCCCTACTTCTGGTTTGCTAAGGCTTGGTCAGTGCTGCACTCCCTTTGAGGCACAAGCATAGAAGACAAGGGAAGAATATACATCTGGAAGGAGTTAAGTAAGGGTGAGAGTCCCAGCACAACATATCTCTTCTATTAAAGTTCCATTTTGTCTTTGGCTGGAACATTCTTTCACCCCACCCTTTGGAAGGTTCTGCCTCTCCAGGAACTGTTCTTTGGCATTATTTAAAGGCATTCAGAGGGGTTTGGGCAAGAGTTCAGGTAAGCTGCTGCCTTTTCTCCACCATCTTGGCTCTGCTTCCAAATTTAATGATTTTTAATTGTCCCTACTCATCCTGTTTTCCAGGTCAGTTTTTTTGTAGTATCTCATTTGTCCCTTTCATTTCTCAGTCTTTTGGCTGTTGTTATATTTCTTCTTATTACTCCATTGAATTGCTGAGTTTTGTTAGTTCCATAATATTACATTTTTTCAGGGTGCTTTTCCTCTCAAAATCTGTGATCTAAGCTGCTAATTTTCTAATGATTGGAATATTTTTGAGTCTAATGGTTTATCACTGACCTCCGTAGAGGGTTTTAAGTGAGGGGCTGAAGATACATTTTCTTTCAGAGGCAATGGGGAGCCATGGAACAGTTTTGAATAGAGGAACAGCAGAACCAAGGTGAATAGAATGCCAGGTCTGGAGTCAGGAAGACCTGAGTTCAAATCTGGCCTCAGACACTCACTAGCCGTGTGACTCTGGGCTAATCACTTAACTTTGTTTGCCTCCATTTCCTCAATTGTAAAATGAGCTAGAGAAGAAAATGGCAAACCACTCCAGTATCTTTGCCAAGAAAACTCCAAATGAGGTCATGAAGAGTTGGGCACAACTGAACACCAAATTTGTGTTTTAGGAATGTCAGTTTGGCAGTTTTTTCAAGGGGGAGAAAGATTCAGAAGAGAAGAATGGATTACAAGGGGGGAAAAGACTCAAATAGGGAGGCTAGTTTGAATGTGAATAAATGGTTGAATTGTGTGGTTTGTCCTTCGTTCTCCAAGAGGTGATGACATGCCTTCCAATTGACTTTGATTTGAGTGAAGCAGGGCTGTGCAAGGTTACCAACCTCACTTTCTCCTCCAGAGCCATTAGGGTCCAGTGGCCAGATATACATCAGGATGACTGGAGATAGCCCAGGATACAAGGGGAGACAGATAAACTAAGAATTAAAGTTTATTTAGATTGCACTTTGTATCTGCTAGCAGAAGGATGATCACTATCTCACGGTTGGTTTGTTTCTCTTTCTTATCTGCAAAGATTTCGGTAGATTCAAGAGCCATCAAATTTTATAGTCATCCTTCCAGTCAGTACCAGCCCCTCCCAGAAGGTCAGTGCCCTGTAGGAAGAAATGGCAGCAACTGAAAAAAGGCAAAGTGAATCTGTTGGAATGTGGACTAAGAAGGGCTAACTCGCAATCTTTGAAGTGTTTTCTATTTGCTAATAACCCCCTTTTCCCTCTCAGTTAATCCCAGACTCAGAGCAGGACAGAATGAGAAAGGACTTGCTATCTGTTTTCACTAAGAATCTTGATCATACCAAGAACCTATTGTTAAATTTTTAGTGTGAGCATCTATACTACATAAATTAGCAAACTACAAATCAGGGTTTGATGTATAGCTTTATTAACTATCTAGGGTTAAGAAAGTGATTGAGAAAAATATTCATAATGCAATTCAAACCTAGTTGTTAGACTAGGTTTGATAGATTTAGCTCTTCTCAGCAATGTAATGATCCAAGACAACTCCAAAAGGCTCATGACAGAGAATGCTGTCCACATCCAGAGAAAGAATTACACAGTCTGAATCCACATGGAAACATACCATTTGTTCTCTTTTTGTGTTGTTTATTTCTTCATTTTTGTAGTTTCTCCCATTGATTCTAATTCTTCCTTACAGCGTAACAAATGTGAAAATATATTTAATATGAATGTACATCGTAGTCTATATCAGATCACATGCCATCTTGGGGAGGGGAGAAGGAAGGAAAAGGGAGAAAATTAAAATTCAAAATCTTATGGAAGTGAATGTTGAAAACTAAAAATAAA
This sequence comes from Bettongia penicillata ogilbyi, assembly GCA_023548195.1. NCBI lineage: Eukaryota > Metazoa > Chordata > Mammalia > Diprotodontia > Potoroidae > Bettongia > Bettongia penicillata. The sequence continues at coordinate 452,525 of JAJHZJ010000241.1, read as the reverse complement.
TTATTTTTAAAAGAAAAAAATAAAATAATAAAAAGAAATCATGCTGAGAGAGGATTTGGGGAAGATGGTGGAGGAAGTCAGAAAACTTTCGGTTCTCCAAATTTCCACCACAGAAAAAAACAGAACGCTGCCTCAGAGGGAATTCTGCTGCAAAGGAGTAAATTTTTTTTAAAAAAGGTCAGAGTAAAGCAGTTGCTCTCCTAAGACAACCCAAGAAGATCCCAGGAAAAGACCTAACTTCCACAGCAGAGGTCAGCCTGGGTGAAGTGCAAACACCTCTAGGTCAACTCTGCAAAATCAACAAACTACAAGTCTTGGGGGCAGCTGAGGTTTCTAGGCAGCCCCAGTCTTAGAAACTTTCATCTCAGGTCTGATGGCTGAGTAGGAGAAGATTGAAGGACCTTCCACTGTTGAGAGACACCAAGTACAGCTGTGCTGACCAGACACATCCTGGACTATGGCTGTGGGGAGAAGGAGCTAACATACATCTGGTGAGTGTAGTAGCAGTGCTGACTGTGGGTATCAGAGGACCTGGTTTTAGTTCCAGGGAAGAGAGGACAGCTACAGTTTGCAGCCACTGGAGGGACCACAGAGAGTAAGATCATTTGTGGGACACTGTGATGGGGGCTCTCACAGTGGTTTGGGAGTGAAGAGGAGAGCCCAAAGTTGAGAGACCTAAGAAAAGAGCAATAATGAGGACCTGAGGCTTGGGGTATTCTTACCCATACCTTGGGACTAGAGCTCTATTAGTTCACTCAGTTGCTAGAAACAAACAAATAAAATGAATAAAAATGAGCAAACTAATGATCAAGAACCCAACATAGGTAACTGCTATGGGGATAGAGAAGATATGAGTTCATATTCAGAGGAAGATAATGGAGCTAAAAAAGCCACTCCTTTTTCAGTGAAAAACATCAAATGATCCCACAGACAAAAAGATTTCTTAGCTCTTAAAAGGGACTTTAAAAATCAAATGAGAGGTTGAAGAAAATTTTGAAAAAAAAACAAGGACCATCCAAGAAAATCAAGATAATTTTGAAAAGAAAGTCAACCAATTTGAAATAGAGAATCAAAAATCAAGGAAAAAATATTTCCTCAAAAACTAGAAAAGGGCAAAGTGAAACTAATGACATTCTAAGATATAATAAATAATAAAGAAATAAAAATAATAAGAAGAAATAATAAGAAATGATAAAACAAGAACAAAAGAATGAAAAATAGAAGAAAATGTGAAACATCTCTTCAGAAAAACAGCTTATCTAGAGAACAGATTGAGGAGAAATATATGAAAATACACAAACTTCCTGAAAATTATAACTAAAAAAGAATATTAATACAATATTACAAGAAATGATCAAGAAAAATTGCCCTGAAGTTTAAGAACAAGATGGCAAAACAGAAATAGAAAATAATCCACTCATTACCACCTGAAAAAGATTCCAAGAGGAAAGCTTACCAAAATATCATAGTCACATTTCAAAGTTCCAGGTTAAGCAAAAAATATTGGAAGCAACAAGAATAAAACAATTGAAATATCATGGAGCTGCGATAAGGATTATGCAAGTCCTTGTAGCTATGATGTTGAAGGATTGTAGATCTTGGAATACTCTATTTTGCCAAACAAAGGAGCTGGGATTACAATCAAGGGTGACTTACCCAGTGAAGGTAAGTATCATCCTGAATGGGGTGGGAGGGATGGGAGGGATGGATATTTAATGAACTGAAAGACTTTCAGATATATGTGACAAAAACAGAACTTAAAGGAAAATTTGACATATAGCAGGAGAAATATAAAGTAAACATTAAGGATCAATTACATGGGACTCAGGTGAAATTGTATACTTCTTATATATGAAAATATTATGAGTTCTTTTATGATTGCTACTTTTATTGGGATATTTTGAAACAATGGCTTGGACTGAGCTAAGTGTGATGGGGTGATCCTTTAAAAAAACTGTGTAGGGAGAGCAATTACCTCATACACAAGAGGCACAAAAGGGGAAAAGTTGATACAGAAAAAGTTAGTATGGGGAAGGGTGGGTAGTGGCGAAACCTTACTCTCATCACGAATAGGTTAAAGAGGGAACGACATATATATCTAGTCTAAATTTAGAAAGAAATAAAGGCAAGGGTATAGGATGGGGGAGAAGATAAGGGAGGGGCTCTGAGAGGGGTGGATAGGTTAAGTAATAGGATGCCAAAATAATGGTCAGAAGTAAAGCAGAAGAGTAAGGATGGATAAGGTAAATAGGGTGAGAAGGATAGTTAGGAAAAATAGGAAGCTGGAAAATACACAACCACTAATGGTAACTTAGAATGTGAATGGGATGAATTTGCCCACAAAAGATTAAAAATTTGAATTCAACGAGATGTCGCTTCCAGGAAACATTATAAAAATGAGAGATACAAAGATAAAAAAAAAGGTAAGAATAGCATTTAGTATGTTAAAAAAAAAAAAGCAGGAGTAGTAATTATGATCTCAAAGTTAATAGTTAAAATAGATTTAATCAAAAGCAAAAAATAGAGAAACTACACTGTGTTGATTGTTTTAAACCATTTAAAATACTTAGATAGAATAAAATAGCTGAGTGTATAACTGCAAGAGCAGACACAGGAACCAACATACACATAAAGCACTTTTTTATATAAATAAATTCAAATCTGAATAATTGAAGTAATATTTATTGGTCATGAAAAGGTAAAGTCAATATAATTTTTGAAAGGACAAATTTATCTAACCAATCGATTCAATGTCCTCCCAATTAAATTACTAAAAAAAATTACTGAATTAGAAACAATAGTAATAATGTTCATTTAGAAACAAAAACTCGGGAACTTCAAAGAAACCAGGGAAAAAAGATGTAAAGGAAGTAGAATCATCAGTATAAGACCTTAAACTACATTTTAAGGTGAGAACATTGTTGAAGTATAAAAAGGATAATTTTGTTATTTTAAATTAGCATTTTCTTGCATAAAAAAACATGTGACCAAGAATAGAAGGAATGCAGAAAACTAGGAAAACACTCATAGATAAGGATGTGATGAAGTTGGAATATTTTTGTGGGGTAGGAAATGATAAGCTGGTTGATTTAAAAAAGAAAACATGGAAAGATTTGGACTTATGAAGGAAGATGATGTCCACCCTTAGAGATACATATGGTAGGAGGAAATGAGCATATTATGGTCTTATGAATGAGTGTATATGTGTGTGTGTGTGTACATATATATGTATTTGTTTATAGATACCTATGTATAATATATATCCATGATTGATTATAGCCTTCTTTAGGATGCTGGAAAGAGGGAAAGGAAAAAGTAAAGTAAAAAGCGCACAACAGAGAACAAAAGGACACAAATAAAAGAAAAAACTGCACGGCTTTGAAAACAATGTGCAGTATTTGTTATATAGGTTTTCTTGAAATGGAAATTTATTGTTTTATACTAAATTTTCTCCTGTGGTCTGCTGTGTATCTGGCAATGTTTCTTTTTGCTTTGTTTTTTCTTTAGTATTTAAGTTTAAAATAAAATAATTTACAAAAAAAACACCTTTTTCCACCAATGAAAGGAAGAAAGAAATCAATCATGCTTATCTGGATTCCGCAGGTGTCAATGCCCTTCATGAAGAGGTGGTGACCATGCCAGAGATTGAAACCTCCAGTCCATACCCTGGAAATTTGCCTCCCTCCACTGATCCAGTGGGTCCCAGTCTGGGTCTAGGGACCTGGCTGCTGATACCATTTAGCCTGGTTAATCAATGTCTCTATCTACTACAAGAGACACACAGACAATAGGACTTCAACAGCAGCAGGATGTAGCCTGGGGGTAGAGATCCTAGCAAATCTCTCCAGTGGGCTGAACTCCAGCATCCAAGGCTCATATGTGAGACACCTTAAGACATAGAGCAGAGAAGATGGTCATCTCTTCCATTCTTGGGCAACAGCCATGAGTTTGGCCAAGTGGCCTAGGGAGCCCAGAAAAGGCCTATCAAAAGCTTTCCTTATGAGGTCAGTACCAATGGAAGAACTTTGCTAATGCTTCCCACTGCATACAGCTTTTTGTGAGGCTGGTTAGTACCCATCGAAGACATAACATGCTGAAAGAACAGGTTGGAATCATTACAAGGTCAATAGAGGGTGGGAAATAAATCTTATCAGTTTAGAAATTTGGATGGTGATACCCAGCTGCCATGGCCTCAAAGGCCTTGCTTCTTCAGAGGGCTCCATATGCCTTGGAGAAATAGCTCAGTCCCCACTCAGTTAGCAAGTTTCCTTTTTTCTGCCATGGTTTGGGTAACCCATTCCCAGAAAGGGCTTGGGGGAACAATGGGTGATACTGTTGGGAGGTATCTTGCTTTCTAATAACATGAGGGAGGTGAAACTGGCACTCTATAATTATGATGGTGGGGATTTACCTGGAAGAAAGGGGATCTCTTAATTTATTTGGTAGAAATTCTGAGTTACTAGAAGAGGGTGAATAAGAGGCTTTATTTAGCCAGTGTGGAAGAAGGGGGTGGGGGGCTTGCCACAGAGATCTTTTAAAGGGCAAAGCTTTTATTATCCCCCAATGTAGCTCTCAGAGAGAGGGTAGTTTGGGCAGGTGGGCCAGGAAATACTGAGTGGGTGAAAGTACAGGGAGAGGCTCAGGATCCATCTAGATCTTGGCATGCAAGAGGCTTATGACCTCTTAGACTCTTTACTCCAGAAGACCCTGATTCATGATGAAGAATTGTTTATTGTACCAGAAGTGGCCTTCCTGTGGCCATGTTCCCAGAGCTGTTCTGATACATCATCACAACTTTGTATTAGAAGACCCACGGTGAATTTCAAAGAGTTGACATCAGCTGCCACATGAGTCAGAAAAAAAACTCAAGGCCTGGTCTTTGGAAGGGGTTGGGGGAGGCCTAGGATTCTGGCTTCTCTTCTCTACCGCATTTTTGTTTTGCTGCCTATTTCTGTTCTCCTTTTCCCTTTACCTTTGTCAAGAGATCTGTCTAGCAAAAGCCCTATAAGTATTTAAATGATACAAGGGCTCCTAGGAGATCCTTTGGACCTTGCCACCAAAGAATGATAAGACCAGAATTATCCTGATGCAAGTTCTTTCCTCCCACGCACAACATGGGGAGGCTTTATCTGGAAGACAAAGTCACCTCTGGTGGGCAGATAAAGTGAGGGGTTTTTACTGGGTTTACATGGGTGTGTTTGAAAGAGACTGAGAAGATCCTACAGGTAGGAGGAGGACCACTTGAATCCTGCCCATGTGTGTTTAACAATAGTTCACATTTATAGAGAACTTTATGAAATTTTTCCAAACAATACTTCTAAGTTACAAGTATTGTTGCACCAGCTTTACAGTTGAAGAGGCTCAGAAGGCAAATGACTTGACCATGGGTACTCAGGTGGAGACAGTCTGAATCTAATTTCAGAGTATCACTGTCTCCCTGTTCATCTAAAACAGAATCATCTCCCATGAACCAATGGACAGAGGCTTAGAATCATCACCTAAGTTCTCAGTGGACCTCATTTCTCAACCTGTTACTTTTACATCTTAAAGATATAGTCTATAAAGAGATCCACATAGGACAAAAGAAAAAGTAGATTAATTGTTCCATGGCTGGCCTTGATCAGTTCAATCCCTGTTCCCTACTTGCAGAGAGAGACTAATTTTGATATTTGCACAAGAAGACCTGATGAGTCAGAGAATCTGGATTTGATCTTGGCTCTGTGGGATGTTGGACCCATCTGGGCCTGTTTTCTCCTCTGTAGAATGAGAGGGTTGGACTAGATGTCCCTTCCAACTCTGAGCCTAGGACCCTCTGAGCCTGTGGTGTCTTCCACCTCTTACAGAAAAATGCTGAGTTGCCTTTTCTGACTTCAAGGCATTTCTTGTAGTCCAGAGATTCCTGTGCAATCTTTGGAACATTATTTCCTTGGCACAACTTAGTAGGTAAAATAGTAGCTCCTATCAGTGATGGGGTGATTAGACAATTCAGCTTGTTAATAATTTACTTTTGATGCTTTAAATCAGGCTAAAAGAGTCTTCTCCACCTGACAGTTGAGACCCTCTACAAGCTATATCCCCCTACATGCCTGTCCAGACTCATGTCAAGGGATTGTGGGCTCAAAGATTTAGAATTGGAAGGGACCTCTGAGGTCATTCAGCCCAATTCCCTCATTTTACCCAAGACCTAATAAAAGTCAGCCAAAAGTGGTTACACAACTTCACCAAGGTTGCCCAAATAGTAAAGGGCAGAGTCAGAATTTGAAATCCGATTTTCTGATTCCCAATCCAGAGTCCTACCATGTTGCCTCTATTCAGCTCTCCTTCACATGCCCTAAACCCCATCCACAGCAAACTGTGCTGTAGTGTGTTGGTGTGCAACACACAATGTGAAAGTCATCTTGCATTCCTGAACTGCATACCTTCCTCATCCCTGTTTTTCAAAAATCTTGTCTCAGTTGTCAGAAGTCTTCCAAAAGGTGGGCTGTCCATGTTGCTAGAATGCCAGGTTATGGGGCTGTCCTTCCTCTCCAAGAGGTAGGCACTACTTCTCTCTAGATTAGCTTTCCTTCTATCCCTAGAAAGTCGAATCCCAGAACTTGGATCCCAGAACCTCTCTTCTCAGATTTCACAGCTAAAGGCAATATGCAAATCCCATGTGGATTTCTCCAAGACCATCTTTAGTGACTCCTGAGAGATAAGGGAAGGTTATGTGATTCATCTCAGCTGGCCTCTCAGGATCTTTGTGGTAAGGGTACAAGGACTAGACTCAGTGACTGACCCCCTTTTATAAGCCAGACAAAACGGGGAGGACGAACCCACAAGTGTCTGAGATATCTATTTTCTTCCCAATCAATAAGACACAAAGTCCCAAAAGGTTCACCATCCTGTTCACCTCTGTATGTAAATAGTAATCAATCTACTTCTAGACCAGTTTGTTGGAGAAACTATTAATTCCATTTGAGCCAATGTCCCTAGGTCCTTTTTCTAATAGAGGGAGGGTAGTGCTCTGCAGTATAGGAAAGAGGACTGCTGGGTGCAAATGTCATTGTGCAAATGACACATTCAATTCAGGAACTTGATCTGTCTTTCAAAGGTCACCATTTGTATGACAGAATTATCTCTTCAACAAGCAAATACTGCACCTTTCTGGTGCCAGCTCTGAACATTGCCACAAAGCCTTCAAGTTATCTGCTTCCGAGCTGAATCTGCAAGTCTCTGGCAATTACAAAATAGGTCAGGACGTTTCCATGGTGGCTGGGCTGAGCTTATCAGTATCAAGTGGACAGGTTGGTTTTTCATGTGAAAAGTAGCAGAAAACCCTGATAGCAAAGAGGGGTAATGAGAAAGTAGGATGATTGTCCTAAATCCTCTACCTCATGTGGTAATTTGTAACTAAGTGTGATTGATCATGTGTTCATCCTTCGTTGCTGAAGAAGACCATGCCATCAGAGAAATGATGACATGACTTGCACTTGATTTTGTTTGGAGTGAGGGAGGGCTGTGCAGGTCACCAGCCTCACTTCTCCTCCAGAGCCATCTGGATCCAGTGACCAGATATCTGGATAACTGGAGATGACCCAGGATGAGGCAATTGGGGTTAAGTGACTTGCCCAAGGTCGCACAGCTAGTGAGTGTCAAGTGTCTGAGTTGAGATTTGAATTCAGGTCCTCCTGACTCCTGCTCTATCCACTGCATCACCTAGCTGCCTCCAAATCATGTAGCTTTCTTAACAAGGCTGAATAATGCACTGTCACCCGAAGCTTTAGTCTCCCAATTATATGTCCCTTCACTCTATTTACTTGTAACTATAGATAGAATCAACCAACTGGCTAAGAGAACTAGTGGCTCCTTCAGCAAAGGATTATGGAGGAAATACAAAGTCAGTGTCACGAGGAAGGGCATATCCACACTTGAAACATAGGCTAAGAAGCAGAAGAAAACATTCTGAAACAAAGGAGTTAATGATTTCATTAGCTCTTCCATTGCCTTACAGGATAAGATACAAATCCGAAGCCTAACATTGCAGGCTAAGTAGGCTCTCACCTAGCTTTATTTCATGCTACTAATCCTTCAGAAATTATGTTCCAGACAAACCAAATTCCTAGACATTTCCCAAATCCCACACTTCATTTCACTTCCCTTTCTCCACTTGCACAAGCCACTTGATCATGCAGGAGCTGGAAATCTCTTACCTCTACAGAAGCATAAGCACAAGTTGTAGGCAAGCTCTTCGGAGATTTCCTGGAGGGAAATGAGCCAAAGAAATGTGATGTTAGGCACAATCCTTAAGCACTAAATGAACGGGAGCTGTTATTTTTTCTTCTTATTATTTTATATTTCATAGAGCTCAGATAAAAATGGCCCCAGAATAAGTTCCTATACTTCTATTCCTTTATGTTTAATATTTGGCAGATTTATCTTGGATAAAGTGTTTGCTTCTGAAATTGAATAGAATTCATCTCGAACTCCTCAAGGTCCATGATTAACTTTTGCCTCTTTCTGTATCCCCAAGTGCTTAGCACAGTGCCTGGCACATGTTGTCCAATCATGTCAGTCCTATCTGACTCTTTGTGACCCCATTTGGGGTTTTCTTGTTTTTATTCTCCAGTTCATTTGACAGATGAGGAAACTGAGACAAACGTGGCTAAGGGACTTGCTTAGAGTCACATCTTAAAGATATGACCTGTGAAGGGATCCACAGGGCACAAAATGAATAGCAAATTAAATGTTCCATGGCTGGCCTTGACCAGTTCAATCCCTGTTCCCTACTTGCAGGGAGAGACTAATTTTGACATTTGCACAAGAAGACCTGATGGAGTCAGAGAATCTGGATTTGATCTTGGCTCTATGTGACTCTGGACCACTCTGGGTCTGTTTTCTCCTCTGTAGAATGAGAGGGTTGGACCAGATGTCCCTTCCAACTCTGAGCCTAGGACCCTGTGAGCCTGTGGTGTCTCCCACCTCATACAGAAAACTGGTGAGTTGCCTTTTATGACCTCAAGGCATTTCTTGTGGTCCAGAGATTGCTGTGAAATCTTTGGAATATTATTTCCTTGGCACAACTTGGTAGGTAGAATAGTAGCCCCTATCAGTGATGGGGTGATTAGACAATTCAGCTTGTTAGTATCTGAGGTCAGATCTGAACTCAGGAAGATGAGTCTGCCTGATTCCAGGCCTGGCCCCTATCTACTGTGCCAGCTCACCACCCTTTGAACAGGCTTACCAAACTAACAAATGACAAGGGTATTAGGAATATAGCTTACTTAGCTTCTAGTAAATTTTTTGTAAGAAAATCTCAAACTCTTCTTATAGAGTAGACGCAGAGATACAGAGATGATGATGACACAGTCGGATGGATTTAGAACTGTTTGGATGGCCAGACTCAAAGAGCAGCTATTAATGGTTCAGTGTCATGGAGGCAGGAGGTCGGCCCTAACCCCAGCCATCTGGTCTTGCCTGGCACAGAAGAGAGGCTATATAAATGCTAGCTATTATTAGCAGAAAACACCTATTAGCAAGGAAGAAGATTGTGATATGAAACAGAACTAAGGGGAAAAAACTCAGTGTAAAAAGAAGGCTCCTGAAATCAAGGCCATTTGAGGCCACTGGAGTCCTACCAGTAGGAGAAAGAACAAGGAAATCAGGACCAAGTGAGGCCAGCTTTGAGGTGCCTAAGAAGACCAGGCTGAGGCCAACACCCATTGAAGTAAGTAGGACCACTCCAGAGGTCGAAGCCTGAAGTTACAGATCTCTAGGAAAATGATTGGCTCAGGCCATTGGAACTGTGGATCTAGGAAACATGCCTACCATGTGCCAAGCACTGTGTTAAACACCTTACAAATAGTAACTAATTTGATCCTCACAATGACCTTGGAAGGGAAGTGCTGTTATTATGCCCATTTAACAGTTCAGGAAACTGAGGCAGAGGGTAAGTGACTTGCCCAGAATCATATAAATGGTAAGTGTCTGAAGCTCAATTTGAATGCAGATCTTCCTAACTCCAGGCCCATCACTTTCTCCAAGGAACCAATTAGTCTTCTGTAGGGGTACTGAGGATGAAGTCATCATACCCAGAAGTTTCCATCAATAATAATCATCATCATTATTATAGTATTATATATCACATATGATGCTATCTATTAACATTATTATTTTGTTAATATTAGAACTGGTCAAGAATTCATTTATAAAAACTTGGGAGAACTGGAAAGCAGTTTGGCAGAAACTACGCACAAACCAGCATCTCAAACCATATAGCAAGATAAGTTCAAAAATGGGTACATGCTTTGGACATAAAGAGTTAAATCATAAGTAAATTAATGGAACATAGAAGAAATTACCAATCAGCTCTATGAATGGGGAAAGAGTTTATGAGCAACCAAAAGGTAGGGAGGTTCATAGCAGATAAACTGAATATTTTGATTACATAAAATTAAAAAGGTTTTTCACAAACAAAGTCAACGCAGATAAATTTAGAACAGAAGCAGGAAATAGGGGGAAATCTTTGCTGCAAGTTTCACGGATAAAGGTCTCATTTCTAAGACAAATAGAATTTTGGTTTTCTAACTTTCTCAATAGGAAGGGAGAGGTAGAAGGGAGAGAATTACTGTAAATAAAATAAAAAATTTGGTTTAAAATAAAATAAAGAGTTATAGCTTGTCTCAAAATATCTGGAAATGATAGAAAGAGGGTGAAGAAAATTTATTTTCTGATGGAATTTGGCCTTTATATTATGAGCATATTGACTTCTTCCCAGAGTCTTTCTCCCCCTTCAGGAACTCCTCCCTAAATAGAATCTCAAACCTTGTGTCTTTTTTCTTAGAGCTGGAAGCCAGGAGGATAAGGATCTTTCTTCTTCTGAAGTCTCACCATCTCCATCCTTTATGTTGGCAAAGAGCACTGAGCTAGCAATCTCCACCAAAGAGGAGAACTTTACGCAAATGACTTTGAGATCCTGGTTACATACACATCAAAAGTAAGAGATCATGAGATTCTAGATGGGAAAAGGCCATCTAGGTCAACCTCCTGGTTTCACAAATGAGGCACTGAGGCCTCAGGAGATAGTAACTTATCCAAGGATACAAAGGTAGTGAATGGCCAAGGAGAGATTCCAACCCAGGCCCTCAAAGATTCCAAATCCAGCTCTTTCCCTTCATTGACTCCTACAAAGTTGAGGGGTTGTTCTGATGTCCAAAAATAAAACACCTAGAGGAAGCCCTTCACCATGTTGGATAGAACCATTCTTTAGTCATAGCCAACATTTTGTAGAGCTTTTCAAGGCTGCAAAGTACTTTAGTACTTCTCACGTGAGGCATGTATTAGAGACATCATCAGTTGCTTGGTAGGGTGGATAGAGTACTGAAATTGAAGTTGGGAGACATGAGTTTGGATCCTGTTTTTGAAACTTACTAATTGTATGATCTGAGTCACTAAGACTCAGTTTCCAAATCTGTAAAATGGGGAGGGGTCATAGGTTTAGAGCTGGAAGGCACCTTAGAGGTCACTAGATCAGACCCCCTCACTTTACCAAGGAAGAAACTGAGGTTAAGAGAAGTGATTTGCCCAAGGTCACACAGCTTTTAAGTATCTGAGGTAGAATTTGATCCCAGTTGTGTAAAAAGAATCAGAACAAAAGGGAAAAATCACAAGAAAGAAAAAAAGAACAAGAGAGACAGAGATAGAGAGAAACAGAGATGGAGAGGGAGAGAGAGAGAGAGAGAGAGAGAGAGAGAGAGAGAGAGAGAATAGTCTGCTCCAATCTTCAGACTCCATAGTTCTTTCTCTGGATAGTTTTTTCCATCATGACTCTTTTGACATTGTCTTGGATCATTGTATTGCTGAGAAGGGCTAAGTGTATTAAAGTTGGCCATTGCACAATGTTACTGTTACTTTGTACGATGTTCTTCTGGTCCTGTTCACTTTATTCAGCACCAGTTCATGTAAGTCTTTCCAGATTTTTCGGAAATCTACTCACTCATCAATTCTTATAATTCCATTACATTTATATACCACAACTTGTTCAGCCATTGCCCAATGGATGGGCAGCCTCTCAAATTCCAATTCTTGCCACTACAAAGAGAACTACTGTAAATATTTTTAAATTTGTGAGTCCTTTTGTTTCTTTATGATCTCTTTGGAACACAGAGCTAGGAGTGGTATTGCCGAATCAAAGGATATGCACAATTTGGTTGCCATTTGGGCGTAGTTCCAAATTGCTCTCAAGAACGACTGGATCAGTTCCCAACTCTACCAACAATGCATTAGTGTCCCAGTTTTCCCACATCTTCTCCAACATTTATCATTTTCCTGTTTTGTTGTGTTAGCCAATTTGATAGGTATGATGTGGTATGTCACAGTTATTTTAATTTTCATTTCTCTGATCAGATGATTTAGAGTATTTTTTCATGAGAAGAGATATCTTTAATTTTTTCATCTGAAAACTGCCTTTTCATATCCTTTGACTTTTTATTATTTGGGGAATGGTTTGTATTCTTATAAATTTGACTCAGTTCTTTATATATTTGAGAAATGAGGTCTTTTTCAGAGATACTGTCTGTAAAAATTGTTTCCCAACTTTCTGCTTCCCTTCTAATCTTGGTCACATTAGCTTTGTTTGTGCAAAAAGAATTTTTAATTTAATGTAATGAAAATTACCCATTTTTCATTTCATAACATTCCCTGTCCCTTTTGGTTGTACATTCTTCCCTTCTCCATAGATCTGACAGGTAAACTATTTCTTACTCTCCTAATTTGCACATGGTATCACCCTTTATGTTGAAGTCTTTACCCATTTGGACCTTATCTTGGTATATAGTGTAAGATGTTGGACTTTTCCATAGTTTCTGCCATATTACTTTCCAGTTTTCCCAGTAGTTTTTGTCAGATAGTGGGTTCTTATCCCAGAAGCTGGAGTCTTTGGATTTATCAAAAAAAAAAAAATGTCACTGTAGTCCTTACTACTATATTGTAGTCAACATAGTACTGTAGTCAGTACTGTAGTACTGTAGGTACCTGTGTACCTAACTTATTCCACTCATCCACTACTCCATTTCTTACCCAGTACCAAATAGTTTTGATGATTTCTGCATTGTAATACAATTTTAGATGTCATATTGCTAGGCCATCTTCCCTTTCATTTCTTTTCATTAATTCCTTTGATATCTGGAACTTTTGTTCTTCCAGATGAATTTTGTTATAATTTTTTCTATCTCTATAAAATAATTTTTGGAAGTTTGATTTGTATGGCACTGAATATGTAAATTAATTTGGGTAGATTTGTCATTTTTATTATATTAGCTTGGTCTACCCATGAGCAATTGATATTTTTACAATTATTTAGATTCAACTTTATTTGTCAGAAAAATGTTTTGTAATTGTGTTTATATAATTCCATGATATATCTTGGCAAGTAGATTCCCAAATATTTTACATTGTCTACAGTAACATTAAATGGAATTTCTCTATTCTTGCTGTTGGGCTTTGTTAGTAACATATAGAAATGCCAATGATTTATGTGGGTTTATTTTATATCCTGAAACTTTGCTAAAGTGGTTAAATATTTCAAGTAGTTTTTTTTTTTTACGTGGTCCTCTAGGATTCTCTAAGTATATCATCATTTTATCTGCAAAGAATGATAGCTTTGTTTCTTTATTGCCTATTCTAATTCTTTCAATTTCTTTTTTTTTCTTATTGCTAAAGCTAAAATTTCTAGTACAATATTGAATAACGGACATGTAATAATGGACATCTTTGTTTCACCCCTGGTCTTATTAGTGATGCTTCTAGTTTATTCCCATTACATGTTTGCTGATGGTTTTAGATAGACACTACTTATAATTATAAGGAAAACACCATTTATTCCTATGTTCTCTAGTGTTTTTAATAAGAATGGGTGCTGTGTTTTGTCAAAAGCTTTTTCTGAATCTATTGATATAATATTACTTCTGATAATTTTACTATTCATATGCTAATTATGCTGCTAGCATTCCTAATATTGAACCAGTGCTACATTCCTAGTACAGGTCCCACCTGATTCTAGTGTATTATCCTTGTGATAAGTTATTGTAATCTCTTTGCTAATATTTTAGTTAAATTTTTGCATCAATATTCAATATATTTTCCTTTCTCTATAATTTTCTTTCTCTGTTTTGATTCTTCCTGGTTTAGGTATCAGCACCATATTTGTATCAAAAAAAAAGAATTTTGTAGGACTCTGCCTGTTTTTTGAAATTGTTTATATAGGATTGGAACTAATTATTCTTTAAATGTTTGGTAGAATTCACTTGTAAATTCATCTGGCCATGGTGATTTTTACTTAGGGAATTCAGTGATGGCTTTTTCAATTTCTTTTTTTGAAATGAGGTTATTTAAATATTTTATTTTCTATTCTGTTAATATGGACAATTTATGTTTTTGTAAGTATTCATTCATTTCACTTAGATTGTCAGATTTATTGGCATATAGTTGGGTGAAATAGCTCCTAATTATTGTCTAAATTTCCTCTTCATTGGTGGCGAATTCACCCTTTTCAGTTTTGATACTCATAATTTGGTTTTCTTCTTTCTTTTTTAAAATCAAATTAACCAAAGGTTTATGTATTTCATTGTTTTTTTTCATAAAACCAGCTCTTATTTTAATAATAGTTCAATAATTTCTTTATTTCAAATGTATTAATCTCTCCCTTGATTTTCAAAATTTCTAATTTGGTATTTAATTGGGAATTTTTAATTTATTCTTTTTCTAGCTTTTTAGTTTAATGTCCAGTTCATTGATCTGCTCTTTCTCTATTTTATTCATATAAACATGTAGAGATACAAAATTTCCCTTAAGAACTGCTCTGGCTGCATCCCAGAAGCTTTGCTATGTTGTTTCATTATCGTCATTGTCGTGGATGAAGTTATTGTTTTTATGATTTATTGTTTGACTCAATCATTCTTTATGCAAGTGGGACTTCTTAGTTGATGTTTAGAATATGAGACTATATGGCATAATGAACAGAGCCCTGGGCTTGAAGTCTGCAAGACATAGGTACAAATCCCACTTTAAATACTACCTATCTCTATGACTGGGTAAGTCACAAATTTTCTGATGTTCACTAAACTAAAGTGGTTGTATTCAACCTCTGGGGCTCTGGAAGCTCTAGGTCTATGATCTCAGGATCCCTCCTTTGCCAATTAGGCAATCTTTCAGAGAGAGTAAGATTATGTCGTATGGTTACTAAGGATTGGTGTCCATATCTACTTCTAGTTTGCTCCTGATGCCAAGATCACTGCCTCTGCGGAATATTTATGAAAAGACATGGAAAGATCATAGGGGATGAGATGGATCATGGAATGTAATGCAAAATGCACCAGGACAATGTTTGTATTGGCATGTCTAGATTGTTGAAATCACAAACCCATGCAGGTATAGAAGCAAGCTTGAAAGAGGGAGATAAAAGACATTTGATGCAAGCACCTCAAATTAACAAAGCTTCCCCAAAATATGAATCGTTCCCTATCTTTTGAAACCCAGTCCCAAAGCCTGGCCTCCACTGGCTTCATGGGTGATCTGCCCCTGTTGCCCTTCCCTAGAGGAAAAGACAGAATGCATGGATGCCACAGGTCTATGTCACCCCTCAAACCTTTGCCCAAGTGGCATGTTGGCATAATAAAGCCCTGGTCACCAGCCAGAAGAAAAACATGAAAGTAAATGACTTTTTCTTTAGCAAATACAAGGATCTTTACCTTTTGCCTCATTGCTGATTGTACAATTCTCTGATAATAAAATCCTGTTTTACAAGTTAACTGCCATAGGGAGGGACAGAGAGAGTAGGAAGGCCAATGGCAAGTTTCTTTCCAAGTTTACCTGATGTATACTGTAAAATTTGTACATACAATGGGTCTAACCTTGGTTGGCCACAGCTGGAGGTAGAACAGTATCCCTTTTATACAAGACACTATTTTGCGATGTAAAAAGATCTTCCTCTTCAGGACTGGAAAGAACCTCAGGGCTCATTTAGTCCAATACCCTTGTTTTGCAGAAGAAAACCAGAATCAGAGAGTAATTGACCTGAGGCCATAGGAGCCTAGATTCTGAACTGTAAGGACCACCTTGTCCAACTCCCTTGTATTACACATGAGGAACCTCAGTTTTACAGGAGTGTTCTTTCCCCCAGTCAGAATTTTATTTGGAGACATCACTGTGAGATCTGGCCCAATGTCACACAGCACCACTGGAAACACGTTTCTATGGTTACAAAGGCAGTAAAAGTCAGAGGTCAGATCTGAACCCAGGCTCTCTGACTCCAAGCACCTGTTCTTTCCATTACCATGGGTGACCATCCTCTAGGAGCTTGCCAGTGAGGCATCGGGCACCAGGGGGTATCATAAAGAACAATGCCCCTCGGGGGCTCCAAGCCTAGCTGGAGGCATGGACCTCACTCCATCATAGTAGGTGTGATTCAGTATCAGACCAAGGACCCCCTTCACGTTATTCCTTAGGTCTAACATTGCTTGACTTCAGCTTCTCACAAGTTCAACGAGGAAATGTTCAACCCAGATAGCCTCCATCTCCAAGAGGGATCCCATCACCAACATCACCTTCACATATGGTGACTGAAAATGGCATTATCCTTCTCACTTCAGACACTTGCCTCAATGGAGCTCACGTTTAGAAATGAGAGAAACTGACACCAACCCACTCATTTAACAGAGGGGGAAACTGAGGCCCAAAGAGGTTAAGTCATTTGCTTGGGATGACACAGCTAGCAAGTGTCTGAGGCAGGACTGAAAGCCAGGTCTTCTTGGCTCAAGTCCAATGATGAAACACTAGAATTTCTCCCAAATTATCTCCCAAATCTCAAAGCATCTGTCCCAGGAAACCAGAAAGATTATGCTGGCCTCATTTAGAAATGGGGGCTTTGGAAAAGGAAAAGAGGATTTAGATATCAGATCACACACACACACATATACCACACACATACATACACTTATAGTATGTTCTCCAAACAGGTGATAATTCTTAAAGTAACTGGCCCTTCAGATTCTGGTTTTCTATCAGACATATAACTTCTCCTGTGTCACAAATGAGTGATGTCTCCGGAGACCATTTAGGGGAAGGAGGTGTTAGAAGAAGGCACCGCCCCAAGACTTAGTCTTGATGTAGCTTGGTGAAATCTTGGACTTTAGACAGCCACATCATTGTACAAATTGGTTCCTAGATAAGCAGAAGAATAAATGCTCCTCAAAACCCAGTCTTGAATCACTGACCAAAGAGGGAAAGAACACTTAGAAACATGGCATTTAATGGAACTTGGAAGGTGGACCGCAGTGAGAACTATGACAAGTTCATGGAAAAAATGGGTAAGAGTTTGTTCTTTAGCAGCAAATACTTTCCTGGCCCAGGAGATCAGATGACTGTTGAAATACTTTATGGTGATCTGTTCATGCTAATCATTCTACTGGGTTTTTTTTTTTTCCATTGTTAGCATCCAAGTCATCTAATGGTGACAACAAACTTTGATCTTTATAATTTCCCCCTGATTTGTTCAGGAGGGTAGATTTTGCTGGCAGATTTTGATTTTCAGGACTCCTGCTAACCCCAACCCTTTCTGACTTCAAGAAGGTGCCAATAATTTGCCAAATTCCATCAGCTTCTTAGGTCTTTTAGGTGTGAGTAGATCCTGGTAACCATCAGAAGGAGACAAGAATATTGTTAGAAAGAAATAGGGGGGAGAAGAAGGAAGGAAGGGAAGGAAGGAAGGAAGGAAGGAAGGAAGGAAGGAGGGAAGGAGGGAAGGAGGGAAGGAAGGAGGGAAGGAGGGAAGGAAGGAAGGAAGGAAGGAAGGAAGGAAGGAAGGAAGGAAGGAAGGAAGGAAGGAAGGAAGGAAGGAGAGAAGGAAGGAAGGAAGGAAGGAGGGAAAGAGGGAAGGAAGGAAGGAAGGAAGGAAGGAAGGAAGGAAGGAAGGAAGGAAGGAAGGAGGGAAGGAAGGAAGGAAGGAAGGAAGGAAGGAGGGAGGGAAAGAGGGAAGGAGGGAAGGAAGGAGGGAAGGAAGGAAGGAAGGAAGGAAGGAAGGAAGGAAGGAAGGAAGGAAGGAAGGAGGGAAGGAAGGAGGGAAGGAAGGAAGGAAGGAAAGAAGGAAGGAAGGAAGGAAGGAAGGAATCATTAATTTAAAACTGAAAAGGATCTTAGGGATCATTTCATCCATCATACTCAGGTTATAGAAGAGGAAACTGAGGTCAAAAGAGAAAATTCTTATCTAGTTTCTCGCTGATTGGATTTCTACCTCTTTCCACAAGTCTCTGGTTTTGATGGTTCTTCTTTGTTGATAAAAATGGAAGAGAGACTCACCAGGGCAGAGCTATTACTAGGAATTATCCTCACTTGAGACAAAAAGAATTGATTGGGGTGAGGTGGGGGCACCTCAGAAGACTCTCTGACCACGGATGAAGTAGGTTAGAAAAACAAGTACAATAACATCCAGAGAGGCCCCTCTACTGTTTTAAGAACAAAGGTGAATCCTTTGAGGAGGGGCACCATGGTGAGGGGACCTGGGTTGGGTTGGCCAGAACCAGGTGAGGGAGCAGGACTGAGTCATAATGTCACCACCCTGGGCCAAAGCCCAGCAGTCCTGTCCTAGTTATATCTCTCATTCAAGGCATGGGAAGCAACTCAATCAGTCTTACATTAGGAAGAATGAAATATTCTTTCTACTAGAAGTAGGGGCAAGGAACAAAAGCTTCTAGGACTGTTCCGTTCATTGTTTACAGTGCTGGTTCTCCACCTTGTCTGCTTGTATCCCATCACCACATATGCAGCAGACAAACCCAACTCTCCTCTGTGCCCTTTGAACACATCCTGGGTAGCTGATGGCTCAGTGGATAGAGTGCTGGGTCTGGAATCAGGAAGACCTGAGTTCAGATCTGTGTGACCCTGGGTAAGGCATTTCACCTCTCTGCCTAACTCAGTTTCCTCATCTGATACAAATCCATCATGTAATGTCTTTGATTTCACAGGCATCAACGTAATCAAAAGAAAGCTGGCAGCCCATGACAACCTGAAGATAACGATTACCCAAACAGGAAATAAGGTGACTGTCAATGAATCCAGCACCTTCCGAACTATAGACATCGAGTTTGAGTTTGGAGTCGAGTTTAAATACAGTTTGGCCGATGGAACAGAACTCAGTGTAAGCAGTTTGCTCCTGAAAACACCCCCTTCTTTCTATACCAAATGAAACTATCTCCCACAAACCCTTTTCCTTTCCCTTTAAAATTTTTGACAATCAGCTCCAACCTATCTGCCCAGCCCTGTTATTCCCTTTCATTTATTCTTTTTAAAATTTAACTTGCTCCAATTAACCAACATTTATTTTTTACTGCATCCTACCTTAAGAGAAAAGGGGATCTATGATACAGAAGGGGTGGGAGTCAAAGTCATTTGTTATTAAAACACATTCTAATTTAGTAATGTTCTCCCTATCCTCTTCCCATCCTGGAGAGAATTCCAATTCATCGATTCATGGTCGTTGTGACCTCGATGATCTCTTGGAATTTAATTATTTTTGAACCCCCCTAAATTCATACTTATCTCCTTCAACTCAATGCACATTGTGGACTGGCTATTCTGTGCCAGGTAGTACTCAAAGCATCAGTGATACAGACAAAAATGTCAAGCCTTCCCTCAAACAGCATTCATTCTACTGAGGGGATACCTACAGTATCTGACAAGCAGAAGCACTCGGAGGACTCACCTTGTGTTACGAGGAATCTGGATTCAGTTACTTAACTGGTTGGGTGACTCTGGGTCAGTTACTTAATCTCTATCAGTTTCTTCATCTAGAAAATGTGGATAATAATCAATAGCACATATTTTTCAGGGTCATTATGAGGAGTAAATGAGATACTATTTGTAAGTGCTTTGTAAATCTTAAAACACGCTATGAATGCTAATTATTACTATTCCTATTAAAGGTTTATCTCAAGCATGGTCTTCTGCATGAAGCCTTTTGTGACTCCCCCGGTTGCTAGTGCCATCCCTCCCAATTATCTTTCATCTATCTACTTCATATTGATTTGCTTTTATTTACTTTACATTTGTGCTGACGTGTGTACATATATAATACATATATGTATCTGAATATAGCTCTTGTATATGTATGCATGTACATATGTACATTCCATTAACATGGAGGCTGCTTGGGAAGAGAGGCTGTCATTTTTTTTGCACTTATATTCCTAGGGCATAGAACATCAGAGGCACTTAATGAATCCTTGTTGATTGATTGATCTCATAAACATCCCATACACAGGGAGACAAGTGACTGTCTTAATTTCTGGAATAAGCATGAGATGCTGTTTCCTAAGATGTCCCAAATGCATTTTGTTTTATGTGCAGGGGTCCTGGAACCCAGAAGGAAACAAGCATGTTGGCAAATTCAAACGACTGGATAATGGAAATGAATTGCACACTGTCAGAGAAATTGTAGGTGATGAGCTAGTCCAGGTGAGTTATCTAAAAGTCATCATACCCCAGAGAGAATAAAGGAGTCTTACCAGCTGGTAAATCTTAATGCTTGTACCTCCTGAATAGTATTATTATTTGTGATTACACAGTAATGAAAAGTCTTCTTTGATACTTCATTGGCGTTCAGTAACTCTGTGCTCTCAAGGGCCCTGTCAGTGAGGGCCAGGCTTGGGCAAACAATGCCAGTTGTGGAAAGTGTCTGCCTATGGGTCTGGCCATGACTATGTGCCAGTAATTTGAGGAGCATCTAAATTGACTCAGGGAGGTTCATTTTGGAGTTGAATGCAAAGGAATGAATTTTCAGCCATGACAGCTCGTGAGGACCCTTAACTAATGAGATCTGTGCTCATCAAGAGTCCCTACCCTGACCAAGCCCAGGATGCATGAAGTCATCCAAAATTCATGAATGGTGGCCTCATGTATAATAAGGATGAGTTAATACAGGATCCCTATTGAAACCTTGTTCATTCCTTGGGTCCGAATCCAGAACATTTACTAGCTCTGTGACCCTGGGCAGGTCACTTAATCTCTGCCTGATTCAGCTCTGAAATGAGGACAATAATAACACCTCCTTCAAACAAGACAAAAAAAGAGACAATAAAGGTGATTAACATGATGTCTGGCCCATAATAAATGTTTGTTTCCTTTTTTCCTTCCCTAATCAAGGTATTCTGAAGTGGAGATGACCATTATAGGGATGGCAAATTGATTGATAGCTAAATAAAATGAATGAATATCAATGATACATCTCTTAAAATGAAAATTTAAGAATTCTAAAGAAAATCAAAAATTAAAGCTTAAGAAATGAAAAAAGAAATTCTCTTTTCTATAGGAGGTATTGCCACTAAATGATTTTCAAAAGCTCTGATCAATATTGATTTTCCCCTCATTTATTAAAATGTAAATTTTACAGTGTAAAATTTTAATGTAAATTTTAACAAGCATCATTTCTGGATTTGTTAACTTTCAGAGCTATTCATACCAAGGTGTGGAAGCCAAGAGAATCTTCAAAAGAGCTTGAAAGTCATTCTGGGGAGCATGACCCAAAACCCTTCCAAAGTGCTTTTGGTTTTTTGGGTTTTTGCCCATCAACTATTAATTTACTGCTGAATTCCTTCTCCTGCATCCATTGACTAACTGTTGCAATGTTGAGTCTCACCAAAGGAAAAGAAGCAAAAGTCAATTAGGATTGACTTTGCTTTGCATGAATCCTCCCAGACCTATTACAGTATGACACTGTCATAGCTTACCAAGTGAACATGTAATATTTTTTAAGGAAAATAAAGATGGCCAAATTCCTCTCATCCTGACTTCAGTGACATAAAAACACACATTCATGCAGGGTGAATGTTCAATGTGTTTGCTGAATGTTCAGTGTGTTTGTTGAATGTTCAGTGTGTTTGTTGAATGAATGTACAAATGAAACAGGCATGTTGCTCATCCCTAACCCTTCTTCCCCAAAATGTGCCCTTACCCTCTTCCAACTCCTCACCCTTCTTCACTCCATTCTCTGTAACTAAAATATTTTCCCTCCACTTCTTAACCAGTGAATTCCTATTTATCCTCCACAGATTGACTCAAGTGGCATCTGTTCCAGGAGATCACAAGGGAGCTACCAAGGCTAGAAATATTCATTTCTTAGGATTATTCATTAATTACTTGTATTCTGGGAAGGAAATAGCCAAGTAGCTAGGGGCCTGAGGACTCTTTTCAGTCTTATCAGACAAGCACATGTCACCAACAGAGATGTGTTTACACTGCAAGCTGTCATTGGCACTGTGGGGAGGTGTGGTCAAGTGGGTCCAGATGAAAGGAGTAGGAAAAGATAGTTCCCTCCTCCCACACCTGAAATTCATTCCCTCAGGCAACAAGCATTTATTAAGCACTTACTGTGTTCCAGGCATTGTCCTAAGTGCTGGGCATATAAAGAACAAATAAAGAATTTTCATAGATTCCCCATTAGAATGTGAGATTCCTCAGAGCGCATTCCTCAGAATCTCACATTCTAATGGGGAATCCATGAAAATCACATACAAGATACAAACAGGGCAGATGGAAGGTAATGCCCTAGCTTAAGCATGGTAGCTGTGGGGAGTGGAAAAGGTCTAATGTAGGATTTGAACTAAAGCTCTAAGGGAAGTTAAGAGGCAGATGGGGGGAGAGTATCTAGGCATGAGGAACAATGTAAAGACATGAGAATGAGAGTGGGGGGTGAGAAATAATAAATAGGCCAATGTCTGAACCTTAGTATTCATGACGGGTGAGGACACATCGAAGATTAGGAAGAGAGGGGTAGTGCCCATGGGGGCATCCCACCGAGAAGATGCATGTAGAGGCCTTGTCAAAGACAACCACCTCCTCATGAAAGGTCAGGGTGCAGGAAAAGACAGTGGGAGAAGATTTCTGAGTGAGGGGAGAAGAGTAGAAGATAAGGAGGAATTCTCAATGGCCTCAATCTTTTCAGTGAAACATAAGGTGAGCTCTACAGCTGGGGTGGGCGGGGGAATGGAGGGGATGCTATGGGAACCCTGAGGAAGAGGGCAAAACATTCACTGTGGAGAGCGGGATAGCAAGTTCTGCAGTTTGTTCTAAAGCAAAGAAAGCTACTGCTATGGCAGAAATCTCAGACTGAAGAAAGTCAAGGGAAAAAAAAGTGATAGCTTTTATTCTACTTTGATCCCAAGTCCCTTCTGCACCAAGTAAAGTCTGGTCACTTTAAATAAAAGCTAGGGTAGATGATGAAAAAAAAGGGAAAGTACCCCAGAAAGTAGAGAGGACCCTTCTTCCTGGGCCCCTCCTCATAAAGTAGGCATCATTCACATTTGAAGGATGCCCTAATTCCACCACAATCACACCATCTGGTAAAGCTCACATTCTAGGAGAGGAGACAACACAGGGAAAGTTTCACCTGTCGGTCACATGCAAAGGCCCCTTGGTCCTTAGAAGGTGGCAGCAACTCAAATAGTCCTACCTCTTCTTTAATACCGTTTCCACTGATAAAATCCTATCAGTTTCTCATGTTTAGACATGGCAGAGCCAAGGACTTGAGCGACAAGAATGTTCTTCCCTGTATTGTATTCACTCTGCTTAGTACAGATTTTTCAAAGGTCCCAAGGTCATCATATTTCTGTCCTTGGCAGTGTAGTTATGAAATACAAGTGGTTCAGGATAACAAGGGGTTCAGCAGCTGGCATCCCAGACCCTGTGCCAGGAGAGGTCTCTGCCCTGAGTGCCCCTGTGCCTTCATATCACTATGAATGGGACAAAGGGAAATACAAGAAAAAACTTAGCTACAGATGTTTATGTGACTGGAGATGTTCATGGGAAATAATATGAGATCAGTCAGATGCAGTCTTTAACAGAATAAAAAGACATGCTTAGGAATGGTTCTGTCCCAAACATCGGAACTAATGGGCTAGAACAGTCAGCTCCTCCTGTCTTTTGTCTCTCCCAGTGTGGCAGCCACCAGAGTGCCTACAATAAAACAGATCCATAGTCCTATGCATCCTCTTTGCCTCTCTACCTTTCACCTCTCATGTTCTCCCTTAGAAGCTTTGCTCAGATGAAGGGAACTGCTGATACTGCTACCACAGTCACTGCTGTTGTGCCGATGCTCCATGTGTTGGAAGAAGCCCCACCACCTCCCTCTTCGCATCTCCCGCTCCCAAAATGACATCTTTTAAAAACGGATCTCGATTGAGATTTTCTAAGAATTCCAAGCAGCTGCAGGGAGAAAAGAAACCCACCTGCCAGTTTTATCTCTCATTAGTCTCTCTTCCCAGGCTTTTTGCAACTTCATAAGCCTTGCTAAGATGACTGTTAACATCAGGAACATTCTCTCTTCTCATATCTATCAGTTCCTTTTCTGTTCAGCTCAGGAACCACCTACTCAAAAGACTTTTTTGACATTTAAAACTGCACAATTTGGGTTCCTACAACCTTGCTAGACATGCAGCACATTTTGCTTCTTCAACATTCTTTTTCAGTCATGATGGCCAACTTCCATGAATAGGACATGCCACCTCCTGCTTCCATGATTACACAAATGGCCTGGCTCTGTGTGATTGCCTTGCCCCTCTCCCTTCTAAAAATAACTTTGTCTTGGCTTTGTATATACTTTTGATTTACTTATCTGTGCACATGATTTACACTCCAGGAGTATCTAAGTTTCCTGAGAGCAAGGACGGTTTTGTCTTTGTATGCTCAGTACCTAGGACAGTGCCCTAAACCCAGCACTGCTTAATAGACATTTGAGGAATTAAAATAACTGACTTCAGTCAAAATGAATTTTAATATTCTCTCCTTCCCCTCAACCTTACATTTCCTCTGAAATCTTTGGATCTCTCCTTTGTTCTCATCACACCTCCTTTACAGACATATTTGTGCATAGGTTGAATCTTACCTGCCTGTAAGCCTCTTGAGAACAGATACTGTTTTGTTTTGTTTTGTTTTTCCCATCTTTGAATCCTCTGAGCTCAGGGCCTGGAACAAAATAAGTACTTAACATCTCTCTATGGCTGTCTGTCTGTCTATCTATCTATCTCTAAATCTACCTATGAATATCTATAGATATTTCTATCTACAACTATCTAACCTTAAGTTAGTGCTGGATTTGGAGACAGAGAAACTAGGTTCAAAACCTGTCTCTTCCATTTATACATGTATGACCTTGGGTAAGTCACTTAGCTTATCTGACTTTCGGTTTCCTCAACTGTAAAATGAGGGGGTCAAGTTAGATGGCCTCTCCGGCCCCTTCCAGCCCTAACACCAAAATCCTATTTGCTTCCAGTCCTCTGCAATTGAAGGAAAAGAATGACAGGAAGTTAGAGAAGGAAGAGTGTGGGAGTTACTCACTAGCCATCAGCCTAGATTCAAGGCCACATGCTGTTAACTGTAGACAATGTAACTTGTTCTTTTCAAATAATTTGACCAGTAACAAAGGGATAACTTCCCCAATATTTGTGTAAAATAGAGCCCACTGTTATTTAATAAAACTTCCTGAAGACCAAACACTTAGATTAAAATGGGAAAGGAAACTGAGAACGGATATAAAGAGTAACTATAGAAGATGAACATAGATAATACTTGTGTTCTTTTTTTCCTTTTCTTTTTTAGGTTATACGTGTGTAGTCATTTTCATATTAGCCATGTTGTGAAAGGAAACAGCCAAAAGATCCTCAAGAACAATAAAGTTAAAAGCATGCTTCAATCTGTATCCAGACAGCAGTCGTTCTCTGGGGATAGATAGCATTTTTCATCATTAAGTCCTTCCGAGTTGTCTTTGATCATTGTACCGCTGAGAATAGCTAAGTCATTTACAGCTTATCATCTTAAAATATTCCTGTTGCTTTGTCCACAGTGCATTTCACTTTGCATCAGTTCATGTAAGTCTTTCCAGCCTTTTCTGAGAGTATTCTGTTCATCATTTCTTATAGTCCAATAGTGTTACATCATAATTGGTTCAGGCATTCCCCAGTTGATGGGCATCCCCTCAATTTCTAATTATTTGTCATCAGAAGAGAGCTGTTATAAATGTTTTTGTACATGTAGGTCCTTTTCCTTTTTGTTTTTTTATCTTTTTTGGATGCAGACCTAATGGTGGTAATGCTAGGTCAAAGGGTATGCAGGCTTTTATGCCCCTTTAGGCAGAGTTCCAAATTGCTCCACAAAATGGTTGAGTCATGTCACTACTCCACTAATGCTGCATTAATGTATTATTTTCCCACCTCCCCTCCGATATTTGTCATTTCCCCTTTCTGTCTTATTAGACAGTCTAATAGGTATGAGGTAGTACTTCAGAATTGTTTTAATTTGCATTTTTCCAATCAGTAGTAAGTTGAAATATTTTTTCCAGAGGGTTATGGATAGCTTTGATAACTTCATCTGAAAACTGTTCATATCTTTTGATCATTTACCAGTTGGGGATGGTTCTATTTTTATGAATTCCAGTTTTCCATATGTTTGAGAAAAAAGGCCTTTATTGGAGGAACTTGCTCCAAATGGTTTTCACGTTCATTACTGTTAGTTGTATTTCCCTCCATCCTATTTGCAACCTCCCCATTTATTCTGCTCTGCTTCTCCTCAGAAGTGCTTTGTTCCTGAGCACCCCCGCTCCCAGTTGGCGCTTGCTTCTATCACCCCATTCTCCTCCTACTTTCCTGTATGGCAAAATAGATTTCCATGCTCAATTAAGTATGTTCTTCTGTCTTTGAGCTACTTCTGATGAGAATAAGATTCAACTCACTCCCCTTCACCTTTCCCATCCTCCTTTCCACTGTGAAAACTTATCTCTTTTATGCTAGTTTACCCCATTCTACCTCTTCCTTTCCGTTTCTTCCAGTGTGTTCCTCTCTCAGCCCCTAATTTTATTGTTTTAGATATCATCCCTTTATATTCAAGTCACACCTGTGCCCTCTGTCTATATACACTCTTTCTAACTGTCCTAATAATAAGAAAGTTCTTATGAGTTACAAATATCTTCCCATGTAGGACTGTAAACTCAATTGTATTTTTAAGGGATCAATTCCTTCTTGAGAGTTTGTACTTCCTTTTCCATTTAGCCAATTCTATTTTTTTAAGGCGATTTTGTTTTCTTCAGTGAATTTTGTGCCTCTTTTACTATTTGGCTTTTCAAGGCATTCTTCTCTCATTGGTTTTTTCTACCTCTTTTAGCATTTGCTATTTGTACCTCTTTTAGTATAGCTATTCTGTTTTTTAAGGCATCATTTTCTTCAGTATTTGTGTGTGTGTGTGTGTGTGTGTGTGTGTGTGTGTGTGTGTGTGTGTGTGTCCTTTACCAAGCTATTAACTCTTTTCTCATGATTTTCTTGCATGGCTCTTATTTCTGTCCCCAATTTTTCCTCTACCTCTCTTACTTGAATTTTAAAATCTTTTTGGAGTTCTTCCGTGGCCTAAGACAAATCCATCCTTTTCTTGAACACTTTGGATGTTAGAGTTTTGACTTTGTTGTCTTCCTCTGAGTGTGTATTTTCATCTTCTTTGTCATCATGGTAACTTTTTTTGGTTGGGATTTTTTCTGGTTTGCTCAGTTTTCCAGTCTATTTATTGACTTTGTTGAAGTGGGGTTCTCCTTCCAAGGTGGAGGGCACACCGCCCCAAGCTTCACATGTTTGTGCAGCTGTTCTCAGAGATACTTCTAGGGAGCTGTTAAGTTTTCAGTTCTTCCAAGGTGGCATGATCTAAGGAGAGGCGTGTTTACTGCTCTTCTGGCCTATGCTCTGATCTTTGAGTGACCACAACCTCTCTTCTGTTCTGGAACTGTGATGAGGATGCCTGCTCCACTGCAGCCACAAGCTTTGGTGTGCTAGTGCACTTCCTTGACCCAGGAGTGTCACTCAGGACTGTGACCCGGATCCAAGTATGGGCAAAGCAACAAAGTCCTGCCTCAGTACTAGCAAACAGACACCTGTGATCTCCTTCTGATCGGTTGTTTGACCCCTTTACCATCAGTGAACAGAGAGTTCTGGAAGCAGCTGCTGCTGATTCAGGGGCTCCCAAAGCCTATTCCTAGTTTGCTGGGGTCAGGGATGTGCTGACGTGTCCTGCACAGGACTGTGCTCCACTTTCTCCCATGTATGACAGACCTTTCTCGCTAACCTTCTAAGTTAATGTTGGCTGGGAAATTACTTTATCCCTATTCTTTTGTAGGTTTCTGCTGCTCCAGGAATTGTTTTATGGCATTATTTAAAGGTTTTCAGAGGTGTTTTAGGAAGATCTCAGGGGATCTTGACCTACAACCAATACTTGTATTGTTAAGAGAAATCTGCCTAGGCAGAGAAATTTTACATTGATATTGCTGAAAAAAACAAAGCCAGATTTGATAGAAGTGTCCTTTTCAGAACTGGCCCCCGAAATAGTCAGGCTGGAGCAGAGCTGTAGCCAAAATGGCCAGAGTTTCTTTCCATGGCACTAAAGTATTTAAGGGGATGTCAGAACTTGCAGCCCCTTAAGCTGTATAAAAACAACTGAGTTTAGCTTCTCCCTAGTTAGAATAATTGAATTGGGTAAACAAAAACGTATCCAGTGGTGAGCTTGAGAGCAGCTGCATTCTAGAGGAATTCTTTTCTAGTCTACCTGCAGCCCCACAGGAACCCAAATAGTTCCAGGGCACACTGGTACTTCTTGCCCAGAATTAAACATGGATGGATAGATTTCTGAATTTTGGGGTAAGGCAGAAGTTAGTGAGGGCTACAAGAGTGTTCAGAAGCTGCTAGTTGGTGCCACAGTAGATAGAGTGGCAGGCCTGGAGTCAGGAAGACTCATCTTTTGGAGTTCGAATTTGAACTCAGACTCTCTTACTGTTCCTGGGCAAGTCACTTCCCCTATTTGCCTCAGTTTCCTCATCTGTAAAACGAGCTGGAGAAAGGAACAGAAAACCACTCCAGTATATTTGCCAAGAAAAGCCCCAAAAGGGGTCACATACAACTGAAAATGACTAAATAATAACAAATAAGAAGGTTGTTACCTAAAAGTATCAGCGAAAACTCACAAGCTTTAATGTATTTTATTTCCTTCTACTGAGGAACGCCTGATGGCAGGATTTTCCTGTCATGTTTAAGGTATTGCTCATGGCTAGAAAACCTAGGGCCATTTTGGTAGACTTCCTCACATTCCCTTTTCAGGAAATTGGGGAAACTGGGGAAACTCTATCCCTGGTATCCCATCTACATACATCCCCTTCAAGCTGAGACTCACTCCCTATACATAAGCACCTCATTCACCATATTGCAGGAGATTTATTAAAAGACAGAAAATGAAACAGATCCTTGAAGGAGAACCCATTAAACCAAAGAAATATATAAATAAGGGTTCTGTGTCTCTCATACCTGAGAATGGGCACATTTTACTTTTCCCAGTCACTCAAACGGGAGGGAGGAATCATTTGCTACAATAATATCACAAATAAACAAAAAAAAAAAAATCATGAGGCCATGTGGCAGAGTGGGTAATGCACAGGACTGGGAGTCAGGAAGTCCCAAGTTCAAATCCTGCCTAAGATGAATGAATGAATGAATAAAAGAATGGGGGGGAAGCATTTATTAAGCACTTCCTACCTGTAAAACACGGTGCTAAGCACTGGGGATACAAATAGGAAAGTATGACAGCCCCTGCTCTCAAATTCTCATTCGAATGAGGAGAGACAAGGCACATAGTTTCAGCTGCAAGTCAGCTGATAGGAAGGTGCCATAGTTCTTAGAGTACAACTATAAATGATACTGATGTCTCTTCTTTAAAGCCATTGCCACTGACAAACTCCTCTATTTTTCATCTCCTCAGTTCCTAGTTAGGCATTACTCTTGGAAACAAGCTGTTAAGGACCCTATTCCCATCCTATCGCATAATAAGTGGAGATCAATTCTCTCTGTTGTCACCTTTTCCTCTTTTCTTTCTCTTTTTTCTCTTCAAAATCAAGTAGCTCCTCTTCTCTTCCCCTTCCTGTCACCAAGGCAGCTAAGTGGTCCCACAGTGCTGAGCCTGGAGTCAGGAAGATTCATCTTCTTGAATTCAAATCTGGCCTCAGATACTTTCTAGCTGTGTGACCCTAGGCAAGTCATTAAACCCTGCTTGCCTCAGTTTTCTCACCTGTAAAATGAGCTGGAGAAGGAAATGGCAAATCAGTCCAGTATCTTTGCCAAGAAAACCCTGTGTGAGATAAAAAGACCCTTACTCAAAATCTTAAATAAATGAAGAGGCTTCTCAATAAGAACCAAAAGAAAAAGATTTACTGCAATTCTCGAGAAAGGGACGTCGCTCCACCAGGTTGGGGAACCTGATGGAAGGAGGCCACTTACAGAAACTGAAGCACAATTTTTATATCCTAAGGCAGAGAATCCCACCTCCCCACTATCCCACCTCTTCATTGGCTGGGAGGCGGGCTCACAATCTAAGTGCGAAATACTAGGCAAACCCCAGGAAATCTTCACCTATCCCAACACAATTACCTCATCTAATATCTAACTTAACTGCAGATGTGGCTTTAGAAAGGAGGGGAGGGGGAGAAGCCGTAACTGGTAGTGTTGATATGGCAAGAGTACAACAAACAAAGGGGAGATCTGAGTAACTTACAGCCCACAGCACTTTCACAAAGAAAGCTGGTAGCTGACCATCCACAAGCCCTGGACACTTGAAACTCAGGTATGCAAGGAGAGAGGCCTTATAGAAGAAAAGTTTTATTTAGAAAATCCAATATTCCCCATATTTTTATTATGAAAAGTCTTCACAATCTCCTCATCTCACTCAACCCCAAATGGCGTCACAGACACGACTGAAACAACTAAATAGCAAAACCTTCTCTGAGTCTCAGTTTCCTCACCAGTAAAAGCAGCATGTTGCACAGGATGATGCCTAAAGACCCTCCCTATTTCCCTAATATTACCAAAAGTAAAACTTGTAGAATCAGAGAACTAGAATTGTCCTTCAGAAACTGTCCAACCCAACCTGAAGCTGAACGACCTCTCAAATATTCCTGACAAGAAGTCATCAAGCCTTTGCTTGAAGTCCTTGCAGTGAGTGCTTAAAGTGACAGGGAGCTCATTACCTCCTAAGGCATCCATTTTACTTGAGCTCTGATGGTTAGAAAGTTTTGCTTACACTGAACTAAAATGTGCCCCCTTGCAAACTTCTACCTATTACTCATAGCATTTCGTCAATGTGAACATAGATAAAAATGTAGACTACAAGCTCCCTCAGGGCATGGAATGTTACATTTTCCCTTTTATATCCCCAGCATCTGGCACATTGGTGCCAAATCAATGTTTTGGGTTGGGTTCTTTGGTTTTGGGGTGGGGTTTGATTGAATGAAGTGCTCAGGACCCAGGATATATCTCTGGGGCACTCTCCTTCCAGAATGGAATTGATGACTCCCCTTTGGGTCCAGAATTCAGCCAGTTCTGAATCTACTTAAAGGTACTCTCACACAGCCCAATAATCTCCCCATCTTGTCTAAGAAACTAGTTAAGAGATGCTAGGTTTGATGCTTTCTGGAAATCTCCGTGCTTTATACTTAACTCAAGTATTCCTCTGCTCTACCAGGCTGATACTCTTGTCCAAAAGGGAGCAGAGGTCAGGTTGTGCCTTTGGTGAAGCCAGGTTGACTCAATGCCGACACTGTTCTCCTTTTTCCAGTCAGTAACACCAGAAGTGACTTCCAACACTTGCTAACTCCTTTCTGATCAGCCCTGATTAATCAGAACCGGCTTGACAAGTTTTTCTGTTTTGCATTCAAAGAATCTCTTTCACCTTCTGTTCACTCCATGCAATCCACCCCAGTCCCACGAAGAGCCCTTTACTTCTGGATCCTCAACTATTTATCTAACACTCTCTAGCCATCCTTCTCTGGCATTTTTCATGTGTGTTTCTTCTTTTTCTCTATCTTCCAAAGGTCACTGAGATCCCTTCCAACTGTCAAATTCTCTGGCTGTCAGGGCAAGTGAAGGGGCAAGGAGGGTAAACAAATGCCTCATTTGTCCATGGCTCCAGCCCTATTTGCAAGACACTGAGTAAACGACACAGAGTGAGTGTGTGTTTGTCTTTTGTTGCGGACGAAGACAATGCCATCAGAGAAATGATGACATGACTTGCACTTGACTTTGTTTTGAGTGAGGGAGGGCTGTGCAGGTCTCACCTTTCCAGCCTCACTTCTCCAGAGCCATCTGAATCCAGTGACCAGATATTCATCAGGATGACTGGAGATGACCCAGGATGAGGCACTTGGGGTTAAGTGACTTGCCCAAGGTCACACTGAAGTGGACATTATTCCTCCCTGGGCCCCTAGGTTGAGAGATATCTGTTAGGTTACTGGGCAGGGTTGGATAACTTGCCTAGTAACAGTTTTTCTGCTGTTAGGCCCCTGTCAAAATGTTATTCCCTTTTGGTTTAATATCTGATGAATTGTTAACAGTCATTTTTTGTTTAGTCCATTTGCATGGTAACCACCTGTGCCCCCGTAATGTTAGACCCCAATTGCCAGGTAACCACTTTCTGCTGAGCCCTCCCCTTCCTGATTGGCTACCTCTCCTGGCACCTCTCCTCTGTTGGGGTCCTTTGCCTAGTAGCACCCTGACAACCACCTTCTGTTTGGGGGTTCTTGCCTAGCAGCAAGCCCTGCTCTTTCTCTGTCAGAACTCTGTTTGTTGTGGAAACTGCAAGGCTGTACCAAGTAGCACTGAAATGCTTAAAATGCACTCACCCACCTCAGTTCGGGGCTGTCTCCTCTGGGTCTCTACATGAGGCAGCTGCTGGCCTGGCTAATAAATGATGCTCCTGAAATTCCTAATTAATTTTGCCTGTGACTTATTAACTCTGTCCATTTCAACACAACTAGTGAGTTTCAAGTGTCTGAGGGGAGATTTGAACTCAGGTCCTCCTGACTCCTGCACTGGTGCTGTATTCACTGTACCACCTAGCTGCCCCGAGTAAATGACTATGGCTTGGTTATAGGACAGAGGTTCATTCAGCTGAAACCACCAAATCTTACTCAGTGGTAACAAAACATTGTGCTGGGTGCTAGGAATATTAAGATAGATAAATCTACTATGTTCTTCAGAAGTTGATTATCTAATTCAGAGAAGGGGAAGAGGGAGAGATGATGCTCAAAGAAGAGGGCTAGATGCCAGGCTATGGAAAAAGTTGAAAAGGAAAAGGTCAGCAGCCTAGAGAAGGCTGCATGGAGGAGGCGGTGATTGAGATGGGTTGGGCAGGTCAGTGAGATAGCTTGGAGAGTGACTCAGTTTAACTGGAAGATAGTACAGGAAGAGTCAGCTAAGTGTTGCACGGGCAGAGCGCTGGGCCTGGAGTCACTAAGACCCGAGTTCAAATGTGGCCTCAAATATTAACTGTGTGACTCTGGGCAAGTCACTTAATCTCAATTTCCTCATCAGTAAAATGAGCTGGAGAAGACAACGGCCAACACTGCAGTATCTTTGCCAAAAAAAATGTCAAATGGTGTGGGAGACTCAGACACAACTGAAACAATCAAACGAAACCTTTACAACGATAATGTACAGGGAGAAGAGTAGATGAGATCCTATCTAGTAGTACCTACTGTGGGATACTTAGATTCAGAGTGGGAAGAAGGGACATCAAGAGTTGTCTAGTTTAAAAGAGGAGTAAAAGGCCAGAAAGGTGAAGGGGTTTGCCCAGAGTCCTAGGATCCTAAGTACAAGAGGCAGAAGGTGATTCCAGAGCTTCAGCCCTTTTCTCTTCTCCCCTTGCCTCCCTCTCCCTTTAATCCCTTTTCTCCTTCCTCTTCTCCTCCCTCTCCCTTTAATCCCTTTTCTCCTTCCTCTTCTCCTCTCTCTCCCTTTAATCCCTTTTCTCCTTCCTCTTCTCCTCTCTCTCCCTTTAATCCCTTTTCTCCTTCCTCCTCTCCTCTGTCTCCCTTTAATCCCTTTTCTCCTTCCTCCTCTCCTCTGTCTCCCTTTAATCCCTTTTCTCCTTCCTCCTCTCCCCTCTCTCCCTTTAATCCCTTTTCTCCTTCCTCTTCTCCTCTCTCTCCCTTTTCTCCTTCCTCCTCTCCTCTCTCTCCCTTTAATCCCCTTTCTCCTTCCTCCTCTCCTCTCTCTCCCTTTAATCCCCTTTCTCCTTCCTCCTCTCCTCTCTCTCCCTTTAATCCCCTTTCTCCTTCCTCCTCTCCCCTCTCTCCCTTTAATCCCTTTTCTCCTTCCTCCTCTCCCCTCTCTCCCTTTAATCCCTTTTCTCCTTCCTCCTCTCCCCTCTCTCCCTTTAATCCCTTTTCTCCTTCCTCCTCTCCTCTCTCTCCCTTTAATCCCTTTTCTCCTTCCTCCTCTCCTCTCTCTCCCTTTAATCCCTTTTCTCCTTCCTCCTCTCCTCCCTCTCCCTTTAATCCCTTTTCTCCTTCCTCCTCTCCTCCCTCTCCCTTTAATCCCTTTTCTCCTTCCTCCTCTCCTCCCTCTCCCTTTAATCCCTTTTCTCCTTCCTCCTCTCCTCTCTCTCCCTTTAATCCCTTTTCTCCTTCCTCCTCTCCTCCCTCTCCCTTTAATCCCTTTTCTCCTTCCTCCTCTCCCCTCTCTCCCTTTAATCCCTTTTCTCCTTCCTCCTCTCCCCTCTCTCCCTTTAATCCCTTTTCTCCTTCCTCTTCTCCTCTCTCTCCCTTTTCTCCTTCCTCCTCTCCTCTCTCTCCCTTTAATCCCTTTTCTCCTTCCTCCTCTCCTCCCTCTCCCTTTAATCCCTTTTCTCCTTCCTCCTCTCCTCCCTCTCCCTTTAATCCCTTTTCTCCTTCCTCCTCTCCTCGCTCTCCCTTTAATCCCTTTTTTCCTTCCTCCTCTCCTCCCTCTCCCTTTAATCCCTTTTCTCCTTCCTCCTCTCCCCTCTCTCCCTTTAATCCCTTTTCTCCTTCCTCTTCTCCTCTCTCTCCCTTTTCTCCTTCCTCCTCTCCCCTCTCTCCCTTTAATCCCTTTTCTCCTTCCTCCTCTCCTCCCTCTCCCTTTAATCCCTTTTCTCCTTCCTCCTCTCCCCTCTCTCCCTTTAATCCCCTTTCTCCTTCCTCCTCTCCTGTCTCCCTTTAATCCCCTTTCTCCTTCCTCCTCTCCCCTCTCTCCCTTTAATCCCTTTTCTCCTTCCTCCTCTCCTCCCTCTCCCTTTAATCCCTTTTCTCCTTCCTCCTCTCCCCTCTCTCCCTTTAATCCCTTTTCTCCTTCCTCCTCTCCCCTCTCTCCCTTTAATCCCTTTTCTCCTTCCTCCTCTCCTCCCTCTCCCTTTAATCCCTTTTCTCCTTCCTCCTCTCCCCTCTCTCCCTTTAATCCCTTTTCTCCTTCCTCTTCTCCTCTCTCTCCCTTTTTTCCTTCCTCTTCTCCTCTCTCTCCCTTTTCTCCTTCCTGCTCTCCTCTCTCTCCCTTTAATCCCTTTTCCCCTTCCTCCTCTCCTCTCTCTCCCAGCGATGCTCCTCAGCGACACCTGGAGCACGTGAGGCATGGGCGTCCTGGGGGCGGAGATGGGGATAGAGGCGGGACAAGACGGGGGGGAGGGGGGGATCGCGTCACGTACGCACGCTGGAGCCGCCAGTGCGCCTGCGCGGACTCGGCGCCTGCGCAGTGCGCCCTGATCCGAGGAAGTGCGAGGATGGTGGCGGCTGAGGGCCCCGGCTCTGGTTCGGGGGAAACTGGTGGGCCCAGATCCCGGGCGGGGACCGGAGGTGGCGGCGGCGGCCCCGAGGAAGAGGAGAAGGAGCGGGAGCCCCGGTGCCCACGGCCGGAGCTCACCAAGCACTCGTACTGGTTCGACCTGTGGCTCTTTCTGCTCTTCGACTTGGTGCTGTTCGTGTTCGTCTACCTGCTGCCGTGGTGAGGGCGGGGCCTGAGGGCTTGCAGGGGCGGGGTAGGAAGGGCGGGGCCTGGCGCGGCCTGAGGGCGGGAGGCCGGGTAGGCCGGTAGGTGCAGGGGGCGGGGCCCAAGTGGTGCAGGGGGCGAGGCGTGGGGACGTGGCTGCGGGGCGGGAGGTCGGATAGGGCGGCAGGGCAGGGGGCGGGGCAGGGGGGGGCGGGAGGTCGGATAGGCCTGTAGGTGCAGGGGGCGGGGCCTGAGAGCGGATAGGCCGGTAGGTGCAAGGGGCGGGGCCTGGGTGGAGGGCAGGAGCGGGGCGGGAGGTCGGCCAGGCCGGTGGGGGGGCGGGGCCTGGGGGCGCGGCTGCGGGGCGGGAGGTCGGATAGGCCGGTAGGTTCGGGGGGCGGGGCCTGGGGGCGTGGCGGCTGGGCGGGAGGTCGGATAGGCTGGTATGTGCAGGGGGCGGGGCCTGGGGGCGGGAGGTCGTCCTGGCCAGCGAGCCCCATCCTGGGGAGCGGGCGCTTGGGTATCGGGACCCCGCCCTGAGCCGCCGGTTCTGTCTCTTCCAGAAGCGCCGAGGCCCGGCTGCCCCGGAGGCCCGCCTGCTGCCCTGCCCCCATCTTCGCCCCGCCCGCCCCCACCCTGGTATCGCAGATAAAGGCTGTGCTGTTTCAGTCGGTGTGTGTCGGTGACGCGCCGCCCCAGGGGGTCCCGGGCACGCGGTCCGGCCCTGCGCCCGTGGGGGCCGCCGCCGGGAGGGGTCGGGGGCGGTGGGACCCTGGGGCAGTCCTGAAGCTCGGGTGTGGGAAGGAGGTTTGGGCCGTGGGGTTGGCGAGGAGGATCCGGGCCGGGCCTTGTCGGGACGGGGGGAGGCTCGTTGGCACTGACATGATGCTGGGCTTGGGGGAGTCCTGGTTCCCCCATTCTGATGGATCTTCTGGACTGGAGAGATCGGTCTGCGTCCCTAAGCGCGTCTGTGACCTTGAGGAAAGAAGCCCCATTTCTCAGCTTGGGTTTATCAGTGGAGTGGGGGTCCAAGGACTGGAGGATGGGGAAACATGACAGCTGAAAAGGGGTCTGAAGGCTGGGTCGGGTTCCCAGAGGAGTCCGTCTGACACGAAGTGTTTACAGCCTCCAGGCTCCAGGGCCCTCCCTTCCAGCTCTTGAATTTACAGAATTAGGCAACAGCCTCAGGTCTGTGCTTACATAGGTCCAAGGCAAGATCCTTTAATAATGAAAAATTATTTTCTGCTTTTAAACTGAATTAAGTATTTCCCAGGAGATAGTGATGTTTTTTTAATTAGAAACTTAAAGACTTCCAATTCAATGATGTGTTGCTTGCCTTCTCATTGAGTAGGGGAGGAACTGGGAAACTCCATTTTATAAATGCCAAAAGTAATTTCTTAAAAGACTTGGATTTACATTGGATCTTGGATGATTAGCAGGAAAACTTTAATGAATATACATTAAGGATTCAGGTATTAAGCAGAGTTTTTTCCCTCTAAATAGAATGACAGAGGTCTCTAAATCTCAACATTAGGTCTTGATTTACTTTCTCAGAAGCCCTCCTCATAAATCTCACCGTCTGTTTTGAGCTGGTCATCCGCTAGGGCTTTCTAATGCAGTTCTCACCTTTGTTAGTTTAAATTCACACACATACCCCAGCCCCCAAATCTTAAACCAACCCACCCCCTCAAGAAAAACATTCAAGGCCTTACGCATGTGAACAGGGAAGAAATGTTAGGATTTTTGCAACATGATTGTTGTGGGAACCAGTTTTTATTAAATTTGAGAAGAATCTCATAGATTCTCTTAACAGTAATGATAATTTAAGTCAGAAGAACCAAACCGGTTTAATAGGTTGCTTAAACTACAGCATACATCTCATTTTGGTGTCTGCTCTTTTTGAATGATGAAGTCACTGTAACAAACCTCCTGTTGTCTTGAATGTTTAAGGGTTGTGTATTATTTGGATTTCTGGGATACTGGGGGCATAAGAATATAAAATGAACCGTCTCCTTTGCCCTCTTTTTAAGATAGTTGAAAAGAGAACCATTTGGTTAATGAAATTATGGGAAATGCTTTCTGTCGAAGCCACTGTTCCTATTTCAGCCTCCTTTGCAGTTTCTCCTCTTACCGTTCTGTTCTTTACTTCATTTCCCTACCATCCCACTGCTGTAGTAAACTGGCCCAGTGGCAGCAGCACTCCTTTCAAAGGTTACCTGCTCTGATGGTTTATAAATGAAGGGGGTGGCACCTGTAATGAATAGAACTGTTATTACTTGGCTGTCAGATCAGTGAAGGACAGCTAGGTGGTTCAGTGGATGGAGTGCTGGCCTGAAGTCAGGAAGATTCATGCTTCTGAGTTCCAATTTGACCTCAGGCGCTTGCTAGCTGTATGACCTGGTTTGCCTCAGTTTCCTCATCTGTTAATGCCAAACCAGTCCAGTGTC
Source organism: Bettongia penicillata ogilbyi (assembly GCA_023548195.1). Taxonomy (NCBI): domain Eukaryota; kingdom Metazoa; phylum Chordata; class Mammalia; order Diprotodontia; family Potoroidae; genus Bettongia; species Bettongia penicillata. The sequence goes on along the minus strand of JAJHZJ010000241.1, from coordinate 414,268 downwards.
TTTACTAAGAAAACCCCAAATGGGGTCAGAGTCTGACACAACTGAAAGACAATTGAACAAATGATCCATTAGGGTCCAGTTGTCCAGCAGTGGACAGTGTGAACTGTTTACATTTCCCATAAAAGCAATTAGACAACCTGTTGTTTTCTTTTAAAGCACTTTCATACATATTAAGAACACAAGTCCACAATTCTAATTTAAAAGTTCTTTACCTTTTAACAATTTTGAACTTGAAGAAAATGATTTCCCAGGAAAATAGAGCATTCTAAAGATAGTTTAAAACCTTTTGTTCGTTACAAGATTTGTTAAACACGTTACAAAAGTTACCATCAAAACTTGATAATCAAATCAAAACACTTATAAAAATAGGCACCCTAGAATCAAAATCAAAAGCTTCAAATGTGCATGATAAGTTAGCAATTAGAAATTGTGCCTGCAAATGGAGTGTACATTCAAATGTAAAAAGTAATGACATTTTCTAGGTATACCACTGCTATGTAATTCAGTAAAGGATGTAAACCAAAGGTTCTAACTAACGGGATGGCACTTCAGGGAACTAAAGGAGTACCTGAAATAACCCATTGGTATTCGATAGTTGGTTTACGTAATGCTGATTAAAGTGCCAGTACCAAAGACATTTCAAATATCTGGAAATCAGGAATGATGTGGAGTTGAAAGCAACAGTCCCTTCTATGCAGACTCTTTTCAAACACATTAATGAATATTTTGAAATATTTGAAATGGGTCTGTTGTTGCTGATGTTACAATTATTCAAGCAGCAAAGTTAAATACATTGTTATTTCAAATAGAATTTTACAAACTTTACACTATTTACAAATGTCAGTACTAAAAGCTAAAACAGCTTTGGATAAAGGATAAAATGCTATTTACCTGGTCTGTTCAAGTATTTCTAAATTGTGTAAGGATATAAACTAATAATCGTTCAGGAAGAATTTCAAACCTTTGAGAAATTTTAGAGTAATAGATGGAAAACAAATGTAAGTCAGGCCAAGATTGGTTAGGAAGCAAATATACAAGCTTTGCAAGTACTTGTTTCCACTCTTACATCAAAGCATAGCAAGATAATATCCCATATTTCAGAATAGTCTCAAATACAATAATTTAAGATGCTTATGATCAGGTGATTAGGAGTAAAGACTGTTTGGCAAATTAAAACATCATTAAATTTAATATAAGAAAACCTAGATAATGACAACTTCCCATTTCAGTTATTTGCAGTAGCACATCTTTTAGTTAACAGGTTTTGTTTTGTTTTTTGTTTTTTTTTTTTTAAGTAGGAATTGAATCATCCCTGGCCATGTGACTGACCAGATAGTGAATTTTCCTAGAAATATTCAGTACTGGTTATTAGCTGTTGTGAAAGATCTATTTTATCTTTGGTAAATACTTGGAATTCTCCAAATTGAGTTTAGCTCCTGTTCTTTTCCCTTCCTGAAGACATTCTGACCATGTGCTTCCTCAGTGCTTCTCTTAAGGTAACAGAAGAAGTGCGGCCTTGACTGCAACTAGAGCGAGGGAAGCAAAAGTGGGTTGTGGGGAAAGGGGGTGAGTTAGCAGGATGGACTGCAGTTTCAGTCTTCTTAGTTCTCAGGTAATAGACAAATTCCAGGCTCTGGGACCAGAACATGACTTCACAGAGCTTTGCATTACATTTGGAAAAACACAGCTTCCTTCCCACTGACTTAGTGCAAAACAACTGGCTTTTTTTCTGTTTAATGGAGAACTGCTCTGGTTTTTATGCAAAGGCTGGCTGGAAAGAGAAGACATCTGCTTTAAAAACATTTGCATAAACCAAAAGAATGCTTCAAAACAACACTTCATTATCACTGAATTCCAACTGACCATCTGAAGAGGGTAAGTTTTCCAAATTTAAGGACAGACAAATCAGTGTGCTGGATGGCCAGTTACTAACTGAAGCTTAGTTCACAATCTGGGGAGAGATTGAGGCAGCCGTGGAAAGTATTCATTGGTAGCTTGCAATAAGGGTCTGGTGCCACTTTCTAGCATTGGTTCTTAGCATCTAAAAACAAAAAAACACCACTTTCAGACTTCACATGAAATTGAGGCAACTATTGCCAGGTATAAATGTGCTAAAGGCTAACACTTGCATATTTTTAGCTTATGTCACTGCAGTAACATTGGTGGCACACCACTCACTGGCTCACTGTGTCTATGCTGCTGCTGAAGAGGTGTTCTCCATAATGAATTTTCAATGAAACACAAAAAATAGATCTCCAGGAGGGAGAGATTACTTCCCTTCTGTTCCTGACTTTGAAAAATAAGTGTCAGAATCACTCACAATTAAGGCTTTTTTCCCTCCCAAATGCTATAAAAGGATAAAATTTACATGTTAATCTTTTTAAGACACTTGAAGGTATAGGTAGTAGACTATCACAGAAGTCAAAAACCAAACAAGACTGGGTAAAACCTCTGGCTTTTTTACCCATGAAAAGTGCTTCCTCATAAGCAAATACTGCTCTGACTAGCCCCACCATGCTCTGCTGGTGAGTTGCATATACGTGGAGCTAATGGCCCTGAGGGCTCCTAGCTGGCTGTACACTAACGGCTGGCTGGTTGGCTTCTGCAGCAGTGTCTGAGGCCTGGATGCATGACACATCCCGAGGAGTCCCACTTCGGGAAGGGTCAGAAGGCTGTGAACACAACCCAACATCCACAAGGAGGAAAAGGTGCAAAGGGCCCCTGGTCAAAGGACACTGAATGCTAAGGGTTGTAGGATTCTACCCTTAACTCCATTCACCCAGACCTCACCACCTGAGTGGTCCATTCCTGTTTCTCCTAAGTGGACTGACTGAGAGGGTCCTCAGAAGACTTTCTCTGGAAATGCTGCTCACGCCAGGCTGAGCCTAGACGTTGGCTGGCTCCAGATCATCATGGAACACAGCTTTCAGCCTCGGTTCAGGTTGGGATAGAGGCTTGTTTCCATGTATGTCACTGCTCTCTGGAAAATACAGCTTGGGTCTGTGGCGGTATTTCAGCCTGTAGGTGTCAGTCATACAGCTGTCCACAGAAAAGTAGGTGGTCAGGGATACTATCCCATGTGACTGTGGCATATCAGGCCATTGTTCTGTTTGGGGAATGCCTTTACTGACCACATCCAGAGAAGTCTGAAGGTCAGTGGAAGGGCTGGATCGAGTCCTGGGTTTGTGCTCGGCAAGCTCTTTCCCTTGGCCTGGTTCCTTCAGTCTTGTTTCTGCCCCTGCCTGGGAAGGGGCACTGATGACGTGCTTCTGAAGGCTTGGAGGCTTAGCTTTCCCCCTCCCTGAGAGTTCCAGCTCAGGGATGAACTCCTTCTCCGACCGGGACACCGCCATGGCTTTCACATACTTCTTTGGAGGCAAAGGAGGTGGCAGATTTTGACAGGCAGTGGGTTCAAGCACCCCACCATTATCGGAGGGGCTGACAGCAGCTTGCTTAGTAGCACTGCACAGCTCCCCCAGATTTTGCTGGGCAAAGGACTCGCCCACTTTGACATGTGTCAGTGACTGTGATGAGAGGAGTCTCTCGTCACTATCAGCTGACTTTGCCAAGGGACAGTGATCGGGGACTTGAAAGGGGACAGATCCTCTAGCTCTGAGCAAAGATGGACTGTTTTTTTCAGGCCTCTCTGAATTAATCCTTTCAGGAAAATGGCATTCATTTGAATTTTCAAGCTGCTTTTCATTTGGTTGGGGGATGTGTTCTCTTGTATCATGGTCCCTGAAGAACTGCGGATTTGATGCCGACAAAAACTTCTCGCTGGTGTCATGCACATGAGGTCTAAAAATAGAAGAGGAAATATTCAATATGAATGGAGGAAGAAGCACTTACACACACACACACACACACTCACACACTTCTTGACAGATTTTTTTTGAGCTATAACCCATATGTCTGATTCTCTAAGACACCATTCACTTAAAATATTTTGCATCACAGTGACAACACAACATTTCTGAGTATTTTTGATCTGAGCCCAAACAAAGATTGTCTAACTGTTTTAAGAAAACATTATAGGACCTTAGACTAAGAGATCCCATCCAGCTCTCTTACTTTACAGATAAGGAAACAGATCTAGGGTGACTCAACAATGTTCCATTATACCTGTCAGCTGTCAGACACAGAAATGTAATCAGTGAAAACAAACTGCAAGTTAATTTGGCATATAAAGGAAGCAACAAGAACAAAAGCCCAGCAGGCAGCCCTGAGTCCACCTCCCTCCTCTCATCCATCCTGGCTATGTGATGCTGGTCAAGTTATTTAACTTGTCAGTGCCTTGGCAACTCTGGGACCCCTGAGCTCCATGGGATGAGGCAGCCCTATCTCCCAGCAGTAAAATGAGAAATAATGAAAAAATTGTAAATCTTCAATGCTAGGGGCTTACAGCTAAGTAGTAAATCCAGTGTTTGAAGAGGTCAGTCTTTATATAGGCAATATTGAACATAAAATCATTAAAGGAAAAAATGAATCCATATGTCCTTAAGAAGCACCTACATGCCAGGCTCTGTGCTGGGCCCTGCAGAGACTACAGAAATACAAAGACCAAAAGAAGCCCCTATCATAAGGAGCTGACATCCTGATGCTTGTCTGGTTTGGGGATCCCCCTCCCCGCCCCATTGACTTGTAATACTGCCTGCTCTTAAAAAAAACAAACCCTGCTTAAACAGAAGCTATGTACTTCCACCAAAGGTGGGGATTCTAACATTTGTGGGGCTATCTGCTACTAGGAAACAATAAAAGGCATTTACAAAAGAACTGCATTCCCTGTAAGATTAAAGAAAAGGAAATTCAACAGTGCAATCACTTAGGATTTATTTCTTAGTATCTCTACCATTACCTCTTCATTAAAGGATTATCTACTTGTAGATGCAAATCTGGGTGGAAATCAGGGGGTCCACAGGCCACTTCTGAAATCTTGATGTTTTCTCTCAAATCTAAAAAACAAAACCCCACCAAATGTTTAAGACTATTCCTCAGAATTTATTCCATTTTTTGGCTGTGAGAGTAATTGTCACTTTCACTGGGAGTCTACACAAGACACTGCAGAATTTCCTTTGTCATTGAGGGGCTGCATGGCGGTGGGCAGAGGATTGGCCAGGCAAGGAGAGCCCCACTTCAAATTGTTCTTGGCTGTAGGCATGATCACCAAGGTTTTCTGTGCCTCAGTTGAAAAACAGCAATCATTTGTAGCACTATTCTAAGAGGGTCATTAGGAGACTCCAATGAAATCTGTATAATAATGGCTAAATCCATTTCCACCACTACCCCCTCTCCCACCAGATCTCTCTGGAGTCTCTATATCCAAATCCAAAGAAGTTGAAAGGGATATCGCAGCTGCCACTAAGACTAAAACACGACAAAAGCAGCCCACAGACTGACAAGTAAGCCTCTCACTTGTCACAGCAGTGCCCATCCCACTTGGGCACAGCTCCCACGGTGAGCATCTTTCCTGATCTCCAGCTTCCAGTGGCCTCTTTGCAACTTCCATACTGGATTCTGTTCTCTGAGGTCAGGCAGTAAAGGGCTAACTCCTCCTTTATCCTAGACCGCCCTTCCAATACTTGGACAGCTGGCATGTCCCCCCACAATCTTCTCTTCTGCAGGCTAAATGTGTCCAGTTCTCTCAATCAGTCCTCATGGGGTTAACCCTCAAGGCCCTCCTTAATGGACTCCAGTTTATTGAGGGCCCTTCTTAAGCCGTGGTGCCCAGAACTGAACACAGTCCTCAGGTAACTCTGATGAGGGCAGAGGACAGTGGGGCTTCCCCTTCCTGTTCCTGTAAGCTCCGCCCCGCTCCATGCAGCCCAAGATGTCATTGGCTGCCATAATATACCGCTGACTCCTGTGGAAGGTTCAGTTCACTACAAACCTACACATGCTCACCTCAAAGCACCTACTTATGAAGTTGGTAAAGACTGATTTCCTCCTGAATTACATTAGATTTGGTCTGACACTAGCTGTAGCCTGTAAAGGGCCTGTTTTTCAGATAAGAGGAGACACAACTATGTCTGAGGGTGGGCCTAATGCTGCTGGGTCTCAAAGTGAGCTTATTAACAAATGGCCACATGGAGCATTAGAATGTTCTGAATACAACAGGTATACTTTTCTTTCTAGTAACGAAATACCCTTTGTACATGTTTTCTAGAATTAAGTGTTTACCACTCCCTGGGAGCTGCCTGCTGAACCTGTCTTCATTGTGTATGATCTGCAGCTGGAAGGAGCCTTAGAGATAATTTACAGAAGAGGAAGTGGAGGCCCAGACTACCAAAGGGACATGCTAAGTCACACAATAATGGATTTAGGATTTGAAGTCAGGTTTCTGACCCAATCCTGAGAACAGGCCTTTGTAAAGGGTTCCCCATTATCCAGGCTGGGCTCAGACAGCCTCCATTTTTAACTGGAGAGGTGTCCAGAAAACCTCAACCTGTGCTCGATTGTGAGGCAGTTGGCCGAGAACAACTGAGCTGCAGCTCCAACAACCAAATCCCAGCTTCCAAACTGCTGACCAGTCCCTGGTGGGTGCTCCTTCGAGACACTGCATATGTATTTGAGAAAATGATGGCTTTGTGTCTGATGCTACACCTCTTATCATACACTCCCCTCTTCTCTACCCAATGACCCCTTCCTTGAAATGGAAATTTGAAAAGCAAAATAAAAAATGTTTCATCAAAACACAATACTGATGAAGTCCAATAATGTTTCCCCACATCCCCAGTTCTCAACCCCATCGAGGAATGGTAGCACATGCTATGGGATTAGCTGTAGATGCTTATGGTTAGTAAGCAAACACTGCACACTCTTAACAATATCACAGAAAGCTTGACTTAGCTGCGCCTCTGTTTCCTGAATCCGTCCAGTGTTTTCAGGGAATCTAGTAATTACAGCTTAGAGCCTAAATATTACTCTGGAAAACTGGATGTTAGAGCCACTTTTGATAAATCCATTTTTTTTCAAAAATTGGATCTTACCTCCCAAATGACCAGTACATTTAGAGAAACCTTTCTGAAAGAATCTTTTGCCACGTTCAAAGAATTATAGCAGAAGGGCGGGAGGGAGAAATGTGAGACGATGTAGGGATCAAGGGAAGAGATATGGAAAGGTGGGAGGGAGGGAGGATTTTTAGTGTCCACAGGCCCAGCACCTCCCTGCTGAGAGTCTGCCTGGCTGCCTCTAGAGGCATGGCCACATTATAAAAAGCCTCATTAGCAGGAAGAGATAATGGTATAGAGATGTAATTAAGTACTAACAGAAATAACCAGTCCAACAAAATAGAACATGTCTTTGGATAATCAGGGAGCCCTAAAGGTCCTGGCCTGTTCTTGGGGCAAGAGGGAGAGGACAGAGGGAAAGGACCCGTCACTGAGACAGTTGGCTTGGACAGGGTGGATAAAGAAAAAGGACCCAGGTTCTATGACCTGCTCATGGAGAAGGGCAAGAGGGCTCACAGGAGGAATGGACAGGTGGGGTATCAAGTCCAAATCTGGAAGAACTAGGACCCAAACTCAGGGGCTGTACCCTCTTCTGCCACCCCTCAACGTCCACCCCAAAGGATAATGGCCATCTCCCAATGCCCACAACTCGTCATCTTCCCTGCCGACTGAGCCCTCAGCCAAAGAGGTAAGATAAGAGGTCATCCCCATTCAGGCCACCAGCAAGGGTCACTGACACCACTCACTCGTGTTCTGAGGAAGAGGCCTAGGGTGGATCCCTTGTGTCTTGAACTACGCTTTGCTAAATGGGGACAAACAAGCAGGACAGTTATTGTCATGCCTCTCTAAGGCTTGCAAACTGTCATAGACTCATGCTTTTGCTACTAGCAAGAAGGGCAAAGGACCACAGACATTTCTCTTCCAGGAAGTATAACAGGCAGCAAGACATGGTACAACTCTCTGCCATAACCAAGGGCCCATCTACAGTCACACTCCCAGAGGCCTAGGTCAAAGGGCTGGGCTAGAGGTTATCAGGGAGAATGAAGCTGCCTACTAAAATCCTGTTTCTTGGACCTAAGCAAGCCGCCTTTGTTCTGGTCACCTTTCCAGACCTTCCCTGCAAACGCTTGCTAGCTGATTCCCCTTCAGCTCCCTATAAAACCCAGGGCCCTGCTCTGGGAACTGGTCCTGTCCTCACTGCACCCCTTACCCACTTTTGTTTCTGCCCGAGGGTTATATAGAAGCTGCAGGGGCAATTTTCAGCTCCATATCCCTCAATATACTGGCTTCATATACTTGGCAATTGTGCAACCCTGGGGCAAATCACTTGGTCTCTGTCTGCCTGTTTTCTCATGTGTAAAATGGGGGCAATAATAGGGCCTACTCTCCCAGGATTGCTGCAAGGGTAAAATGAGGTATCTGTAAGATGGCCAAGTGTAACTATGGTAATCCCCTCCACTAATCCCAAGAGTTACTACTTCATGGGAATCAGGAAAACAGGCTCTTTTCCTGGCTGAGTTCACAATGTCCCACACCAATGTTTGACTTTCTGCAAAAACAGCGTAACACACACTGGTATCATATAAACAAAAGGCCCCCAAGCACCACAGTGTACCTCCCCTTCTGGACAATGGAGTGGAATGGTTCTAATGTCCTAGCAAAAACATTAAAATAGTATTCTACCTTGTATTTTGTTTGTTTGCTCTTCAGTACATAAACAACCAGCTTCAAACAGTGTATCCCATTCAGAGGTAGTGCCACTCACTGCTCCCACCAATCCTGGGGAGGGTTTCTAGGCAGCACAAACAGCTAAGGGTCTTTACTGGCGTCCTCTGGAGGGGCCTCGAGGCCAGCTGGTCACATCTCCCCATTTCACAGAGGAGGAAACAGAAGCCCAGGGTGGTGGGAGACTTGCCTAGGGTCACACATAGAAGAATGTTGGCGGGGAGGGAGTAGGAGGAACCCAGGACCCAAAGCTCTTTTACTAAAGTTAAAGGAGAACAAACAGCCTCTGAACAAAATCTGAGATCCAAACACTTCAATAGAAATGGGAAAGATGGGGCCACTGACCTTCACTCACAGCCACAGTGAGACAGCATGACAACATCCCTTCCTAGCCCCAAGCTACGAGTGCTTACGCAACAACAGGACCATTCAAGATGGGGATAAGACCAAGAAAAAGTTAGAACTGATGTTAGCATCCATCTCAAAAAGCACCATGGGGATGGACCTGAGAGAACCGTGCTTAGAGAATGACATCCCTCCTAAGCCTTGGACACTCTGTTCAGTGACCACACTAAGTGGCTTCTCTCGTGGATAAAATCACAGGAGATGCAGTCGGGGTGCAGGTCAAGCCAGGAGAATGCCAAGGACATGGGGAAATGCCAGTTTTCCTTTACCATGATTTAAACTTCCTTCTAGTATTCTGAGTGAATAAGAAACATGTTTTTTCTTTAGATCCCAACAGAGCCTCCCCCTCATAAAGAACACCCTGCTTCTCACACTGAGCCAGGACTACTGGCATCCATAAACTCTCGTGTAAAAATGTGAGTGTATGAAATAGGCATTTGACAATCTCTTCAAACCAGACTTTGTCTTTCCTTACTAGCTGCCAACCAAGCACCGTGAATCAACTCACAGTCTGAGAGCCCAAAAGAGCTGTTTACATACACTTTGAGAAATGAAACCAAACCATGTGAGGTTTCAGATAAACTCAGTTTATCTCTGCCTTTGTACACATCACTACTACCGAACACAAGGCTACAAGACCTACACTAATCTTACGAAGCAGAGCAGCATCCATGGGAGCTTCACACGGATGGGCAGCAGGAGGCAGCAGAACCTTAAAAAGTATATGCTCCTGCAGCTCGCTGATGCCAGGATTTCGACAAACTTAAAAATAGATGTGTTATTTTTCTCTTCTGCTGACACAGACATACATGCATGCATGGCTAACAACACAGACTGGAGTCTTTGCTGGGAATTTTGGCTCTGGGTGCAAAACTAGAGATGGCAGATTTTAACACCAAAACAGCAAAACAGAGCATAACAAGCTGAAACGATAAAGTCATGAAAAATCTGATTTGGCATCCAAGAGAAAAAAGCCAAATCCTCAAATGTTCTGTTCACAAAGTTATCTGAGTAGCCAAGTGTGCTGGGAACAGAATGCAGGAGTAACACGGCACACTGGCCACATGTAATGTGTTCTTGTAACATTTTTAATTATATACTTTAGGCAAAAACTTACAGAAAGGTGAACACACAAAGGATTTCAAAAGGCAAAGTACTTAAGAAAATTCTGAAGCTGTGACTGCTCCTTATATTTCTGACTAAGGTTGCCAGTTTTGAAAAGGAGAAATGGATAGATGATTATTTTAAAAGCTACAATGTAAAACATAACAAACTTAAGGACTCTCAAAAAAGAGTGATCTCTTTTTTTAATTTTCATTTTGACACCTAAGAACTGGCTGTGTGAATAAGAAAATAGACTTTTGGGACATTTAAAAATCATAAAAGTGTGTTGAGTCTTAAAATGATAGAGCATTTCAGGGTATCTTCAAACATGCCGCCTTTCAACATCTTTAAAGGCTGCTAGGGAAAAGTGGCCAGTGCCTATTATTTTTACTTTTCTTTATATAGTTCAATGTTTGTGTTGACAGTTACTAAGTTTAGAGTATATTTTTAAAAAGAAAATAATACAATTATTCACTAGGCATGGCTACTCTGTCTCCTCCCCAGATTCTCCATGGCCTTTCCCCTCTAATCCATCCTTCATGGTGCCATCCCAGGCTATCCCATCATCCTGATGCACAGTACTGGACTGGGCTCAAAGACTTGCCATGGCTTGCAATCGACTACTTCCTAAGTGAAACGCTAATGCCTTTGTGTGGCCACCACAGGGTACACCCTTCACTGGCCTAATGGCCAGACTTCACTACTCATTGTCCACGGCACGGTTCGGTCCTTTCAGACTCTTCCCCTGCTTGCCTCATTCCACTCCTTACCCCACTTAAAGCTGATCTCAAGTATGACTTTAAGAAGCCACCATGCCAGCTCCTCTACATTCTACCTAGCAAAATCTGCACTACCCAAGGACACCCAGCTTGGCAGGGCTATCCATGCCATGTGGGGTAGCTCCAACGGTCAGCAAAGGGTTATCATCCTATTCCCTCCTGACCCAGTGGCTTCTTTGTAACTTGCCCATATTAATCTTGGCTGCTCTTCTGGGGAAACATCCTTCAAACAAAGATGGCTCATGTGCTCTTCCTGATGCTAAATGAATACCAGGTTGCCTTTCAACAGAGAAGGGCAGAGTCTTTTCAAACATCAACCCCAGCCTCTCCCCAAGCTTTGCTCCACGCTGAGGACAATTTCGTGCCTATGTATTTTAGGACTCTGAGACTGAGAAGACAGAGGCCCAAAGCTGGTGAACTGGGAGTTCAGAGGTCTGAGGAGGGCTTCTCTTGGGTAATATCCATCCTGCTCAAAGATATCAGCGATGCAAATGCACTGGAACTAATAATAATCACTAGCCTTGGACAGGGCGCTTGAGAGTTTGGGAAGCACTTAATATGCATTGTCTCACTTGATCTTCACTGCCACCTTGGGAGGCAGATGCTATCATCCACATATTACATTTGAGGAAACTGAGGCAGACAGAGGATAAGACTTGTCCAGGGTCACAAGGCCTGTAAGTGTCTGAGGTTGGATTTGAATTCAGGTCTTCCTGACTCCAGGCTCAGCATTCCATCCACTGGGCCACCCAGCTGCCTGCCTTTCTGCTCCTTTTTCACATCCCTTACCTCATCTGAAGTTCAACAGCCACACTGTGATGCTGCCACAGCAGATGTAATGCCCAGACCAAGCTGCTGGCCACATCAGGTGAGACCACCAGAACTTAGGCATCCTGCCTCTTAACAAGCAGACATGTTTTCTGTCTCAGAGCAAAAGCTGTTCCTCACCTGCTGGAGTCTCCTATACTGCCCCCACCTCCAGACCAGTCAGGGTTCTTATGAGGAATCCAGAGGGAGAAGACACAGGCAGCAGGACACTGTTCCTCACCATGGGAGAAAGGCCCTGCTGCTAGTCCTGGCCAGGCCAGGCTGAGGCAGAACTCTCTGGACAAGCTTATATTCACATGAATCTGACATGATTCCTATCTATTAAAATACTGTTAATCACTAATGGTTTTTGTTTGTCCTGGGTCTTAGGAATATGCAGACAATGAAACAAGGAACTGACTTTCTAACAAGGACCTTTCTATGAAGGTCCAGAATGTACCGGGAGCAGCGAGCCAGGGATGGAGGGAGGCCACTGTGGGGGAAGGTGTAGTGGAAAATGGAGCTAAGCAGATCCTTCCTGATACAGGAGAAAGCCAGGGCACAGGTGTGGTGATGGAACATCCAGTGTGAGCAACAGAGAGAAAGCTGGCTTCATAAGCAAAGAAGATGGGGGAGAAGATGCCTGCTGAGGCTGGAAGGATAGGCTGGGGTCAGTCTGTGAAGGGCTGTAAACACCAAACAGAGGTGTTTCTCTTCTGTCTCAGGTACCCCAGGGAACCCCTGGAGTCTCCAGAGTCACAAAGTCAGGTCTGTGCCTCAGGAAGACCATGGAGCCTGGAATGGGGGCAGCCCTAAACCAAGAAGAGCAGCAGCAAGGTCTGACCAAGGCTAAGGGTCCAGGCCACTGCATGGATGGGGATGGGCCCAACAGAATAGAGAAGCTTAGAGGAGGGTAGGCAAGATGAGCCCTGTGGTGGACTTGCTGAGGTGGTTTCCTCAAGGATATTCACTGAAGCCAACAGGAGATTGGAGAGGAAGGGGATCCACCTTGTTGGCAAACCCTGACTAAATAAAGAACAATTTCAATCACAAATTCCCATGTCCAATTTGGAAGCAACAGGAGGGGCCACCAGGCACCATTGAGGGGCCTCCAAAAAAGCAGGAGCATCCTTAACACATAGTATAGTAATATACTGTATAGTATACTTATCTGTATAGTAATAGAGGAGCCATGGTGGGGGGAGCTGAGGCACCATCATCTCTACTTGGAGGCCAACTGGCAAGCCTGTAGCACCATCCTGTTCTCCCCCACCTCCTCCCCATCTCCAGCTGCCTGGAATAAATATCCTCTAATAATTCCCTTTGGGACATGTGACTCATGCACCCCCTCTCGAGGGCAGATACTGGGTTACCACATAATTACTCATTAGGGGGCATTTGCTACCAAAGATAGGAATGGAAATCGGTAAGAGAAACTGACCTACTCCTAGAACTCACCTACAGCCCTATTCTGAAAGCGGTAGCAGGTGGCCCTCCTTTAAGAATGAACAGTGCAGTGCCCAGCAGGTTTAGATAAAGAAAGCACTGTGCCCTAGACCAGCCAGGGACCTTCAGCATCAGTTAGGCTTCCCCACACAAGGCAAATGAAGAAGGAAGGCAAACTTAGGTGCAGAAAATGGCAGGAGCAAAGACACAAAGCTGTAAGGGAACCGACGGAAGCATCTCAGGGACTAGATCTGAGGGTCCCCTTTGAAAAGCAAAAGAAAATAGGGCCAGTCTGGAGAGACTGAATGCCAAGCTGAAGGACTGAGACTGAAGAGAGGGACACCCTTAGGAGGCTGAAGCGGGGAGATCTGAACAAGTCCTGCAGTAGAGGCCTTGAAGTCCCTCCCCTCATTGTGCAGGGCATGTTTAGCCCACAAATTCTGTTCTAGCAAAATGTGCTGAATGAAAAAAAAGAAACAAACCCAGACTCAGCAAAAAGAATTTTTAAAGAAAAGAATAAAGAAAATTCAAAACTACAGCCCAGAGTCATGTTATGATTATCAGGATTCCTTTCAGCTCCCCTCCCTGAGGCCGAGCTCTCCACGACCCCACCCTGCCCCAGCCGGTAGGCCCAAGCCTTCCCTCCCCTCTCCACGCTCTGGCTACCTCTTTCTCCTCCTTAAGGAGCACCCACCGCAGCATGGGCACCCTTCCTTGTGGTCTCCTCAGCTCCTCCCCTAGCAGACTACGAGTTCCAAGAGGGCAAGGCTGGCATCCCTGGCTGCTGGAATAGGGCCTGGCCCACAGTAAGCCCTGAATAAAACAGCCTCGTTACCTGTCCTTCCAAATACACTTCTGAGTACAGTCCAATCATTTCTGAACCCCTCACATTTTTAAAGCCTCTTCTATCTTGTAAAAATAAAAGAGCATCCCTCTGGACAATGCAATGGGCTTATTCCCATTTGTAAAATGCAAAAATCACATTCCAAAGTTAAAACCAGCTGTGTTATATAATAGGTGCATGGACAGTTAGTTCACAGTTGAATTACCTAAGCTTCCTCACTTTTAAGAAATAACAACTGCAGTTAAACAGGCTACAAAGTGATCGCGGGGAGGAGGCGGCCAAGCTTCCATGTTACCTTCCTGTTTCTCACAGTGAAAAACGGGGCGCAAATCCTGGGGTTAGCAAGCCTGAGAGTTACTTGGTACAATCTCTTCCTTACCAAAACCTTGATGTCCAGCTACACAAGTATAGCTACTTCAGCAGGTGCTGCAGAAAAACACATCAACACCTAATATTGACAAAGCATCTATATTTAGACAGGAAGGTGTCCTTCGATGGCAGAAGAAAAAGAACACTTCTGAAAGACTCATCTGGGATCTTAGGCATGAAACTTACACTGCAGAGAAACAGCTAGCAGAAACACTCATTTAAAAATATGATTCTCAAGGCAAGGACAGCCAGAATCATGGTAGGCTTAGGATTTATAATTAAACAGTCATCCTCAGATGCTTTCCTGGGGCACTCATAGAGGTGAGCTGGGGTGGTGGGGTGCAAGCCTGAGCAGGTCCTAGGCCAAACTGGAGAGCCCATGACTGACCCAGTGATGGTTTCTACGTCTGTTACCTATCAAACAATGTATTTAGCACAAGAAACAGCCTATGCCCATCAAAATTTTGACAGGAAGTGTCAGGACAATTCTCATCCAAGGACCAGCCTCACTAAGTTCAAAGATGTCCACATGTGGGCTAGCTGCCAAAGGCTGCCGTATTTTGGCCACGGCAACTCTAGAAGACTCTATTAAGCTATGGAGGAGCTACAGTTGGCATCAGCAGAGGGCAACGCTGCACTACAATTTATTAGGTTAACACAACTGCTGGAAATTACACTCAGAGTTTGTAGAGGGGCCTGAGTGTAGACAGTTTTAAAATACAAATAAAGAAAACTGCTGTAGAGTAATGCATTTTTACCAGCACCCAAAGCCTTGTGTGCCTCTCTTTATGACGACCAGGAGACAGATAATGCCTTGTAGCTGGGAGGGAGCTATGACCGTTATTCAAACTCACTGGCTTCTGAGGTGATTTCTGGCCAACCTTTTTAACTATTTCCTTTGGTTATCAGCAAAAGAAACAATTATCAGCCCTTACAAGAACCCGGGATGCATTTTAATGTAGGAAAAGAAGTTACTTTCTTTCATGTAAATGTGTCCTCTCAATATTACACCATCTGATGAAAACAAAATAAAGGCTCCATCATTTTCAGTGATCTATGAGCATCCACAGCCCTGGAAACAAAGTCCAGCACTTGGGTTTTTTCCGAAGTCTAAACAAATACACTTATTTTTCATTCTGAATGAAGAATAACTAAAAGAAAAAAGGAAAACTAGAGAAGGAATGAATGTTCTCTGGAGAAAAAAAATAGGTCTTACATTTGTATTTAAAAAATGAACTGAACCAAGTAAAGTGTTTTTGTGAATTAGGGCTGACACTATCTAAGGGGCTGAAGGATGGGTAAAGGCTGATGTGCTCTGGGCCCTGGGACAGGAAGATTCTCAAAGGCTGCCATTTTAATCATCTGTTTCCTCTGCCTCGACTTCCCTCCCTCATGAGTGCATGAGAAGCTGGCAGCACCAGCATGCTGCCTGCTTCTATGGCAGAAAGCCCATTCAAAGCTGACGCCTGATGTGTGGGACAACTCCAATACTGCAAGTGCAGGAATGAGCCTTTCCCATCACTAGTAAGAGCTAACCCCCCTCCTATGAGCCCATTCAGAACACTTAACTAGGGTGTCTAGTGAGTAACTGAGTACCCCAGGAATTGCCCTGGCTGAGGATCTTCACACATGTGTAGAATGTTTGAGCTAGAATAGCCTTCCATCTAGTTCATGCCTTTCATTTGATAGATGAGTAAATGAAATTCCTCATCTGGTGAATGGCAGCACCTGGTCTACCCTCCCTCCCCCCAGTCTCCTAATTCCCAGTTTAAGACTCTCTCAGCCACTTTCCCACATGTGACCCTGTGGTTTTCCTGACTGCGAGACTGGATAAGGCAGCCAGCTCCCTTCCCACCGAGACATCAAGAGTAGGGACTTTCTCTTACGCAAACAAGGTGGAATCTCTTGCTTTCGTTAAATACAAAGTAAGTTATTTCCTCTCTCCCAACTACTTACAATCATGGTTTTGGATCTTTAAAGACATGTCAAAAACACACTTATCAATACTCCAAAAGTTTCAGCAATCATGCAAAAGAACCTAAGAAAGGAGGGTAGAAATCTTAATACTGCTCTCATCCTGAATGTTCCAAATGAAGTCAAAAATACTGTAAAAACCAGAGTGCCCCAAGAAAAGAATATTAATTTCCTTTTAGGCACACAGATTTCAGGAAAATAAGATAAACCAACTTTTTATAAGATGAAACAAATTATTCACAGGTTGCATCTAAATTGAAATGTCTGAAGAAATAAAAAGAAAACGCTCCGACCTTATAAGAATATAAATTCCATCTCCTATACTAGCCCTCTGAGGCAGCTAGCAGCTGAGGCAGTGCACAGAGCCCTTGGCTGTGAGTGAGGAAGACTCGGTTCATCTGCCTCAAACACTGTGAGTGACCCTGAGCAACTCACTTCTCTTTGCCTCAGTTTCCTCAAATGTAAAATGAGGATAATAATAGCACCTGCCTCGCAAGGTCATTGGAGGGATCAAGTGAGATGATACTTATAAAAGGCACACAGCAGGCACTTCATAAATGCTCATGCTCATTGTGGCATGAAGATGACCCTCAGCTCCTGAGCCAGGCCAGGCTGTGAGGATGGGCCGAGCACCCAACTGCCATCTGGCCACCTGGAGACTCCTCACCAGGCAGCGGAGGCCCAGCAAACCTGAAGAACGAGCATCAACGTCACACTCGATTTTTATGCTACTAATAAATACGATTCCTACCTCCTAGATGGTCTTTATACGGTCGGGAATTATGCTGCCAAGTGTCTGCATTCAGTTTACTTGACTGAATCTGGTTACTGTAAAAAACAAAACAAAACATCTGGCTTTAAAAAGAACATGAATTCGTTAAGACATTCTTTTACTCAGGTTACTTTCGTTCTTCAGATCTTTCTTAACAATATTCCTGGGGGTGGCTCGGTGGTGCAGTGAATAGAGCCCCTGTGCAGGAGGCAGGAGGACCTGAGTTCAAATGTCACCTCAGACACTTGACACTCACTAGCTGTGTGTCCTTGGGCAAGTCACTTAATCCCAATTGCCTCATCCTGGGTCATCTCCAGTCATCCTGATGAATATCTGGTCCCTGGATTCAGATGGCTCTGGAGGAGAAGTGAGGCTGGTGACCTGCACAGCCTTCCCTCACTCAAAACAAAACAAAGTCAAGTGCAAGTCATGTCATCATTTCTCTGATGGCATGGTCATCTTTGGCAACGAAGGATGAACATACAATAATATTCCCAATAAAGGGAATTATATGACTCAGTTTTTACACTGTTCGTGGTGGATTACTCTGATTACTACAGAACTAACATGTATGAAGAAGATGGAAAGCAAACTGCCATGGCAAACATTTTAATAAAATGTGAAGGCGTTAAAATTGGATTCCTCTCCTGGACCAGGATGATATGAACTTTCTCCTTCAAGAAATGGACTTTGGAATTCTATTCCTTAAGATTTCTGAACATGCACCGTAGACAAAGAGACGTGGCTCAGACATTACCTTTTAACAGAGAGCCGCGCTTTCTTCTGCGGATCTAGCACATCCTGGAACACCAGGGCCATGAGGAATAACCACATCTACTCGGCCCTCAGCTGCACCAGAAACATTCACCTTTTTCTTATAAACAACCAAAAAGGACTCAAAACAAACACTTGGCAGAATCCCTGGCATTTGTAATAGGATCAAATATAGAAAGACTGAATCTGGGGCCAATATTTTCCTTTGAACTGTGACCTAACAAAGAGATCATGTGACGGCTAATTTCGATAAAGCAATAGAAACGTGTGGCTAAAATGACCCTTGACTGGTTAAAATGGACTTCCTCTTCCTAAGTAGTTTCCCTTCCATTATTTCAGTCCTCCCCAAACAAGATCTCTCCCACAAGCCCTTCACTGAGGTCCCAAGGCCCTGGCTGTGGCATGAGTGACCCTGGGCTCTCCAAGGGTCTACCAGCAGAGGGTAAGTTCTATGGTGTATGGTGCCAGAAAGGCTTTGAGCACCGGCCCAGAGAACTTCCTGGGTCTACAACTGAAACTGGCACTCTATCCAGGACAAAGAAAAATGCCCATGAGTCCTGAATCCTATGGGACCCTCTTGTGCGCCTGCAGGGATGGTGGCAGAGGGGCACCTTTCACCATTAACATAACTGCTAGTACCAGGCCAATGAGTGATGAGCTACTGGAGACAGAACCTTATCAATCCTGATATCTAGGATCAGAAGAGAAGCATTGCAGAGACGTCCTCAGAAAAGCAAGTGAACTGGGGATGTCTCCAAATTAGGCATAACAGGTAGATGGGCAGCCTGTGGGTTGCATTAGTGACCAGGAGATGCTCAGAGACCCAGAGGAAGACCCTCAGCACAATGTATCCAAGACCAATGGGAGGACAAGGACGAATGGTGCCCAGTTATGGATGGGCTATCTGGGAGCCAGCAAGCACACTGATGGGATGACAGTCAAGGGCTGAAATCAAGGCAATCCTGAACGAGAATGACAGAAGCATTCTGCCACCAGTCCAACTGGGCTGACAGATTGTTTCCGTGGGAAGCATGTCCCCACTCCCACGCAGTGAGGCAGGTCATGCAGATGACACATGACATAGAAATGTGTTTCAATACAAGGAACCAAGAGGGCGAATCCCTGACTGCTGCGCTAAGGCACGCTAGTTCTCTCACTTAGGAAGCCAGTTCACTTCTGTTGTTTAAAACCCTGGAAAAAGTCCCACGATCTTCAATATTACTAAGAAATCGGTCACAGAGTTCACATTATTGAAACAAATCAGAAATGATGCATTGCTGGTGTGCAGTTATTAAGCCGCATTGATCCTAGCCAGCCTGCTGCTGGCATTTCACAGACTGGCTGTACAAAACAAACACAAGGAGAAAGTTAAGCACTGCTCCGACACCCACAAAATCCAACACCAACCGCAGCAGAGATGCTAGCAAAATGAAGTAAAACACAGGGTGAATCTTCTTCATGATGAACTTTCAGCTTTTAGATCATGTAGCTGAGTGATGCGTTCATGGGCTACTGAAATGAAAGCTTTATGAATCTCATCTATAGGTAAGAAAAGAGGTTTGACGATATTTACAGATTTGCCGGCTGGTCCTAAACACAGACATCTTGACTTTTAATCCTGAGCTAGACAGATGTCCCTTCCACATCATGGGGGGTTAGGTGTGCAGCCGCACAATCACCAGAGGAAGTCTGAATTGCTTCCTTTTCTTCTGTGGGATGTTTCCAGTACCTTATTGTAAAATTTGGGTTAAGTGTCTGGTCTGTGGATCTGCAGGCCTTCACATGTCATCTACAGCTTCCACAAAACTCCAAAAAAATTCCCACTCACTTTCTTATGCTGACCCATGATATAGTGAAACCACGATGGAGAAAGGTACAATGTGGAAGGGAGAACTGTATTATTTATTATTATTACCTCAAAATTTGGATAAATGCTTCAGAATATGATAAAAGCACAGACCTACAATTTCTTTAAGAAATATGAATTTGTATTTCTATATAAACATTTGCTGTTTAAGCCAACTACAATGGCTTCCTCTGAGTCATGCATATTACCTGCCAGGCCGTGTTTCTCTCGTGCCATTGGGGTTCATGGTACTGTTGCCTTCCAGGAGCGGGGAGTCCAAGCTGGCCGAGCCATTGCTGACCCGATCGCTGCTTTCGTAGCCTGACTCGGTCCTCTGCATCTGCCCACCCTCGCTGGGAACCTTGGTCTCCATGAGGCCTTTCCCTTTCTCGGGTCCTTTCCCTGTAGAATCCAGGGAACTTCTGCTTCCAGTCTCCTGCTTTCCTTCATCTTCATATATGGTCATCAAGCCTTTCTGCTTGGATAACTCTTTGGGCCAATTGTTACCTCTCTGATCTTGGCCGTGTTTGGATTTACCGTTTGCTTTGTGCCGTGGAGCAGCGTGCCTCTTCTCAGCATCGCTGAAAACGCTGTCCACATTCAGCGTCTCTCTCATTGGTTTCCAGCTTCGGGCCCGACTGCGGCTGCTGCTACTGCTACAGGTGCTGCCCCTGTCCCGAGAGTCTTGGCTGCTGTCTGTGTCATATCCAGTGGCATTCTCACTTTTCCCTTTACTGGTGAACTTCTCTCCTGAAACAAGCAGCTGGGGTTTGACTGAACTTGGCACCTGTGCAGAGGTCCGGATCTGGGGCATGGGTCGCTCATGGCGAGAAGACCCTCTCCCTTGGCTAGAAGATGCAGGCTGGCTGCCATGCTGCCGAAATCCATTTGCTGAGGCAGTGAGGGGTGCCCCAGATTTGGAATGAGACAGGTCTTCACTCAACAAATCTGAAAATGAAGTAAATGCACTGAGCCTTGGACAGTCACTTTTTAACACATGAATTGAGTGTGCTGCCTGCTGTGAGAAGGAGCAGTCAACCACAGACACCCCTAAGTCTGATGCTGGGATGTCTGGCTATGGAGGGAGGGGGAGAGAGGGGCCTCTACTGAGAGCACCTCAGTTTACCTGATGGGGCTTCTAAAGCAGGCTGAGACACAGGAATCACAACCAAAATGAGACCCAGAGCAAGGAATGGTGTCCTAAAGCATCTGCTACAGCCCTGGGCACTCACCTCGGGGTCTTGCCGGCTCTCTCCTCTGTTCCCTCTCCAGTTCTCTTCTTTGGGAGGAGAGGAAGTTTTTCTGCTCAGCTACTCTTTGGGCGCATTCTCTGGAAATGTCCTTGAGCCTGTCCCTCTGGTCACTGTGACTAAGTTTAACTGGAAAAAGAACCATTCTCATCATGAAGGAGGATATGGATTTCCTGAGCAACTGGAAAAACTTGGGAAAATTTTAACATTGAAATATTGAACACAAATATATACCCCAAGAGCACAAGGATGTCATTTACTGTCTTATAACAAAAAAATCTCAAGATGTCAGAGTTAGAGATGGTCCAGTGTGTGCCTCTGAAGCCAGCACCTGGAATGAGTGTGGTCTAAAGCAAAAAATGTGATTATCTTACAAGGAATATCCTCAGAAGATAAAAAAGCTACACCAAATGTTAATGGAGAATTGTTCCAGTGTCAAAAAAGAAAAAAACAACTTTAGGCACCAGGTATTAAAAATGTGAAGGAAAAAAATTATTGGAGACTTTTATGCAAAGATACTGTTGAAATGTGGCTCTTATCTTTGGCAAGACTAACCATTCTGGAGGCCAAATATGCATAATAAAGTATTTAAAAGCTATGTTTATGGCAAAATCAAGGGGAACAGTGTCATGCTTGGGGTTTTGGGTTTCCCCACCAAAATGAAATACAGTCCCTTTCATCTGTTTCACTTGAAACTGAAGTCACACACATGACAATCCTGATTAAAACTGACTGTGGAATCAGACAGTCAAGTGGAATCAGAAAGCCAAGTCTGATTGTATTAAGAATCTGGTCAAGCACAAATAACGGCTCTGACACACCTCTCACACCTCTGTTCCCCACAGCACTGACCAGTGCCCCACTTATCAGGAGATTCCACATTACAATGCAGTCCAGCTCAAACTCAATAAAAACTCCTGGTTACTGAACCACTAGGGGGAGGCGGACACATGCAGAAGACCTCCCCCATTCCAGAGAGGGTGGGGTGGGACCCCTCTCTGCTGCTCATTCTCTGGGGTCTGTGGGCACATCTCCCCCCACCCCCCACCATCTCCTCCTCTTGAAGCAAGATGAGATGACCTCAGAGCTCCCTTCCAGCTCCAAGTCTCAGACCCAAGAGTGTATGAAAAGACACGGACAAGAAGTGAACAGGAGGAGACAGTCAGGGTGGAGTGCTCTGAGTGGGATGCTGCCATCACAGACAGCACGAGTCCACTAAATTATGTCATAGGCTCAATCAGATTACAGGGTGTGAAGACCCACTTGACCTTGTAAAATGCTGACTTTATAGTTCAAACAATATTGCTGAATGAAAAATGAGCCATAAGAATAACACATACATTAAAATATAACTAGACTTATATAACTATAAACACTGAGCCGTGCACTTTGCTGGTGCGAGACAACACTAGCTAAGCACCTGTTTATGTACATAAGGAAGTTGGGCCTACGCTAGGAACCATGGGGTGTGTGAAAGAGTTGGGCTGAATTCCAAATTTAAAAGTGACACTTTACACACATGCACACACGCGCACACACACACACGCATGTATACACAGAGGCGTGCACACACCCATACCTGGTCCTTTCCCACCACTTGCCAGGGCAGGGCCACGAGTCAAACCAACAGTGTCATCGACGTGCAATTTCTGATTGCTTCTCTGCTTTGCCTGATGCCCATAGCCATCTTCTTTGGTACTCTCTGGTTTATGAGTAGTGGACCTTTCAAAACCTTTGAAAGAGAAACACTGAAGTTTTTAAAGATGGAATCTGTCTCTGTTAACTAGTAACTAAAAAAGAATTATTTTCTGGGCATTCTTCACATTAGCCTCTACTTCTAAAAGATTCCCCGTCCTCCCCCTTCCCAGCGTGGCCCCCTTTGAACAGGACGTGCAGAATTCAGTCCCTAGCCCGGTGACCTCAGCAGCAGCAACACTGGGCAGGGAGCTGCTGATTCAACCTAGCCAGGCTCTCTAGAGCTGGGGCCTTCCTATGCCTCTGCAATCTCTATGGATTCTGGCACTAATCACCTTCCAGTCTTCCATATGACTTTAAAAAAAGAGAGATCAGCTCACGGACTTTTCACAATCCCTCCTCCCAATCAAATTAACCATTTCCAAGAGCACCGTCTGGTGACACACTCTCCTTAGCACCACAATAAGCCTACTAAACACCTAATGCAATCGGTTCCCAAATCTTAACAGTGACGGCGAAGCCACTGAAAAAATTACCTGCATCCTCATCAGCAGCGGTCTTATAATAGGACCAGTGGACGACGTGCCTGAGAGCATCTTCGGTGGACACGGCTGAACCATCCGGGTTTGCA
Source organism: Bettongia penicillata ogilbyi (assembly GCA_023548195.1). Taxonomy (NCBI): domain Eukaryota; kingdom Metazoa; phylum Chordata; class Mammalia; order Diprotodontia; family Potoroidae; genus Bettongia; species Bettongia penicillata. The sequence goes on along the minus strand of JAJHZJ010000241.1, from coordinate 390,900 downwards.
TAGAACAGAAGGAGAGGTTGAAAATGGCATCTCGTGCACTTGGAAACCACGTCCTTCCATTTAGCCCCAACCTAAAAAGGTTTCAAGGTAAATGATAAAGGACAGTCATTAGATGAGCTGAGTATTAATGATCCTTAAAAAAATAAAGGGACAACAGAGGTGCCTGACATGCCCACTTTCTTAGGTCCGATATGCTGCAGCCCTAACGGGGCCCCTCCTCCAGGGTGGCATCCCACAGGGCTGCTGAGGCCTTAAAACTAAGCCCCGTCTCACATCCCACACACAGAGGCTTCGGAAGCCGTCAGGATCAAAATGTGTCAAGGGAACAAAAAGGACAAAGCTTTCATTTAAGTCACAAAGAATTTCATGGCCTATTTCTCTTATCAGCTGGATTATTTGTTTAAGAAAATAAAGCCACTAGGAAATGACAGGGCTTTAAATTTTAGAATTGTCAATAAATGTGTTATTAAAAATGAAAACATGTAATGGTTTTTCAAATTAATCTTATTTTTAATTAATTTTTAAAATTACTTTAGTTAATCCTTCATTTACCTAGCTTGCTCCATTTTCCTAGCTTGCTCTGTAGAGACAGTACAAAAACAGCGTCAGGGAACAATTCATACTCAAAACAGTCCATGATGCTCAGCTAATTATGTTTTGAGTTCTTCCACGACAACCTTAGCCTGATGCCTGCCCCTCCCTTTTCCACCTTGGCACAGGGAGAGCTCTATGCTCCTGAAGTCTATGCCAAGGGACACCACGCTGTGTCAGAGCTGATGTAGTCTGATTAGAAACCAGGCCCCACAACTGACTGGCTGCTGCTGGCCAATGAACATGCCAGTGCAGCTCAAAGAACTCCAAACCACCAGACATCTGGCCAATGGGGGAAGGTTATTTCCTCGCAGCAAACTTTCTAAGACGTGAAGAGATTCAAATCCAACTCAACATAAAGAGAATAATCACAATGACAAAATCTTGGATCAGCTGGAGAGATTTTAATGAAAAAGCCATTCCATCAAAGGAGGAGCCTGTTCCTGTGAATGGGCAGCAGTAACGTACAGGACAGAGTGAACACACCCTTCACCAACTAAGACTGCCATCTTTTTACCATCACCAGGAGTTGCTGGGCACCAGAAGACGGACTTGTGAGATAGTCCTTAATTATGCCCCCAGACCCACTGTCAGCAGCTGGTTCCTTCAGTTCTCTGAGTGCTTGCCACTACCCCAAGATATGCACCTGGAGGCAACAGACCAATACCCCATTTCCGGGCCCTTTCCTCCCCAAAGCATGGCATACACTGGTATGATGAAGCTTGGCAGACCACTGCCTGGTATCACCACAGACACTGCATGTTTTCCAATTTGTTTTTAAAATATTTAAACTTCACACAAAGGAAAATGCTTCTACATCTACAGTTCTCCCATAGTAGTCCAAAGATCTTCATGAACTTTTGACAACTAAAGTCAATTACTTGAGTTAAAACAGTTGAAAAGTATAGACAGGTCAATCAGCTGGCACAGAAACAACCCTTACCTCTTTCACATTGGCGTCATCAAAAAACACCCATTTGGAACTCTTGGTATGAAAAGCAAAGGCACAGTAATGTCGACTGGTATAGCAGATCATGCCCACAAGATGGAGCTCACTAGTCTTGGCACTTTCATCAGTTACCCTATAAAACAACTGTACAAATGGTTTACTCGTTAGTAATCGTGGTTTGACAAAACACCTTTAAAATAACGATTAACACAGGCTTCCTGTAACCCTCCCTTTACTCACCCACAGTGACAGAAACCGCAGCCTTCTCGTCACCATCAAAATCACCACAAATCTTCCAACACCATTATACAGTACACTGTTACTACTCAAATTGTGAAGACATTATCACTGCTAACTAAAATAATGCCATTTCTACTAAAATGAATTCTCTCAGGCAGCACTGGCAGAGGGGGAGAGTAGTGGACTTGCAGTCAGAAGCCCTGGGTTCAAATCCTCTCTCCGAGACCAAGGCCAATAACATAAGGAAGTCCCTTCACCTTTCTAGATCTCAGTTTCCTGATCTATAAAATGGGGAGGCTTGACTCAAGTACCTCAGCTCTAACTCTATCAATTCTACACTACCCAAATTTCTAGTGAATGAACAAATTTTGAAAACACAGTGAAAATGTTGCACAAATGCCACACTTTCTAAAAACCTAGACACTCTCTCTCTGTCAATTCCCTCTATGTTTTTCCACTCACATTATCTGTTAAGATTTGGGTCACTGTGATGAGACAAAATTAGTTAACTGAAATATTCATTTATTCAGAAATACCAATGGCCTGCCTGTGTCTATGAGGCACTTGGTGAAAACTGTACGTATTAGAAACCATTTAGGTAGATTAGAAGTTCCTTGAGGGCAGGCCTATTTTCTTTTATCTTTGTATTATTGCCATTGCCTAAAATAGTGCCTCCCACATAGTAGGTACTTAATAGGTTTAACTGAATTTTAAAATTTTAGGTCCAATTTTCCAAATTTTATCTCAAAACCAAATGGCCTAACACTTTACTGATATATGTGAACAAGTAAAAGCTTTTATTAGCTATTTATGAATTCTGACTAGTCTATGGATTCACAATGTTTCAGTAGAAAATATTAAGACAATAACTCCTTAAGGGATTGATGTGCCATAATCTTAGCAGAAGTCCTGGGAACACGGGAAGACTGGTAAGGGAAAGGCCATTAGGTCCCATTCACAACTCCTTCCTAACGTTTTTAGTACTTGGCAATAAGATTACGTCATCAGTCAGTCTGACTTAATGACTTTTATTCATATCACCAAGGGGCAGCCAAGGACAGTGGGAAAAGGCAAGGCCCAGCGGTCAGAGGATCTAGGATCAAGCCCTCCCTCTGACACTTACTGTCTGAATGATCTCAACCTCCACAAGCCTTGGTTTTCTTTCCATAAAACAAAACGGGGCTGGTCTAGCTGGCCTCAGAGGTCCCTTCCAGCTTTACAGCATGACCCTAAACGTCAGGGAAGCAGCGTTGGTAAAGGGGAAAAAAGCCCAGGTTTGGGAGGCAGAGGAGCTGGTGTTTAGCGTCCCCACGCTGCCACCTGCCTCCTGAAGGACCTTAGCAAAGTTGCTTCCCTCCTGAACCTCGATTCCCTCATCTGTAAAACCAAGGGAGGCTGGACTAGATGTGCAGTTTGTGATCTTACAGGGTCACATTGAAGACTGCACCCTGGCTCTACCAGTTGGTGCACGAAGGGACCTCAAAGGCCATCCAGTTCGACCCCCTTATTTTATTTCATTTACCTATGAAGAAACTTTGAGCCATCTGACCAAGGTCACAAACACGGCAAGTAAATGAACCGGGGTTCAAGTTTCAGTCATTTGACTTCAAAGTCAGCAATCTTTCCCACTAAGTTACTCACACATCTTGAGTGATCCCATGGGTCACAACCCATACAATACCTCCCTATGTCAGAATTACAGCCAAAAATCCTTCTTAAAGACAAAAAAAAAAAGTTCGATTGAGGAAACAAAATCAAATGTGTCAAATAGGAAAAGTCCTTTAAAATAAGTGAGTAGCTCACAATCCCAAAAAATAGCCCCGGGTGAAAATCACTTTATCTCTGCTTTCTGGGTGACTATGAAAGGTGAAACAATGTGCCCAGGGCCACAAGCTCATGTCCCTCCATGGGGACTGTTAAATGCAAGTCTCCACTGTCCATGCTCAGCTCTCAGATGCCTCTGACTTTGGGGGAAAAGCAAACACTGACAAAAAGAGATGAATGGAAATACCCCAGGGAGATAAAGGTGTGTTGCTAGATTGCGAACAACTTCCTCGGTCAGATCAGAATGCTCAGAATCCCAAACTAAGCCAATGGTGACGATCTCAGGGCAATTCATTAGAACACGGCGGATTTTTATTTTTTGGCCACAGTTACTCTAGAGGGGAAAACAAAAAGGGCAAAGTTATAAAATAAAAGTAAACAGAAGAGTTTCATGCATATTTTACATAGTTTTATTATTAAAAATTATGTCCATCCTGGCAATATTTTAGTTAGAAAACTTACTTTTTATTCCAAGCTAATAAACAGACAAAACTCTGGCATGGTAAGACACTGTATTTTCTAATACAGTATTTCTCATCACTTGCAAGTTAATCAAGGATAAATTACTCTCTTGAAAAGTAGCAAAATGGAAGGCTGGCAACCAGGCTCTCTACCAGCAGAAGAGACTATGAAGGTTTTCAACAGTGATCACATAGATTTTAAAAGATCTTATTTTTAAACTAAATGGGAAGTTTCTGAGCCAGAAATGCAGGCCCCCTTTCTCAGGTGATACTTACAGGGCATTTCCTAAAGTCATCGGCGGTGTTGGCTGCTTGCAGCAATTCGGCAAACTTCTCAGGCTTCAGGCGTTCATGTCTCTCAATCATTTTTTCCACTTCATTACTACAAATGTAAAGAAATATTTCCAATTCTGAACTACAGACTTTCAAAAGTCAAAATTATGTAATCAGAAATAAAAAATGCTTTGGCTACAAAAACTAGACTCCTTTACTTTATAATAACAGAAGTTTCCTGAAAATTTTATTCTCAAGTTTATTTCTACAAATTGAAATTATATTTCCTATTGATTTTCATTATAAAATGTGTAAAAAGGCATAAAATGTGTAGAAAGTTACAAGATAAGAAGTGATTGGAAGAATACAGAAAACTTTTTAAATTTTCAAGCCACACTGTATGTGGTTTTCCCGATTTTTCTGATCGTCAGCAGTTCATCTAATGCATCTCTGAATTTGCTGATTCTTGCCATGTATCCTCCATCACATTCACAGGCCAGTTCCTTTAGCTATTTTCACAACTGATCGAGAGCTACTTTTTTCAGTTCTTTGCTACCACAAAAAAACACTGCTGTGAAATTCAGGTGAATACAGGACCTTTCTGTCTTTGACTCCCTTCGTGGATTTACAGATCTGGCAGTGGGAGCCCTGGGTCAAAGTGACATCATCGTTGTTCTCTTAGCCCAATCTCAAACTGCTTTCCAAAATGGCACCACCAACCTAGACTCCATGGGCCTGTCTTTCCATAATGACTCCAACACTGGCTGTTTCTGTCTCTTCTCCTTCTTTGACAGGGTGGACAGTGACCCCTTGAGAGATCAGCTAAGTCAGCTCATCAAAGGCCAGTTAAACCTTTTTTAGTACATTAGATGGTGATTTATCCTTATTTTGCTCTTTCCCCTCAAGAGTTAAGGGATGATACAAGGGAAAAAGTGGGTACTTCTTTCTCTAAAGGGGTGCTCCTTGGGGTAGCACTGTAGGTTAAATATTCCTGTCCTGAGCTCCATGACACCTCATCTGAGTTCCCACTGCAGAAATGCTGATGAAAACCTATCCACATTGTTCTACATATCCAATATGTCCTGCACTCTACCCATTACCTAGAATACTACTGACTCGTGTCTACATGGCCATGAGGATCACATCTGTTGGGCCCATAATAAAAAGAGTGGCCACCAAGGGGACAGAGCAGATCACCTTGCTTTGCAACGGATCATTCCACTATCCCAAAGGGATGGGGATTACTGTTTTTAAGTCTCCCAGGAAAGCTAAACCATCTATGTGGTTTTTTTTTCATGTGTTCCTCCCCAAAACTACAATATAACTAATTTTAATTTTGTTCTTTTTGCTTCCTTCCATTTTAAATAATATTACCTCCAACACAATCAACGTGGTGTAGTGGACAGAAGTTGTCCTTGGCTTCAGGAAGCCCTCTGACATATGCTGGCCTGGGGCCCCCCTTCACTGGTAGTGATGAGAGCCCTTAGGCAGAGCTGCCTCTACTGATGGCACTGTCCCAGCGCCCCCCTCCAAATAAGATAATAAACATCAGTGCCATGTGAACTGTTCCAACAGAAGAGGGATGTCTGAGGCCATAAGGAACAGTGGGAGACAACGAGCAGCTTCTTACCAAAGGGCTGTTGTAGAAATGTAGCGGACAAACTCTGTGAAAGGCAGAGGGTCAGAGGATGCTCCACAGGTCCGGCACACGCACTGCAGACAAAAAGGCAGCTTCTGTTTTAGTCTGTGAAGGTTCGACAGGAGGAAACATCGTAATGACAAACGCACAAACGTGACCCTACCTGCTCGTAGAGAGTCATGGCAAACTTCCTATGAGGAATGCAGGATTTTGAGGTGCACATGTCTGAATTCCTACTTGGCACAATATGAAAGTGAATCTTCTCAAGGATATTTTCCTAATTTGGTCATAAACACAAAGAGAAAAAGGAGAAAATATGATCAAAGCAATGACTGAAGCTTAAGAGAATCTGGTTTTTCTCTCTAAAATAAAATTCTTCCTAGTCAAGAATTTACTAAAGAGTAATGGACTGTCACCCCTGGCCCCCAACAAAACAGGTACTTCAGCAAATGACTTGCAGATTCTGTCCAGTAATTTCCTTTTTTGTTTTTTGCAAATAATGCCTGAATGAGCAGGCATTTAAGAAGCGCTGCCTGTGTACCAGGAGTTGTGCTAAGTTGTAGGACTACAAATCCAAGGGAGCAAGGCAGTGCAGGCCCCGAGGTCTTAGTCTAAAGGTAGAAGGACAACACGTCTGAGGGAGCAGTGCAGAAAATGAGAAAGGAGCACTGCCATTGGATGAAGTACAAGTGGAGCAGCCTCGAGTAACTATTTAGAAGACAGTTCTGGCAATCTTCTTACATAGACCATAAGTGACAGGGACCCAATCTCCAGACTGTAAATAAAAATATGGTTTCCTATTTCCATAACATCCTGACACTGAAAAAAAACTAGGTGATCAAACTGAAAAATCATTTCCTGGGCAAACATTACAGTCCACTGGAAATAAGCCTAAAGTCTCCCAGTGATACTTTCATTGGTGCTTAAATATGGTTACGCACACTTTGAGTAATTCTGCTTTGTGAAAATGAAGAATTATAGCAGATAAATGGGGAGGAGCAATTTCCTTTACAAAAAGATCTTTTGATTTATAATACCCTATTTTTAAAGATGCGAGACTTCTTTTCTATTCCAATATTTTCCTAGAACATTTGAATCATTCAATTTGAAAAAAACAAAAACAAAACAACTTTTCAGGAAACATGGATTATTATGGATTATTTGTCAGTGAAGCATTCCTTAGGTGGGTAATCTCGATGGCAATACTCATTCCATTTGATGTTTGAGTAGTTCAGAATGTCAAACCAAGTAAAATGTGTGGTGGGCCCATTCAGGTACAGAGCAGGTCTGCAAGACAGGCTTGTTTACTTCTACTTCAGACCTACGCTGAGGGATGGGTGACAAGGGAGGCGGGCACTTGAGGAAGCAAGAAATAGTATCAACAGAAGCCTAAAGGTGGCAATACAAAAAGTACTGCGCTGTTTACTAACTGGAGACTGGCTGGAGCAGAAGAGGTTTATGTCAAGAAAATTACACTGAGGTTGAATCACAAAAGGCCCTGGGTGCGTAGGCAACAGGGAGCTCCTGCTTTTCAGTAGGTCAGTGACAATAAAAGAGTTATTTTAGGAAGAATGATCTGGTCTCAGCACTCAAGATAAAAAGCAGGAAGGAGAAACTGAGAGCACAGAGCCCAGTTAAAAAACTTCTGCAATAATCCAGGGATAGGGGGCTGACCTAGAGTAACAGCTGCAGAAATGTAAAGACATGGAATGAAGAGACAGTAAGATGCAGTACGGCAGAGAGTTGTCTAGGGTGGTGTCACTATCCCTGAAGGCCACATACAAGACTTAGAAAAACACAAACTAACATTATCTATGCTGCATTGTATTTTTTTTTTATTTTGGTAAACAGTTCCCAATTATATTTTAATCCGTTTGGGCCTCACTGGGGATCCAGGTCTTTGGAATTCTCAATCCACTGTTTCTTAGGTCACTAATATATTTAACATGCAAAATTAAAATGTTTACTTGAAAAAAGTTTTTGAAAAGAATTTTTATTTATCTTACTAAGCAAGTTTTCTACGTTAAAGAAAATGGTTCCATTTACACAGTACAGACACTGCTGGCTCTGTTTGCTGTCAGGGCAACTCAACAAGGCACTTCAGAACCTGGACCAGGCCATACAGCTTCTATTTTGTCCAACCCATCAGCTCCTAAGAAGGAAATCTCCACAAACATTCCACTGAGCCCAGGACACCACAAAGCCACTGACCAGGTCTGGTATTCTTCCATTACTCTAGCTGTGGTAGAAATCTCTTTTTTGTAGCTCCCTTAAAAACTCTGGGCAAGCTACCACTTCAGAACCCACGTGCATGCACACACATGTTCGCACACGCTCATGCACACTCCCCTCATCAGAAATCCTTGAAGAATACTCACAAAGCACTCAGCAGCATCGTCCATAAAGCCAAGCTGAAACCGCTGCTCATCTCGGAAGCTCTCTGCCAGGGCATGTCTGATGTTATCAGAGGGAAGCGCTTTCTCTCGACTGTGCTGAAACTGTGCGAATATCGTCTGGCACCAGCCAGGAAACAAGGAAGGAGAAGGGAAGATGGCTTTAATAACCCTCTCTTCTTTTTACTGTAAACGTCCCCCAGAATCCAATGAAATCCAAAACTTGTCAGAAAGTCATCCCAAACTGGAAACTCATTCTGAATCTCTTTAGGAACAATACTGCATAATACTGGAACTTTGAACTGTTTACATTAACAGTAAAGTTGGAAGACCCTTTTCTGTATAGCCATCTGGACTAGAAGACTTATAATTCACTGTAGAGGGAAACAACACAAAGCCAGCACATACAAACAAATGAATATAGACCAGTTTACTAAAGCCAAATTAAAAAAAAATCTTCAAGAAATACCTAAGTATTTTTTTTTAATTCTTCAAAATCTATTATAATTTTGCAAATGAATTAAGGGTAATAACTTACATACAAGTCTTATTTTGGAAAAAAAATATTAACACAATAAAGCTGAAATTTTTGGCACAATAACATAGGAATTGAAACTTCAAAGCTGTATTTTTCAAAGCTGGCATTAACTTCTCTAACAGTTTACAGACAAAGTGTGCTCCCAGATTGTGGCCTGAAGCTGCTGATGCTTATGGGAAATCATAGACAAGGAGAGTGGAGGAGGAGGCACTGAGGGAAAGAACAGACCCCAGGCCCTGGGCTCCGAGGCTGACTGTCCACGTGCACACCTCCTAACTAGAGAGGTCCAGAGCTAAGTTAGCGTGACGGCAGCACCGCAAACTGCAAGACTGCAAATGAATCAAGTCTTAATATGCAGAAATTTCTGTGGCCAAGAAACAAAGGCAACTGAGTGAGATGCTTTCAAACATGACCCATGTTCAATTCTTCAGTTTTAGGTGTGTGGCCATTAGCAGAGGAGTCATGACAACTTCTAGGGCTGTAGAGAAATTCTGATGGAAGATGACAAAGCTTCCAATATCTACTAGATGGAGATTACAGAAAAACCACTGTCAAGTTTCATGCCAGTAAGGGAACACAACAGGATCCAGGCCCTGGCTGGGCCTCGCTCCTCCCACTCTCTTAAACACACTCCCCATTTCTACTTCTCCTGCCCTCATTTCCCTCCATTCCCTTCCTCAGCACTTTGAAATCTACATCCCTTCCTCCACTTTTTGAGGTCAGAGGACAGGGCTACCCCTCATCCTCTCGTTGACCTTGATCTGAGAAATCCATCATTCAGTCAATCTCTCTCTCTCTCCCTCTGTTCCTTCTCCTGGAATTGGAGGCTCACAACAAGCGGGCAGGTTTTCCCTTAAAAAATACAACCAAAGCCTTTAGCTCTTATTCTCTGCTCTCTTCCCCTTCACTGCCAAACTCCCAGAAATGTCGATACTTACCTCCATCTGCTTTCTACTTACTCAACCCCTCAAATTCTTGTGAGCTACCTGTCATCCTCAGGCCTCTTTTAAAGCTGACCCTTCACTAGGGCCTTCACTCACTCCTCGGCCTCCCTGCCCTTCCTGTGATGCAGCAGATACTGCCCACTCCTCTGGTGACTCTTTCCTTGTGACTTTCTCTGGCTCTTTTCCCCTCTTCCATCCCAAGTTCAGTCCTGGGCTTTCTCCCAAAGTTCCAGTGATCACTTCCAAAGAGATGACTGTGCTCCAGCCCCTTCCTTCATAGCTTTCTTCCAAATGCCTGCTGACCTTCTGGACCTAGTTCCACCAGCATCTCAAATCTAATATGTTTCAAACCAAACTTCCTAAGCTTCCTACCACTGTAGGCATCCAAGGATGGATGCTTCTCACAGTCAGCTCCACCCTTCTCTTCTCCTCCACCTTCCATTCATTGGTCAAGTCCTAGCAACTCTACCTTTGCCACATCATGGGGGACCCTCATCCTTCCTCATTTCACAGCCTCTGTCACCTTGCACCCAACCTCTTACTGTGGCCTCAGAACCATTTTCCCTTCCACCAAGAGTGGAAGAAGACTCCTCATATTCCATCATTATTCTCATCCTATCCCTTCCTTGGTTTGGCATTCCAGGCCCTCCACAATCTGACTCCAGTTCACCTCTCCCATCTTATTTTTCACATCTCCAATTCACATACTCGTTAGTCCAACCAGACGAGCAGTTCCCATTCCTATCCTTCCCCCCAATCCCCTCCCCATTGCCTTACCCTTTCCCGTTCCATTATCCATGACTGAAAAGACATCGTCCCCAAACCTGCATGTTGGAATGCTTCCACCTAACTGACAGTTATGTGTGACACATACAGTCCTGGAGTTACTCACAAAGAAGATAAGTCAAATGTGCTTCCAGACTTTGAGGTACCTAGGCCTTCTCAAGGCCCAGCTCCTAGGTTCCTTCCCTTACAGCTGAGAAAGACCCCTGTCCCCCTTTCACTGCTCCTGGTGCTTTGTTTCATCCACTCCTTCCCTATCACATTCTACTCTGCATTACAGCAGCTGGTGTGTCTTATCTCCCTACTAGTATGGTGCCTCACACACAGCAGGCATTTAATAAATGCTTGTTAGTTTGACTTGACTCTTAGGGGGAAATGTCCTATGAGCAAGGACTTAGCTTGAGAAATAAAACACCACAGAATAAACAAACACAACAGACAGGCCTCTGAGATGGCGGAATCTCAAAAACAGTTGGTGTTGGACCGGATGTGCACTGCCTAGGTCACCTTCTCCTACGACTTTGAAAGTGCTATCAATGGTAAGAGAACTTTGTAAACTCTACTCCCCAAACCCTCCACGGGTTCTCAAAGGCCATGCTCTGGTGGTTGGAGTCCCAGACTGGGAATGGAAGGGAGACATAGCTGGGTGCCTGCTGTCTGAAGGCCAGTCAGACCTTGAAAATCACAGCAACTCTACCAGACCAGCTCCTGAGTCATCAGCCACAGGCAGGGGTCTGCAAAATCACAGAGTCTTCCAGGACTGAAACAGTGGTAGTAGCAGTGGTGATGGTCGTGGTGGTCATGGTCATGATTGCGGTCGTGCTGGTGGTGGTGGTCGTAGTCGTGCTGGTGGTGGGGTGATGGTCATGGCCATGGTTGTGGTGGTAGTGGTGGTCATAGTGGTGGTGGTTGTGGCCATGGCCGTGGCAGTGGTGGTGGGGTGGTGGTCGTGGTTTGTGGTTGTGTTTGTGATCCGTGGTGGTGGTGGTTGTGGCCATGGTGGTGGTGGTCGTGGTTTTGTGGTCCATGGTGGTGGTGGTCGTGGTTGTGGCCATGGCCGTGGCAGTGGTGGTGGGGTGGTGGTCGTGGTTTGTGGTTGTGTTTGTGACCCGTGGTGGTGGTGGTTGTGGCCATGGTGGTGGTGGTCGTGGTTGTGGCCATGGTCGTGGGGGGGTGGTCGTGGTTGTGGTGCTGGTGGTGGTCCATGGTGGTGGTGGTGGTTGGTATTATAACTTTGTGACTAATTTACTTGTTGTTCACTAAACTAAACCATTTTAAAACATACTTGGTTATTTGAGTATTTGACTTTTCAAAAAGCTTTCAGAAGCAGTTCCAAAATGGTAACCTTTTTCAAGACTTTTATCAGAACTTAAAGATTAAATCAGTTTCTACAATTTGAACTGGTTGAAAACATTCAGAATTTAGTGGATATGAATCTACACTTGATCTACATTCTTAATTATTAAACAGGAGTAGATTTAGTCCCATTCTAGCTGAAACAATATTAAAACATCTTCACCTGAATGTCAGTCAAGAAGCATGCATTGTTAAGCACCTACTATGTGCAGGCATTGTGCTAAGTCCTGGGGATCTTGGTGTTAGCCAAGAACATGGTGTTAGCCCAAGGTGTTCCCCTTCAAATGAGGGAGGAAACAAGGAACAAAGCAGACTTACAAGACAGATAGTGAACGGGCCAGGAGGGGAAGGGACCTCCTGCAGGAAGGAGGCAGGACTTTTGGAGGTCAAGGAGGCTGAGAAGCAGAGGGGAGAGCACAGAGCCTTGCGAACACAAGGAGCAGCCATGAAAATGCACACAAGAGCAGAGACCAGCGTCACAGAGTACACAGAGGGGAGAAAAGGCAGACGACATCAGGCCATGAAAGGTTGGAGGAGCCAAACTGAAGATACTGTATCTGGTCAAAGTGATCAGGAACCTCTGGTATTTATTGGGCAAACGGAGGAGGACAGGGTCAGACTAGCCCTTAGGAAGCTCTTGTGATAGCTGAGTGGAGGAAGAGGCCTGAGGCAGGGCTTGACGGAGCAGTGCCAGAGGAGGGAAGGGGAGGCTCCTGACAGATAATGTGAAGATGGAAAGAACAGGACTTAGCAACAGATTGGATCTGTGGGTTATGAGGAGGAGGAGCCAATGATGACCCTGAAGGACTGGGAAGATGGTGGTGCCCTTGATGGTGACAGGGAAGCTTGGAAGAAGGGAGGGTTTGTGGGGCAAGAAGAAACACTTTGGCAATGCTAAGTCTGAGGTTTTGACAGTTTGAAACATCCAGCTGACAACTGGTAAGCATACCTCTATTGGACTGTGACCTCCTCAGGGCTTTGGACAGTGCAGGGCATACAGTAGGTGCTTAACAAACTGGAACATAAGAGCCTGTGGGGGCTGAACAAGTAGATCTGGGAATCATCTGAGATCAAGGGGGCTGATGGGGAGACAGAATAGCCAGAACAAAGCTGCTCATGATCATGGTCTGAAGACACAGCAAAGGGGCAGGGAGACAGGAGAAGCAGGAGAGAACAGTGTCCCCAAAACCTGAAGAGGACAGACAGTCTGCGGCACTGGCAGGGTCAACAGATATCAGGCTGGAGAAAAAATCATTAGCACTGGCAATTAAGAAATCCCTGCTAGATCTGGAGGGAGCACTTTCAGCTAACTGGAGAACACTGAAGCAGAGAAGTGAGGACAACTTCAATTCTCAAGTTAGAAATGCACCTGAAAATTTCAACTGGGGGAGACACACAAAAATAACACAGAACATATATTTTCTGGGTATTCATCAAAAGGAAATTAAATTTAACTTTTACCACTAACAGCTCTAGTCATGAATTTGCCCAATGTCTTAATTTTCTGTAATTCTCCTGAATGTCTAGGATTTAACATCATAAGTTTTTAAATAAAAATTGGTAAGTTGCTGCTTCCAAATTACTTCAAATCCTTCTGCATATATATTAATTTCTGTGTTACTTTCTTCAGTTGACTGAGCATGTCCATTCAAACCTGAATAAAGCATAGTTTCCCAAATACTTAAAACAAAGACAAATGACTGAAATGATATGTTAAGAATTCTATACAAACCCGTAATTTCCTCCAAAACCAGAGGGATGACCACTTAAGTTCCACTTTTCTAAGTATTACTGAGTTTACCTTTAAAGCACAAAATATGCAGGCATCTCCCTGACAAACATGTCCAGATAGAATGCGTAAACTCCGGCGGAAAATGTCCAACTGCCATAAAACCTAAAAGAAAAAAGTCAAATATTAAGTGGAAGAGTCTAAAAGGTACTTTTTTCTGCAAAGAAACAGCTTGGATTTGAACATCACATCCTTTACAAAATCATTTTTTCTTTATTATTTCTATCATCAATAAGAAAAGAGGGGAAAAGGAGCACTTTTCCTAAAAAGACACTTGGAGCAAAACATCTGGAACAACTCACAGCAAAGGCTTGGATGCTAGGTGGTCTGGGCCCTGCCCACCTGCAGAAACCTGGCACTCAGCAGATCAGAGTAAGCAGGCAGTAACCAGCTCATGGACACGAGTGCATTTCGGTGCCTTCTTCATGCCAGGCACGGCATCTGTCTGAATGGGTGTAGCCAAACTGATGAAGCACTAACAGCAAGCAGATGCTGATCTAGGAATTACCATTCCCACTCATCCACCACGTGCCTTTGGGTGAACTTTATGGCCACAGACATTGCCTAAGAGCCTCTTCCTCTATCATGGAGTCCAGGATGAGCTGGGATCTCCATCCATGGAGGGAGTGACTGCCAACAGATCACTCATAAAAGGGAAGCTTAGTTTACTGAAATCATTATTTACTTTTTCCCAGATTAGCATAAAATCAGGCACACAGTACTGAAAAGCTCAACAGACGTGGAGTTCTCTTATGAGGAGAGGATGGAGTATTTCTATGGTCATTAAAAACTAAGTAAGTAAGTACAAGAAAAAGCTGCCTCCTCAGTTGTGGTGTTTGACATGAAGAAAGGGGACCTGGCAAAGACCTAAGGGGAAAGATTACAAATGGACAAATTATTTGTATTTTTGGAAGGAAATATAACGTAAACCATTGCTACACCAGACAGATTCTGAATGGTAAAGGAGGCAGTGCTATGGCCAGCAGGTGAAGGAAAGTCCCCAGCAAGTCCAAAAGCCTCTACTTCGAGTACCCAGATGGATTATTTGGCTGAATGAGAAAAGGGTAAATGCCAGGCTGCCGGAAGCAATGCCAGGGAAAATGAGAGGCAGCAGGCAAGAAATAACTGGAGCTCCAGGTACCTCTCTGGTTTTCGTCATGGGAAAAAAAAAGTATGCGTGTGCATGTTAACGTTTTTCTAAAACTTGAGCACAGGAATCTTAATAAGTAGCATACTGCTTTTAAAATAATTTTTTAGAGTCTCAAATTCTTCTTAATAATTCTGTGGACTTTTAACTGACATGATCCAAGTTGTTCAATTGTGAAACTCCATTTGGGGTTTTCTTGGCAGAGATCCTGAAGGGCTTTGCCTTTCCTTCTCCAGCTCATTTGACACATGAGGAAACTGAGAGAAAAAGATTTAAGTGACTTGTCCAGGCTCACACAGCTAAGTGTCTGAGACCAGATTTAAATTCAGCACTCCATCTGCTGTGCCTTCAAGAGGAGCATTTTAATCTTACAGTCCCAACTCACAGTCAGGTGAATATTTACAAGTTCTCTGAATAAAAAGCTTCTATTTTTGCTTTTAATGTTGGCAAAAGCTTTTACCCTGCATTTTCTTTGGAGAGGATAAAAAAACTAATTTCCTTATCTCATTATCATTACCCTCCAGTAGGATTACTTACATAGTTCTGAAGATACACAAAGCATTTGCAAATAACAAGTATGTGGATACCAAAGCTTCCCAGATAAATTAATACTGTCATCTCCATTTTACAAATAAGAAAACTGAAGACCAGTAACCCACTCTAAGTAACTGTAAGCTGAGAGTTGGTCATCAGGCTTTTTTGAATACAATCTTACTGATTTAATAGGGCAGCTAGGCGGCCCAGTGGATATGCCTGGCTTTAGAAAGGCCCAAATTCAAATCCACCCTCAGACACTTACTGGCTGGGAGACCTTAGGAAAGTCACTTTACCTCTGCTTGCCTCAGTTTCCTCACCTGTCAAATGAGCTGGAGAAGGAAATGACAAAACACTCTAGTATCTCTGCCAAGAAAACCCCAAATGGGGTCACAAGGAGTCAGAAACAACTGAATGACAATTACATACTGATTTAATAAATTCAATATTTTGAAATGCATAAAATAATTTTAAAGGAAACAATATATTCTGCTCATAAGAAGCACACAGGATGCCCAGAGGGGAAAGTACCAGCCTTAAAAAGTAGGGCTGCAATAAAACATGGATGACGAAATGAGCTAACAGGTTAAGATCTCACAGAACAGTTTCTGAAGGGACACCAGCCTTCTCACCTGGGAGACAAGGAGGCTGGATTTGTAATTGTTTTCACCAGATCTTCTGCCACAGTGAGACTGAAGCTTTTCTGAATTGTGCCCCAGAACAAACACAAAACACAGCAAGTTCAGAAATCATTGTTTCCCAACATTAGTAAAGGGAAGGGATAGATTTGAGGTATCTCCTGAAAAGGCTAGTGAAGTCAATTACTCATTCATCTCAAATTCAACACACTCCCTCCTGACTCTGACCGCTCCAGTCCTCCCAAGCTTTCCTCTTACTGTCATGGCCCCAGCCATCCTCCTTATCACCCATGATCCTTCACAGCCTGGAACTGGTCGGGCCTCTGTTTCTCTCCTTCACCTACACTGTCATGTTTTGTGAGGTGTGCTTTCCCATCCTGTACACAGTCCTCTCTCCTCTACTCACGCATGACCACTCTAGTCTAGACGGCCTCCATCACCCTCGCACAGCAACAGGCAGCCACTCCACTGTCTCCCTGCTTCAAGGCCCTTCTCCACACACCCGCCAAAGGAATCTTCCAGAAGGCAAAGGTCTAACTAGCCATGTCATTCACTCCTCTGGCCAAAAGTCTGCAATGGTATCTGTTACTCCATGATAAAATATAAAGTCCTCAGTGAAGACTTAACTGCCCTCACCACATTCTGGCTCCAACTCCCAGACCACTTTCCTTTACATGACTTCCCTGCAGTCAAGGGGGCCTGTGAGTTATTTCCCAAATCATCATTCCACCCCCATCTTCAGGCCTTTCCACATTCCAAGCCAAGAATGGCCCTAGCTTCCTCAGATCTCCACCCCTCCTAAGGCTTAGCTGCCTTCCTCCAAGGCTCAACTCTCAAGCACTCCAAGTCAGAAAACGTTACAGGTGGAGTTTACCTCACTTTTAGGGAAGCACCTGCTAAAAAGCATGGCCTACTGTTTCTTGTGGAGAAGACTGGAGAGATCAGAGCTTAGAATGTATTAGGTGGAAATATAATAGATTTGGAACTGTTTAAAGGACCAGACTCAAGAGGTAAAGAGTCCAATCAGCCAGCCATCTCCCTTAGTCTGTTTAACATTTTATCAAAGACTTGGAAGAAGGCCTAGAGCACATGCTCATCAAATCTGCAGATGACACACGTGATACTTAACAGACTCAAAGAGTTAATGACTCCAGAGCCAATGGAGCAGGATCAGCCAGCACTGTCGCTAAGTATCTCTACTGCTTAACATTTTATCAATGACTTGGAAGGAGGCCAAGAAGACATGTTCATCAGATCTGCAGACAACCCAAATGAGGGACAGCTAACACTAAGACAGCTTTCCAAAAGATCTTGCCATGTTAAACATTGGGGATAAATTGAGGAATAAATGTTGTATGTTTGGGTCCCAAAAATTAATTTCACTGGTAGAAGATGGGATAGTTTGAAAAAAGCCTGGGGATTTCAGGGCACAGCAGCAAGTTTCTTAGATGAAGGTCTCAATTCTGGTTCCTCTCCATGGATAAAGGGTGTTAAGAATATGAGGTGGCAGTGCTCAAGAGAAGAAACTCAAGCTATCCATAGTCTTATAAAAATACTGCTCCAAATGACAAAATAGAAAAATGCAAATTAAAGCAATGCTGAAATACCATCTCCCACCTATCACACTGACAAAGAGGCACAGAAGGAAAACAATAAATACCAGAGAAGCTGGATAAAAAAAGTACCATGATGCGCAGTTATCTGGCTGTGCAAGCAAACCCAAAAAGTGACTCAACAGGCTGTGACCTTTAACCTATTTATACAACTCTGCGTTCAAACCCCAAAATGATCAAAGAAGCAGGAAAAGGTCTTTTATGTATAAACAAATGCTTATCCAATTTTATTTATAATGGCAAGAAAAAAACCACTCTGAAAATTAAAGGTATGCTTATCAATTGAGAATGGCTTAATAGTTAAGAATGCTTAATAATAGGCTCAAATTAATGACAGAGAAGTCCTGAGGTACAAGAAAGATCTGTGTGAACAGAAAAACAATTTACACTACGTCAGTGTTAGAAAAACAAATAACTAAAGACGTGCTAGACAATGAATAACTGAAGACTTCTAAACCAATGAAGCATGCGGTGTGCAGAACCAGGGGAACAGTGCATAAGAGTACTGTAAAGCTAAACAACTTTGAAAGCCCTAAGAAGTGGAGCTGGTCAGCCCTAGAACCATGCATGACTCTAGAGCGTGGATGATCAGATCCGCCCCGTCTCTCCTGCTCAATAGGTCAAGCTGCATTTAGGGCTGAGACGCTCGCTCTCTCTCTCTCTCTCTGTCTCTCTCTCTCTGCCTCTCCCTCTCTCTGCCTCTCTCTCTCTGCCTCTCCCTCTCTCTCTCTCTGCCTCTCTCTCTCTGCCTCTCTCTCTGTCTCTCTCTGTCTCTGTCTCTCTCTCTCTGCCTCTCTCTCTCTCTGTCTCTCTCTCTCTGCCTCTCCCTCTCTCTCTCTCTGTCTCTCTGTCTCTGTCTCTCTGCCTCTCTCGCTGCCTCTCTCTCGCTCTCTCTCTGTCTCTCTCTCTCTGTCTCTCTCTCTCTGCCTCTCCCTCTCTCTCTCTCTGCCTCTCTCTCTCTCTCTGCCTCTCTCTCTCTCTCTGCCTCTCCCTCTCTCTCTCTCTCTGCCTCTCTCTCTCTCTCTGTCTGTCTCTCTCTCTCTGCCTCTCCCTCTCTCTCTCTCTCTGCCTCTCTCTCTCTCTGCCTCTCTCTCTCTCTGTCTCTCTCTCTCTGCCTCTCCCTCTCTCTCTCTCTGCCTCTCTCTCTCTGCCTCTCTCTCTGTCTCTCTCTCTCTCTCTCTGTCTCTGTCTCTCTCTCTCTCTGCCTCTCTCTCTCTCTGTCTCTCTCTCTGCCTCTCCCTCTCTCTCTCTCTGTCTCTCTGCCTCTCTCTCTCTCTCTGTCTCTCTCTCTGTCTCTGTCTCTCTCTCTCTGTCTCTCTCTCTCTGCCTCTCCCTCTCTCTCTCTCTGCCTCTCTCTCTCTCTGCCTCTCTCTCTCTCTCTGTCTGTCTCTCTCTGCCTCTCCCTCTCTCTCTCTCTGCCTCTCTCTCTCTCTGTCTGTCTCTCTCTCTCTGCCTCTCCCTCTCTTTCTCTGCCTCTCCCTCTCTCTGCCTCTCTCTCTCTCTCTGTCTCTCTCTCTCTGTCTCTGTCTCTCATTCTCACACACACAACGTATACAAAGAGCATGCTGCCTGACTACGCATATTTAGTATAAGAATTTGTTTTTCTTTTCTCTTTTTCCCCATGGAGTGGGAAGCGGGAAGGCGAGAAAATAGATTTGTTCATTTTTCCTTTAACGTTTCGGTGCTCATGGCTGTGGAATGTCACTCGCGCTTTCAGATGAGGTCACCATACTGTTAGTTTTACTTAACTGTGATAAGGTTACAAGATGCATCTCCTGGAGCGGGGTAATCTGCGAATGTTTGTAATACATCAACAAAACTGCTTCCTTTTTTTAATTTGTCCTAGTAATTTGCGCTAGCCCAAAGTGAATGGGCTTCCCCCAGTGTGCCCTGGCCCCTTCTCCTCGAAGTCTGCAAACAGAAGCTGACTGAGCACAACAATATCCTCCGCCATGCTGATTCCAGATTTTCTCACCTAAGGATAATTTCTCAATGTGTACCATTACGCTGTTCCTCCATTCTCCAGCCCCGTTTTTCTCCACCGATTCTGTCTCTTTCTATGTGTTACAGAGGGAATTCTCTTTCGATAGGACTTCCACTACATAGTTATTGAAAGCCTTCGAACTTTATAAAGTTCTGTGATTGTAATGATTGCAACCCAGCAATCAGGGTTTAAATTCTGGCTACCTGTGTGATCTCAGGAAAATCACTATCTCAGACCTCAGCTTCTTCCTCTCTAAAATGAGGGTACTGGATCACGTGATATCTAAAGTTTCCTCTAGCCCTAAATCCTCTAATGTTCTAGGAAGTCTTATCAGAGATATTCAACGCCAAAGCAAAGAAGTCAATACCAGAAAAATGAAAGAAGCTAAGAAGTTTGAGGAGATTCATTCGCTACGCACTTAACGAGGGGCTACGTACGAATCCACCAGTCTGTGCACAGAGAGCCCCCACAGGAGACCAAGTCTAGCTTAAACACAGAGTTGGAGGCTAAGAGCCAAACACAGAAAAGTGAAACAAGGCACGTGCCACAAGTACATCCTCGTACCTCCTCGTCTCTTGAAGGGGCTGCCTCTAGCAGCGTGTGCTGAGAAGCTACCAAGGATTCAGCCTTGCCTGAGGTCGCCTACAACAAGTCATGGGGCTGGTGAAAGGTTGAGGTCTGAGCCAGTATTACATATTCTCCATTACTCTAACCAGCCTCGCACATAGGACATCAATGCAAATATGGAGCAGCCTACTTCAGTCCACTCTGCATCTCTCCATTGTCCTTTGGACCACCCCAAACTTGGGTTCTTGGCAAGTTCTGATGGTCTATGATTCTAAGCCATAGCGTGTTGCATAGGACATCTGTTTGGAAAATAGGAATTAGCCTATCAGGGATCAGACTGTGACAGCTGAAAGCTCAGTTCATTTTGACACATACAAACTCTCTACCCTTTTCTTCTTTTTTAATTCTGGACCAAATTCAAGATCTTTCGGTAGGGCTTGTCCCAGATATATGCAATGCATATGATCTCAATGGATTAAGCATCCAGTGGCATATTGGTCTGGACAAAAGATATTTTTCATACATCAGATTTTCTTACATAGATTGTTTAGGTTCATAACTCAAGTAATCTTGGCTGTCATAGAGGAAGGCCTGTAATGTTCCAGGGCCCTTGCTATTGACACAGTTATCACTGGCAAACAAATGCATATGGAAGCCCTATCTCTAAGGAATCCTTCTCCCTTTTAGACCCTGCTTAATCATACTCCATGAACCCACCTTTGGGGGTGTGTGTGTGTGTGTGTGTGTGTGTGTGTGTGTATACATATATACATATATAGTGGTAATATGGCTGGCAATGTGGCTCATGACTTTTTCCCATTCTTTTAGGTCTTTCTCTCCCTGAGAGAACTTATCAAACAATTCCTCCCTCACGGCTTTCACTCCTGGCCCAAACCGTAGCCCAGAATCTCCTCACATGTGTCTGGTCCAGCTGCTCTTCCTGACCTCATGTCCAGCCATGACAATTTCATCAGAGCCCACTGGGGACTGGAGCGATAGACAAGGTACCAAATGCAGGGGTTCCACAGTCACTGTTTGTAAAAAATGATTACAGACATGTTGACACACTCTGTTCCATTTCTTGTGATGCCACCGCTCCCTTCCCTTCACACCAAAGTCTCTGGAGACTTGTTCTGACAGTGGGGCTACTACTGCTTCTTCGTCCTTTTATGAGGTGATTCTGCTGGTAACTGTTTGCAGTTCTCCTCTGTTGTATTTTACAAATGTGTTTATATTCCAAACCACTGTTGCCCTTGACTATTATCTCTCTGCTTGGCAAAGAGAGAAAATGTTTGATGATGAAAGCCATTTCTGGGTGATCTTCTCCCAACTACTTTTCTTCACTTCTATGGTAAAGGGTGATCATCAAGGCCAATGGTTTTGTCTTTATTTTCCATCTTTCAAACTGTCACAATCACGATGTTATTTTAGACCTTTCTTTTGATGGAGGGTCTCAACCTCACAACTGATTCTGATCAAGACAATCAGTCAATATGTATTAAGTGTTTACTCTGGGCCGGACATACCAATACGAGCAAAAAGACTTTCCTAGAGGGGCTGATGTTCCATCAGGGAAGACAACACTCTAAAGGACAAAAAGGGGCTACATGGAGATGGGAAAGGGTAAAGACAAAAGGTGCTGGCCACAAGGGTACAGGAATGAAGATTAGTCAGCCCAGGCCTTTCCCTGAAAATGGAAGTCACTCAATGACAGGAATGGGGGACTGGCACAGCAGAGGGAGCTGCAGGCGTGTGTGAGGAGGTCCTTGGCACCGAGAGAGGCTGAGGATGAAGATGAGATGGGCAAAGACAGAAGTAAGCCACGAGGGGAACGGAGGTGGGGTAGTTTGGGCCCCTCCCCACCTGGATTCTGAGGAGAGACTCACTTACAGTAAGAGAGTCTGGCATGGTAGAAGGAGGTTCTGCTGGGAGCAGGCTGCAGGGAGACAGATCTTCTAGGGTAAGGAGACCCCAAAAGAAGACACTCTTCTCCAAGGCTAGGTCTGAATTCAGCCTTCTTTTCATCTGATCACCATCCACCGTTTTCCCAAAGAGACAAGCATCATGTTTGCTTGCGCAAAGTAGTGAGCCGATGTGGCTCTTCAGTACTGGCATTCTCCCAAAGAAATAGCGCAGGAAGAGCCTCATTTTCACAGATATAACCAAAAGCAGCTATAAGCAGGGGGCCCATTCTACTTGGGGCTGTTTTCCAGTAGTCAGAGCTATTTGTTTCACTGCTGCAAAATTTACCCATAACAAAATCTGGAAGTTGTAAAAAAAAAAAAAAAAAAAAAGGTGGACGTGCTCTGAAGGTTTCCTTAATATAGTCATTACTAAATGAACACTACATGTCAGGGTCTAGCTGAGACATGTGCCACTTCCCATATTCTGACAAATAAAACCAACCCACTACATAGCTGAAGTGTCCATGTCATTCAGCCCAGAATCCCTCATTTCAGAGCAGAGTTCTTCTGCACTGGGAAACATTGCTGGATTCATGTCCCACACGATAGAGGTCAGGGAGCATCGAGGGGCAGCCACTGAAGGACCAGGGAACATGGGGATGACTCATACCTGCTCTTCCCCCTCCCACAACCTACTACCAACCTAGCAGTAAAGGCAGCCCCTGCTGTGTGCCACGCACTAGGAATACAAGGTCACAAATGAGAAGCCCAGCTCTCAGGGAGCTTATCACAGTGGATGACTTCCAGGAGAGGAGAGACTGTCTCTCCATTTCTGTCCCTAGCACTCAGCACAATTCCAGTGGGAGAGACGTGTGTGTGTGTGTGTGACACAAAGTAAGTGGGTGAGACAGACTGTCAAATGAAATTAAGGTAAACTGACAGCCACGGTTCAGTAACCAGTAAATTGGGTCAGTGGCCTCTCTAGATGACCAGAGACATAGGGTGAGAACCAACAAGGGCTTTTATAACCATCAGCAAGATGACAGAGCACATCTCAAGAGGTACAGGAGCCTTCTTCTGATTGGCTCTCAATGGCATATAGTCAGAGCTGAGATTACATCATTTGGACTGCCCCTTCTGAACCCCCCTTCAATCATGCTAGGATCTGAGTTACAAGACAAATGCTCCCAGGCAAGGGGAACTACAACAGTTTAGGGCAGAAGGTGGCGCTACAATGGAGAGTGTACCAGGCCTGGAATTAGGAAGATGCAATTGAGTTCAAATCCTGCCTCAGACACTTCCTAGCTGTGTGACCCTGGGCAAGTCACTTCACCCAGTTTGCCTCAGTTTCCTCATCTGTAAAATGAGCTGGAGAAAAAAATGGCAAAGCACTCCAGCATCTCTGCCAAGGAACCCTCTATGGGGTCACGAAGAGCTTGACTCCAAGACCCAGAACAACAAAACGTTAATTGAGTTTCTCTGGAAAGCGGGCACTGAGTGGGGTTACAAAAGTGGAGGCAATTACAAATAAAAACCTGCAGCTGAGACAAGAGAAAGCGCTGCCTTAAATATCTGCAATAACCCTCCCTCTACCAGCTATGGAGCATGAATGCTAAATGCAAGAACAAGGGAGGGGGTAGGAAAGAGAAGCAGCGCGGC
Organism: Bettongia penicillata ogilbyi; assembly: GCA_023548195.1. Lineage (NCBI taxonomy): Eukaryota > Metazoa > Chordata > Mammalia > Diprotodontia > Potoroidae > Bettongia > Bettongia penicillata. The sequence goes on along the minus strand of JAJHZJ010000241.1, from coordinate 367,074 downwards.
ACTAAACATTTAACAAGGACATGAACATCTTTTTAAAAGCCCTTAAAAAATAAACAAATGTATGAAAAAATGCTCCAAGCCTCTGATAAAAGAAATGCACATTTCAAAAACCTCTGAAGTCTCATCTTATACCCAATAAAGTGGCAAAGATAACAAAAGTTGGGAATAGTCGATGTTGGAGGGGACAGGGAAAGACAAGCACACAAACACACTGTTCGAGAACTGTGAATTAAAGGGGCCAGCCATTCTGGAAAAGAAGTTGGATTATGCTTTTTTAAAAAAGCGACTGTCCACTCTCTCCGATCCAGACACTCCGAGGCGTCTACACCAAGGAGATCAAACTTCCCATTCTAGAGACGTCTTGTGACAGTCAAGAAAATCAATATTCTCTTAGGGAATGGCCAACCCAAGGGTCATCCAGGAATGTAAGAGACATTACTGGGCCATAAGAAAAAACGAATACAAAGAATAGACAAAGCATGAGAACGTTGTACATGAACTAAGCAGATACTAAACATAATGAAGACCCTGTAAAAAGAAGCAGGAGAAGAGGCAATGGAAGCTGTGATCATGATGCCTGGCGGGGACACGTCATGTAGCACTGCACATAGCTTCTGGGAGCTCTGCTGAACTGCTGCCTTTTCTCTCTTGCCCTTTTTTATTCTTTGTTAGCAAGGAATAGTTTGCTGGGTAGAGAAGATGGACACATTTAGAAATGAACTGATGTAAAAAAGTTACTAATAAAAATTTCTAAGTGATGCTTCCAGATGGCTAAAGCTCCCTCTCTTAGACTTTCCACTAGAGTCCTCAGCCAGGCCAAAGCAGCTGGGCACTCAGAGGCAGGAGCCAGGAGACAGCTGTCCCCACTCCTTTGGATCATCATTTCCTTTCAAACTCTGATGGAGAAAGCCCAGGACTCTGAACCCAAAAGCCTTGGGCATGAAAGTATCCCAACAATCACCAGACCTGCTTCGAGCTCAGCCCCTTTGCCAGCGCTGAAGGCAGAAATTCCTGGGGTAGAGAAGCCACCTTCCTTATCAGCGCCAGTCTCACTGCTGGCCAACTGCCCCCAACAGGCTAATGAGGCCCCAAACCCTGGGAGTGGCAGCAGCCCTCAGAGACCACTGGTCCTACTTCCAGCCCAGTACCCCCTACCACCAGTCATAATATGGGGAGAAGGCTCCTGCAGACAATGGGCCAGCCATCCCCACTGCCACGTGCCAGGCAGGTACCAGGAGGAAGGCCAGGACCTGTGGGAATAGCCACAGACTTCCAGGCCAAGGCCCTCTGCCATTGTCCTGGGGGTAAGCACCTGGCTACTGCTCCTGTGGGGGCTGTAGGTCCTGGAGAGCCAGAAAAGAAGGTCCTTGTCACCAGACCTTAGCCCTGTGCAAGGGTTCAACATCAGAAATGGCTATGATTTTATCAATGGAAACGACAGTGGAAAGAAGAGGCCATATCATCAGCTTGGCCACCATCCCAAGGACCCTGGGTCCTGCTGAAACCTTCCATGTGTATGGTTTCCCCAAAAGGACGTGAGTTCCCTGAGAGCAAGAATGGTCTGACTTTCCTGTTCATATCCCCAAAGCTTTGCTATTCAATTGCATCCAACTCTCCATAACCCCATCTGGAGTTTTCTTGGTGGAGATACAGGAGCAGTTTGTCATTTTCTTTTCCAGTTCATCTGACAGATGAGGAAACTGAGGGTTAACAGGGAAGTGATCTGCCCAGGGTCATACAGCCAGTCAGGGTCTGAGGCCTTAGTAAATGCTTCATAAATGCACATTCACTCATTCCTCTGGTGCTTCCCTTGGCACAGGGGTGGCCTTCAACTCCCACATGTCAGGGAGCACAAGCTTTCTGTAAGTCCTTTTAGGCTGGAAAGTCTTGTGGGACTGCACTGAATTTGGAAAGGCTCCCCAGTAGGTTAGATCTCAGATGATTCATTTTTTGGCTACAGAAATTCTCAAAGTCCATTTACTAGGTTATGAAGGAGTTGCGGAATGTGTCAGCAGAGGAAGCAGTGACTAATCACAGTACAGAGAACAGAAACACTGAAGAGAATATGTACAGAAGGGCAGTCCCAATCAATAAAATCTTCAACCCTAACTTAGGTTTAGAAACAATGCCCTTGGCTTTTCTTGCTAAATATTTAAATGAGACACATACTGGGTATCTTGGTGCAATCTGAAGCTTTCGTAGATTACTAGTATTGATAGCTTTGAGAATTTCTTTGCGAATTTCTCAACTTTGACAATTTTTATAGTCAAAAAAATTAATTATCTGGGAGGGAATAGCTTATTATTAATAACAGCTATTACAGTTTAAAACCTCACTGAGACTTGCACACAAACCACTTCACAAGCTTTCAAGGATCATATATACACAATGGCCACTCCAGAAAGAATCAGTACAAAGGCCTCACCTGTACAGCGCTGTTCAGAAAGCAGCTGTTTTGTCCTGGTTCGTTTAATAAGCCCTTGGTCGGTGCTAGTGATAACATACTTCCAGGCTGATAAACTTTTCCCAGGTTGCCCCCGCCAGGTTTCCGTAAGAACTTCACCCAGGCCATGTTTTGATCAATTTATACGTGCCCAAGGGGAGCACTCTACTTCTTGCTACTATCTCCAAAGATGAAATAGCTAGGGCCTTCGATGGTCCATCAGGATTCCCAATGGTCTGATCTGCTAGCTAGCCCAATATCCTTTTCCTTTGGAGTTTCCAAGCTAATGTCTTTCTTGATGCTCTGACTTTCACATCAAGGCGACTTATCAATCTTCTTATAATGCCCATGAAATGCAGTGGTTCTAATAAGTTAAAAAAGAAAAACTGGGCCCTCAATCAGATGACAGGGCCTGGCAGATGACAACGTCTTAAGAAGAGAAAATCGCTACAAGAGTGAAGTGGATCCAGCTGGAGAGCAATCAGGACAGAACTGAGAAAAGGCATATCCCAGAACGCATCTCTGTAAAGCACAACACTCTGTTTATCTTACTTAAGTCAAATATTCATAGATCCTGGGTCAGCCTCATTCCTTTGGTCATCTGTTTGACTTGCGTTTTCCTTTTGGGAAAGAAAAGTCTGTCTTTCACATGTGAAATTGTCCTCAACGAGGCCATGTTTGGTATCACTGGCAGTCAATCTGCAAGAGAAGGAAAAATAAAAACATTTACATCCAAGGAAACATTAACAGTTAGAGAATTCTACTTTACAGTGCAAAGCCTACCTGCAGAACTGAAAGGAGCCAAAAAAAAAAAAGCTAACAGTGTTACTTAAATGTCTTAGTAAAAATGAAAGGAATATCCCATTCAAAACAGAAAAGTATTTCAGTGACAACCTTATTCACTGTCTACCGTAAGCTTCATTGGAAAAGACAATGCATAAGAAGATAATTTGGTAAGATTCCAGGTACGAGGGGCCTTGTCAAAATCAATATTCCTATTCCACATAAATGGAAATACACAGAAGAATATTTCGCACAATCTATTTTACGCTGTCCTTGCACACTGACGCATAACATTTAGTTTAGGAAATTAAGTGAGATGACATTAAAAAGAAGAATCAGGACCAGACCTATAAATCATTAGTTTAGTAAAGAAACACCCTTTCCCAAGGCCACATGGCACTTTCTCTTAGGTAGTTACCTAGAAACAGGCAGCTAGATTGCTCAGTGGATACAGCACTAGGCCTGGAGTCAAGAAGACCCAAGTGCACACTGGCCTCAGACACTTCCTAGCTATATGACCCTGCACAAGTTGTTTAACCTGTTTGCCTCAGTTTTCTCATCTGTAAAACAAGCTAGAAAAGGAAATGGCCAACCACTCCAGTATCTCTGCCAAGAAAACCCCAACGACAGCACTGCTATGCTATAGTCCACCGGGTCAGAGAGCTGGAAACGACTGAACAGCAATGGTTACCTAGGAGACTCGCCAGCAAGTCTTGAGGCAGATGTGAGACTGGCCTCACTCATCTTCCAGGCCAGGGCACTACTCACTACACTAAGCACACAAATCAAAACAATCCAAATAGCTTTCAGGAAATGGGCACTGATGACCAAAAATAGAAAGGTCAATGTCAGAGGGACCATGGCAACATGGGCACACTAGTGTATTGGTGGAGTGGTGGGGTTGGTCTAATCATACTGGGAAGCAATCTGGAATTATGTGAAGAAGGTGACTAAAATGTCCATACCCTAAACTAAAATATTTTTAGCTGTACTTTTCTGCAGAGAACAGAAAACAAGGCAGATGCCCCTCCATTGAGGAATGGCTAAACAAGTTACGGAACACAGGTACAATGAAATATTACTGCATGGAAAAATAATAAATAAGACATTACAGAGAACCATAGAAGGAAAGTTTGATATAAAAGGATTAAAAGTGAGGTAAGCATAACCAGAAATACAGTATAAAAGGAAAATAACCAAGCAATCAAAACTAAATGCTGAGAAATTCTAATGGTCAACCTTGGCCCAAGGAAGAGATATGAGAAGTACTTCCACAGATCCTCTGCAAAGGCAGAGGACCATGTGTGTGACATATCAGCAGACTCTGAGGATAATGTTGGTTTATCCTGCTGAACTTTCCCCTCTTTTTAAAAATTCTTTATTATAAGAGACAGTGGGAAGGAAAGAGAGAAAGAATGGGAAAGAAATTCAGTGGGAAACAGGTGACATCAAGTAGATTCCAATAAAAATTGCGATTTTAAAAAGTTCTGCATTCCAACTTCTCTTCTCTATGGCCCACTTAATTCCTATCTACTGCCCAATCCACACCCTACCGGCTGTTCTCTACTATCCCCTTGCTCATTTTCTTTAGCTCCAGTCTTCTCTACCCAGTGTGGCTCTTAAGCACCCTCAAACAGTTTATCGGTGGGCACCAACTTCAGCTCCCATGATCCCTCGTTCTACCCCCATTTTTACAAGAGGATGTTCATCTTCTTTACTCATCCTTTCGTACTAGTATTTTACCTACATCCAACTCTGCAAATGCTCTGCGCACCACAGCCTCCTATCTTTCCATCTCTCCTTGTGCCTCAACCTCCCAAATCTATTCTGTCCTCATCATAACTTCCCAGTCAACACCAGCCTCTTTCCTGCTTTCCAAGGTCATGTGCCAGGTTGGCTTGGGGCCTCACTTTCCTGCCTTCAAAACCTTTATCCTACAGTTAACCAGTTCAACTTTACATGCTGTCCTCCATCCTGAAATCCTTTGCCTCCTTGGATTATCACCACTTGTTCCTTTCCAAAGCCAACCCTGGATCACCCCTACCATCCTTCTACTTGCCCCCCATCAAACTACTAAATGCTTCTAGGAGGAAATCACACAACCACGGTGGCTACACACGTATGGGTCCATTACACAGTTCTACTGTATAACCTCAATTTATGCCCAGCTGGTAGGTGCCAATATCTCTATTCTCTCTTGATCAATAATCTCTCCACTTTTAGTCATTGACAAGAGCTCCCTCTTCCCTATTCTAGTCTCAAAACCTCGTTACATCACCTCCCACTCAATCCTCCTTTCCCCATTCTGACAAAGAAGTGGCTTTTGTCCTTGCCAAGGTCAACCTTGCCCACCACCCCCGTGTGCCCCTGATCTCCTGCCCAGTCCTGTCTTTTCTAGCAGATGGCATCCTTAATCATTCCCCACTCCACAGTATCTCCAACCTTTCCATATCTATCGGGGCCTTCTCATCTGCCTTCAAGCACGCCCAAGTTCTCCCATGGACTCAGAAAACAACTTCCCTGAATTCTAACACCCCCTGAACTATAATCTCATCTTTTTCCTCCTTTCTCTGTCAAACTTGTTGGGAAAGGTTGTCTACACTTGCTGTCTCTACTTCCTGTCTTTTCACTCTCTTCTCCAATCCGTTGCAGACAACATTTTGGCCTCACTGCTGAAATGAACTGCTTTTGTCAAAATTACCAAATTCTAATCTAACCCATCTTATGCTCAATTTCTCCACTGAGCTCATTCCCAAATGACTAATTACCGCTTCAAGCCAGATGCTAGGTGTCCAGGAGACATCTCAAAACACAAGTCATTGTACAACTTCCCCCCTAACTCTCTCCTCTTCCAAACTTCTCTCTTTCTTATGAAGTTACAATAATCTTTCCCTTCTCCTGGATTAAATTCCTTGGCGTCACCCCCAACTTCAGCTCATCCAACATTTCCAATTACTGGGAAAATGGATTCAATCCCCTCTTTCTGCTCAACAGCTGGGTAGAGTCTCTGTTCTGGCCTTTATTTCTTCTCCAAATTATTTCAAAGACTTCCTCTGAATTGGTCTCCCTGCTGTCTCTCAAGCACTCCAGTGCTACAGTTCTAAGTAATGTCCCTTAAGCACATCATACTCCCCTACTCAATAAATTCCACTGACTTCCTACTACCTCTAGATAAATGCTCTTTTCAGTTTTTAAAGCTCTTCACAATGGATCCAACCTAGATTTTCAACCTCACTGTACATTTTTCCCCATTCCTGCATGCAGATCCACCTGAACTGGCCTTCTTTGCTCCTCCCATACAACATGCCATCTCTGGCCTTCATGCCTTTGCACTAGCTGACTGGGCCCCCATGCCTGGAATATACCTCGAGGAATCCCTCTTTCTTCTTTCAAGATGAAACTCAAACATGATCTTCTACATAAAACCTTGATTCCTCAGCTGCTACTGACGTACCTCCCCCAAACTACCTAGTGTTCAATTACTTTGAGTACAAATAGATGGATCTATTTTTAATTTATGCCACCTAGCTTTCTATGAACTTGTTATTTCCTATAAGCTGCAAACGGCTCTAAGTAGGAATGATTCCATTCTCTGTATCCTGATGCCTAGTACAGAAGGCCCTTCATGAATGCTTGCCGATTGCCTGTCTACTGCATGTCCCCAGGGTATCTCAAATGCAACATGTCCAAAATACAGCTCACCGTTTTCCCCCAACCCTTCCCTCTTCCAAAAGTCTCCCTTTCTGCTGAGAGAACCACAATCCTTCCAAGTCCCGCTTGCCTCTCCCTTATCCCTTGCCCTCCTCGTTGAGCACACACAGCAGGGGTCTGATGGTGTTGATGCCATCTCCACAATGTTACTGGCCTTCTCTTCTTTATCCACACAGAGCTACCATCCTCCTCTCTAGCCTGGACCCGGACAATAGTGTTAGAATTGCCTTGCCTCAGCCCTTTGACTCATGCGACACACAGCTGCGGAAGGGTTACTCCGAAAGCCCAAGTCTGACCACATCGTACCCCTGCCTGACAAGATCCAATGCCTCTCACCTGCCACTTCCGGTTTGGCTTTCAAACCCTTTTCCATTCTGACTGTGGCCTGCCTTTATAGGTTTACTGTGAACTGCTATCCAACACATACTCTGTGCTCCAGCCAAACTGGTCAGCTCCCTGTTCCTTATATACAGCACTAGCTATCATCTCTGTGCCTCTGACCTGACTGACCCCCACATTGAAAAGGTACTCCCTTCACCACTTCCATCTTTAGAAACTGTACCTTCCTTCAAAGTTCAAGAAAAATAAAATGGATACATGACTTAGATACAAAAAGTCTAATCATAAACAAATTAAAAGAAAAAAGAAGAAAACACTTTTCACAGCTCTGGAAGAGGAAGAGTTATAATCAAAAAAAGTACAGAAAGGAAAATAAAATTGGTTGTATAGTTGACCATAACTGGCTAATTTTGACTATCCAAAGCTCTGGAACACACAAAACCAACACAGTTAAAATGAAGAGGGAAACATCTAGCTAAGATATATAAGAAAATGATCCAATTTATAAGAACAAGAGCCGTACTCAATGATAAACGGTCAATGGATATGAACAGGCATTTCAAACTATCAACAACCACGTGGAATAAATGCTGCAGATCAATAGCAACTGAAGAAGTGTAAGTTAAAGCAGCTCTGAGGTTCCACCTCACACTAGTCAGTTTGGCAAAGAATTTACAAAAAAAATGGAAAATGAGAGTTGTTGGAGGGGTACCAGCACAAAGCTGATGGAATGATGAACTGGTACAGGCATTCTAGAAAGAAATCTGAATTATTCCTCCAGCCTCGACTGCACATAGCTTTGACCCATTCACTTGTGGGTCTATTCCCCAGCAAAGATGAAAAGACAGAGGAAAAAGACCCAGGTATAAAATAATAATAGTAGTAGTAGTGGCAGTAGTAGCAGCAGCTTTTTTTGAAGTGGATTAATCGAGAACAGTTGAATGCATTATGGCTGTATATACGAATTTAATGTAAAATTACTGTGCCAAAAGAGATGGTTTCAGAGAAGCCTAGGAAGGCTTGAATGAACTGATGCAGAGTGAAGCCAACAGAGCTAGGTGAATGATTTATACTGCAACAACACAGTAAAAATGAACAGCTGTGGAAGACTTAACTACTCTGACCAAAGCAATGCCCAACCATGATTCCAGAGTATATGATAAAGAATGCTGCTCCCCACCCTTCAGACCGGTGATGCATAGACTCAGGATGCAGACCAAGGTGTACATTTCCAGATATGGTCAATGTGAGAATTTGTTTGATTAATTATGCCTATTTGTCACAAGCATTTTGTTTTCTTCTCCAACAGGGGAAGAAACGTCTAGTGGTAGAACTCATGCCACGCCCCACCTCCCTGCAAGAAAGTGGGTCATTCAAGTACTTTTCAAAAATGCACAGAAAAGCCTGGAAGAAAGGCCAGGAAGAATCACGGACAAGCCGGACATCTTTGAAAGTACATACTAAATTATAGAATTAAAATAAAACTTAGAAAGCTGAACATAACAGAGATTTGCAGTTCTGTGTACAATATTATATTTACTTTGTATATGGAAATATCCATTTAACTTGATACTTATTCAAGCCATAATTTTTTATATTAAGTTCAGGAAAGTTCCATCAGCTCCTCCAAGATGTAAGTCCTCCTGCCTCACAGTCCACTTCCCACCTGCCACTACACAAGGTAGAAATTACTTTGCATCTAATTCATATTTAATGTCCCTGTTGGTGGGCCATCTCCAGTTGTCCTGATCGGTATCTGGTCACTGGACCTACATGGCTCTGGAGGAGAAAGTGAGGCTAATGACTTTGCACAGTCCTCCCTCCCTTAAATATAATTCACCTGCTAGTTATGGCATCATCTTCCTGATGTCATGGTCCTCTTCAAGAATGAAAAACAAAACATAAAAATTTCTTGTTGACATATTCTTCCACAAATACTTTGGCTTCTGTCTTCTATTTCTATTTCTTCTAATGTTCTATTAAGTACCTAATAAGGGAAGTACTTAATAAATGCTTCTGAATCAACTGTGTAAAAGGAAAAATCTTTCATCGAGTTTATTCATTCGAGTCTCTTGGTGACCAGATTCAAAATTTGTTAATTTCTTTTAAATATTACCTAGTGATATGATCATGTGTTATTTACACATGAAACAAAAAGCCCCTTGGTATTTAGCTATGTACTCCTGAGAGGTCTGTGTAAATCAAATTTTAGTTAAGTTCAGGAAAATTTTAAGTGCATTAGATGAGTTCACTACATTTTTTTAAGCAATTGGCATTAAGTGATTTGCCCAGGGTCACACAGCTAGTAGGTGTCTGAGGTCGGATTTGAACTGGAGGGCCAGTGTTCTAACCACTGTGCCACCTACTCTGCCCCTCACTACATTTTTCTAAACAAAGCCCAATGAACATTATAAAATCCTTTCGCAAATCACAAAATCCCTCATATGAGCATCAACCTGGTCATTTTCCTTTTTTCTAAGTTTGAATTATTTTGTCAAGGATGTTTTAAGACAAGTAGTAACTTGTTTAGAATTTTCAATATTCAGGATACTGGATTTCTCCCTGTTTTCCCCCCTCCCCCAACTGCAGCTATATGCAGGATCAATATGACCAATGATCTGTCACAAGTCTGGTATTTGGTGACAAATCCCAACATCATCCAAGCTGGACCAGGCACTGATAAGACATTCACAACACTTTTTTTTTTCATGAACCCTTTTTCTCCTGGTATCATCCTAAAAATAAAGCATTAACATTTAAAGGACAAATTCCCTTTTTCAGTTAATGTAACAGGCTTTCCTTTTGGTTTGCCAATCACCATAAACATGGGTGTTACCCCAACACATGTAAAACCAGTGGTAACTTACGCCCCATTCAGATTCTCAATCATCTATTCTGTCCAAAGTGTTTGAGGCACTGAATTGAAAGCTAGCAGTTGCCTGCTGAACACAATGCCTGACTCAATTTACTCTTTACTAAATCGGACTATTTGGTCTTTATCCTTTAAGGAGATTTAAAGCAGTAACACTTTTCAATACCAATAAGACTAATTTCCCCAATATTAGTATTGCAACTAGGTTTGTTTTCATTAACATTACCTTCCTACAACTAATCTGGTCCTCTTATAAGAAAAAAGAATTGAATATATTGCAATGAGAGAACAGGGACCTAGGTCTTAGGTTCCAAACGCCCTCTGATACTAGCTCTGTGACCTTAGGTAAGTGACCTAACCCATCTGGGCCTTGGTTTCCTTATCTGTAAAATGAGGGAATTGTACTATGGCCTCAGAGGTTCCTTCTACCTTTCAATCAGTGATTCCCTGAACAAGTAGTACTGGTTAAATCCTTACAATGACTATCTCAGTACAACCAACAGCTTCCAACTTCACCCTTTCAGTATAAATGGTATCCAACAAAATAAAATTCCAAGAGGACAAAAGTCCCCATAAACAGCATGTTACTGACGGCTGTAATGGAGGCCTGACCATCAAAGCATGGAGAAAGACTTTCATTCATAAATACCTCGTACCCAAAGACACCTCAAAAACTGTCTACTGATGCAGCCCCTCATTTTACAGATGAGGAAACTGAGGCCCAGAGAGAGTAAAATAATATGCCTAAGGTCATTCAGGGAACTTCCATGTGGGATAAGAACCCATATGCTCTGACTAGGATCACCAGTCTTTCCACTGTACCTAAGATTCTCATTGTATACTAGATGATAAATGAAAACTTTCACACTATCACCAACAGAATGAAATCATTTGACAGTGTTAAATGCATATAAAACTATAAACAAAAATATTATGATCAAATTCCTCTTTCACCTTAACAAAAATTTTGACACTTTGAGAAAATCTTATGATTTCTCCATGATAACATTTGCTTGGCAATTTATTAGAGAAAATAGGAAAATTTCAAACTGAGGTCAAATGAAGCAACTTTGGCTACTTAACTCTTTAAAAATTAAATTAGGGTGATGTAGGATTAATGCTCTTTGTTACATGTGTGAACATCTCTAACAAAAAGATAAAAAACCCAAATCCTTAGACTGAGCAAAGATGCTGAAAAAGTGGAAATGCCCTGTCCTCCAACAGGTAGCCTCAGTCTCCCAAGCTGGAGACTTAGCCTCATGCCCCTTGCTCACTGACTCCCTCTGAGGAAAGCAGCACTCCCTGCTCAAGTCAAGGCTTTGACTTGCAACAGTATACTTTCAGACAAGTCTTTAAGAATGTGTGGCCTCTCAAAACTGGGATGGAGGGCCAATATTTCTCTTTAGGGGAGGAATTTTTAGTGAGAGCAGGTCTCTCCGCATGGAAAGGAACCCTGGGGCTGACACAAATGTGGGAGTCTTTAGCACTACCTTGGTGACAGGGGCAGAGATGGTGGGCACAGGGCAGCCTCCCATAACACTCCTTTGAAAGGTGGGCCAGGATAAACCCAGCGCAGGTGAAAACCGAACCCGGAGATGTGTAGAAAGTGGGGTACCACCAGCAAGAAAGTTAGGCTACCACCAGAGTAAAAGCTTTATTCTGTTAAATCAGTTCATGTTCATATGGATCTGCTTAAAGGAATCTACTCCCCTCCCACCCAGAGCTCTAATCTGGCACCTCCTCAATGTAAAACAATACAAATCCTGTTAATAATTTACTCAAGAAAAACTAAACTTTACTAAAGAAACAAGAAAGAAGAAATGTTAACTATTACCATGCAACTGCTCGCTATTCTCACTGGCGATAATAATCAGGTCCTTTTCGGATACATTTTTCTACATCTAGGCCCACTGAAGAAAATGCCCATTTATAAAAACCCTAATTTCAGAAAAGGACAGCTCCTAAGAGTACTTTGATCAAAGTCTTCACCATAGCACGTAGTAAAGCATGAACACAGGTACTCCCAAATCAGGAAAACACCAATACCTGAATGCCCATTCAGCTGGCTTTTCTTCTCTGTCTGTGGGCCCCGGGTCTCCTCCCACGCAGGGACTGAAGAGACACCTTTAAGTAAATTTTCTTCCCCCCACCCCTCTGAATTCTCTCCCTCCTACTTTCCCCCCACTCCACTGGGAAAGCAGCCATGCCCTTTTCATTCCTGCATCCCTCACACATGCAAAGAAGGGGCTTTGCTGAATTGTATATTATTTTTTAAATGCTTTCACATGCAGAGTAAAGATTATTAAATATTGCAAATGAATAAACAATGATCAACCATTTAATAAGTGATTAAAGAGCACACAAAACCTTATGCCAACTAAGAACCCAGCAGCTTTCCCCCACCCCAAATGAATGTGGTTGACCACACACACACAAAAATATCTGGTGCAGAACTGGCAAACAACCTACAAACGTCTTAAGAAGGCAGCAGGGGAAAACAGGAAAAACACCTTCGATGTGTGTATTCTGGCAGCCAGCTCTCCTCCAGGTTAAAGAGCCCCAGTTCTGTCAACATATGGAATGAATGAATTACAAATTCGTACCAACATGCCTCCTAACAGTCCTGATGTGATCTGGCCAAGGCAGATACAGCTGGACTCTCACCTAACTCCCCCAATTCTTTGGACCCTTGTGCCTTGAAATTGTAACCAAACACCTCCTTTATGCTCCATATCCCCAATGCAGCTTTTAAAAAATCCACCGTTTTGTCATTTTTCAGTGCCATGCTCTGGTTAGTCAGGGATTTAGCTTCCATAGGATTCCTAAGGAATTGGGCCATGTTTGCTGTTGTTTGGCCATTACCAGAACTAGAAACCAATTCCGGCTCAGTCACTAAGAGTGACTCTGAATAGAATTTCCCCTCTGGGAAGGAAAATTAGAAGGGGAGGGAAGGAGATGGAATGAACACCCTACAGACATCCAGCTCACTCAAGGCCCCTTTCTTGGCCCCCTTGTGCCCAGAATCAGGCTAGCCCACCTGTTTTCTCTCTGCCTAGGTGGTCTGTAGTCTAACAATCCTGCTTTTGTGTTTCCCACCACTCAGTTGTTTACCCAAATGCCACTGAGCCAACTAAGCAAACACCTTTTTAAAGCTTCCTCCCTGGAAATGTTCACTCCCAGAGCTGCTCCTTACCATTCCACCCTCTCCACCCTCTGCTCCCTCCAGGCCCTCCCCACACCTAGCTGGGTTTTTGGTTAAGGTGGGCCAGCATGTTTTAATCTCCCCAGAGGACCCCAGTCTAGCCCCACACTCAGGCACATATTATATCTTTAAGAAATGTTCCTAGAATTGAAATCCTCAGTTTAAAGGAACTTGGCTTCCACAGTTAAGTACAACATGAACCGAGGAGTTTGGGGAATAGAGAGAGTTCTGTTTCCTGAGCATTTGACTTGGATGCCCTTAGATTTACACAGGATCTGCCTTGTAAAAAATCTTTGATGCTAAAATAAATAAGTTGCTAGCAAAAGCACATTATTTTAGAATTTTAAAAATTAACCTAAGAATACCCACAATGACCCTGAAAATACTACCTCTAGGGTCTATTAATTATGTAAATATACAAGAAAATGTTATTTTCTAGAAGAGTAATATACCAGATCCAGACCAAAAATACACACATACATAGACACACACACACACACACACACACACACACACACACACACAAAGAAGTCAGTAATGACTGAGTTACGAAATTGGGTCCCACCACAGTCAGACCAAGCTCAATGTTCAGAGTTCCATTATGGACAACATACAACTCCAAGAATCCTGAGACTCCAAGCAAGAGGAGGAGGGACCTCGAGGGGCAGGGCCCAGGCCCAACACAAAAGTCAGACACCACAATGCCAGCCAGGTCTTACCTCCCAGCTGACTACAGGATGCTCAATGCTGTGTGCTAAATAACTTTTGTTAATCACCAAGGCAGATGCATGGCCATGGAAACACTTTCCAGGTAACTGCCTCTAAGCAAGAAGCCAGTTCAGTATTTCAGTAAGTGCACCTCTTTAAATGGAGGTTAAGAAACTGCTTTACTTTACAACTAGCTGGGAAATAAAAAGTTTTAGGTTTCAATAAGGTCAATTCTTGCCCAAAACAGGTCAGAAATTATTTCAGCAACAAATGAAAGTGAGATGACTGTTTACATCACCATAAAATAAATCAGCTCAAATTTTAATTTTCTTTCAACTTTTGGAATTTTTCTAAATTTCTAAACTATCTGGTCCTCGGCAATTTTCCCCTGAATATTACTCAAAGCTCAAATATGCATTTTCTTGTAAGATCTGATATCAGTTAAACCAATTATTGTTTTATAAATTATAATACCTCAGATGATTTTCTTTTAAGGAAATAAATTCATTTGAAGAGAGCTCTTTTAAAGGGCTCATCACTACAAAAGTCTTATGCAAATCCGACCTATGTGCCAAGCTGAGGAACAGGCTGAGAAGGAAAAATCCTAAAAACAATTCTTTTACTAAAGAAAAAAAAAGTCCTTCAAGGGAGCGCTTACTAACGAAGTAAATATATTCAGTTCAACAATAGTGCCGGCTCTGAGCAAGGCCCAAGGCCTTGTTCTCAAGGAGCATCAATGTAACTGGGTGGAGGGAGACAACTCACTCACTCAGATAAGGAGATGGGAGGATACAATGAAAGATGGAGATGAGTAACAGCTATCAAGGAGGGTCAGGATAGTGCTAGAAGGTGGCAGCAGAGTTAAACCTGGCCAGTAGGTAAGACTGAGCAGAGGCCCAGGTGAGAACAGTGCCTTCCAGGTCTGGGGCTGGGGGCGTGGGAGGTGGGGGAGGTCAGCCAGGCCGAAGGGGCAGCCACACACCAGTGATCGTGTCAAACCCTGGCAGAGAAGCTGGGGAGGGCTGCTGGAACCAGGCTGGCAAGGGTCTCCAATGCCAAGCCAAGGCAAGTAAGGAGGCTCCCAAAAGGGCATCACCAGGGACAGGATGTGATCAGCTTTCCTGTAACTGGGTACAGGGGGAGTTAAGGAATGGAGAGGTTAAAATCAGAGGGAGTCACAAAGAAAGGCTACTAGAACAGTCCAGACAAGGAGCATCAATGGCCTCCCCAACAAAGGGCTCAAGGCCAAGTTATTTCAAGAACAACCAATACTCTCTTGTCAAATGGGTGAAAAAAGCAATAATAAATATGAAATAAATAATGAAATGAATCGTTTGTTCCCTGCCCCCTCCCCCCATATAGTGTTTATCTAGTTAAAATGGTCTAATTATAAGTTTGTAAGTCAGGTAAATAATGTGTCATTTTTTTTCAAACTTTTTTAAACATGAACATTTATCTGCCTAATCACTATCATCTGAGGAAAAATATTTTAAAAAGATGGAAAATAAGATGGCTACTTTCAGTTAAATCTGGTTTTATAGTTTTATAAAAACTATAATAAACACATACATACACACACACACACACACACACATATATATATATATATATATAAACTGTATAAAAAACTATATAAAATAGTTTTACACTTTTAAAAGACAAAGTACTCCACAGCGCTGGGGTGGGGGTGCTATAAGGAGGAAGGCACAGCCCAAAGAAGGGTCCCATCCACCCCCAAAGTGCCACCACAACACTGTCTGTGACAGCAATGATGTGGACAAGCTAGCAATGCCCAGCGGTTGGAAGAGCACGTTACCATGATCCAGAAAAAGATGACCAGGGAGAGTTCACAGCTGATAATGGCAGTTCAAGTCAGGAAGGCCTAGGTTCAAATCCAGCCTCAGACATTTTTACTTAACTGTGTGCTCCTGGACAAGTCTGGAAGGTAATGGCTCTCAGACTCAGTTTCCACATTTGCAAAATGGGGATAAGTAAGAGCACCTGCCTGCCAGGATTGTTGGATCAAATGGCAAACCCTGAAGTGCTAAATACGTTCAAGCTCTGATTATTGCAAAACATCAGACTCAGGTGAACTAATACATGATCCTGGAAAGCAATGGACACATTTGAAAAAGGGAGAACTGGACCTGAGAGTTCACAGGTAAAACGCATTTCCAGTCTTGGTCACTCACTCTCTGCCAATGTATATTAGCATCTGCCTGGTGCACTCAAAGGTGTTGTTGTAGTAGTGGTAGAGGTAGTAGTAGTAGTGGTGGTGGTGGTGATAGTAGTAATTTCTTATAAATGTGATATCACCATTTCTATAGTGCTTGCTAGGGGTCATCTCATTTAATTCTCACAACAACCCTGTGAGGTAGGTTTTATTATCCCCCTCTTATCTCTGAGGAACCAGGGGCAAAAATTTGCCCAAGATCACAGGTCTGTTGGCAAAGTGGACAGTGCCCTGCCTGGAGTCAGGAAGACTCATCTTCCTAAGTTCAAATCCAGCCTTAGACACTTACTAGCTGTGTGACTCTGGGCAAGTCACTTCAGTGACTACCTCAGTTTCCAAATCTTTCAAATGAGCTGGAGAATGAAGTGGCAGATGGCTTCAGTATCTTCACCAAGAAAACACACAATGGGGTCACAGAGGGTTGGACAGGACACGGAGGACCAAACAACAACTTCCTCACTCCAAGCCCGGAGCTCAGTGTGCCGCAAGTGACTTGGCCAAGGTCACATCAGCAGCGAGTGTCAAAGGACTTGAATGCAGGCAGGTCTCCGTCCCCTCAGGACAGTGGGCACAAGTGGCCTCGGAGCACTTGGCCGGGATAGAAGGGAGGGAAAGGCACAGAGAACAAGTCGGGGGTCCAGCCAGCCCTTGTCCAGCACAGCTCTGCCGCAGGGGCCCCACAAGAGCCGGGGGAGGCCTGGCACATCGGGAGTCCCCGTCCCCTCCTCCAGCAGCACCCCGGGAGGGACAGATCCCGGGGTCCGCGACTCCTTCTCTGGGGGCTCCCGGGGGCCCAACCCTCGAGGAAGGAGCCAGACCGCGGGGACTACGGCCCTCGGAGGCGGGGGCAGCGGCATCCTGGAGGGGCAGGGCTTTCCCTTGAGGCCCCTCGGCGGCCCCCGGGGCCTCCCGCAGGCAGGTGTCCACAGCCGGGTCTCTGCGGGCCGCCCATCTCCCGCCTCCGGGTCTTTGCCCCGGCGGTGCGCCCGCCAGGAGCGCCCTACGCCTCGGCTTCCCCGCGACTGTCAGCTCCCATCCCGGTCCGGCAGGACACCCTCCCGCTGACTCCCGAGGGGCGGGAGTCTTCCCCCAGCCCCGGGGCACACAGCCGGGTGCTTAAGTAGTGCTCGCAGCCGCCAGGCCCCGCAGCCCCCTCCTTGCCTCCGCACGCTCGCCCCTCACCCCTCCCCTCCCCGCCCGCGCCGCTCCCCGGGGGCTCACCTCGCCGCCCCAGGGGCCCCGCCCCGGGCACTGCCCGCCGCCTCTGCCGCCTCGCCGGGAGCATGCGCACCGGCGCCTCTACCGCCGCCTCCTACCAGGACTCCAGACTGCGCCGACTGGGAGCGCAGACACCTGCGCGGCCCAGACCCCGCGTGCCGGGCCCCGCCCCGCCGCCGCCGAACCCCCGCCCCCGCACGGGCCCCGCCCCGCCCCCGCCTCCCCCCTCCCCGGGCCCCGCCTCCAGCTAGCGGCCTCCCGGCTGCGGCTGCGCACCCGCGCAGAACATCTCGCGAGAGCACGGACGCACGCGACGTCCTCTTGGGCCCGCCCCGCGCGAGTCTGGAAGTGCTGGGTGTCGCGGGAGGGTGCGCCGTCGCGAGGTGGGGGTGTGTCCTCCGCCGAGCCGCACCTTCTCCCAGCTCTACTTCTCTGCTCCACCCCCTTCCCCGCGCCCCCCTCCCTCCAGGCTCTGGGAGCGCGCGAGCCTGAACTCCGCACGTTCCGGGAAGACGCGCGCACGCGCACGTGCGGGGTCATGGAGCGCCGCCCCCAGGTCCCTCCAGCCTCAGAATGATACGCTTGCCCCCCGACGTGGTCCGGCGTGCTCCACCCACACATAAGCGCCCCCTCCCCCCTCGGCCCCCCGTCCCCCCTCTGGTAACGAGGGCTCCCAAGATCCCCCGCCAGGTCCCTGAAGTTGGTCCAGGAAGGGAAAGGGAGCGTGTTCTAGCGAATAGTTAACAATCGGCTTCTGCACGGGGAACATTTCCTCCTGCATCACTTAGTGCTGACCAAGATGAAAACAGTAAGTCCGACCTCTGACTTACTCCGCCGAGTTTGTCGTTTCCGAGGTGCAAATGCTCAACGCAAACATTTAACAACCAGCTCCCAGGAGAACCAGTAGTGGAGCCTGGAAAGGGCGGAGTCGTCCCGTTTCTCACGTCCCTCTAGGTGGGCTCTGTCCTCAGAGGAGGGGGTGCGCTGGGGACACAGTGCTAGAGAGAGAGATACTATTGTACCTATTTCACGGACAAGAAACAGAGGCAGGGTAACAATAACAGCGAGAATAACAATATATCAGTAACAACTTTAAGGTCTGCAAAGAAATTTACATAAGTTGGCGGTCTGATAGTCACCGAGGCCCAAGCTTGGAGGCAGTGACAATTACAATAACAATGTAGCATTTATGTAACTCTTTAAAGGTTTGCAAAGCACTTCACCTATACTCACGTATTAGCTGCTTTGATAGGGACTCAGGGCTGCCACTTTCATGGAACTGACCACGCTACATTGCTCCAGAACAGCTTAGAAATGACCGGCAGAAGACTGTCCCCAAGCAGAACGCTTCTGTCCATCCTGAGTGAGCCCCTTCAACTTCGCACTTTGATTTTATATTGGAATGGTTCAGAAGTAAAATTGTTTTGTTGTTGAGACTAGATTCTGCTGGCTCCCAATTCTGGCCCTCTGGTTTGTGTAACTGTGGGCTATATACCTCCCCTACTTGAGGTCATCAATCAATCAACAGACATTTATAAAAGCTTTACTGTGGACTGAAAGATGTTCTGTGGCCAGGAGAAGTCCCTGACCTGCCTAGTCGTGTGGGAGATAGCGTGTCATACATACATACATACATACATGCATACATATATATTTAAGGTTAGGTTTAGAGATATTATATATATATATTTAAGGTTAGGGTTAGAGATATTATATATATTTAAGGTTAGTGTTAGAGATGTTAGGTTAGGGATGTTTTATATATATATATACATATATATTTAAGGTTAGGTTTAGGGATATTATATGTATACATATATATATATCATGTGCATGTATGTATAGGTAAATATATGTACACATATAAATGTATGGATACATACAATGTCCACACAAAGTAGATGCCTTAGCCAAAGCCATATTTCTCCCCTAAAATAAAGGCTTTGTGCCCTAGCAATTCTACAGTTGTGATCTGTGGAGAAAACAAAATCTTGGAGTTGAAACAGACCTTAGCAGGCACATGGCCCAACCCACACCTGGAAAAAAAGAAATTCATTCTAGTCCTAATCCTAGCCTGCACAGAAATAGCGCTTTGAGATTTGCCAAACATTTCATTCATATTATCTATCTGAACCTCACGATAGCCCTGGGAAGTTCACCTAGGGGGAGGGGGAGTGCAGGGCTGCAGCTGGTACCTGACAAAGGAAATTGCTGTTGGCATGTTTGACTCTTTGTGACCCCATAGACCCCAGCATGAATGCCAGGCCCTTCTATTCTCCACTATCCCCCTAAGTCTGTCCATGTTCATGTTCACTGTTTCCATGACTCCATCTCTCCATCTCATCCCCTACCATCTCCTTGTTCTTTTCTCCTTTTCTCCTTTCCCAATATCAGGAGTCTGTCCATCTCATCCTCTGTTGTCCCCTTTTCCTTTTGCCTTCAATATTTCCCAACCTCGGGGGCTTTTCCACTGAGTCCCAACTTCTCATTAGAGGCCAAAGTATATAAGCTTCAAATTCAATATTTGCCCTTCCCACGAATAGCCTGAGTTAATTTCTTTTAACTATTGACTCTGTGACCTCCTGGCTGTCTAAGGGACTTCTCCAAGTCTTCCCCAGAACCACAACTCCAAAACGCTGAGTCTGTGGCGCTCAGCTTTCCTCATGGTCCAGCTCTCACAACCATACATTGCTACTGAAAAAACCATAGCATTGACTCAGGAGAGCCAGTTGTTAAACATTCCCCTCCTAATCAGGCTTTGATTTATTGTTTCATTGATTATTTAGATTTAAGAAATTTCAGAGTAAATGTTAATAATGAAGTTTAATCTTTAAAGCCTGTCAAGTGAACTTTTCCCCCCAGAACCATCGTTAAATATTTAAGCTCTGATTGGTTATGGGATTAACCAATCTGATTACCTCCATGAGATGGGAAAATTGAGGAATACAGAGGTCACAATGATTTGCCCAGACTCACATCTGGACCTTTCGTGAAGAATTGTAGAAAGGAGGCCCTTCAGATGCAGTGTAGTTCATCCTGCAATCTGATAGCTCAACGTGTTTTTTGGTATGTTAAGTCTAAAATTTGCTTCTCTGTAACTTGTACCATTGTTTTGAGGGCTGCCCTCTGGTACAGATGAGTGCATGGTAAAATGCATTGGATTTGGAATCAAAAGTCATGAATCTGATTCCTGATTTTGTACCTTATTCAAGAGCTGACCAGTGGAGAGAGTCATATTTCAACTTCAGGGAGAAATTTTAGAAACTAACTGATTGGCCCAATGTAAAATGGGCTGCCATGTTGGGTAATGATGGTTGACATCATTGGAGGTATTTAAACCAAAGCTTAACATACACTGAGAGTCTATGATATCTGCCATAGTTAAATAATGTCTGGAAAACCCCAGATGTTTAACAAAGGAATATTTACTTCAAATGGTATAATCACAAATATATAAACTTACTCTCTCCAGTGCAGATATTGCCATCCTCTCTCCCCTGCATCACCTGAGTCATAGCTTATCTGTGACTCCATAGATCACAGTCCCAGGTCTAAATCCAAACCCTACCTCAGACTTTAGTTCCACACACCCAGTTTCTCAGAGCCAGTGTGTCAGGGTGAATCACTGTGCAACCCTACCTGTGGCTCCAAGGTCACCATGGCTCTGACTGCTAGATCTATGAGGTGATCCTCTAGCCCCTTGTATTGTTAGAAAATGAGAACAGATCATGCAGGGTAGAACCAATCCATACACACCTAGACCCATGCTGAGTGGACATCCATGCCAGGTGGATTTCCATGCTGAGTGGCATCCACGCCAAAGTGGGCATCCATGCTGGATGGGTGTCTATGCTGGGTGGCCATCCATGCTGGGTGGCCGTTCATTCCAGGTGGGCATCCATGTCAGGTGACCATCCATGCAGGTGGACATCCATGCTGGGTAGCCATCCATGCTGGGTTCAATAGACAGGAATCAGAGAAAAGAGCACAGCTGAAAAGAATCATGCACTCAGGCTCACTACTTTTTAAGACAACAATCAAAGGAGGAAACCCCCCCCCCCAAATGTGATAGGAAACACAGCAGGGCTCCATGCCAGGCAACTTGAAGTACTCCAAGGTCTGTCAGTCAAGGCTGGCTCCATGTTAGAACTGGACATGCCCATCAGCCCAAGTCACCCACCCATCTGTAGGTGGCCAACACATCCATCCAAGTGTTTAGCATGTTAAGTGAGGAAGGACCTTGCATGGTAGCACTAGGCTACGCCATAGGGGGACACAAGGCTTAGTCCTGTCCCTTCCACCCAAGAAGTTCATAATGTACTAGAAGCCTTGTACACTCCACTTTTAGACAGTTACCTCCCAGCATTTATACCCCAAGCTCTGACATCTAGTTCCAGCCCTGCATCTCCAACCAGGGCATCACTTGAAAATAGCTGGCTGGATCCTCATGGACAAAACCAGGCTCATCTCCTGACTCATTGCTTCTCTCTCTGACACTGTGATTCCACTAATCTTGGGGCTATCTTTAACACCCAGAAACCTGAACCCCAAGAACCTTTGGAATAGCAATGCTTCCAGTCGAGGGGTTTGTGAAATTCAACAAAGATAAGGAATAAAGTCTATTGTTACTATTATTAATCAGCAACAGCCTCCAGTGACCGGGCCTCCAGTCTGGCTAATTTCATTCCCAAAGACTTCTACTGCACTCCTGCTGAGCTCAAACAATGTAGAGAGAGGAATAGAAGGGTATGCTGGGAAATGTTTAACAACCGGGCTCTCCAGAAGGAAAACAAAATGTATACATATACTTTTAAGTTTGATTTGCTTTATTAACACTTTCTTAAGTTTAAACAATTACCAAGACAATCAATCAAGTCCTGATTGGAGGGCAGATTTCTGAGGTGCAAATGTTCCCACTGAAAGTTTAAAGATCAGGCTCTTAGAAGCTGGTTCGATCTGACTCCAGCACAGTCCTGTCCTTACCTGCAGGTAGCCTCCCAGACCCGCACTGATGTTTATGCACAACTTTGTCTCAGATCACTGAGACTAGTTTATGTTGTTCTTAAGGGAATGCTGACCTTGGACATGTATCACTGTTCTACTCCCTTGATGTGGGGAGCTAAGATGCCAGACCCTTTACCACAAAGCATTCTTTTTAATGTCAGATTTCCAGTCTCCCTGGCTTGTGATGGGGCAGGGCTGCCAAGCCAAACAACTGGCACAATTAAGGGAAAGATGGTAGTGGTGATGCAGAAATTACAGTCAGGGAGAACAGGATAAAGTTTAAGGATTTGGGAGTGTTGAGAATGCTGGTGATGTGCCAAGGAGTGAGCAAATGGGAGGACAGATACTGACCTCTCAGAAAAGAGGCTTAGAGAGCAGAGTGTGGTTGGAATTGATACATGGAGGCAGATTTCATCTCAAAATCTCTCCCAAATCCATTCAAAGTGTTTTAAGATGGAAGTGTGCTTTATAGCTACTCTGTGAATGATTGAATGAATGAACGAATGAATGAATGAATGAAACATTTGTTAAGTGCTTTCTATATGTGAAGCCCTGTGCTAAGTGGTTGGGGATACAATTAAAAGAATACAACAGTCCCTGTTTCCCAGCGACTCACATTCCAATGGCACAGCCAACATTTGGGCAGCTAGGTGGCACTGTAGTGCATAGAGGGTCTGGAGACAGGGAGAGCTGAGTTCAAATCCAGCCTCAGACACTCAGCTGTGTGATCCTGGGCAAGTCAATTAGCCTTTGTTTGCCTCAGTTTTTTCATCTGTAAAATGGGGATAATAATAGCTCATCTCCCAGAGTTGTTGTGAGGATCAAATGAGATAATATTTGTATAGTGCTTCGTCCAGGACCTGGTACATGGTGGGCACTATATAAATGTTTTTGTTGTTGTTGCTCCGTCATTTTTTCAGTCATGTTTAACTCTTCATGACCCCATTTGTTTTTTTGTTTTTTTTTTTTGGTGGGGGGAAAGATACTGGAGTGGTTTACCATTTCCTTCTCCAGCTCATTTTACAAATGAGGAAACTGAGGCAGCCAGAGGTTAAGTGACTTACCCAGAGTCGCACAGCCAGTATGTGTCAGAACCTGGATTTGAACTCAGGAAGATGAGTCTTCTTGACTCCAGGCCCAGCACTCTATCCACTGTACCCCATATGAACTTAAGCAGTCTCGTGTATTTACTCTTGCACCATTTTTTCTCCACTATGTCCTAGCTTCCTTATCTGCAAAATTGCATTACCTTCTAAAGTCCTTTGAAGTCACCAGATGAAAGGCAGCATAAAGTCCTGTAACATGTTATTAATGTTGTTGCTCGCATTCTTAACGTGATGCTTCAGACACCTATGGATTCTTCCTCTGGTTGTAATGTTTCTTTTTATAGATCCTTAGAATTGTACTGAAACTGAAATATCATATTGCCCATGAAAGGTTTCCCTATAGAAACTCTTCTTACAGATGCTAATCTAATCTGGAATACTGCCAAGGATATGGAAATCACTTTATTACCCAGCAACTCAGTCTGTTTTGGGAGGAGATAATTTTAGGCATTGGGAAATTCTTCTGTGTGTTTTGGACTCCCTGGTGAGGCTAGCTCTGACCTCCCCTCAGAGTTCTATGGGCATTCCTTAAGGGTAAGAGAGTCTTTGTTCTAATGTCACTGCCGAGTCTCTAATCTGGTAAACTTCTCTCATTATTTATTGCGCTAGTTTCATTTAACCAATTCATTTTTGTAGATGGTCAGACATTTCAGCCATATCTGAATCTTTGGGACACCATTTGGGATTTTCTTGGCAAAGATCCTAGAGTGGTTTGCCTTTTCCTTCTCCATCTCATTTTTACAGATGAGGAAACTGAGGTAAACAAGGTTAAGTGACTTGTCCATGTTCACATAGCTAGTGTCTGAGACTGGATTTGAATTCAGGTCATCCTGACTCCAGCTACAGCGCTCTTTTCACTGTGTCACCTAGCTACCCCATTTCATATCGGTTAGCTATTACAAAGGGGTATTGACTTTGAGGATAGAGCAAGAGGTTTAAATAGCTCTGTCCCCCACACCTGATGGGGTACACTCTTTCCTTTATCATCTTGATTGCTGGGGAGAATGTACCTAGCTGTAGCACACTAAAAAGGGCATATATTTCCTACCCCCACCAACGCTGGGGGGACCCTCTCTCCACTAGATAGTGAGAGAGTCTCAGTCCTCGGGGAGAGACTTAGGCTTAACACAGTTTGTCCATAGCATTGGCCCCACTGAACTGGTGTCCCAAGATGCCATTGCTCCTGGATGAGTCCCTGGGTCCTGAATGCCACTGCACCCCTCATAGCCTTGATGCTTGACTTGCTGGCTTGAGAACCCAGAAAGGACTCTGTTCTCACACTTCCTATTAGCCCACTCTCCTGACTTTTTGATGGTCCCAAGGTCATAGCCACCTCTAGTGTCCTTCCCCCTAAAGCAGGAAGGATGAAAACATAGAAGCCAAGAGCAGAGGGCCATGGGTTGGCCTCAGATAAAGAAAGCCTTAGGCCTATCTCCCTCAGTGTTGTCACTCACCTAACAGAACCAGACAGGAAGGAGTTAGGTCCAGATGGACAGGCCTGGATGGATTAATGCCTTTTGAATGCATCCTGGCTCTGGTTCCATAGCCAATCAAAGAGACTTTTTTCACCATGTAGTTAGCAGACTGGAAGCAGTCACAGAATGTCTACACATGCATCAGAGTTCACATAGGAATGCCATCTCCTGAGCACTCTGCCAGGTTCCTAAGGGCTAGGCATCTTGACTGGTTGGTCCTCTGTTGTAATGGGCTAAAATTGACCTCCCTAGGTGTAATCTCATCTCTTGGGCACTAGTTCTTCCATTCTAAATAAGTCTTAACTTCTTTTTAACATGACAGCCCTGTGTGTATTTGAAGACAGTGGCCATATTTCTCAAATTCTTTTTTTCTCCAGGCTATAAATCCCCAGTTCCCTTCCTTTTCTTGGCTGCTTTTCTTTGACCAGTTCTACTTTCTCTAAGACTCTTAACCCATAAACATTGTACACCAGGTGTGACCCAGCAAGAACAGAGTACAAAGTGCAGTGAGAGTATTGCTTCCTTTTATGTGGTCACTACCCTATGAAAAGAGTCCCAAGTTCTGTTTGCCTTTGTTTTTTCTTTAGCAGTTCAGATTCAGCTGGTGGTCCACTAACATCCTCCTCTCCTTCTCCCCTGCACCCCACACTAACTCCTGCACTTAAACAACTGATTATCTTTAACAGACAGACTTCTTATTAGCCCACTGTGATATTTTGGAATCCTGATTCTTTCCTGTATCCTATAATCTATTCCTTCATAGTTGCAATAATCTGGAATTCTGGTAAGCATTCCTTCATTATTTTGATCCAGCACCCCCTAGCTGGCACCAGGAGGACTGTGCCACGGACTCACCATGACTGAGAGGTGTTGTAGCTTCACTTTCCTCCTATGTAAATTGGGATAATAATCCATCACGTACAGATATTGTGAAAATATTCTGTAAACTTTAAATGGCATGCACATGTATCATATGCAGACATATGTATATGATATTCATGTTATTAATAAAATTTTGGATGGGGCATTTGCCATTCATCTCTAGCCTTGAACCAACCCATAAGTTTTGTTCAGGAAGGATTAGCACCTCTGGTGCGAGGGCTGGCAAGCTGCTCATCCGCCTCGGGTGTCCACCTGGCACTCAATTCTCACCTTTGGCTCCAAGAAACTTTAGCATAAACAGCAGTCACACCCATATAAAACCTCCTCAGCAGACAGAGGGCTATAGAAAATTGAAGCTAAACAAAGGACCTCAAACCCATCAGTGAGTTAGAGGGATGTCTACCCCAAGCATGTGAGGACTTCACCTGTGGATTGTGTGGATGAGGACAACTTGTTCCAACAGCCATGAAGATGGCTGGAGAAGGCTCTGCGGAGAGCTTAGAGCCTGGTCATACATCAAAGACGCTGCGGTCATCCACTGCATCCTGGACCATCCCCAGACATCTTGACTTTTCAGAGACTCTGGAAGAACAAGTGAGGCTGATGATTCTGTGAAGCCCTGCCTCACTTTAATCCAGTTCATACTCAAGTCAAGCTATCACCCTGTGATGTGACTGGTCCTCTTTGAAAATGAAGGACAAACAAGCACAACATGTAGTCACCAGATCTCGATGGCACACATGGTTGCCAGTAGTTGGAATGGCAATTCCAATAATCTTTAGATCCACCAGATAGAGCTTTAAAATTCACTGACCTGTTGGGTAACCCTGTTTAAAAGATTTTACAAAGACCAGGATGGAGGCATTAGTAAAAGCAAAACAGAATGAAATGTGATCATAGAGTCTGCAAAGGGAAGGCAATGATTAATGAATGTCCATTCATCGGGTACCAGGTGGCATTTCGTTAGGAGAGGCGGCTGTGGAGCCAATGTTCATGTCAGTGAGACAGTATGCAGTGTCATAACCCCATTTGGGGTTTTCTTAGCAAAGATACTGGAAGTGGTTTGCCATTTCCTTCTCCAGTCCATTTTACAGATGAAGAAACTGAGCTGCCCAGGATCTCACAGCTGGTAAGTGTCTCAGGCCACATTTGAACTTAGATCTACCTCTAGGCCTGGCTCTCCATTCACTGCACCACCTAACTCACAGAATATTAGGATCTTAGAGCTGGAAAGGACAATACAATACGCAGTCTAACTCCCTCATTTTATAGATGAGAGAGCTGTGGGTCACACAGGTTAGTACAGTTATCCAAGGTCCCCGACTAGTTTGTGGCAGGGTTGGGGCTTGAACACAGGTGTTGTAGCTCTTGCTTGAGTGTCTTTCCCATTACTCAAAACTAGGCATTTGGATGGGGTAAAGTGTAGAACTTTCAAGCTAGAAAGTCCAACTCCGTTCTTTACATGCTGTACAATTCTTTCTGAAACAATCTGAAGTTCTTCAGTAGAGAATGGAGATCTTTGTGCCTACTAGAAATCTGGAGACTTTGCTTACTCAGCAACCTCTGATCAGTGATAATGATAGACTTGGAATATGATCTGTGTGTGCATTGGCTATGAATACTCCTAGGAAAGGGAATGTGGTTAAGAGTAACTTATAAGCAACTATTTTCTCTTCCTGTATGGTGCACAGTATCAGCTGGTACCCTGATGTTACAGACAAATAAAATAGTCTTCTTTGGGAATTCATCAAGACTGTTGTCCTCCACCTCCTTGGAACCGAATCAACCTCAAATCTTGCAAAACATACAAAAGAGCTCTCACATCTTGGGCTAATTTGTTTTTGAAGTTAGTCCTTTAAAAAATACAATAGTGAAATAACATGGTCTTGTTTTTTACTCTTAGGATCCTGGCCAAGACAGCTGAAATACTCAGACCAAAGGAAGTTGCCCTGGAGAGAACAGTTCTTTGTAGAAAGGACAAAAATATTCAGGCCAGCCTTGCTTTCAAGTTTAACTTCCTTGTTGAAATTCACTACATGGACAAAAGACAAGAATAAATCAAGCTAGGAAATAATGAAGTGATTGGAAATTATCCATCGACCTCAATAATGTATATTTAAAATAAACAGAGGAGATAATGACTGGCTGGGGACTGAACAGAACTCTTGATGTTCCCTCCTTGTTCCCATGCCAGTGGCCTGCTTCCCCCTTCCCCTCTCCAGCTGCCTATTTTTCTTTCACATAGATCACGTCTCCACAGATGACTTCTTAACTCACAGATCAAAAGAGGCTACATGACCTTGGCACACATGCATACTCAGAGAGAAGAAAAGACATGGAGCAAGTAGATAAATTAAAAACACTGCAGGATGAGAAGGGTCGCAGAAGCCAAGGGAGGAGAGTTTTCAGGAAGAGGAGATCACCAGTGTTGAAGGCTACAGAGAGATCATAGAGGGAAAGCCAATGGCCTTAGCAGTTTCCAAATCTCCCTCTCTAGATCCTACCATCCCTTCCAGCTGTTGCACTAAATCTCCCCTTCCTTTCTTAGCCAAACTCCTTGAAAGAGCTACATACTAAATGCTATAAAAATTATATACTATATGCTAATTACTAGGAAAAATAGACACTAATTGTGTCTATTTCCTTTCTTCTCACTCTCTTCTAAAACCTCCAAAATCTAATTTCTGATCTTATCCACCAAAATACTCTTTCCAAAGCTACCAGTGATTTTGTAATTGCTGAATCCAATGGTCTTCTCTCAATTCTCAACCTTCTTGACCTTTCTATAGTATTCAATACGTTTTTGGATATGGTCTGCTCTCAGCATTTTCATGTTATTCTCTTTTTCTCAGTCCTTTTCCTATTTATCATAAAATGTTCCTTAGTTTCCTTGCTCCAGGTTATGCCCCCTGACTGTCAGCGTACCCCAAAGCTCTTCCCTAGTTTCTTTTCTCTTTGTTCTTTGCTCTTTTCTTCCCTGGTGACTTTATCAGCTCTGGTCACTTTAATGATCATCTCTATGCTGACGACTCCCATTTCTGTGCATCCAGCTCTGGTCTCTCTTAGAAGCTCTTAACCTCAAAAATTTCCTTGAATCAAAACCATATTTACAAGAAAAGACAGAAGCACTATGCAGGGTAAAATGAGATATCAGAAAACAAATGCTCAGAACTCCCCTCACTCAATGTCTATACCCAGCCTTCCCCCCAAAGTCTCTTTCTGCTAGGTGGAACCATAGAAACTCCAAGGCTTGTAATTCAGATTCTGACTATAGGGATCCCTTTCCATCCATGCTATTCTGGTGATTCAGCCTTAATGCAGCCTCCCCCATCTCATCCTGCAAGAAGCAACATAGAACCAGCTAGAAGGTAAACCAGCATTGTGGCCTGAAGGATAGAAGATCAAAACCCAGATGATGAAAGTCCTTTACCCAGAGCTCCCCATATGAGGAGTACAACAATTCAGGTTCTGGGCCTCAGTGGAAGAAAGAGGGACCAGTGCTGAGAAGAGAAACCTAAAGCAAGTGACCAATGTTTAAGAGAGAAACCGAATAAAACTATAGCTTATGGTTAGAGTTTCAGAAAGAGAGGAATGAATTTGTCTAAAACACTATCAATAAGTATTATACTTGTATATGAAGAGAAATGAATCCAAAAAACCTGCTTTTAAAAAGCCCTTTGAACTCCTTAGTGATCCCAGAATAATGCCAAGAAACTCCAGAATGGTTCAAAAGAGAATTAAAATTTTTAAAGTAAAAAATAGGAAAAACTGGTGGTTTGAAAATGAGTGCTCGTACATGCTTTAAAAAACACAAACAGAACAGAGAAAAATGAACACATGATGGATAATCTCTCCAAAGAAGTACAGACCCTGAAAAATAATCTGGAATTCAAAAATCCTGAAGTGGAAGAAAATTTGGTAGAAATGTAGCACAAGACAGCAATCGAAAAAGAACATATGAATTCTATATAAACCAAAGCTACAAACCTTGAATGCAGGTTGTGCAGCGACAATGATCATAAATCTCCCAGAAGACGATGAAAAATAAAACTCCTGCAAGAAATAACGAGAAAACTTCCTTTAATTTTTGAATGTAGACAAAAATCACTGACCAAATTTATTAACTAGTTTATTGAATCTACAGATTATCACAAGAAAATAGAATTATTCAAACTCTAGGACATGTAATAGTTAAATTTCTCAATTTCAATGTAATGTAACAAATTTTGCAAGTTGCCCATTGAAAAACATTCAGATATGAATAAAAGACCCAACAAATAGCCCAGAATTGTTCCACAGATAAAAGAAACTAAAGATAAGAAGGGAAAATAAAGGCACTTAAGCTACAACTCAGTATGACACATCTTGCAAACCTAAATCTACTCAAGAAAAAGCCCTAAAATAAGAGACTTTCAACAAAAGAGGGGTATTTGAGACATTCCTATCAAAAATTATAGATGATCAGATTATTTAACATACTGCAAACACACAAGGTAAATTTTATTTGATTTTTTAATTTAAAATTTGAGTAAAGAAACCAGTTATCTCATATTTATAAGCTATTGCTTAAAAATTCTTTTTAAAAAAATGAATCTATAGGGTAAAATAAAGTACAAAGATGACCATCAAGGGAACAAAAAACCCCCAAAAACCTAAGGAGCTAAATAATTAAGAAAAACAAATCAGGAAAAAAGGAGGAAAGGTTGAATTAATCCATGGACTAAATCCCTTTAGAAGGGGGAATAACAGAATGTACAAATAAGGAAACAGGAGATTAGAAACAACTGGGCTCAAAAATGCAACACCAAAGATAGGATGGCATAGCCTTGTGAACAGAGACTGATCACTGTCAGGCTTAGTTCTGATAAGTTGGGGCACAGAGTGATTCCCCCCTCCCCCATATTGCTTTCCCCTGACATTGCTTTATCCACTGATATTTCTAAATCTGAGGCACAAAAGAAAGTAGAGAAGATGGAGTAAGATCTATAAAAGCTTGACATAGAAATGGTATATAAAAAAGCTTATATTTAAGCTTAACCCTAATAAGAAACACAAAGATTAAAGAAGAAATTAATAAACACATTAATCAGGAATGATGTAGCACATGAACCAGAAAATAAAGTTCAGAATAGACTAGAAGGGAAAAGAAATTAGGTTAAAGAAAAGGAATACTTTGAAAAGGGTGTGGCAAACATCTTAAAAGACTTGTGGAAAGGGAAGATTTTGAGCTATTTGCTTGGATTGGGGGGAAGGGTAAAGGAAAGAGGGAGAAATGGTGAATAAAAAGAAATTAACAAAAGTAAATTCAAAAAGCTTAGGATGGGTAGGCAAATGTGAGTAGAGGGGAGGATGGGGGGAGTAAGCCTGTGGAAATAGCCTACCATCAGAATACAAGCACAACTAATCATGGGGACAAAGTACTGACTTAAAAGAGAAAAGGGGTTAAAAATGCAAAATAGCAAATGGAAGAAAACACAAGCCTAACAATCATAACTTTAACTTAAATGGATTAAATTATCCATCAAAATAAAAAAGAATGTCAGAATGGGGAAGGAAAAAAAAACCTAATAGTCTTCTGTATACAAGAAATATTCTCATTACCCCTACCACAGGCTCTTAGAGAAAGAAGAGAAGCAACATTCACTATACATCAGGTAATTACAAAGAAGAAGCAAGAATTCAGTTACAATTATGCTATCAGACAAAGCAGAAATAAAAATTGTGTACTATTGTATTATCAAGAGAGAAAAATAGGAAATGTGTAGACAGGACATTTTAATATGATAAAAATACATCTAAAATAAAAGCTAACATTATTTGCAACAGGAAAATACTACAAACTTTACTAATAAATATAGAAGTAAAGCAAGGATGCCTCCTTTTCCTGCTGTTATTTTTTTAAATTTATTTATTTAATTTTTAACATTCATTTTCACAAAATTTTGGGTTCTAAATTTTCTCCTCATTTGTCCCCAAACATCCAAAATAAATATTCAATGGGCTCAGGCCAGGGAAGAGCTCAAAAAGGATTTTGAAATCAAGTAAGAGAGGGGGAGGAAAAACTAGGAAGAGAAATGAGATACAAGAAAAGCATGAAAAGCAGGTCAACACCTTGCTAAAGGAGACCCAAAAAAATGCTGAAGAAAATAACACCTTGAAAAATAGGCTAACTCAATTGGCAAAAGAGGTTCAAAAAGCCAATTAGGAGAAGAATGCTTTAAAAAGCAGAATTAGTCAAATGGAAAAAAGAGGTTCAAAAGCTCACTGAAGAAAATAGTTCTCTCAAAATTAGAATGGAACAGATGGAGGCTAATGACTTTATGATAAACCAAGAAATCACAAAACAAAACCAAAAGAATGAAAAAATGGAAGATAATGTGAAATATCTCATTGGAAAAAAAAAACTGACCTGAAAAATAGATCCAGGAGAGACAATTTAAAAATTATGGGACTACCTGAGAGCCATGATCAAAAAAAGAGCCTAGACATCATCTTTCATGAAATTATCAAGGAAAACTGCCCTGATATTCTAGAAGCAGAGGGCAAAATAAATATTGAAAGAATCCACTGATCCCCTCCTGAAAGAGATCCTAAAAGAGAAACTCCTAGGAACATTGTGGCCAAATTCTGAGTTCCCTGGTCAAGGAGAAAATATTGCAAGCAGCTAGAAAGAAACAATTCAAGTATTGTGGAACACAATCAGGATAACACAAGATCTAGCATCTTCTACATTAAGGGATTGAAGGATGTGGAATAGGATATTTCAGAAGTCAAAGGAACTAGGACTAAAATCAAGAATCACCTACCCAGTGAAACTGAGTATAATACTTCAGGGGGAAAATGGTCTTTCAATGAAAGAGAGGACTTTCAAGTTTTCTTGATGAAAAGACCAGAGCTGAAAAGAAAATTTGACTGTCAAACACAGGAATGAAGAGAAGCATTAAAAGGTAAACAGCAAAGAGAAGTCATAAAGGACTTACTAAAGTTGAATTGTTTACATTCCCACATGGAAAGACAGTATTTGTAACTCTTGAAACTTTTTTCAGTATCTGGGTAGTTGGTGGGACCACACACACACACACACACACACACACACACACAGCGCAGGGTAAATTGAATAGGATGGGATCATATCTTAATGAAATTAAGTGGTGAGAGAGAAATATATTGGGAGGAGAAAGGGAGAAATGGAATGGGGAAAATTATCTCTCATAAAATAGGCAAGTAAAAGACTTTTCAGTGGAGGGAAAAAGCGGGGAGATGAGAGAAAAAACATGAAACTTATTCTCATCACATTTAACTAAAGGAAGGAATAAAATGCGCACTCATTTTGGTATGAAAACCTATCTTACAATACAGGATAATGGGGGAGAAGGGGGTAAACAGGGAGGGCAGTGGGAGGAGGAAGCAATCTTGGGGAGAGATAGGATCAAAAGAGGGAATAGAAGAAATGGGGGACAGGATAGAATGGAAGGAATTATAGTTAGTCTTGCACAACACAACTATTATGGAAATCATTTGCAATACTACACAGATATGGCCTATATTGAATTGCTTGCCTTCCCAAAGGGAATGGGTGGGGAGGGAGGGATGACAAGAAGCTGGAACTCAAAGTTTTAGGAACAACTGTTGAGTATTGTTCTTGCAACTAGGAAATAAGAAATACAGGTAATGGGGTAGAGAAAGTTATCTTGTCCTTCAGGACAAAAGAGAAGATGGGGATAAGGGAAGGGAGGGATGTTAGAAGGGAGGACAGATTGATGATAGGGGTAATTAGAATGCTCAGTGTTTTGAGGTGGAGGGAGGGGAGAAATGGGGAGAAAATTTGGAACCCAAATTTTGTGGAAATGAATGTTGAAAACTTAAATAAATAAATAAATTTAAATATTAAAAATAATAATAATAAAAACAAACAAAACAGTGAGTTTTACATGTCCATATCCTTTGACCCAGATATCCCACTGCTAGGCATATAATCCCAGAGCTCCAGGAGTGGCAGTGCCCTTCAGATGGGTTCTGCTTCCAGCCACCATTTTGTCAAGAAGCCACTCATGTGAAGATGTAGCCTGGTAACTGCTACTGGGGGGATGACAGCCCCAGCTCTTGGAGACCCAAAATGAAAGATTTCTCCAGCAAAGTCCTTCTCACTGTGACATGACACAGCATCAGATTCAAAAAGAAATGTGCTTATTATGATCCATGGGGATGCTATTAAAGAAAATGCTTTACCGTCTATTTTGTTGCTTGTGCTGGAAGGACCATAGGACTTTTCCATCGCACTTGCAGTTGAAGCCTACAGTATGTGTAGTCTCCTCTATCAGAATGTGAGGAAGGACTGTCTCACTTTTCAATTTATATCACTAGGGTTTAGTCCAGTGCTGTACATTTACTAAGTGCTTAATAAGTGCATTTTCATTCATTCATTCATTCGTTTGTTCATTCATATCCATGGCCAGGGTAGGGGATTGGGCAAGCTGTCCTTCCTACATTCCTCATGGAAAGAATTCTCAAAACAACCCTGATGTGAATAGCATCTCCAGGGAGTTGTATCCTTTTTTAGCAGACTCATTGAATCTTCATCCCCAGTGGCCAAGGCTCAAAGCTCAAACAGCTCAGCATCAAGTCACACAAAACCAGAGTCATGTAGGGGCTTAGCATCCCCCAAATGCCTAAGCCCTGAGGTTGTTGTTAAGTCTTTTCTCAGTTGTGTTGGACTCTCTGTGACCCCATTTGGAGTTTTCTGACCGTTTCTTTCTCCAGCTCACTTTATAAATGAGGAAAGTGAGGCAAAAAAGGGTTAAGTGAATTGCCCAGGATCACAAAACCACTAAGTTTATGAGGCTGGATTTGAACTCAAGGAGATGAGTCTTTCTGACTCCAGGCCCTGCACTGTTCAATAACCACTGAGAAAGTGCATTAGGAAAGATGTAAGCACCTTGAGGACAGGAGTAGGTTTTGACTTTCTTTGTATGCGTAGCACTTAGCACAGAATCTTTGACATAAAAGTCACTTTACAAATGCTTGTTGCTTCACTGACCAGCACATCTGATTGGCTGGCACTAGGAAGGGGTCTGTGCATGTTTTATTCAACTCCTCAGCCACAGATTGATGGAATGACTATTGAAAGTTCAGGCAAAGGGAATGCTTTCTAGAAGAAATCTATCAGGCTTCCCCAGCTGCTAGTACCCCACCCCCTTCCCTTGTGTTTACTTTTTTTGAGGGGAGGCAATGGGATAAAATGATTTGCCCAGGGTCACATCCCTAGTTAGTGTCTAAGGCTGCATTTGTACTCAGGTCCTCATGACTCCAGGGCTGGTCCTCTATCCACTGCACCACCCAGCTTCCTCTTCATGGCTTACTTTGTGGGCATTTTATGCATACTCATTATGTGTATATGATGTTCCTTTGGTAGAATATAAGCTCACTGAATTCATCGATTGCCTCATTTGTAATCTTTCAATGTACAGAGTCTAGCATTGCCTGAAATAAAGTAGGTACTTGATAAATAAATGTTGCTTTAACAACTTTTTAAAAATAAATTTATTAGAACTAATTCTATTTCATGACATTTATTTCATTTTTAAATAGGGTATGAAGTCAAACTTACATCTACATTTTGTTTTCCCCTTACCTCTTTATTCAGTCTTGTTTCCTGCCTCCTCTCCATCCCCCACCCCTGGCAGTCCCTGCCATTGAAATATATTTCAAAACATTGCCCAACACCAAATAATAAGCACATTCCTTTTTGAATTTGAAATAAACCCTCCTGAAAATGGTCAGCTTTCTTCCCACCTGCCCATATCTACTGAATGTTCCCACTGACATAATAGTTCTTATCGAGAAGTCAAAGGAAGTTTATATCCTGTGCTGAAATTGAGTTCCTGTGTTTAAGGGAGGCAGAAAGACATTTTCTTTCACCTAATCAGAGCTTTCATCTCTTGGGGTGCTTTTATAATTGAATTCTATTATTAAATTAGTTCAGGGATAGTTTAACTTTTCATTAATTTTAATTTTGCTGAAACCACATTCTTTGTATTATTTTCTTTTGTCACTTAATACTCACAGAGGAGATGGAACAGCTAGCCACCTTTAATTGGCTGTGGCATGTCCCCTCTCCCTTTTGGCAGAGCACTAACGTCCCCCCTCTCCCAGGACAAAGAAAGTGGGCAGGCTTCCCCTAGAACAAAGCTGGTGGAAGAGGAAAGGCCTTCTTCAGAAGCACAGCAGGATTGAAAGATGGTGATGCTGGAGGAAAAATGCAGTGATGTCATCTAAATTCTTTCTCCTAAGCATTAGGTGTTAGGAAATGCCAGCTTGAATAAGCCTGCTGGTACACCCCTGTCCTGAGTTAGCAAGTTCAGAATGTTCTTTGAACACTTTGGGATTGGTCATTTTAGAGTTGCCCTTTGTGAGAACAAGTGACTTCTGGATTGTCTGTCTACTCACTGGGAACATTTTCAAATTGTAATTTTAAAATGGAGTTGGGGGTGGGGTGCAGTGATAGAGCACTGGCCCTGGAATCAGGAGGATCTAAATTCAAATCTAACCTCAAGACATTTACTATGTGACCCTGGGTAAGTCACTTAACCCCAAATGCCTCCAAAAATCATTAAATAAAATAGATGTGGCAAGTGTTAGCAAACCATAAACAACTATGAACATGTTTATCATTACCGACAGACAAAAAGTGGTACTAAGGATATCATCCAATGAAGGTTTGGCAGGGCCAATGGAGAGGATGCAGGGTAGTAGTTGGAGGACATATATGCCGTACTGGTTTGTTTATGAGCTCAGGAGACCAAGAGAAAGGCCTCCAGCTCATGGGACAGGTGTCCTGGGCAGACTGTTGGAAAATATGGGTTAGTATCGTTGTTGTTGGTGATGGTGATGATGCCATTTGTCCTTCATTCTTGAAGAACAAGAGGGAGTGGGGGGCACATGGGGGAGCATGATGTCTTGACTTGCAAGTGAATTGGATTTAAGTAAAGGAGGACTGTGCAAAGTCGTCAGTCTCACTTTCTCCTCTGGAGCCCTCTGGGTTCAGTGGCCAGATATAGATCAGGACCACTGGAGATGTATATGAGGATGACTGGCCCAGGATGCAATGGGAGATCCTGGCCTTTGTAAACCAAGGTCTTTCCCAGGTCTCACTTTGTCTGAGACAATGCACATTCAGTAGTTAAAGGCTAGGTAAGAACTGAAGCAAAAGATGCTCTAATTTGCTTCCCCAAAGAATCAGTCTGGGAAGGGAAGACCCTCAGAGTTTCTGACCAGAGCAGAAACTTGCTATTTACATTTCTGTAGAACATGGATAGCTAATTCAGAAAGGATGGAAAACTAGCTATGGATGGGCTATGATCTGTGTAATTGTCCAGTTACAATAAGACTCATTGCAGTTTTTCTTGTGTGACAAGGTTTTGGTCCGTGCTCGGGTGACCTAAGATGGAGGCAACAATTAAGAAATTACAGGAATCTGCTTCTGGAAGAAGCAACCCTGCTTTTCCCCTGCTCCAGGGTGCACACAGCCTTTTCCATCACCTGCGTAGCCAAAACAGGGTTTACCTGTCAAACTGCCAGCCTGGAACAATTTTTCTCTTTCCTGACAGCACTGTGGGGAGTAGGAAAGATTGGGATGTGGTAAAGGTCCTGTTCACCCAGAGCCTGGTTTCCATGAATTAAACTAGGTGGATGGAAGAACTACCTTTTCCCCTCTACCCCTTTTTTTAAAAAAAAATTCTGAACTTAAAAAATAAAACAAGCATTTCCATAACATAGTAGAATAGTTTGGAAAAAATGATTTCATATGAAACTGAAAATCTATTATGTAAAACTTATTATTTCTTTTAAATATATAATGAAGCCATCATATTTCTTTTTCCTTCCCTCCTCCCAGGTGGCTACTATTGGACATAAACATGCATTTATGTGTATAGGTATGTATGTATATATATATATATGTATATATATATCTGTACGTATGTAAAATCATTCCATATACTCTTCTAGTGATCCGTTCTCCTTCTAGATGCAGGTAGCTTCTTCCTTCATATGTCTTTTGTAGTTATTTGGGTATTTATAACACTCAAAATGACTTAGTCACTCAACATCATTCTTGAAACATTATCGCTGTTACTGTATACAGCGTTCTCTTTGTTCCGCGCATTTCACTCTTCAGTATTTCATGCCATTCTCTCTATGTTTTTCATTTGGCTCATCATTTCTTACAGCGTATTAATATTCCTTCACAATCATATACCACAACTATTTCAGCCATTCCCTCTACCCATTAGGCTCCGAGAATCCCACTTGGCCTTTCCACCTTGTTTCATCTAACCTTTTTAGTTTTAGACACAGGCGGTGAGGTCCTTGAACCCAGGAGCTTGAACCATTCTAATTCTGATGGCAAGATTCCAGGTTGGATGTTCATTAGGAAAGCCTTGATCAGCCAGCTTCCTGGGACATACCCCCAGGGCAGCTTTTGACTTAAAGCCTGGTGGGAGTGTTGCTATATAGAAACTGAATAAAACTGGGAACCCTTTCGTTCCTCAGGGACAGAGATGCTGTAAGGGAATGGGGGAGAGAGTTCTGCCTCCCAAGTTTGGGGGTTGTAATGTTTGTTTTTTCTTGCAAAAGCTCATTTGACTGATAAATGATTAAATGGAGTTGGGGTGCTTGGGGAGCCCCTAAAACTGGGGAAATATTTGTGGTGACTTGAGCCAATGGCAGAGACTCCCAAACCCCTTTAAGAGTACTAGAGAACTTGGAGGAGAGGTGAAAAGCAACCAAACTGACCTTCAGGAGATGTGGGATAGGACAGTCATTGCTATATTTGGTTATATAACATTATCAATGCTTAAAAGGCAAGTTTCAGTGTTTGGTGATCTGTTATCTTGTATCCTAGACTTTGGAATGAAAGTGATTATGTGAGGGAACCTCCCCCCACAAAAGGATAGCAGCTTTCATCATTAATGACCACACCCCCTTTCGCTG
This sequence comes from Bettongia penicillata ogilbyi, assembly GCA_023548195.1. Taxonomy (NCBI): domain Eukaryota; kingdom Metazoa; phylum Chordata; class Mammalia; order Diprotodontia; family Potoroidae; genus Bettongia; species Bettongia penicillata. The sequence continues at coordinate 328,108 of JAJHZJ010000241.1, read as the reverse complement.
GATACTGTATCCTCCCTCAGCCCTGTTCTGATCTGCCCACTGGGGGTCCTTCACTGAGTCAGCTATCAGGCTCTGGCACTTCCTTTGCCACAGCATTTCTCATGTCTGTCCCCATCTCTCCTAATCTAATTCAGGCCCCCATCCTTCTCATCTGGACTACTGAAAAGGAGGAGTCTCGCCGTTTCTCATGAGTCTCTCCCCTCTCTGATACAGTGTTCTTTCTTAGCTGCTAAAACAAGCTTCCAAAGCCTCAGTGCTTCAGTCTTGCTCCTTGACAGAATCAAGCCCTTCTATGTGAACGTTTGATGTTGTTCCCGCTGGTTTTCTCTAGAATATTGCTCCTACAATCATTCCTTTCCCTTTTAACCTCTCCCCATCTATTTTTTCTTTCCCTACTGCCTAAAAACATGGCCACATCTCCCTCCTCCTTAAAAGCTTCTCACGGTCCTCCTAGCCACCTGTATCCATCCCTTTTCCCAATTCACAGCCAAACTCCTAGAAAACAAACTCAGTCTATTCTCAGGTTTCATCTTGTCTTTACTGATTTCTCAAGCCTTTGAAATCTAGCTTATCTAAGTCTCACTGTTCAATAGAAACATCTTTCCCATCAGCATTACCAGGGGTCTCTTATTTGCTGAGACTTTCCTCACTCCTGATCTTTCTTGAACTTTCTGCAGCATTTACACTGTTGACCATTCTCTGCTCATGAACAGTCTCTGTGCTCTGGGTTCTTAGGATATGACTCTCTCATCTGACCTGTTGAAATGCTTCTCCTCAGTGTCATGTGCTGGATCATCACTCATATTCCATGCCTTATTGTGGATGTATACCAGTGTGTTGCATGCTGGTTCATGTTCTACAACTGGGTCTCCAATGTACACACTTCTAAGTTTAATTTGCAATGTTAACATTTTCTTCATCACTTTCTTGAGTCTAGACGATCAGCAAAACAATCACTCAAGCTGGGGTTTGTAGCAATAGCTCATTTCCAAGGTATGAATGTTCCCATTGAAAATTTAACAACAGGTGCTTAGAAGCTAGCTGAGCCGGCTCCCCGAACACCCTTGCTACCCTAGGGCTTTGACTCCCTTCTCTTTCTATCCCCTCCCACTTGGTGCCTTTTCAGATTTCATGGATTGAAGTATAATTTCTATCGGTATAGGTCTAGGTCCAACCCTAGTTTCTCTCCTGTGTTCTAGTCTTCTACCTATAACTGCACAGAGACCATCTGAACTCCTTTAGCCTGTAGTCCTTTCAAAAGTGGCATGTCTAAAACAGATCTCATCATCCCCCCCACCCCAGAGCCCTCCCCTGTTCTGAACTTCCTCATGCCTGTCAATGGCATCGTCATCCTTCCAGTCACCCAGAGGCACCACCATGTCCTCATTCTGTTTCACTCTTTTCCCTGCACCCCCAGAAGTATTTCCCTGTCTTGTCCCTACTACCTCCCCAACATACCTCAATCTTCCCCTTCTTTGTATTTGCTCAGCCAGTGACTGGGCAATCTATTTCTAGTCACCCTTCCAATGGCCTCTTTATTGGTCAATATCTCTTCTATCTCCATCCATCTTCCACTCAGTTACCAAAGCGATTTTCCCAAACTATGTCACGTCACTATTCAATGAACTCCCCTGGAATCAACTACAAACTCATCTGTTTGGCGTTTAAAGCCCCTCCCAACCTGCTCCAGTCTGCATCTCTAGCCTTTTTACATCAGTCCTCTCCGTGAGTTCTGTGCTCCAGTCAAACTCTCCTTCCTGTTCCTTACAAAGGATCTTCATCTCTCTCCCATGCCTGGAATTCACCTTTGCTCATCTCCGCCTGTTACAACCCTGGTTTCCTTAAAACTTGAGTCTTCTTCTATATAAGGTTTTTCCCAGTGTCCTAGCTGTTACTTCCCGCCCCCCCCCCCACATTATTTTGCATTTAGGTATTTGTTTTGTATTTATTCTGCGTATACTTATATACTTGTGTAAGGTAGGGGAAAGGACTGGGGCAGGGGTGGGGTGGGGGGCAAGTAGGAGGGGGAGATTGGCCAATGACGCTTGGGCCTCCCATTACAGATGCTTGAAAACAAGCTCATTAACATCAAAGTGGGGGATGGCAGAGGAAACCGCACATGCTGGTAAGGACTGGACTCTCACTGCTACATGTACATGTTGTCTCCTAAGGCACAAAGTCAACTCCTTGAAGGCAAGTACCTGTTATTTTTTGTCTCTGTATTCCCATCCCCTAGCAGGTATCCTGAACATAGCAAGTGCTTAATTAAGTGTGATTAAAGTGCTTATTGTTTTTTAGAATAAAATATAAACTTGCTCAACCTGGTGTCTAAGGCCCCCAACGGTGTGACCCTGACTTACCTTTCTAGCCTTATTTCACATTATTTCCTTTCACATAGTCTAATCAAAATGAACTTCTAAACATTCCCTGATGTTAGCATTCCTTCTCCTGTGTCCATGTATCCTCTTTAGGAATCTCTTTCACCTTGGGATCATTTCCTCCTAATCTCCCCTTCTGAAGATCAGGAGTTTCCTTCCAGGCTTAGTTATTTTATTAAGGCTCTGTGCTAAGCTCTTTACAGATAATAACTCCTTTGATCCTCACCACAGTCTTGGGAGGTAGGTACTATTATCATGCCCATTTTACGGCTGAGGTAAATAAACTGACTTGCCCAGGGTCAAACCTCTAATATCTGAGACTGCCTCCATGAGATAAAGAAACTGAAGAGAGGAGGACCTTACCCAAAGGTCCCATTTCTGTATTTTTATTTGCTTTTCCTCTTCTAAATATTTCACCACCCTCCGGCATGGGCAGATGCTTGCCATTGCCCCTACTACTGCAGCAAGTGAGCAGATGCCCTTGGGACTTTAGTCCAGGGATTTGGATTCTCAGTGATGCTGACTGGCAGTGGGGATTCCTCTGGTTCATCAACCTCCTCTCCCTTGCTTTTCTTGACAAGGGAACACCCTAGTTTGCTTCCAAAGCAAGCTGTTAAGAATAACCAACTAATAACTTCTGAGCACTTTGAAAAAAAAAAACCAAAAAAATCTATTTCTCCATGCTAAGAGTGACTAATTCAAAGCCACTCATTAATCCAGGAATGCTTTACTAGCATAGTCACCAGACCTAAAGAATTGGTGGGGACCAACCCCCACCCAATATATTTTTAGCTCATCCTCCATGATTCTCTTTCCTTCCTTGAGTCTCTGGATTATGTGGACATGTCTGCTGACATTCTATGAACCCCAAATTCAGATTCAATGAGTCAGTGAAGGGACAGAATTCCAAAACCAAAGATGTCAAGAAAATGCTCAAATTCTTGTTCCAGACAGGTTCATTCAGATGACTTGGGTACAAAAGACTGTTGAGATCATTGAGTTGGATTGAAAGAATTCATATGATCCATATAAGAAAGTAGGTGGTGCTGGAGAATCTGAATTCAAATCCTGACTCTGGCCTTTTCTGTGACATTGAAGAAATCACTTAAATCACTCTGGGACTCAGTTTTCTCACTTATAACATGAAGGGGTTGAAATAGATGACTTTTTAGGTAACTTTCAACTCTTAATCTACAATCTCATATAAGAGTTTAGAAAGTCTCCATTTACCACTGATTTCAGGTGAATTTCAATTGGACTGTGGAGCAAATGTATACAAGGCACTTGGTTAGGTACTATGGAGAATACAGACATGATCAATATACACATATGTATATGAACACCAATAGACACATGAGAAGGGAGAATGCAGAGGACTTCTTGTGGGTTCACCAAGAAAATTCCTTCTGACAGAGCTGCAAAAAAGGTTTCTCAGAGGAGCTGACACTTGAATAAGGAGGAGAATTTTGATAGGCAGAAGGTATTTGTAAGCAATAGTAACTGCCATAGACATGGTTCTTGGAGGAATTATTTCACCTGATTCTCTCAACAGCCACCCCATCAGATAAGAACTACAGGCATAATTATCTCCATTTTACAAAGGAGGGAACTCAAGCTCCAAGAGATTCAATGATATTTTCTGGGTCACAGTAAAGATCAGAGGCAAGGTTTGAACCCAGGACTTCCTTATTCCTATCTATCACATTTATGCATCTGCTAGGCAATGTAGTGGATAGGGTACTGAAACAGAGTCAGAAAGACTTGAGTTCTGTAATTTCCACAATCACTTACTAGTAGTGTTACCCTGGGCAAGTCTCTTCATCTCTCTGTGCCTCAATTGTAAAATGGGGTAATAATAGCAGCTTCTCAGTGCCTTGGTTGGCCTTATAGTGTTTATATATAAATGCTAGCTTGCTATTTTGAATCTGGGTATCTGGGAGACTGGTTATGCCATTGACAATAATAACTCACACTTGGCATTTTCCTCATACTAATCCTGTGCAAATATGGTTATCATTACATGGCAGAAAATGACTGGGCCCTGGGAGGCTAAGATCACTCAGCCTTGTTTCTGACTTCATGCAGCTCTGCCTCCATTAAATCACATTCATGCACAAATCACGACATCATTCATCCCATCCTGTGACATCCCTGGTCTTCAAAATGAAGGAAACAAAACAAGCACTTGAATCCAGGGCTAGGACTCCTCCTGACAGATCTCCGACTGCCTCTAACAGACAGGTGGAAAGCAGAGCACTTCCACGTCTGCTCCACAAACTCTCCATGTTCCAGGTGCTTCTGCAACCAACAAGCATTTGTTAAGAGCCTGCTCTGTGTCAGCTCTGCGCTAAGCATGGGGGATATGAAGAAAGGTAAAGACAAGTCCTTGCCTTCAGGGGCTCATGGGAAGTCAACACATAAACAACTTAAATATGAACAAGTTTGTAGATGGGGCAAATTAGAAATAATCCACACAGCATTCTGGGGGATCAGAAAGTTTCTTTGAGAACACTGCATTTAGCTGAGAATTAAAAAAGTCCAGGGAAACCAAGAAGAAGGTATAAGGGAGAGAAGAGAGCTCCAGCAATGGAACAGCCAGTGAAAATGCCTGGAGTCATGTGTGGCATGGAGGCCAGTACCATGAATTGTGGGGGCTGGAGCTGTGGAAGGTGTGAGATGATTTGAAACGGAAGAAGGAGCGAGGTTGGGAATAGTTGAGAGCATCTGGGATTAGGCCCAAAGAATTATAAACCTTCTATACCTTCTGACCCAGCAATACCACTATTAGGTGTGTTTCCCAAGGTTATCAGGGAAAAAGGAAAAGAACCTACATCTCAAATGTGTTCTAAAAAAGCTGTCTTTGTGGTAGCAAAGAAGTCAAAATTTGAAAGGATTCCCAACAGGTGGGGAATGGCTAGACAAGTCGTGGCATATGATTGTGATGGATTACCACCGTGTTGTAAGAAATGATGAGCAGGCTGTTTTTAGGAAAGTACGGGAAAACTTACGTGAAATACGAAGAGTGAAATGAACAGTATATTCTGGACCAGTGGGAACAGTGTATACAGTAAGAGCTGCACTGTTAGAAGAATAACGGTGAATGACTGAGCTATTCTGAGTAATATATATACTCAAATCAACTACAAAGGACCTATGAAGGGAGATGCTGTCCACCTGCAGAAAAAGAAACGATAACTAGAAGTGCTCATCGTGTGGTTGTAGGGCATGTGTGTGTGTGTGTGTGTGTGTGTGTGTGTGTGTGTATGAAGTGGTAGTCCTATTTAGTGTGAGGTGGGGAGGGAAAGAAGGAGGGGAAGAGATAATTCAAAACTTAAAATGTCACAAAAAATAAAATTAATTTTCAGAAACTACACAGCAGATTCTAAAATATTTAATGAAAATATTTCTTAAATATCAAAATATGTTTTACTCTGGCCCTCTTTGAGATCTGATTCGAATTACAGTTGCCAGAGCAGTGCGAATGGAAACCACTACAGGGTCATATGCCTCAGAGGGATGGAGGTGTTTGTGTGAGCCACTGTGAGGTAAAACCAGAAGACATCCACAGTGTAATTCCCATGGACCAGAACCACCCAGAATGTCCCCATCAGTCTTCCTCAGACAATAATCATGAAAACTGTATACAATTCCTTTAACAAATGCAAAAGAACTGTCATGGGCTGGTTTACACTTTGACAACAGCTGTAAGTTAACTGGTTTAACTAAAGAAATGATGCAGATGTTTGAATCCAGTACTATAGATAGGCTCACAGAATTAGACCCAAAGGATTTGTAAAATCATAATTAAACCATTAGAACTACATGTCAAAGTCAGGAGAGAAAGAAAAATTACCTCTGTCTTCAAGGATTATAGAGCCACATAATGCAGCCTTTAAAAAAAGGAAAGAAAAAAGAAAAGGTTAAGTATGCTGGATTACATGTTTTCCTGAACTTATCTACAAATTCCAAAAAAATTATGAAATGGCTTACTAGGAAAAAAGGCATTCCTGAAGGCATAACCCTGTGTCAACATTGTAAACTTAGAGGCAGAAACAGAATGCAATACCTCCTCAGACTAGTGATCTAAGAGGCTCTATCTCAAAATCAGTGTATGGAAAAAACAACAACCTAACTTGAATTTCTCCTCAGTTAAAAAAAATCCTCTTTAACCTTTAAGCAGATTTATATTTAAGAAAGAAACTCTTGATACTGACTTGTCATATTTCAGAGCTACCACTGGAGGAAAAGTTCATTCCTAACTTTCCTCTCCACCTTCCAACCCCTTTGACCCAGGGTCTCTTCTTGATTTGCTGCTGCTCTCTAAATATGGGCATTTGCTGCCATGCCACAATATTGGTCTGCCAAAAAGAGTGGGAGGGGGGGAAACTATGGGAAGTTTGCAGAGGGGTGAAAAGGTTTGGAAGAATTGCGATGAAGAGCGAGACAGTGAGTGATTAGGGACTATATAGTATGTCTTGCAGCAGTGAGGGCGCAGTTGAGGGTATGTGATATAAATTTGCAATGGATCCAGTGAGAAAGGTTGCATGATTTTCTTCACCTTCATTCAGCTGCACTTGTATAAAAATGCTCAACGGAGGGAGTGCCCCTAGACTGAGGTTAGGTTTGGCATAATTGATGATGTGATAAATAGGACCAGAAATTCAATAGAGGAGGAGAGTGTAGGTTTGATTTGGTTAACCAAGGCCTTAAGATAAGGAGAAGAGGAGAGTGCGGCTAGTGCAGGGGAGATGGTCAGGGAGAGAACTGAGGGGTCAAGGCACCAGAAGATGTAGTGAAGGTGAAGAGAGGGTTATCTAAGGGAGAGAGAGAGGTGAAAAGTCAATAGATTATAGTCAGAGAAGGGGGTTTCAAGATTCTTGAACCAAAAGGTGGGTCATTGAAGGTGACAGCAAGATTAAGGGTATGACCATGTTTGTGGGCAATTAAAGCTGACTGGAGGAATAACTCATGGGAGGTGAGTAGGTTGAACTAAGTGGTTAGGGTGTTTGAGGGCAAATCAATATATATGTTGGAGTCCCCCAACATGAGGGCAGGAGTGTATTGAGCAAAGTTTATAGACCTGGGGGTCTATAGCCAATCACTACCAGAAGTTTGCATGGATGGTAGATATGAATAACGTAAACTTCAAAGGAAGAGAGATTACTGAGTGATGGAAGAAGGAACTTGGAAGTGGCAGTGGAGAGCAAGGAGAAAGAATTTTTAGAACCGCTTCATGTCAGTGCCAGTGTTGGAGAACTGGAGGAGATCACAGTCATCTAGACTAACCCACCTACTCTAATGTACCCAACAAGTGGGTGCCCAGCTTCTGCTCGAAGACTTTCAAGGCTGGGGTCTGGTCTCTCAAGAGAACCCATTTACTTCGGACTGTTTCTACACATTAAGAAGTTTTTCCTGATGCGAAGTCTAAATTGGTATGTGAAGCCACTCATTGTTCCAGTCATTTGCCCTCTGAGGCCAAAGAAAACAAGCCTAATTAATCCCTCTTCCATATAATAGCCCCTCACATATTTGTGGGCAGTTCTTAAGTTAAGCCCTCTTTCCACCCCCATCCACACTGGGCTAAGCATGACCAGTTCCTCAGCTGGGAACATCCACGTTCATGGACCTTCACCGTCCCGCTTGCCCACCTCCAGACACTCTTTAACTTACAAACATTTTCTTAAACCCTGGCTCCCAGAACCAAGTCTCCTTCTGAGGGCTGATGAGGGCAGGCTACGACAGGAATGTCACCTCCCTGTTTTCAGTGGCTGTCCCTCATGTGATGCAGCCTAACATTCCATTAATTTTGAGGTTGCCTCATCACGAAACTGATCAGGATTACAAATCCATTTAAACCCTCAGCACTTTTTCAGAACAAATATTCTCTAATCATCGTTCATATATCTTGTACTAGTGAGGTGGATATTTTTTTGTACCCAAACACAAACTTTAATCTCCACTGAATTTGATCATACTACACACGGATCCATGCTGTGGCCTGTCCAGATCCTTGGGGATCTCAGCTCTTTTATCCACTGGGTTAGCTATCCCTCCCAGCACAAATATGCTGAGCCGGTTGTTCATTGATAAAAGTGTTCAACAGGACAGAGTCAAATACAGATCCCCGAGCTGCTCCATTAGAGGTCTCCTGAGAAAAGGTCCAGTGAGTTCTCATATCCAGCTTTCAGGAAGGTTTACCTGACAAGGATGGGCTGTGGAGCCTTTTCAGAGCTTCCTCATACTACCCCTAGCACAGATTTAATCAGGCCTACAGATCCTTTTCTCCACTCCACCCCAAGTTTCTATATACACTGTGGGAAATACAAAATCACATCCTCAAGAGGGAAGTCATTACATAGTTTCTTCCATTCAGTATAATGACAGAAATGTTTTGTCTTTAAAAAAAAATAAAAAACAAAACACAAAACTATTTGAGGGAGTTTACCACTTGACCCTAAGCATTTAGCTAAAATTTTTACAGCCTGTTATCGCCTCTCAATAACTTGAGAACCCTATTCAACTTCCCTTCCTTAGTCTCAAGAACAATTCCAAATTCACTCACTTTCCCTTCAGTCTGACACCAGCCCCCGATCAATTTCACCAGTTTGTCCCACCCACTAATTCACTTCGTCAATTTCCTTATTCCTCTAATTGTTTCTTTTATCTTTTCTTAATTTGCTCCGTCTTGTCAACAATCTTCTCTTGAACCTACTTGAGTCTGCCCCTTCAGCTTCTACTCCTTAATGCCTCCTCCATCCTCCTCCATCCTTTTATTAACTCCTTTGATAGCCGAGATCCTACCCAGTCTCCACCCAGAAATAGAAATTAGACAAGTGTCTGGATTATCTGCAAATTTCCTTCCATGTCTTCCAGATTTTTTTCTCCCCCAAGTCAATATCTGACCTACTTCACTATTCCAAACTCCTCCAAGTCACCTATATGAACTTCACTTTATTTCTTTTTTTATTCCTTCCACAGAAGTAGGAAGTTGAAATGTATTTAGAGATATATAGATATAGATATGTTATTGTTCTAATTAAAGATTGAATTCTGTCTAAGTCTTATCCAGGCACAAGAAATATGAATGAAAAGAGATGAGATAAGCAATTTTACTGATCAACTTCTTAATGATTTTATTAATATTCTATGTGTAAATGAAACAAAATTTAGGGTATTGCAATTGAAATGGTTATCCGTTAGATTCTAAGGCAAACAAGGAGCATCTGTTGTTAAGCCTCCTGGTAAGACAGTGAGTTGTGGGGGATGGTGCATTAGAGCTTTTGCTTCTTCTCACAGGTCATCTGTTTCTGGCAAAATGTTCTCCTCTGTTGGCACTGGAGTGATTGCTATGGGCACATACTCTGATATCCATCCTTTTGGAGTTCTATTGAAGGACCGCCGGCTGGAAAGAGGATTGGCAAAAGCCATGAACCTGGGATCTGTTAACAGGAGCAGGTCAAAATCAGGAACTTTGAATTTGACCATTTTGGATGCTTTCTCAAATCCTCCAAATGGTGTGGCAACTCTGTGCAGAGCGAAAAGAAATACAAAAAAGTTTAATTACTTCTAATATCAAAAGGACCTGAATTGAAGAGGACCTAAATCTCTTGATTTTACAGATGAGAAAACTGAGTCCTGAGGAGATGAGGTGATTTGGCCAAAGTCACAGAGAGTCGTGATTCAAAGAGAACTCGAATGTGGTACCATTTCCAAAGGCCAACAGACCAAGATCAGGATCTTTGCTGCTCTCAGGAAAATTCTTAGTCTTAGATCCTGTAGAAGACAAATATTCTTATATGTGGGTGAAATATATGTATTTATCCAGATTTTTTTGCTTCATTTACTGCTTATTAACTTGGCTCAGATTTCAATTGAGCATGGGTTCCCCTGCCTCTGACTACCTGTGAGATTTTGGCCAAATTACTTTCCCTCCCTGGACCTCAGTTTCCGTATCTGTAAAAGAAGGAAGCTGCTCTTGATGGCCTCTGAGGTCTCTTTTGGCCCAAACTTCCATCCTTATTCATGGGCTTGGTTTGGTTTCCAAATGTCATTGTCGATTGTGAACCTTGTGTACTGGCCATCATTCTTAAGCAAAGCTGACTATTTAATCTCTGTGCCCAACTTACCACAATCAGCCCAAGATTAAAGTTGGGAAGAGTATGCTAGTTTGTCCAATCTCCAAGACCAATCTGAAAGCTAAGCAGCAAATGTCTACCCATGTTATCATTGCCACTGACCCTACAATGGAAGTTCAAGCTTTGGAGCACTCCCCTGTAAGGCAGTCTATAGGTCTGTAACCACAAAGATCTACAACCATAAAGGTTCCCCTACTAATAATGGACCCCAGACTCTTATGGGATTCCCTATCTCACAGGATTGTGGATCTAAACTTGGAAAGGATCTCAGAGCCATATTGTCCAGCCTCCTCATTTTACAGATTAAGAAACTGTGTCCTAAGGTGACTTGCCTAAAGTCAAACAGATGATAACCAGCTGAGGTGAGATTTGAACTCAGGTCCTCTGGCTTCTTGGTACTATATGCCATACACATATTTAGGTCAAAATATGACTTTAAGTCCCTACCCTGTGCAAAATTCTGGGCTGGCTGCTAGAGATCTAAAGACCCTAGCCTCTGAGAGCTCCCATTTTAACTCATTTTGATCCATGGTCCAAGTTACACCACCTTGCTCCAGATGAGGGACTCTGGTTATGGATTCAAGTTGACTGATTCAGTCCTGAAGGAACTTTTCCCCAAGTACTGATGTTTACTTGCTGGGTGAACTTGGGTAAGTCATTTAGGCTTTTGGAGAGTGTTTTCTACTCAGTAAAATTAGGATAATTGTTATGCCATCTGCTTCACAGAGTTATTGAGAAGAAATCACTTTGTAAACTTGAAAGCACTTCAGAAATGTGGGAGCTAATTGCCTGAGTAGGGTTTAGATAAATGAGGGAGAAGAGGGAGGTCATTCCAGGTAGATGAACCTGCAGGGGCAAAGGAAAAGAGGAAGGAATGACTGTGATATGTTCATCACAAGACAGGGGAATTGTCAGACTTTGTATCAGACCATCCATAAACAGTGAAAAGGCTCTACTTTCTTTGTTAAAAGGAGATCTTAGGAGGCAGAATGCAGGCTGAAAGCCCAATTCTCCCTATTACAGGTGGGGAAACTGAAACCAATGAATTTTTTGCATCCCTTCTCTAAACCATCCTGTATATAGAAGCCAAAGTAGTTTTCTTAAAGTCAGACCTGTCTAAAACATATTGTACCACTCCTAGACTCCAGAAGCCACCATTCTCAGCTGCTTCCCTTAACAGAGGAAGAAGCTGAGATCTGGAGGGGAAGGGACTTGGCCAAGGTCACACAGCTGGGATGTGGCAGAGATGGGACTTGACCTCAGGCATTCCTGACTCTGAGCTCAGAAATCTTTCCAGGTCCCACTTCCAGCCATCACATTTATCACTCATTATTCTTGAAGTAGTAGAGGATGGGAGCAGAGAAGGAAATGGCAAACCCCCTCCATCGTATTTGCCAAGAAAACTCCAAATAGCGTCTGAAGAGTCAGACATGAGGGAAATGATTGAACCGCAATAACAGAGGATGGGAGAAGACAGTCACTGACTGCAACCAGCTCACTGTCACCATTAAAAAAGAATGTTTTCCTTCATAACATTCTTCTAGACCTGATAGAATCGAGGTTTAACCTGGAGTCCAAAGATTCTGCTCCAAACTCTAATCCTCAAGGGAACTAGATTGCAGAGAGTCTGTGGACTTGGATGAGAAAAGGAAACGATGTCTTTCTTTTCACTAACCTAAGTGGAATTTAACATTTTCTGCAATTATAAATATTGACAAGAAACAGGATTTCGAAAAAGGCCTCACCAGACTTCCGAAGGGATGTGGGGCATGAGAAAGTTTAGGAAGTCTTGCTCTAGATGGATTGCTGTTGTGGTCGATGAACATGGAGCCTCAGATCTGGACTGGGACCAGACTTCTCAGTATAGGGGACTCCAGGTGAGGAGACTCCCTCTATCCATGTGACATCACCTTTTCTGTAATTTCTAGTCTTAGAGATTTGCCCAGAGCATGGAGAAGTTAAAGTGATGTAACCAGTATATGTTAAAGGGAGGGCCTTCAGAGACTCCCAAATATAGGTTGGACTTAAAATGTATTAGAGAAAGAACTTCGATAAACATTCAAACATATGTACATGCCTCTCTTGGCCTGTTTGTCCTCAGATATGCCAATACCAAAGAATTTTGACAGAGAGAAAGCATTTCTCTGAATCTCTCAAGCACTCAGTTGACTCAAGCACCATCTTCCCCATGGAGATTCAATGGGGACCGCTCATCAACCCAGAAGTGATTTTTGACGTCAACTCTGAGCTCTGGGACCTGGAAATCTCTTAGAGATTGCACTCCCCCCTCGCCCCCATCTCAGGTCTCAGATCACAGTTGTTTGTGTTATAGTTACGTCCAGGTCTTGTTTCTGCATGACAGCAGAGACCCTGTTGTCTTCTGCTCAGTTATTCACTTAAATACAATTTAACAATGAGAGAAAATATGGCTCTTGGGGATGACAACAGAGTTCCTTTAAAGGGATGATACTTGAGGCTGTCTCCTGCCATCCAAGAAGACAAGCTAAGGCTGAGCTCTTATTTAGAAATAACCCAGAAAGGACTCCTGCTTAAGGTGAGAATTTAACTCAATGACCTCTGCAACCTTTGTTCCCAAAGGCATGTCTCCCAGAGATACTGTGACTGTGCCTTTAACCTTGTTAATGCCTCTGAAGCTGTGATCCTGAGCACCTGATTCTGTGACCCATGGGAGACATTCAGTACAGAGTCCCCACCTCCAGAGGCCATGTTTTTATGATGTCAAATAGCTGGTCAGCGCAGGGAACAAAACCAGTCTGACCAGTTCCATGCCACAGAAATGAAACACTCAGTAGAGCTCATTTCTCACCTTTCATTGTGAAATGTTTAACAAGTAATATAGACCAGTTTCTTTGCTACTGAAAATGCATTGTAGACTTTGTTGAGAGCTCTCTTTAGGAACCCAAAGTGGAAGGGGTCAGAGGGATCACCTGGTACCACCTTGGCATTTTGAAGATGAAGAAATGGAAACCTGGAGGGTTAAAGTGATTTCTCCAAGGTCACACAAGGATGGAATAGCTCGGATACACTAAAATAGAATCCACATCTAGGGTTTGGCATCACTATTGTCAAACTTTTGTCTTAGAACCCTTTTATATTCTTTCTTGTTTTGAGGTAGTGGGTTAAGTGACTTGCCCAGGGTCACATAACTAGTAAATGTCTGAGGCTGGATTTGAACTTCAGTCCTTCTGAGTGGATAGAGTTAGTCTCTATTCACTGTGCCACCTAGCTGCCCTGACCCCTTTGCATTTTTTAAAAATTATTGAGGACTTCCAATAAGTTTTTCTTTGTGTGAATTATATCCATTCATATTTGCTGTTTTAGAAATGAAAACTGATACATTTTAAGATATTTATTAATTCCTTTAAAGTAATAATAAATCCATTACACATTAACATAAAAGGCATATTTTCATAAAAAAATAACTATTTTCCAAAACAAAAAACAGTGAGAAAAGTGGCATTGTTTTCCATATTTTTTTGGCCAATATATATTATGTCTGGCCTAATAGAAGACAGCTGGACTCTCATAGCTGCTTCTGAATTCAATTCATTATGATTTCGGTTTGGTTGAGGCACAAGGTGCCCTAAAAGTCTTAGTGTGGTTTTAAGCTGCCAAATTAAAGGGGGGAGTGAGGGTTGGGTACGGATACTTATGACATACAAAAAAAAGTGTGTACCTTGCATATGAAGAAAATCTAGCCTCACACCGATATGTAGTTGGAAGGGGAGGAGACTTTTAAAAGGTAAATGACATTTTATTAGTATTATGAAAAATTGTTCTCTTGGAACCCTCAAAGAGTTTTGGGGACTTCCAGGGGTTCATAAGCTATATTTTAAGAACAATTGCTCTATACTATGACTACTCTTTATGAAACTTGCCCAGTTTTTTTGATGCCTTTTGGATTGGTGGGAACTTCTGTCTTTTAGCAGAATTTGATCCATTGATCTAATTGCTCTGTGTGTGTATAATATATATAATATAATATGTAATGTATAATATAATATATATACATACCTATATGCACACACGCGCATGCACACACACACACACACACACACACACACACACACACATATATATATATATATATATATATATATATATATGCACATACACTTCTTTTCATCTTTTTCTTACTGGATTCACTCAAAAGAGAAGAAATATTCCATCCCTCCTCCTGACCCCCCTGAAATCAGGCCCATGTATTTATTTTTTCATTTAGCAATCCTTGCCTCATCATTCCCACCCCCTTCCTGGGGCTGTCATTTTCCCATCTCTCAAATTGAATCAATGAGATTTCAGCAGGATAGCGGGGATTGGGTCACTACCCGCTGTCATGGTCTCTGTTGGCAGACTTCTTTCCTTGCTGTCAGGGTATTTTGATGTACTTGGACTGACCAGTCCTTCGCTGGAACCTACATTGCTTTTACTACCCTGAACTGGGCAGAGTCTTAGCAGAAAACACATGTGTGATACACATGGCAAGAGGGAGAGAATGAGCCAGCTTGTGGATTGGTTAAGGTTTCACTAGACTAAAGTTTATCTGACTGAAATTTCCTCCAAAGGCCTTGCTTGTAAGCACTTTCTGCTCCCTCATTTAACAACTCTATCCCTCACTCCTTGGAGTGAACATCCTTGGAGTGGACTTCATTAGGTTGAATTTTAGACTAGTGGTTTTTGAGGCAGGTTGTGGATAGGAGAGGGCCATATATCATGTGGCAACCTTGGCTCTGTTACTCCCTGCATGAACCCAGGCCCAAGTCATCCCCTCTCTTGGCTTCCATTTCCTGATGTGTAAAATGGGAACCTTGGACTTGATCAGGGGTTCTTAACCTTTTTTGTATCATGGATCTCGTTGGGCAGTTTGGGAAGTCTTTGAAGACCCCTTCTCAAAATCGTGGCTTGAAAATGCATAAAATGAAATACACAGGATTACAAAGAAAGCCAATTCTATTGGAATATAATTATCCAAATTTTTTTTTTACAAAAGGTCCTGGACCCCATGTAAAGAATTCTTGAACTACGTGATGTCTAAATTTCCTCTTCAAGCCCCAAACCCTATGAGATAAGAGACGTTGGTTTCACTCAGATAAGCACTTACTAAATGATTTCTTGTTCAATGTGTTTAACTGGTATTTGAGCATTGTAATCTGTAAGGATTAGGAGTGCTGGAGATTCCATTGGGTCCACATCGTACACTTTATATCAAGATAAGCACCAAATGGGTACATGACCTAGATATGAAAGGTCAGAGCACCAACAAGTTAGGGAAACATGGGAAAAACCCTACCTGTCAAATCTCTGGATAGGAGACAAGTTCATGACTAAATAAGGGATTGTTGAGAGGCTAACTGGAGATGACAGGTATACTTTTGTTATCTGAAATTAACAAGTTCTGGCACATACAAATCAAAGGAGATGATCCATATAAAGTACTTTGTAAACCTTGAAGCACTATTTAAGTACTAGTTATTATTATTACAATATATATTTATTTTTGCAATATTATCTTTTTTTGTTAGTCTGCCCATTAATGGATATCTATCTCTTAAAAAAAAAGAGATCGTCCATTTTTCCTATAATAGTAATGTTAGACGCAGAATTCAAATCTAAATCTGAAGCCAAGTGGTGAGGCATGACGACATCCTCAGAGACTTCTGGCCTTTCCACCTACCCAGCGACTACTCCTTACACATGCCATCTTCCCCCAAGGCTTCTGGAGATCACGGTCTGTCCTATTTTTCTATTTGCATCCCCAGGTATTGGCACATAGTAAATGTTTAGTAAATGACCAGAGCATTGGCATGAGAGCTGAAGTCAAATTAGACACCCATAGGATGGGTACTTTGAGGACTTTTCAAGGGGCTCTTCAGAAAGCTAGTCCACGCCCAGAGAGAGCTTTATAAGGACTCAACAAGGGGAAATAGGACCTATAGAAACCAGGAACCGTGAGCTGAGCATTTGCCACCTAAGCCCTAAGCTGGGTCTACTCTCCCTTGGACTCTGTAGGCATTTGTGGGAGAATGTGTCCCAGATTCTTGGAGCCAAGTTTTGCTTCAATTGTTCTTATGATACTGCCTTTGTAAAGACTAAAATTAATTGTCTGGTTGACTGATCAACATCAACTCATAACCATAGGGGGAAGTGCAGTGGTTAAGGCTCATCGGCTCTTGAATGCCTGCCACGCATATACATCCGAAGCAACCTCTCAGAATTCTCTAGA
Organism: Bettongia penicillata ogilbyi; assembly: GCA_023548195.1. NCBI lineage: Eukaryota > Metazoa > Chordata > Mammalia > Diprotodontia > Potoroidae > Bettongia > Bettongia penicillata. The sequence continues at coordinate 311,351 of JAJHZJ010000241.1, read as the reverse complement.
ACCTTGAGGGGACAAAGAGCCCGCTGCCTTCTGGGGACCCCGCCTGCCAATAGGAATTGGAGTTCAGAGAGAGAGAGCCCAGAACCTGTGCTATGTTGTCATTTTGTTCCACTTTTTATATCAAAGAAAATCCATCAGTCACTAAATGTCTATTATAATTAACATCAGGTCAGGAGCCATTGCAGAGGAGGCTTGGCTCTCTGTAAAGGGATAGGAGACATATCTGAGTCCCACTGGGTATCAGGGCAGGAAGAGCAGACACAGATTCCACTTGGAAGTCCCAATGCAATGAAAGCAAATTGAAATCCCTTCTCAAATGCAGGTTTCCATGACCTGATACAGGAAGAATGAATGCAAAATACACTTCTGGAGTCTGAGGCATGAGTGAGTTTTGTCTAGGATGGGGAAGGCTGTACTACCTGTGGATCTCTGCCCTCTAAGTCTCCTGCTATATAGGAAACATCGCATACCTAGAGTACTATAATCTGAACTTGCTCCTGCCTTCTTGTTCATTTTACTGGTGGGGGTACCCCCAAACGGCAAACTCCACATTCAATGTGATATTCAAAAATATGTTCTAATTGAGAGTGCTGTTCTCTGCATGTTAATGTAAAAAAAGCACATTCCACATAACTGGGTGAGGTGATTACCTGTTAAAGCTTCGGAAGTCTGGAAGTTCTGCCTTTTCTTCAGGCTTAAAGAGTTTGGGGTAGAAGGCCTCCAATAGCTCTGGCTCATTGCTAATGGCCTGCTCCCAAGGAGACTGGTAGTACTTAGGGACAGCTGTGGTGTTGAATCTCTCAGGAGGAATTTCCTTCAGCGGTCCAGAGTATCCTTTGGAAAAATATGATGAGAATAACTAAACACAGAATATCTGGGGGTTGCTAAGCAACCACTAACATTTGAGGTGCTAAAATAAACTTGTGAAATACACATCCTGCTGATGATCCCCTGCGAAAACCGGAATCCAAAGTGTTATAATTCAAAAAAAAATTAGACTCCTGGATTGCAGTTAAAAGACTGATTAATCTTCTTAACATGCAAGCTTGAAAAATTTTCATTCCAAGCCAAAAAATTCCTTACACATTGTACATCATAACACATATTTGTACTCCGTGAAACAAGAAGTTCGATTAATTTCAATTTTATTTTGGAGGCACCAGAAAATGAGGGATTTTTGTAACTTTTCTAACTTTGAGTTTTTAAATTGGAAAAGCTCCCTAAAGATTGGCCTCTCTTATTGCTCCTTGCCCAGAGCACTAGTGCAGTATGTTGGACTGAGGGCCAACTATGAGAGATCAGGACCATCTAGGGCGTGGGGTGCCCAGGGGCCTCAAGCCCACATGTGGCCCTCTAGGTCCTCAAATGCAAGGGATTTAGTCAAAGGGCCACACCTGAGGACCTAGAAGGCCACAGTGGTTCCCCACCCCTGACCAAGGTTCAGGTTCTGGGTGATCATCGACAAAACTTTTCAGTACCCAAGGAAACTCTAAGACACAGATGAGGAGGAAATCTGCATCAGGTGAGATGGTTTCCACCCTAGGAGCATCCCACATTGAAGTAATCCCCCCAAATTCATCTCCTGTTCTTTCTGATCATTCTCTGTTTCTCACATTCCTGTAGAAAACATCTAGCCTTTGGCACCTTCCTCCCATTCTGTCTTGACCTCATCTTCCCCTTCTGTCAAATAAGGACCCGAACAGAAACGATTGCTGCTTACGTTCGTCCTGAGCCTATCAGGGCTGGCAGCCCTCCCCCACTTAAGTCTTCTTCAGGAAAGAAGGACAAGCACCACAGGAAGGGGCCAGGCCTTGCTGGATGACTTTTCTGACCCCTCCTAGCTCCAACACTCGATGGCTATAGACTAGGCCTTTGAAAATGGAATGGCATTCTGGGATTGTCGTTCAAAGGGACAAGAATTCCCTGGTACCCGTAAGAGAGTTTTGGAGTATCATACTCATTAAGCCACAAAGGGGACCTGAGTCATGCCTGGGAGTTTAAAAAAAGAGACCCATAACCTGATGGAGAACAGATGGAGAGAACAGAGCAGTAGTGACAACAGCTGTGGGGAGCCACCCGGATGGAAAGAATGCACGACATAGTGACAAGGAAAGGAGAAATTGAGAAGAGGAGAGGGGGGAGTGAAGGTGGGCCCCTGCAGATGAGGGGCATGCACTTCTTTAAGGGATGAAAGAAGATCCAAAAGAAAGTGCTTTCCCCAATTTTCCCTCCCTTATCTAGTAACAGGCACTAGATTATGTACTCTGCTTGCTTTTTTTTTCCCCTAAGAGTTTACCATATTCTGATTTTTCCCCAAAAATGTATAGAACTCAGAAATTTTTTCCTAACTAGGGGCTGTGAGGTATTGTGATTGTATCAATAACTTTGTGTCTGATATAAATGAAATGAGATAGAAAAATAATAATTCCCAGGTTAAAAGTAAACTAATTGCTGCTTTTGGGTATGTCCAATTAAATCTCCAAGCCCCTTCTCTTTCCATGATATGGAAGGGTAAGAGGGTAGATTTGGAGGAGCTTGGGTAAGATTCAGCTCTGCCCCTTGCAGAAGGGAAAGGGTAATAGAAAATACTTTCAAGTATTTCCACAGCCCCACCCAGCAGTATTCCAGTAATATGATCCAAGGAGGTCTGACTAATCCATCTTTCACAAAACCCTTTTCCACAAGTCATTGATCCCTGCTCAGAAACTTTAAGATGCTCCCGGTTGCTTCTGACTTCAAGTCCCACCTCTTTGAAATGTGCCTGTACCAAATGAACATGCCCCTTTAAGAGTTCATGGCTGGCATTCATGAATCAGTTGCTGAAGGAAGTTCAAATACGTTCATTGGTAGAGTGAACTGTCAGCCTATGAAATTGTTCTGGATTGTTTGTTGTGAGAGAGAGTGGTGGGAAGGTAACAGTGCTGGATCTGAAATCCTGAGGCCTGAGTTAAAACCATGCCTCGGATCCAGGTTCTCTGACTTGCCACCTGTGAGATCTCAGGCAGATCACTTCCCTTTGTTGGCCCTTGGTTCAGTGTGCATTAAGCTCCACACATAGTAGGCCCTTCAAAAAGTCAGGGATTGGCTTTGATGGTCCTTCAAAGTCTAAAGCTACAACAACCTGATTCTAGGACGTTAGGTCTGTTTTTAGATTAACACTTAATCCAAGCCACAAAAGAATGTGGGAGGGAGGGAAGGTATGGGGATAAGTATTTATTAAGCACCTACTATGTGCCCCTTTAAAAATGTCATTTCTTGCAATGTGAAGAGAGAAGAACCAGGAGAACATTTCACACAGTCACAGCAATATTCTGTGATCAGCTGGGAATGACAATTATTCTCAACGATACAATGATCCAAGGCAATTCCAAAGACTCCTGAGGAAAATGTTGTCCACCTCCAGAGAACCTGAATACAAATTGAATCATACTTTTTAACTTTATTTTTTCTTAGGGCCTTTTTTTGGCGTGTTTTCTTTTGCAATACGACTAACATGGAACTCTGTTTTGCATAATTGCACTGTATTTGTTAATGTTCCGTCATTTTCCAGTCATGTCTGACTTCATGATTCTCTGTGGGCTTTTCTGGGCAGAGATACTGGAGAGATTTGCCATTTCCTTCTCCAGCTCATTTTACAGATGATAAAACTGAGGCAAAGAAGGTGAAGTGACTTGCCCGAGGTCACACAGCTAGTAAGTGTCTGAGTCCAGATTTAAATTCAGGAAGGTGAATCTTCCTGACTCCAGGCCCAGCACTCCAACTACTACACCACTTAGCTGCACATGTATAACTTATATCAAATTGCTTGCCTTTTCAATGAGGGAGAGGGAAGAGAGGGACATTATTTGGAACTTAAAATATTAAAAAATAAATGTTAAAAATTTTACATATAATTAAGACATAAAATATTTAAGATGTTTTAGAAAGCTAAAAAAAACTCAGGCAAAAATATTATCGCATTTGATTCTCACAACGATCCTGTGAAATAGGTGTTCCAATTTTACAGTTGAGGAAACTGAGGCAGACAATAGCCACAGTCTCATAGCTGGTAAGAGGCTGGATTTGAACTCAGGCTTTCCCGACTCCAGCTCAGGACTCTATATACTGTATCACCGAGCTTCTTTGGAGGACCCGAGGACTAAAATTCAAATCCGGCTTCCAATGCTCCGTGGACAAGCCACTTAATTTCCTGCGTCTGAGGTTCCTTAGTAAGATGAAGGTACTGATCAGTCCATTTCAGTTCCAGGTCTTAAGCCTGTGATCTGAATTGTCTCAACCTCAGTCTGCGTTTGAACTTGAACTCCACTGACTGTTGACCCCTTGATGGAGGTCGCTTCTTTCTTTCCCTGACTGCTGATGACATTTTTTATGTCATTCTAGTAGCAAGGATGCCCGACCAGCTTGGATGGACTATTCAGTTACTTGTGTGAACATTAACACCTTAGAAATCAGCAAGTGCTATAAACTGAGGCTTGATTTATTGGAGTTTTTTGATCACTTAGACTTAGAGTGATGGAAAAAATGTTAATAATCTATATTAACTTAAGTGTCACACATACATTCCCTCTCCCTCCCCTCCAACAGTCAGTTGTTAAACATTTACCACACACACCCTGTGTTACTAGGAACTGGGGGTTTGCTCCTTCACCTTCCCAGAGCCATGTGTAGCCAATTCTGTTAGTGTCCTGTTAACTCCTTCACCCACTGACCTGCATTCCACAGAATTGCTGTCATTTCTTAGGTTTTCACTGTTCTCTGTTCAGCTTTGTAAAATTACTAACTATTCTTTATATATGATTGGTTCAACAGAGCAGTAACTAATTAGTTATTTATCATAATTTGAATATGCACAATACCTTCCTGCCTACACACCTTTGCTCATGTGATTCCCTCTTCCTGGAACACCTTCCTCATGAATCTTTCTACCTGTCAAAATTCTGCTCATGCAATGCCAACTCAAAACTCACCTCTTCCATGAAACCTCTTTCATTCTCCCAGACAGAAGTACCCTAACATTTGGTTGCTCCTTTTTTCGCCACAGTTATCCTAGTTCATACTAAGTGACCTGAACCCTGTACCCAAAGATGAATTTCTTGTGTTTGTCTTACTCATGTCTGCATCTTCTACCTAGTACCAAGTTGGGAACTTGGCATATAATACTTCAGTTTGATTGTCAAGTATAGGCTATACCTCTAAGATAAGATCTGGAAAGAACAAATGCATACATACATGTGTGTATGTGTGTGTATATATATATATATATATATATACATATATATGGAGAAAACAATTATGTAAAATTATAGATGAAAAAGATACTTTTAATTCACAGAAAACTCTCCCCTAATCAAAGCCTGTCTCCTTTCCCCACACTCTTAAATTAACAAGATCATAAGGGATCTTAGAGGTCATAGGACCCAATGACTCCCGTTTGGTGGTGTGTGAACTCTTTGGGGGTTCATCATGATGGCCAAAGGGGTTCATGTTAAAAATTCTTTAGTAATGCTTTAAGCAGTGAATAATTCATTATGAAGCATCATATGGGGTAGCTAGGTGGTGGGGAGGATAGAGAGCCAACTCTGAAGTCAGGAGGACCTGAGTTCAAATTTGACCCAAGACATGTACTAGTTGTGTGACCCTGGGAAAGTCACTTCACCTTGTCTGCCTCAGTTTCCTCATCTGTCAAATAAGCTAGACAAGGAAATGGCAAACCACTCCAGTATCTCTGCCAAGAAAATGCCAAACAGGGTCATAAAGAGTCAGAAATGACTGAACAACACCCAATATCTTACTTGGAAAGGTCAAATCTGAGGTCTTTTCCAGGTCTCATCTGCTGCACTGGACACTCTTGATTACCCTTGTTCCCAAACACTCAGTTTTTATGTCATTTTGCCTAATAACAAGACTTGGGATCTTCCAGTGCCTGTAACTGGATTCCCCACCCCACCTTTGATTCAGTGTGTAGGGGCATGATTGATGCCTAATGTCTGTGTGACTGACCTGAGCAGATTACTTCACCTCTAAGGACCCTGAGCCACTCAAGATCAAAAGTTTGCAGAGGAGATACAAAGCTCCATAGGTAGAGGGAATTTCCCTGAGTGGGAAATCCCAGGTCCAATCCCTATCCCCATCCTTAGATATAGGTTATTACATCTGTTATATATACACCGTCTGGCTGTGTAGACATTCCAGCAGATGTGTTTGACTTCCTCTTACGTTAGATTACAAGATCCTGGAGGGAAGGTCTATTGACCTCCAGGCCTCTTGGAATAATCTGGAGCCACATGCACATGGAGTGACTATTCCTGACTGTTTGCTTATAGTCAACATTTCCAGGTTTGAAAACTGTTTTCTGTCATTGTCAGTTCATGGTGACTCTGTGACGTAGCTGCCCCAGGGAGAATTTGCCCTATTTTAGATAGATAGATGACCATAGATAAATAAAGCGTTTATTGTTGCTATTTGTCTCTCCTTCTTGAAGAGGACCATGACATTAGAAAGGTGACTCCATGACATGCAAGAGAACTGGATTTAAGTGAGGCAGGGCTGTGCAAGGTCACCAGCCTCACTGTCTCCTCCTGGATCGTCTGGGTCTAGTAGCCGGATACATATCAGGACTACTGGAGAGGCCCTAGATGCAGTGGGAGACCTTGGTCTTTGTAAGCTAAGATCTTTAACAGTTTTCAGTTTGAAAGCATTTATTAGATATTTACTGTATACCAGGCACTGTAGTAAGCTCTGAGGAGACAATATAAGCAAACAAGACAGCCCCTGCCCACTAGGAACTTAAGACAACATGTTAAAAGGAAGCTGAAAAGGGGGTGCTATGGCCTTGCTAGAGGCTTTGGAGGCCTGGATGCCCACAGGTAAGGCCAGAGCCAAGGGAGATTTCAGGGGCTGAGTGTAAGGTTCTCATAGGGAAAGGGCAGAGATGAGAGCCTCAATGGAAACTGCTATGGTGGAGGTTTCCAGGGGAGAAATCAGCTTCCGAGGAGTTTAGTGCCCTGCTCAGGGTCACACAGCCAGGGAGTACGTGGTGGGGGGTTCAAACCTGGGTCTGCTTAGTGCTTGCATCCAGCCATCTTTCCACTAACCCACACTGCCTCAATCTGTCCTCCAGCCAAAAAAGAGAAAATAGAAAGTCATAAATGCAGCAGAAAAGGTGGGACAAAGAAATTGGGGATATATGTGGAATTCACTGTCCTTGGGAAGGAAGGACACAGAAGTGGAGAACAGACTTGGTCTACTCCCGTGTTATCTAGTTTTGGGTGGTGTAAACTTGGGACTTCGGAAAGACTCCTTATCTTGAATGCTTCCCTTCTGCCTTCCCTCCCACCTCCCTTCTTTGCTTTTCCCCTCCCACCTCCCTTCTTTGCTTTTCTCCTTCCATCTTTCATCTTAAAAGGTGTCTTTTTAATGCAGCTTGTCCACTTCCAATGTGGCTTTTTGGCTTTACTCAATCTTAGTTCTCTTGGACCATTTCCATTGACTGGTCTTGTTCTTGAGAGTCGTGAACAGCGTGGGAGAGTGGGTAGAGCCTTGGACTTGGGGTCAGGAAGACCAGGGGTCAAATTCATCCTCAGATAGTTAGAATCAATGCAAATAAATGTGGGCAAATCATTTCCTTTAGGTGCCCTTTCCTTAGTAGCAAGTGATGGGGACTCCTTGAAGGCAGGGACATTTTTGGGTGACTTTATTTCCCTAGCTGCCTTGTATAGGAAAGGCACTTACTAAATGTCTCCTGAATTAGACTGGGATTTCAATACAACAAAAGTCTTCATATTTCAGATTTCGCTAATATTACCAATTAATTTGCATTTATAGAACAAACATGGGTTTGCTTTTCATTTTATTTCATATACAAGCATGGATTCCCATGGGACAGTATATGTATATTTGTGAGTCCTCCACAAGATGTAGGAGAGTAGTTGAGAATTAGGTGGGATGGGAATTAGAGTAAACAAACTCCTGAAGTTGGAGTCAGGAAGACCTGAGTTCAAATCCAGCCCCAGACATGTATGAACTGTGTGATCCAAGGCATGTTGTTTAATTTCTCATCCTCATCTGTTAAACGGTTGTTGTTGTTCAGATATGCCCAATTCCTTTGTGACCCCATTTGGGGTTTTCTTGGCCAAGATACTGGAGTGGTTTGCCATTTCCTTCTCCAGCTCATTTTACAGATGAGGTAACTGAGGCAAACAGGGTGAAGTGACTTGCCCAGGGTCACACAGCTAGTAAGTATCTGAGGCCAGACTTGAACTCAGGAAGACAAATCCTCCTGCCTCCAGGCCTGGGGCTCTCACCACTGCTCCATCTAACCTCCCCAAATCAAATGAGATGACACTTAAAAACCACTTCTGCAAGCTTTAGAGCACGATGCAAAAGTTATCTCTTATTCTGTAAAGGATTTATCCATGGGAATACTGCCTGAATTTTTTTTTAAAGTGTGACACCAACATCTATAGAGAATTGGCCCCAATTACCCATGTCTGGATTTTGGCTTACATTTTAGAATGCTAATAAAAGGGAGAGATGGGATGGGAAAAGTCCCATAGTGTTTGTACATACATACATACAGTACATACAGCGAGTACAATGCATGCTCCCCATGCCGTCCTTGCTGGTGAGAGTTCTTTACCTGGTGCAATGTTTTCTGGGTTGGGTGGACTTCGGGGGTCTGGCGTGTTAGGAGGGGTCAGTGGGCCACGCTGGGAGCCCCCTTCCATGCTGCCACCATCCAAGGTTCCATTCTGCATGGCGATCCTGTACTGCATGGGATCAAAAAGAGACTGATTAGTGCTTATCAATATTGAATCCATCAAGAGAGGACATCATTATTGAAACAGGACTTTGTCTGTCTTTACATTCTGTGCTTTAGCTCTTCTGAATTTCGTGGGATGTTGATAATTCACCATAATAACCATAGCCAGCATTTGTATGTCACTTTTAAGTTTTGCAAAGCTCTTCACAAATCTTGTCTGATTTGATCCACACAACAACCAGAGGTAGGTCTTGTTATTAACCCCATATTACAGATGAGGAAACTGAGGAAGACAGAGCGTGCACCAGTGTCTGAGGCTAATTTGAACTTCAGGCTCAGTGTTATATCCACTGTGGTCAGTGAGTATATTTGAGGGTTTTTATTATACATCCATGGCTTAGCCTTCACTCTTTGTAACTGGTCTATGACCTTCTGTGCTCATATATGCCCTGGGTTAATGTTTTAATGCCTTTTTGGTGGGCAAGTTATCATTGGTAATATGTTTCATTCTATTCATACTCAGGCAGATTGGTGGTTCAGTGGATAAATCACTGAATTTGGAATCAGGAAGACTCATCTTCCTGAGTTCAAGTCCAGACTCAGATACTTCCTAGCTGCATGACCCTGGGCAAGTCACTTCACTCTATTTGCCTCAGTTTCCTCATCTGTCAAATGAGCTGGAGAAGAAAGTGGCAAACCGCTCCAGTGTCTTTTCAAAGAATACCCCAAATGGGGTCAAGAACAGTCTATAACAGCTACCAACTAGGACTGCAGAGCCCCAGGTCATGAGTTCTAAAGCTGATCAGCTTCATTCCTCCAGGACATGGTCTCTGGACCCTGGTTTGAAGAGGGCAGCAGCCGTAAGTGTGGCATGAAGATGTGGAGTGGAAAGGGTCAGCATAATCAGAGGACTGGGGCTGACTAGCTGTATCATGAACTCTAGCATTTCATAGACCTTAACAACTGATTTGTTCACCTTCTGAAAAAGGCCTTCTAAACACATCCTCATTACATGGAAGGCAGGCTTATTTGACCAATGCCAAGGGATTCATTTACTCTTCCTTCTCACCAGGCAGTGCTGAAACCCGTGTCACCTGAGGCTTTGACCAAGCTGCCAACCTTGATGCTTTAAAATAGTCACACCAACCTACTCAAGGGTGGGCCATTTCCTGGGGATTAATGACAGGCTAGAGAATCTACTCTTTCCAGTTAGTCATTAGTTGGCAGGAAACACCAAGTACCCCAGTGGTTATTGTTTAAATACAGTCATGCTTACAGTGGCCAAGCAGTGCCTTATTTTAGTTATGAGAGGTAACCTAAATTACAACCTTCCTTCCATTCTTCAGTGACTCCCTGCAAGGAAGGTAAGAAAGGCAAACAAAAACAAAAACAAGGACCTTCTTTATTTCAGCTGAACTGAATCTAAACGAAGCATCTATGTGGTAGCTTATAAGTATATATGTCTATTTGTATTTTTTGTTGTTCAGCTGTTTTAGTTGTGCCCAACCCTTCATGAACCCATCTAAGGTTTTCTTGGCAAAGTGGTTTGCCCTTTCCTTCCCCACCTTTTTCTTTCTCCAACATTACAGATGAGGAAACCAAGGCAAGCAGAGTTAAATGATTTGCCCAGGGTCACACTGCTAGTAAGTGTCTAAGGTCAGATTTGAACTAAGGTCTTCCTGACTTTAGGCTTCGTACACTATAGCTGTCCATTTATGTATATGTACTCTTAATGAAATAATTAGGGGAATCCACCTGATCTAGACTGGGCCTGGGGGAAGGGAGACAACCCATGGCACACATGTAGGGATGAGCCTATGCTTGACCCCCTTCACAAAGAAATGATAGACCAGTAGATTCTGGGTGGTGATGGTGGTGGTGATGGTGGTTGTATCAAAGAGGATTGATAATTGAGCCAGGAAGAATGCCCTACTCAATATGCAACTAAAAAAACTAGAAAAAGAAATTTAAAATCCCCAAATAACACCAAATTGGAAATACTGAAATTCAAAGGAGAGATTAATAAAAATAAAAGTAAGAAAACCACTGAACTAATAAACAAAACTAGAAGCTGATTTTGTGACTAAATGGATAAAATAACATAGATAAACCATTCCTTAATTTGATTTTTTAAAAAAAGGGAAGAAGAAAACCAAATCACTAGTATCAAAAATGAAAAGGGTGAATTCACCACCAATGAAGAGGAAATTAAGACAATTGTTAGGAGGTATTTTGCCCAATTATATGCCAATAAATCTGACTATCTAAATTAAATGGATGAGTATCTACAAAAATATAAATTACTCAGATTAATAGAAGAAAAATAATAGTCACAGAAAAATAAATTGAACAATGGACTTCCTAAGAAAAAATCCCCAGCACCAGATAGAGTCACAAGTGAATTCTACTAAACATGTAAAGAACACTTAATCCCAATACTATATAAATTATTTGGAAAAATAGTCAAAGGAGACCTACCAAATTCTTTTTATGACACAGATATGGTACTGACACCATATACCAGGAAGAGCCAAAACAGAGAAAGAAAATTACATTACAATTTCCCTAATGCATAATGGTGCAAAAATTTTAAATTTAAATAAAATACTAGCAAAGGGATTTTCACAATATATCACAAGGATCATATTCTATGACCAGGTAGAATTTATACCTAAAATGCAGGACTGGTCCAAAATTAGGAAAACTATCAGCAACTGGTCACATCAATAACAAGACCAACAGAAATCATGTGATTACCTTAATAGATGGAGGAAAAGCCTTGACATAATATAGCCCACATTCCTATTAAAAACACTAGAGAGCATAGGAATAAATGAAACTTGCCTTAAAATGATAAGTAATATTTATGTTACATAATCAACAAACTTTATCTGTAATGGGGATAAGCTAGAAACTTTTCTGGTGCAATTAGGGGTGAAGCAAGGATGCCAATTATTATTGCTATTATTTAATATTGTGTTACAAATGTTAGCTATAGCAATAAGAGAACAAAAGGAAAGGAATCAGAATAGGCAATGAGGAAACAAAGCTATCACTATTTGCTGATGATACGATCTTATACTTAACAAAATCCTCAAGAATCAACTAAAAAACTACTTGAAATTATTAATATTGTCAGCAAGTTCAGGATACAAAATAAACTTACATAATCATCAGCATTTCTATATATTACTAACAAATTCCAGCAGCAAGAGATAGAAAGAGAAATTCCATTTAAAATACCTGTAGGCAATATAAAATATTTGGGAGTTTACTTGCAAATGCAGTAACTACATGAAGACAACTACAAAACACTTTTCACACAAATAAAGTCCAATATATGCAATTGGAAAAGTATTGATTGTTCATGGGTAGGACAAGCCAATATAATAAAAAATGATAATTCTACCTGAATTAATCTATTTATTCAGTGCCATACCAAACTATCAAAAATTATTTTATAGAGCTAGAAAAATAATATTTATCTGGAAGGACAAAAACTCAAAGGTATCAAGGGACAATGGGGGAAAATATGAAAGATGGTAGTCTAGTCATACCAGACCTCAAACTGTATTATAAAGCTGTAATTATCAAAACAATATGGTACTAAGAAATAGAATGGTGGGTTAGTGGAATAGATTAGGTGCAAATTACATTATGATAAATGACCATTGTAGTCTAGTATATGATAAACACAAATATCCAAGATTTTGGAACAAAAATTCATTATTTGACAAAAATTGCTGGGAAAACTGGAAAGCAGTCTGTCAGAAACTAGGTATAGACTAACATTCACACCATATACTAAGACAAGGTCAAGATAAAGTACACAATTTTCACTTAAAGGGTGATACTATAAACAAATTAAGAAAGTGTGGAATGGTTTATATATCAGCTTCATGGATAAGAGAAGAATTTAGAATCCAAGATAATACAAAATTGCACAATGTAAAATAGATCATTTTGATTTTATAAAATTAAAATTTTAACACAAACAAACCAATGCAACCAAAATTATAAGGAAAGGAAAAAACTGGGGGAAATTTATATGACAAGTATCTTTCATAAAGGCCTCATTTCTTGAATATATAGAAAACGGAATCAAATTTATAAAAATGCAAGTAATTTTTCAGTTGATAAATGGTCAAAGGATATGAACAGACAGTTTTCAGATAAATAAAGCAAAGATATCTATAGAAAGGCAAATTAAATAAGAGAAATGCAAACTAAAACAACTCTGAGGTACCACCTCATACCTACCAGAGTGGTTAATATGACACAAAAGGAAAATGTTGGATGTTGGAAAGTTGGGACATTAGTGCACTGTTAGTGGAGTTGTGAACTGATCCTGCCTTTCTGGAGAACAATTTGGAACTATGTCCAAAAGGCTATAAAGCTCTGCACATCCTTTGATCAAGTAGTACCACTGCTACCTCTATATGCCAAAGACATCCCCAAAATAGAAAAGGACGTATTTGTACAAAAATATTTATAGCAGCTCTTTTTGTGGTCGCTAAGAACTGGAGATCAAAGGGATGCCCATCAATTGGGGAATGGTTAAACAAGCTGTAGCATGTGACTGTGGTGGAATACGATTATGCTATAAGAAATGACAAGCAGGATACTTTCAGAAAAACTTCTAAAGACTTAAATGGACTGACGCAGGGTGAAGTGAGCAGAACATTGTGCACAGTAGCAGCAACATTGCATGATGATCAACTGCAAATGGCGGCTGTTCTCAGGAGCGCAATGATCTAGGAAAATCTCAGAGGACTAATGATGAAGCAGACTGTCCATGTGCAGAGAAGGACCTGATGTTGATTGAATACAGACCGAAGCAGGCTATTTTTCACTTTCCTTTTTCCTTTTTTCTTTTGAGTTTTCTTGTACAAAATTACTAATATGGAAATGTTTTGCATAATTGAAAACAACAACAGACAACAGACAATGATAGACAACAACCACAGACAACAACCAACAACAGCAATGACAGCAACAACAGAATGGCGCGCTCACTCGCCTTCTGTACGAGCGATTTTGCCCTGATTGTCACTTCCTGTCTGGTCTCTCTTCCCTCCCATATTACATGAGAGTTCTCTTCTGTTTCTTCAGTGATCTAAGGACTGTTCCTTTATCAGCACAGGCTCTTCCTCCAGGTATGCCATCTCAACTCCTCTTGACTTAGTAGATGGTCTCAGAGAGCTAGTGGGGGATCTAAGAACATGCTGCCTCGTGGCCAACGTGGCTAGCAGCCTCTTTGATCTTGCCAGGCTGGACCTTCGCCTGGCTTGGCACCAAGTCAGTAGGGTCTGCTAGAGCTTGAACTTCATTGGCATCGGTCTGAGAGCCCAGCATCTCCTTTGTGCTTCAGTGAATCCCAAGGGAGTGAATGCTAGTGGAGATTTGGGTCTTATCATTGGGAAATTCTGTTAATGACATTTTTAATATCCTCCATATGGAGAGGCAGCTTTTTAAATTTTTGTTGGGGAAAAATATATATTCATACCTTCCAGAATATTTATCCTGGAATTAGGGCCACATGATTTCTAAAGTGCTTTCTAATTCTATAATTGTTCATGATTCTGCATCGGTCTTTCTACCTTCTTTCCATCTACCTTTCCTTGATCCTTCCTCCATCATGTGGTTGCTAAAGCTGCTCATTATTTCATGACAGTTGTAATACATTTCACATCATGGAACATAGTTTGTAAAAAATTGGATTAACTCAAATACCTTGTTTCTTTTACTCAAAAGCAGGTGACTAAAATGTGACCTAGCTATGATTCTCCATTAACTCACCTATGAATTTGTGAAATTCATTTAATAACTCTGAGCAGAGAAAGAACTGATAGAATCTGAATACAGAATGAAGCACACTATTTTTTCACTTTATTTTTCTTGGGTTTTTTGTCTGTTTTCTTTCACAACATGACTAATATGAAAATATGATATGCATGACTGCATACGTATAACCTTTTTCAAATTGCTTGCCTCCTCAATTAGGGAGGTAGGAAGGGAAGGTGGAAGAGAATTTGGAATTCAAATTGCAAAAAAAAAGGTGAGAAATTGTGCTTATGTGTCATTGGAAAAAATAAAATATTAAAATTTTAAAAATAATATCTGAGTCATAATTTCTTGATTTCTAAAATCAGGATAATACTTTTAGTCCTCTAGAAGTGTTATAGAAAAATGAATGGAAGCATGCTTTTAAAAAGTCATTTGGATTTCCACAAAGTAGAGGATAATTTTCCTCCCTTTATGCCCAAAATGATGCCTGTAAATAAAATGCACTTCCTTTTTCTGAGGAGTTAGAGGAAAACAAATCACTATACTGAGAATTTGTGAAATCTAGGAAAAGTGACTATGAATTCAAGACAAGAAAATTGACATCAATGGCCTTCTAAATCTTCCTTGGCTCTTGGCCTGGCAAGGGAAGCTCACTGCCGTAGGCTTTTCACTTGTCCCAATTAATGTGAGACCTCAAGGGAAACATCTACCTTCTCTACTGAAATTAAACCAAATTACTATTATTATTATAGCATCTCAGAGTTAGAAAAGACTTCTGAACTCTCAAATCCAATCCTTATTTAACCAAGAATTTCTTTTAAAAGTAACTACAGTTATCTTTTCTTTGAAGAAGTCTGGTGAGGGGGCACCTTGTGAGCTGGCTCATTATACTTTGGGAAGGCTCTAATTGTTAAGATTTTTCTTTACCTTTTCTTTACCCTGAGCCATAATCAGCCCTTGTGAAATTCCATGAACCACTCCTCATTTTGCTCTCTAGGGAAACACAAAACAAGTAGAATCTCTCTTCTGTGTCCCACACTTAGCAATCTTGTTTTCCCCAGTCTTCTCGAGATTGAACATTTCCAGCTCCTTCAGCCAATTCTTAAATGACAAATTCTCAAGGTATCTTACCACTTTGGTTACTCTTCTCTTTAAGAAGGCTCTTCTTAAAATGTGATACTCTAACGAAACATCATGCTGCAGAGATGTGGTCTGGCCATCGAGACTGTTGTCTCCTTCCTTCTGGACAAGTCCCATTTAATTCAAATTAAGTTTGCTGATAACTTGTGGTTTGCGAAACTTCCATACCTTTCCCAGAATATCTGGCTTCCATATCTCTCTCGTCTTATACTTGTGAAAATGATTTCTTGAACCCCAAAACAAGACTTTGTATTGATTCCTAT
Organism: Bettongia penicillata ogilbyi; assembly: GCA_023548195.1. NCBI lineage: Eukaryota > Metazoa > Chordata > Mammalia > Diprotodontia > Potoroidae > Bettongia > Bettongia penicillata. The sequence goes on along the minus strand of JAJHZJ010000241.1, from coordinate 295,400 downwards.
TAAATTATATTGTCTTAGACTCAGCCTAGAATTCTGGCCTTTCAAGTTCTTTTCAGTTCTAGATACTGTAATCCAACATGTTATATCTTTCACACACACACCCCATCCCATCTTGCTCCAAATTTGTATCCTCCACAAATCTGGCAAGCATTCAAGCCCTTTATTAGAACACTAAAGACAATAGAACCAAGTACAGATCTACTAGAGAGCTTCCTTTAAGTTGATATTGACCCATTATCAACTATTCTTTGGATCTACTCATTCAAGCATTTTCAAATCTGCTCAACTGTTCGTTCATCTAACCCACTTTTTTTCACAAGATTAAAATGAAAGACTGTTAAGTTCTTTGTTTAAGCTTAGATAAACAATATCTACATATCTAGTAATTGTATTAAAAAAAGAAATAGGATAATCTAGCGTGACCTGTATTTAATGAAGCTATTCTGGCTCTTTGTGATCCCTTTTTTTTTTTTCAAATTTTCATTAACCCTCCCTTTCCTATTATGTGCTAGCGTTTTGCCAGGATTGAAGTAAAGTCCATTTGCAGGTTTCATTCTCTTCCATTTCTTATACATTGGGACTTTAGCTCTTCTTCAGTCATGTGACATCCTCTCACATTCCTCACAATTTTTTTGGTTGATCACTGGAAATAATTGCAAGCTCCTAGTGGCCAGTTCTTTCAGTACCTTGGAAAGTAACTCCTCTGGCCACGATGACCTGACTTCATCATAGATATCTAATGCTCTCTTACTATGTTCTTCCTTATTTGGGGTTTCATTTCCCTATATTCAATTCTTCTTCTGTTTCCCCCACCCCAGTCCAAGCTTGAGCAGTGAGCTGAAGGTCATACACAAACACTGAAGGTCAAATGGAAATAGCTGGACCCCAGGACAGAAACTCTGGACATGGATAGATCACAGATCTATCTGAAATGTGAAAGGATCTCTGAAGTTATTTAATCCAACCCAGGTCCTTTGACTTACATCCCAGTACTGTCTCTACCTCACCACACAGTCTAATGTAGTGCTAAGTGCCAAGAATTCTAGGAATCAGTCAGCTGGGTTCTGTCCCAGGTTTTGCTATTGTTGTGTAACTTAAACCTACCAAAAAATCAGCACTGGATAGTGTGGTCTCTTCTATGTAAGAGAGATGGACAGTGTCCCTCAATCTAGAGTCATATAATTTTCCTTAGTGAGATGGATACTTTTCTATCTCATGTAAGAAGAATCTATTGACACTCAGTTTCCAGAGCTAGATTTAAATACCACCACTCATTCTCTGAGTCTTTTATAGGAAGTTCTTTCAGTTTGTTGCTATTCTGCCTTTTTTCATTCCAAATTCAGTCCTAAGGAATGATTGAGTAAGGACTCAGTTAACATAGGCTAGGAGCATTGCCTTGTAGTTTGCTGAAACGTACCATGAGGGTCAATGGATGGGAATTTTGGAAAGGGAGATCTGGTCTGAATTTTAAGGAAGATCTTCTGGGCAGTTAAAACTATTCAGAGAACAGTGGAGAGAGTCCTAGATTTAGGGTTAAGGTTAGGTGTCAGAGGAGTTAGGCTCATATTTTACTTCTGATGCTTGCTATCTGAGTGACCATAGACAGTCATTGGCCTCTCTGGACTTTCATTTCCTCATCCGAAAAATGAAGGAGTTGGACTCAAAGACTTCTGAGGATTTTTCCAGCTCTGAATGTAGGGTCTCCTGATACTGTACTATACAAACTTTACTTGGGAAGCAATAGGGAGCTACAGAAGGTTTTTGAAGGAAAAACTGGCATGGCCAGATATGTGATCCTATGAACAACGGAATGAATTGTCAGAAGAGGTAATGACATCCCCATCAGTACAGATCATGAAGCATCAAAAGTACAGAATCACAAACTCATAGAATGAGAAGGGACCTCAAAAGCTTACAAGCTGTGTGACTTTGGGCAACCCACTTAACCTCCCTTGGCCTCACTTTCCTTATATGTCAAACGAGGAATGTGGACTAGATGGCCCCGAGGTCATTACAAGCAAAACATCTATGGTTCCATAGCATAATAGGTGGCAGAGTGGTTAGAATATTGGGCTCAGAATCAGGAAGATTCCTGGCCCAAGACATGTACTAGCTGTGGGACCCTGGGCAAGTCACTTAACCCAATTTGCCTTAATTTACTTATCTGTAAAGTGAACTGGAGAAAGAAATGGCAAATTACTCCAGCACCTTTGCCAAGAAAACTCCAAAATGGGATCGTAAAGAGTTGGACAAGACTGAAGCGACTGAACAACCACAAAACATAATAGCGATCCAGTCGAATCTAGTCACATCTCCCCCAAAGTGATCATCTGATCTCTGTTTGAAGGGAGAGGTAAACCACCCCTACCTGAGGCAGCCTATCTCCCTCTTGGACAGTTTTAATTACCAGGAAGTTTCTCTTTATAGTGATCAAAAATCTGCGTCTTGGAAACCAAACTGAGGCCCAGAGGGATTGGAGACTTGCCCAGGGTTACATTACTCCTTGTTCTTTGGAACTAAGCAGAAATTTAATGCCTCTTCCACGTGGTGGCCCTTCAAAGACTTGAAGACAGCAATCATCACCCCCACCTTGACCCCTGCTCCAATCTTCTTTTCTTTAAATGAAACATCTCTAGATTCTTCTACCAGAACATTGTAGGGAGAATTCCTCTTTAGATCTGGGTTGGACTAGCTGATGACTTCTGAGGTCTCTTTTGATTTCTGATGCTCTGGGTTTCCGTGTCTGAAATCGTGGACCATCATTTGGGACACAGGCGTTCAAACTGTAATAGCAGAAGTTCCTAAGAATATGCCGTCATACTGATTTGTTTGGTTTTTCTTTCCAAACTATAATTACAAATTCTGTTTATGGATTAGCAGAATAAATGGAAGAGATTACTAACTGATGTCATTCCCTAGTTTCAGAGATCTCTGTGTATATTCAACCATTTGAAGAACTACCTCTCTTCCCCTCCCTTTCTTTTATTCCAATACAGCCCTGTTGAGTAACTTCCTTTCTGTTGGTGCTGAAAGAGGATGATTATCTAATCTGGGACAGTCAGATGAAGTCTAGATGGTTTTAGGCGGCTTCTCTAGAGACTACAGACATATTTTGCTAGGAGCGCACTAGACATAATTATAGGGTCACACAATTTCACATTTCTCCACACTGCAAAGCCTCAAACCATCTTTCGCAGTGTCAGGAGGTGACTGGGGCATGCTGTCGGACTGGCTTCATCATTGGGTGTGGATTGGATGTCAAGGATGTTCATTAACATGAGGGGAAATGTTAGCAACAAAATGATAATAATTGTTTGTATTTCTAGAGAGCTTTCAGCTTATTCAGTCACTTTCCTCATGAGAGCTGTCTGAGGTAGGTAGGACAGGGTTGATTATCTCCACACAGAAATCAGGCGATCTCAAAGACCTCTAATGTGATTTACTAGAAAATACCAGCAGAGAGCTTTGAATTTAACTGGTAGCACAATAAGGGGGAAGCAACCTTAGAGACCGTGGAGCCCAATTCCTTCATTTTATAGATAATAATAATAGTAGTCAACATTTATATAGTGCTTACTGTACACCAGGCACTGTGTTAATACAATCATTATCTCATTTGATTCCCATAACAACCCTGAGATATGGGTGCCATTTCCTATTTTACAGATGAGGAAACTGAGGCAAACAGGGGTTAAGTCTCTATTCCAGGATTACACAGCAAGTATCTGAGGTGGGATTTGAACCCACATATTCCTGAGTCTAAGTCCAGCACTCTCTCTACTTCATTAATGATCAGTATTAGAGGCATATCTATGTAAGTACAGGGAAGAGAACGCTTGAGAAAATGAACTTGGATGGTGACTGAATGACTAATTGATACAGTTGCCATGATTTTGCCCTTGTCTTAAAATGCTTTTAATAGCAGGTAAAAATGATTAAGCTGCTTTCCTCACCAGAACCCTTTATGGAAGGCAGTACTGTTAGGATCCTCAGTTCACTGTGACTCAGAAAGGTTAAGAGACTTGCCCAGGGTCACACAGCTAATAAGTCAAAGAGCCAGTTCTGAATGCTGGTGTGAGACTGGGACCAGTGGGCTTTTCCCACTAGATCACAGATAATATGCTATCAAGGCATTTAACTCTTGTTCCATTTACAATATCAAAAAAAAAAATGTTACGGAGAATGTTGTCTCCTGTTGCAAGCCTCTCCTGACTCTATCCTCCCCAGAGCCTCCAGAGGGAAGAGGCAGCTGTGATTTCAATCATGTTCTGCCCCCCAATAAACTCCGCACCTTCCCTATTGGCTCCAGAACAAAATATAAAAACCTAGACATTTTTCTAAAAATGTTTTTGCTAAAATAATTATTCAAGAAACATATCAGTTTATACTTCATTTCAGGCATGGAAGAAAACATTTTATTTATTGACCTTTTTATTGAAAATGTGTATTAGCCCATTTATGTGTGTATAAGTGTGTATATGAAAGTATGTGTGCATATGTATGCATGTGAATGTATGTATGTGCATGTGCACATGTGTATATGTTGGGGTTGGTGTGTGTGGATTATTACATTTAAATAGCACAGAGATATAGCTTTGTATTATAAGCAGAACATTGCCCTGGGAAGTCAGAAAACCTTGGCTTTGGTTAGGTTGGCTACATGCTACCATATTCCCTCTTGGTCCAAATTTCCTCAACTACAAATGATATAGTTGAATGAGATGTTCGTTGACGTTTCTTTCATACAGTGGAATACATTCTAGCCCTGGAGTCAGAGAACCTGGGTTCAAATCTCACCTCTAATGTGACCTTAGGCAATTATTTAACATTCCTGGGTCTCAGTTTCTCCATATGTAAGGTAAGGGAGTTGAACTACATGACCTCTTGTGTTCTTGGCATCTCCAAAGCTAGGATCCTTCCAGTACCTGCTTCCTAGAAGATGATCTTCACCTGCATTCCATGGTTTCCAAAGCATGAGATAGATGTTCTCTCTTTCCTAGTTCTCTGCTGATAATACCAAGTGAGACAGATGAAAGACCAGCTAGCTAGCTTTGCCCACAATAGGATGGACTGCAATGCCTTTCTGGAGTTCTCCCAGAGCATTACTGGTGAGGTCAGAAATAGAACGTGGCATCATGACTCCAGGCTCCATGCCATGTCCAGGAGGACACGCTGTTCTCATTAAGATGAAAAGATATCGATATCATACACCAGAAACCCTTTGATCGTCCACTCTAGGGATTCAGAGTTACCAGAAGCATCCTTTGCAGAGTCAACTGATATAAAAGGGATGAACCCTGGACAACTGGTTTCAAAAAGAACTCAAGATAGTCACGGATATCTTAAGCTTCCCTGTGGTCATCAGGCAGATGGTGCTAGGTTCTGCTTTGCTATCGATCGGTTGGGAAGGGGTGAAGCTGATGGCAATGGTGTTTGTAAACTGCAGTGCTGTCCTTGGTACTCGTCACTGGTTTTGCCTTTCTTTGGATCTCCAGTGCTTAGCAAAGTGTCTGGTATGTAACAGGTACTTCAGAAATGCTTGCTTGTTGCGGATTGATTCCATGAGTTTATTTTCTTAGGGATGTGGCAAAGATGAAAAAAAATGATATAGAACTTGCTTAACTTCTATAAGGAAAAGATGCAAAATAGCCCCAACTATTATTACTGTTAGGCTCTGCTAGTGAAGGCTGGTGAAATACACAAGTGGGTTATTTCTAAAAGTTCCCCACATTGACTTCCACGGAGGAAAACGCAATTTATTATCAATGAAGAGCTCAGTGTCCAAACCAAAGTTATATTATCCAACCCCTCCACTATATAGGTGAGGAAATTGAGATGCTGAGAGGGTTTTATTTGCTTAACATCTAGAAAGTAGCAAATCTGTCACTCAGACTCAGACCTGCTGATTCCAAAAGTTGGTATTCTTTCTCCAGTACAATTCTGAATTCTCAAGACATTAGCTGAACCATTTTATCAGGAGATGGCTGGATGGATAAATGTCTGGGTGGCTGGGTAAGTTATAGAGTTACTAGGGAGGGACCGAGAATTTGGAACTCAAAAAATTGTAAAATGAGTATTAAAATTGTTTTTATAGTATTTGGAGAAAAAAATTACATCAAATTTTTAAAAGTTATTCTTCTTCTTCTTAAATTACTTGGATGGGCCTGAGGTTAGACTATCTAAACCTGTTAGACAAGATATCTGGAAATTCACATTATCTGGGGTAGACAAAGGTTTCAGGGGGCACAGATTACGTTCTAATTTTTTAAAAAAGTAATTTGTATTGATATTGTTTATTTCTATATTGCTTAAATTTCTCCCTCTTCTTACCCCTGTCCCCCAGTCATCCCATAAAATTACAAACTGGTTTTCAAGAAGTCACAATGCCTTCTTCAAAAAGGACATTTTGTTACTATAGTAGACAAAGAAGCATGAGAGAGTGATCAGAGGACTGAACTTCGGATCAAGAAGGTCTGGGTTCAAGTCCTATCCCTGACACATGCTCATTGCGTGGCCCTGGGCAAGGACATACCATCTAAGAGTCTAAGTTCATGGAAGAATAGCCAGTCAACACCAGGACACTCCCATCCCAGCAAAATCCCAGATTTGGATCAAAAAAGAAAAAAATGTGGAAAATAAGTCAGTAGATTCCGTTGTCCTTTCAGTAGAGCCCAGAGCGGGAGCAGGACTTTACAGGCACTCTCTGAGTCATTTAGGTTCCCAGACTTGGAGTCACCTTTGACTCTGTTTCCTTCATTCTCTAATTCGATCCAGTCTGCTTATTCTGCTTATTTTTTTTCCTTCTAAATGTCTATCGGTTCTATCCCTTCCATTCTTTAGTCCAAACTCTTCTAACAAGTTCCTAGTGGATCTCACACTCCAAATACCCCCATCTACAAAGTAGGGGGCAGCTAGGCTGCTCAGTGAATAGAGCCCTAGACTTGGAGGTAGGAAGACCTGAATTTGAATATTACTTCAGACACTATCTGTGTGACTGTGGTCAGTCAAATCGCTGAACCTCTGCCTCAGTTTCCTCATATGTAAAATGAGGATAAAATAGCACCTCCATCCCAAGGTTGTTACAAGGATCAAAGGAGATAACCAATGTGAAAGAAGTGCTGTGAAAACCTCAGAACTCACGATCAATGTTAGCTATTACCTGGGTTCAGTCTGTGTGTCATTTCCAAATGAGCCATCCTTAATCACTGCTCCCTCCAGGGCCTCCTCTCCTCAGAAATCTCTCTTACCTCTTCTGTGTGCTCAGTCTGTGCCACCCTGCCTGGCTTTCACACCCACCCTTGTTTGATGCAGCCTTGCCTTATTTCCCACTCCTCCCAATAGACATCCTCTATCTGAGTCAGGCTAGGCTCTTCCCAGTCCTGTGAAGTGGCTGCCATCTTTGGTTGGCCTTCATTCACAGAAGGTCTCTTCCCCAGGGATGCCATGGCTTCTACCCGACTGATTGGTATCTAACCTCTATGCTCCACCCTCTCTGAGGCCTTCTCTGCCTCTCCTGGCTGCTTCTCACAGCTCATGTCTCTGATGTCCTCCAAAACTAACTGGCCCTACCACACAACTGAGAACCCATGCTCATGGCCAGAAACGTTTAGTCCTTGGCAATCAGATACAGGGTCAAAGTTTTAGGACCTTAGAGGTCAATGAGTGCAACCCCCTAAATTTACAGATGAGGAAACTGAGAGATTATGGGACTTGCCCAAGATCAAACAGATATTAAATGGCAGAGGTAGGATTTATAGGACGTGGGTTTTAGAGTTAGAAGTGAGGGACCTTTAGAGACATTTGACTCCAGCTCCTTCCTTTAATAGATGAGGATAAGGGACTGCACCAGGGTCACACAGTTAGTAAATGTCCAACATAGGATTTGAACCCAAGTTTCCCTGACAGTTTGAGTTCCCTATCCAGAGACAGTCAGGTGACACAGTGGATAAAACACTAGACTTAGAGTCAGAAAGCCCTGAAATCAAATCGGACTTAGACAATTACCAGTTGTGTTTTCCTAAGCATGTCTCTCTGTCTCTCTCAACCTTTCTCTATTGCAGTTTCTTCAATTATAAAATGGGGAGAGTAAAGCACCTAACTCCCAGGGTATGGTGAAGATCAGATGAGATTCTTTGTAAAGCATTTAGCGCATAGCAGGCTCTTGATCAATGCTTGTTTCATTCCTTCTTCCCTTCTTTTATCCCTTCTTCCTTTTCCTCTCTCCTTTCCTTCCTCCCATTCTCCATCCCTCCTTTGCTTCTTTACTCCTTTCCTCCCTCCTTCTCTCCCTTCCTTCCTTCTCCTTTCCTTTCCTCCTTCCATCCTTTTTTCCTTCCCATACATAGCTGCTAGGCTGTACCTCAGGCAACAGACACACAATTAGTTTCATCTCCCTAGTGAGGCTGTAATTTCCACAGGAATGGAGAAATTGTCTTAAACTCTATTATCTCCAGTGGTAGATAGCACAGGGCTGTCCTCAGAGGGCATGAAACTTAGGAAAATGTGGGTAATGTAAAAACAAGAGGCACCAAACAAAATTTACTTTTTAAAAAAGAAACAGATCCTTGTTTCATGGCTGGTTGCTTGATAAAGTTGGAGAGATGGACCAGAAGTGAGGCGACAGTTCTAATTAACAGATGAAAGCTGGGGAAAGGTGAGAAACAGATGCCCAAGGGTATGTTCAGTCATTCTTCATCATCTATCTGGACACTTGCTATTTTTTCTAAAGATGGCTCAGGCAACCAGCCTCCCATGACAGTTTTGTGCTTTTATTAGGTTGAAAGATACTGTGACTTTGCCCTGGTGCCACATGCCCCATTGGGAAACCCCCACATGAAAAGCTGAGCACTCGCCACAGTCGATACTCACATTCATTTCTGCTTTGGATTCACAATGAAAGTTTTCAAACGTGTACTTCTCTGATCTCCTCTGGCGCCTCTTGAACAGTCTGGCCCCTCGGTTACTGAGGACTGACAGTTCCTCCAGCATGATGTCTCTGGGGATGCTGAGTTTTTTGCCCAGGTCCATACCATCTACTTCTGCAAAGCAAAACACAAGATCCTGGTCACTCTATGCTCAATGTTTCTGGAGGTTGGCTTAATTCAGTATCTTAGTATGTTCCGTTCTCTCTGTCTCTCTGTCTATCTCTCTGTCTGTCTTTGTCTCTGTTGTTGGATCTAAAGGAAAGCTAAGAGGATCCATTTCTAAGCTGTTGTGATGCCACCAAGCAGTGACCTATTCTTCTAGTTTCCTGTTCAGCAGGACTCCTCCACTCCCACTACAAAAGAGAATAAAACCCTTCCATTTTCTTCATTGGAAGGGGAGTCAGATTGGGTGTGACCCATCAATAGTTTCTACTATTTCAGAAACTCGGGCTAATAACAAAAAACATAATTTAAAAATGGATTGGAAAGTCTGGCCCCCAAAAAAGAGTTATGAAAAGGTGATTATCTTATTTGCAGAGGACTATGGGTGTGACACATTATGAATAATATCAGAATTTTTCATTGCGTTGGTTAGTTTTGTTGAACTGGTTTTTTTTAAGTCTTTAAAAAATTCCTTTTTATTGCTTTCAGGGAAGGGAAGGAGGAGTGATACCTCAGAAACTGTTGAGGGTGTAAAAAATCTATCAAAATTTATTTATAAAATGAAAAAAATGATTAAGAGAAACATTCTCAGATAAAGGAGCAGCTAAGTCATACGGTGAATCTTCATAAGGGTTTAGATTTTCTGGTGTGTGTGTCTGTATGTGTGGGGAGGAGAGAGGTGTGGAGTAAGGCACTATAAAAGCTCCCCCAGAGCGCTGTCCATTGTACCACCCTGCTGCCCTCAGGCACTCAAACCCCAGTTCAATCTCTCCTTCGCTGGGTGCTAGTCGAAAGATGTCAGATGACTTGATTTTCAACTTCTCCCTTTGAGGATCCGCTATTAGGCCATATCAGGGGTTCTTTTCTTGGCTCAGTGAACTTGTTTTTCAGAGTGTGTTGGGAACTGCATTTCAGTATAACTGATTTCCCTTGTAATCCTACACATTTGATTTTATACATTTAAAAAGCACGATTCTGAGAAAGGGTTCATAGACTTCCCTGGACAGTTAAGGGGTTTCCATGACTAGGTTAGGAAACTCTGCTCTAGAGGAATTTCTGATAAAATTTAGGAGTCACCAACAGTGCCTACAGACCTTCAGTCACATCACCTATGTAACTTTGGGCAAGTCATGATGCATTTTGACTAAATCCAGAGTTCTAGCCCCTTGGTCAGCCTGGTGAAACTCATGGAGCCCTTCCCAGAATAATGTTTTTAAATACACAAAATAAAGCACATAGTATTTCAAAGGAAACTAGAGGTCAGTGAAAATAAGGATGTCATTTTTTCCCATCCAAGTTCACTAACCCCCTGAAATATATGCATGGACCCCGTGGACACCAGGTAAAGGACCCCACTACCTGTGGATAAGAAGCTAAGAATGCCTGGACCCAAAGGTCCCGTAAGGCTCTAAAGTCTCTCTGATTCCACAGTCTCTCTGGATCTCAGTTTTCTTCTCCATAAAATAATTGTAGGGGTGGGAGAAGGTGGGGGTAGGCTGACCTTGGTAATCTCTAAGCCTTCTTCCACTTAAAATGCTGTGGGAACATGGCTAGGAATGGAAAGGAATCAGAGCCACAGTGGCCTTGACTGTGTACCCAGATCAATTAGCCAATGCTGGAGGAATAGGCGGTCAGAGAAGGGTAGGACTGGAAGGAGCTCATCTGGGACGTGATCATCAGAGGGAGAAAGTAGACCGTTTGATAGCTTCTTATTTTAACCAATTATCCTTGCCCAGTTCATTTGTGTTTACATTAATGAAGGATGCCAAACATTAAGAATGGCCTCTAAATATGGTCACCCTAGGCACAGCCCCATTGGCAGTGCCCTAGTTAATGGCTTTGATAAGCCTCTGCATGTCATGAAACTACCTTCACTTTCAGTTTCTGATGACTGGGCCCCATGAAACTGAGTCCTTGCCAGTTGCCATGTAGGGCCTGAACAATGCACATCATAGTGTTGCCTGATAAACGATACCCCTCTTCTATTATCTATTTCCTCACACTCATGGCTGGGAAGGCTGTCTCTGTGAGATTAGATCATCCATTGAAAATAACTCCAGTCAGCCGTGTTCACGGAGTGCCAGCACCATGTCGAGGAGCTGCTGGGGGCATCCAGTCACTTAAAGGTCCCTACAGGGGGATAACAGCTCTAGAACCAAACCAATGCATGGCTGTTGGTTCAAGAACTGGGGCTTTTAAAAAAAAATCCTTTTAAAATCTGTAACTATGAAAGGGTCATAAGCCATCTTTGTAACAATGGATGATAGCCTTAGACTTCATCTGACCAGTTCCCATGGAGAATCTGAACTTTCCAGCCATCAGAAAGGTGATGTCCCCATTCCTCATGTCCATGAGTTGAAGTCTCATGTAACACTCCCTATTCTGGGCAGCTAAGGTTAGGGTTAGGGTAGTAAGGTGGCGTCATGGATAAAGCGACCAGCCTGGAATCAGGAAGAAATCAGTTCAAATCTGCCCTCAGACACTACCTAGCTGTGTGACCAAGTCACTTAACCCTGTTCGCCTCAGTATCCTCATCTGTAAATGAGCTGGAGAAGGAAATGGCAAACCACTCTAGCACCTTTGCCAAGAACACCCCAAATGGGGTTCCAGAATCAGACATGACTGAAAAATAAAAGGGTTAGAGTAGCTGAGTAATCCCACATAAGGCATGCAGATTTTCAAGTTTACAAGACTTTTTCCTCCTTTAGTATTTCATCCTGCTATGCCAGGATGCTATGAATTCCAGAAACCTGATGGAAGTTTGCATTTTGTCTGGGGAATGGCAAGAATTCTTGATGGTGTGACAGAATGTCCCTGTCCAATGGCCACACACTGAAATGTTATGCTCCACCCTACCCCGCTTTTCCAGCCCCTGCCTTGTCTTGTGGGTGTGGAAGATCTTTATTTTGGTTTAAAACTTTATGGCACTTCTCCCTCCCCGAGAAAGAGGCAAATAACTGTTCTGTTCATTAACATTCATGGTTGTGTGATTATCAAGGTCCATTTCTGTTAGTAGATTTTCACTCTGAAATTGTAGTCTGTCTTCCTGAAATCCCTTCTCCTGTCCTGAATGATGGGGAGGGACAGAGCACTGTAGAAGGGAGGGTTCAAACCTCCCTTACCTGGTGTGGTAGGTGAAGTGTTGGTTCTGCAGACGGGGCCCTGGGGCCATGGCCCACCATGATATCTTCGTCTTTGCATTCCCAGACTAGTCTGGCACCTGGTTATTGGTGGGGGAGCATTTAACAAATGCTAATTGATTAAATGACTGACCTATGTGATCTTGGGCAAGTCGCTTAATTTCCCTGGGCCTCAGTTTCCTCATCTGTAAAATATGAGAGTCAGACCAGATGTCCTTTGAGATCTACATGAGAGAATGGGATAAGAGTTCGGAGGTAGCTTTGCAAGGGGTCTGGCCAAAGCTTATGCCAGAGATCATAACTGCACCACATGGGCCTTGTAGGAGGACTCCCTTATCTTCCTTAGCCTGAAATATCAAAGGATTAGGGGTCTTGAACTGGAAGAGATCTTCAAGATTATTTAGCCCTGTTGTTGAGTTGTTTTCAATCATGTTTGACTCTTCATGAGACTTTTTTTATTTTTTTTGGCAAAGATCCTAGAGTGCTTTGTTATTTCCTTCTCCAGCTCATTTTACAGATGAGCAAACTGAGGCAAAGAGGGTTAAGCGATTTGCCTGAAGTCAAACAGCTAGTAAGTGTCTGAGGCTGAATTTGAACTTAGGTCCTCCTGACTCTAAGACTGGCTGTCTAGCCACTGTGACACTTAAATGTCCCTATTTAGACTTAGCTCTACATTTTACAGATAACTTGAGGTCTAGCTTGCTCAAAGTCATACAGAGAGTGAGCTATTGGATTGGGATTTAAATCCAGCTTCTCTGACATCGGATTTGCTACTCCCTGCCCTGTCAAATTATCATCTGGTTCATAAAGTGTCTATAAAAGCTGGTTCCCCAAGAGTTTCTTTGCTGAGTGGAGGAGATTGTAGGGAGAAAGTAAAAAGAAGCTTCTTTTTCCTTTACTATGCTAAAGATAGTACTCCCTGGAACTCCAAGAGAGGAGGAGGGGACAATTTGGGCACCCAACTCCAGGACCTGTGATGCATTGGAAACTGGACGTACAGATGTCCTCTGAGTGGCTCAGGTGAACATTCATGTGAGAGTTACTGATCTTTCCCTTCTCCTTACAACCCCCATGAACTGATTTAGAAAAGTCAATGCCTCCCATTGCATCCTGAGCCATCGCCAGTCATCTTGACTTTGTTCTGCCATTGGACTCTGATGACTGAGGGAGCGAGGCTGATGACTGCATATCTCTGCCTCCCTTAAACATAATTCACTCACAAGTCAAGATATCACCTTCATGATGTCGCTGGTCCTCTCTGAGAACAAAGGATGGGAATCAACAAGAGATGCTAGAATACCTCAGTGGTCAGGAAAACGTGGATTCCAAACTCCCCCATACACTTTCTAGCTCTGTGACTCAGGGTAAGTCACAGAACGTCTGTGTGCCTCAGTTTTCTCACTTCTAAACTGAGCAGGTTATATTTGATGATCTCTTAGGTTTTTTCTTGCTCTAAATCTATGGTCCTATCATCCTATTTGCAGTAATGTTCATTCACCTATATTCTCCAAGGGGTGACTGAAGACATTCTCTGCTCTTGAATTGAAGAAGGAAACCTACTAGCTTTCCCTCCTCACCCCACCATGCCAGTGGTGGCTCATGGTTCACTGGTTTTGTGAGATAACTTTGATATGGGACATTTTCAAACAAATAAAGCTTTTCTCAAGTGAGAGGCAGACAGCTGGAAGGATGAGGAGGTCGGCTGCCCAGAGTCCAATAGAAACGTCTATGGAATCTCCGTTCTTCCAAGGCTTACAATACCACCAGAGCATGAAGAACACATTCTCAGCAGCTCCCTGTACCTGAAATAAGGTCCTTCTCTTTTCCTCTCCTACCTGTACATACAGGAAGTGGATACAGCATCACCATTGGTCTGGACTGGGTATTCTACAAAGGAGACATGGTGCCAGGTGATATCTGCTATAGCCAGAAGAGGTGGACTCTGCTGGAGTCAAGAGATCTAGATTTGAATTCTAGCTTTAGCAATTTGGGTAGGCAGTGTGGTAGACTGGGAAAGAATGCTGTATCTGAATTCAAAAGTCTTGGGTTCTAATTCACTTACCATCTGGGAGTCTTGGACAAATTATTGACCTTGTCTAGGTCTCAGTTTCCTCTTCTGTAAAATGGGGACGTTAGATTAGATCATTCCCAAGCTCTGAATCTCTGCTACTAGTTATGAGCTTTGTGACTGTGGGCAAATCTCTTCCCTGAACCTCTCTTGTAAAAGGGGCTAATTATTAATAACCACCCTGCCTCTGTTATGGGGTGCCATTGAGAAAGCATTTTGTAAGTGCCAAATTGAATCATGAACCACAATTGTACAGTGAATTATATATAATGTGGCATATGGATAGAACACTGAACTTAGAGTCTGGAAGACCTGGATTCAAATCTCACCACAGACACTTCCTAGTTAGCTGAGCCTGGGAAAAGCACATGACCTATTTCTCTTTATCTCTCCCTTGCCTTCTCTGAAAAATGATTCCTTCTGGGGCAGCTGGTTGAAGCAGTGGATAGAGCACCAGACCTGGAGTCTAGAAGACTCATCTTCCTGAGTTCAAAATCAGCATCAGAAACTTACTAGCTATGTGACTCTGGCCAAGTCACTTAATACTGTTTGCCTCAGTTTCCTCATCTGTAAAATGAGCTGGAGAAGGACATGGCAAACCATTCTAGTATCTCTACCAAGAAAACTCTAAATGGGGTCATGAAGAGTCAGACATGACTGAACTGCAACAGCAAGTCCCTTCTGGTTCTGACAATGACTCCTCAGTGGTCCTGGGTACGAGCAGAAGAGAGCATGAGCTCATCATGGGAACTTCCAGTCTCATCTCTGACTTACTGACTTTGGGAGACATTTCTTGGTGTGAAGCAGGGTGGGCTCCTTGCAGTCACATTCATGCCTCTCAAGATTGGCCATGTTGTGGGCCCCCTTTTCAATGATATCAGCCCTGTCCTCCTTGGTGGAAAATAAAGGGAAAAATAGGCAATCCCTTGGCTCATCACCAAAGAGAACTAATATAGGCTCTTTAGATCCAATGAAAAGGCAGTGTGGGACAGTGGAGAACTCAGCATTCAGTGCCAAAAGACCTGAGTTCAAATCCTGCCTAGTCACTTCCTAACTGAGACCTGGGATGAATCACTTAATTTCTCTGGGTCTCAATATTCTCATCTGTAAAATGGAGGAGGTGTCCTGGACAGTCTAAAAAGTTCCTTCCAGCTCTGAATTTATGATCCCATGATGTAAAAGCTGCCCTGGTGCAGTTTGATTCTCTCCCAAGAGATTGCCTCTTTTAGCAGCAGGTGAGGTACCTAGCAGATGTAGCCCCTCTTTCAGACCATGCATTCAAGGTCTGAAATGATTAGCTAGATGATTAGCTACAAAGAGATTTGGAAAGGGAATTAGTGTCTACTTCATCCCTTGACTGACAGATGAAAGTTCTTCCTATCAGACCCCCTCTGTTCACTTTTCACTGGATGCAGGGAAGCCTCATCACCTATGACGTTGGGATTCAAAAGGTGGATGCAGGGAGAACTAGATCATTTTACAGCGAGTGACTAGAGAGTGGGAAATGATTTAAAAGGTTTAAATTCAACTTTGATTGTCTGTGCCACCTTGGTCAAGGCCACGTTCCCCCTGGGGCTTCATTTCCCTCATCTATCAAATGAGGAAGTTGGACTGATGTTGACCATACTCTTTAACTGGGCTTCCTCCCCACCCCCAGGGCTGTGCTGGAGGCAGCTTATACCTGTTGGTGATTGCTAAATCTTCAGTCTGAGCCAGCACTGCAAATCTGAGCTTGATTTATTGTTTTATTGGTTGTCGGACTTAAAACAAGTGATAGAGAAAATGACAATGATTCAACTTAATCTGAAAAGTGCTTCTTTGCAGAGTTCTGAACTCCCCCAGAGAGTTGGTTGTTAAACATTCATCACCATACTCCTAGATCCATACACCCACATTTCAGAGGGTTGGTGGATATTGATGGGAAAAAATCCACCTTTATTTAAATTAGCCCCCAACTGAAATTTAGCATTTTGCCCAGTTGTGAATTAAACAAAACAGAGCAATATTCTGAGGAGGGATTGACAAAGGGGCAGAAGATAGTTTAAAAGCCCCTGGATTAGATAATTTCCAGGGTGGCTCAGTGAATAGAAGGCTAGGCCTATAGTCAGGAAGACATGAATTCAAATCGAGCCTCAGGTATGTGTTAGCCGCATGACGCTGGGAAAGTCACTTCACCTCTGTTTGCCTTTATTCACTGGAGAAGATAGTGGCACACCATTCCAATATCTTTGCCTAGCAAACCCCATGGACAGTCCAGTCCACAGGGTCATGAAGAACTGGACGTAACTGAAAACAAAGATTTTTTCCAGTCAGGACATCCTGTGATCTTAGGATGCTATGAGGAAAAGCACAGGGGATATGTATCTACCCCAGTAGCTTAGGATCCCCAGTTCCCACTTGTAGACAGTTTTATGGGTTGGTCCCTTTGACCTTTGCTGCACCTCCCAAGCCCCACCCTGGTGTTCCAATGGGCACTTTGGCAGGATCCCCAGGGTGTGCTGGTCCCAGGCTGGGCCCTTGGAATGATTACTCTAGCATACCTATTGCACAGCCTGAGGCCTTGTTCCTTCCCTTGACTTCCTTCCTCTGGTTTCTCGGAGTTATGGGAGTGCTGATGTAAAAACAAACCAAAGACCAGCACCCCCACCCTTTGAGATCCTTCCCTTGATTCCAAGGTCTCTACTGTGTGGTCCAGGCCAAAAATACAAAAGTTTCTGAGCATTCATTCTGAGAGACCCAGCTATGGGATGGAAGGAGACTTCATTGTGGCTGGAAAAGCATACTTGGCTTGGTTCCTTCTTGGCTGGGAGCCACTGGGCAAGTTACCACCCCACTCCTGCCACTGTGCTAGCTCATCTCTCTAGACCTTCCGGGCCCTCAGTCCCATCTCATCCAGTGATTTATAATCCTGATTGCATAGTTGTCTAGAATTTATGATGTGTTCATCATATAATGAATAGTCACCTTCGGGAGAAACCTCAGGGCTCCCTAAATGGGAATTAACTTTCAAAAAACTATTTCAGGTGAATATTTTTCTCTTCATTTGATGAGACATAAAACTGAGGAACATGGGACTTTGCTTTATCTTATGGTGGCAAGAGAGCTAGAATTAGACTCCCATCTTTGTGTGTTTCCATCTGCATTTGGAGGCTGCGGATTCAGGCTGAGTCTCGGTCCTGCCACTAAGAACCACTAGATCCCTGAGCTAGACCTAGGAAGGGCCCGCCCTATGTTCTCCATCTTACGATCTGCCTGTCCCAGTAGCTCTGAATGCCTGTTCCTCATTGTACCAATCTCATTCTCCAATGCCTGCTTCCTTACTCCTATGTGCCTGAAGTGTCTCACTCTACAGACAAGAAAACTGAGGCCCAGGAGATAAATGGCTTTCCTGAGGTCACAAAAGTATGAGCTGTTAGATGTGAAGCCAGGTCTGCAGCCTCCAGAGCCAATGTCTCTCCACTATACAAACTCACTACTTGTGTGACCTTGAGTAAATCACCTAACCTCTCTGCGCCTCAGTTGCTTCCTCTGTAAAATGGAGGGAATTGAGTCAATGATATCTGAAACCTCATCCATCTGTCAGTCTCTGATAATAGGATCAGATACTTAATTTTACACTGTATGCTAGAGAAGACAAGTGATCCATCTTAAAGCAGAAAGATCCCTCCCTCAGTAGAAGAGTTCCCGTATAGACAGAGCCTTGATGGCCCTGGACTCTTCAGGATGCTGCCTCTCTTTATCATTTTTCTAAGTAATATGGTTGAGATGGCTGAACATTTAGACAAGGCACTGGAATTTAAATACTATCGGTGACATCATCCATCTGTGCCTTTGTGGACAGATTCCTTATGCTCTCGGAGTCCCCGTGTCCTTGTCTGTAAAATGGGTGCTTGCCTCACAGCTCAAGTGAGAATAAGATAATATTTATTTATCATATTTATTGTTGTTCATGTGTTTCTGACTTTCTGTGACCCCATTTGGGGTTTTCTGGACAGGGATACTGGAATGGTTTGCCATTTCCTTCTCCAGCTCATTGTACAGATGAGGAAACTGAGATAAGTGACTTGCCCAGGGTCACACAGCTAGTAAATATCTGAGACCAGATTTGAAGTCAGGTCTTCCTGACTCTAGGCCTGGCATGCTATCCACTGCACCACCTTACACTCATCAGTCGCTATGCATCAGGTGTCCCCTCTCCTTATGGCCAATGGTAACAGCTTGAGGTCCAGGTCTGTGTTCTAGCTCTTCCTGAGGTCACTTTACTCCCACTCCACCTTTTCTACAGCAGAGAGATCTTCATCCATTCTCCCTTCTTCCTCTACCAATTTTTCCTGTCACTTTCTGCAGCTCTCCTTTGGCGCTCAGTCCCAACATGGTCGGTACATTTATGGGGATAAGGGCGTGGTTTGGGCAGCATGGGCAGAGATCTGTGAGTGCAGTAAAATGGCCTACATTCAAGCCTCATTCATTCATTCATTCATTCATTCAATAAAAGTGAACACTCATCAACAATTATTCGCATTAATGAATGTACATCACGATTTCAACATGCAGCTGGCATTTCTATGGTGTTTTAAGGTTTGCAAAGCACTGTGGGTCATCTGAGTGTCACAAGCAACCCTGTTCTGTAAGGATGTTCATCCCCATTTTGCAGGTAAGAAAACTGAGGCTCAAAAAAGTCTACTGACTTCCCTGGGTCACACAGAAAATCCCCCTCAGGCCAGTGTGGTAACCTAAGTATTTCTGATTTCAGTTCAGGCACTCATGAGCTTGTAGAATTTGAGATACATGTGGGCACATACACACACAGACACACACACACACACAGACACACAGACACACACACAGACACACAGACACAGACACACATACACACACACATACACACACACACACACTGCTGACATTTCCACAGTGTAGTAGACAGATTGCTGGAAGAAGAGGACCTGAATTCAAATCTTGCTGTTGACCCATCCTGGCTGTGTGACCCTGAGTCAATCAGTGAATCCCTCAGTGTCCAAGATTCCACCTTGCAGAAAAGGAGTCACTGTCCATGGATGAGGGCATTTCCTCATCCTGGGAGTTCCCTCTGGCCCTGAGATCCCAGGTCCACTCCCTCTCCCTACTTTGATGACATGCTAATAGAAGTTGACATTTGTGTAACATTTACCAACATGCCAGGGAGTGAATCAATCACCAGTATTACTCAGAGCCCAAGATCTAGAGGTGAAAGAGACCTCAGAGGCTCCTCCTCCAACTCATTCATTTCATAGATGAGGAAATGAAGTTAGAGTGGGGTTGTGACTCAGCTGGGTCTCCCCCCTCACCTAGTCATACCTATGAGGTTACATAGTACACAGGACCATTGTTGCTTCTTGCTCTGTTGTCTGATTGGAATTCCTGGTTCCTCTTTCTTGCTTTCAATTTTTTATTCAGTCATTTCAGTCATGTCTGACTCTTCAGGAGCCCATTTGGGCTTTCCTTGACAAAGATACTGAACTGATTTGCCATTTCCTTCTCCAGCTCCTTTTACAGATGAGGAAAATGAGGCAAATAGGATTAAGTGACTTGCCTAAGGTCACACAGTGAGGAAATGTCTGCAGCTGGATTTGAACTCAGGTCTTCCTGATTCCAGGCCCAGCGTTCTATCCACTGTATCACCTAGCTGCCTAGGTTTTAATTTACTCAACTGTAAAAGGAAGGGTTGAGCAATTTTTTAACCTGAGGTCATGCTTGAGTTCCCTGAAATTTTACCTCCAATTCTGTAATTGGTAGGTAAAAGAAATTTCTTTCATAGGAGGAGATCACCCTATTTCTAACACCCATTATCAATGTGCCTGGGAACAAGGTCTTGCATTTCTCATGCCCCTAGACAGCTTAGTCAGTCAATAAACATATTAAGTACCTACTATGTGCCATGCTTTGTACTAAGAGCTGGGGATACAAACAGAAGCCAAAGACAGTACCTGCCTTCAAGGAACTTAGAATCTAATCTAATAACTCTGAAAGACAAAGAGCCCTAGTGATGTTGGTGAGGAGCCAGTCAAGCAGGAGCCATGAGGAATTCAGGGTCATCCTAAAGTTTCCCTCATTCCCATCTATGAGCAAGACACTTCACTTTCTGGTCTCAGTTTCCATGTCTGAAAACGAGAGATAGGACCAGATAGTTTCCAGGGTCCTTTCTGGTCCTAAATCTATGAGCTTACAAGACAATCTTTGCCAGTGAACCGAGTTCCCTTATTGAAGATACCCCATACCTATGAAACCACAGATCCCAACCAAAAAAATGAGTAAGGTAAAAACTGCAAATTTTGGTGGCAATTTAAAAATTCATGAGCTGGGTTTTCTGACTATTGGGTTAAAAGAATCAGATACATCAATTTCTTTGGAGAAAGGACTTGTAGAACTTGGGAATGGGGCTGTAGAGATGACCTAAAGCAGCTAGGTGGTTCAGTGTATCCACTGGCACTGGAGTTAGGAAGATAAGTTCAAATCCAGTCTCAGACACTTATAGTGATGTGACCTTGGGCAAGTCATTTTATCATTGTCTTCCTCAATTTTCTGTGCTGTAAAAATGAGGATAATAGTGGCATCTACCTCCTAGGGTTGTCATGAAGGTGTTGAGATAATATTGGTAAAATGCTTTGCAAACCATAATGTGCTTTCTCAATGCTAGCTAGGACTTTTTAGCCTTTAGTCTTTAGCCTTTTATTTTACAAAACATGATAAGTTAAGCATGTTGCTTGATGTCACACAGCTAGTTAGTGACAGAATTGAGCCTAGAATCCAGGGCTCCTGACTCCTAGGCCAAGACTCTCTCCACCATGCCAGGCAGCCTGTTTAATTACATAGGAAGGACTTCATCGGGATAATCAGTTTTCTCCAGGAAATGGGCAGGCATAAAAATGATCTGAAAGATACTTTTCTGGGCTTATGTAGGAGGAAGCAAAAATATCTGCCTCTCCAGGCCCATCCCACTCACTCCTTGTACAGCTGTACACATCTGCATGCCTCTGACTGTAGACATCTTTATTTATAGCTATGTATATTGACATATCTATATTGTTATACTGATAGAGACAGACAGATAGAAATAGAAGGATAGATGAATAGATAGATGATAAATAGATGGATAGATGAATAGATAGATGGATAGATAGATGATGTATAGATAGATGGATGAATAGAAAATGAATAGATAGATGGATAAATAGATAAATATATAGATAGATGGATAGATGGATGGATACATAGATAGAGGGATAGATGGATGTATAAATGGGTGGATGAATAGATAGATAGTAGATAGATAGATGGATGGATAGATGGATGGATGGATGGATGAATGGATGGATATATGGATAGATGAATATATAGATAGATGGATGAATAGATAGGTAGACAGACAGACAGACAGATAGATAGATAGATAGATAGACAGATGGATGGATGAATGGATGGATAGATAGATGGATATATAGATAGATGGATGAATAGGTAGGCAGACAGAAAGACAGACAGATGATAGACAGATAGATAGATGATAAATAGATAGATGGATAGATAGATAGATAGAAAGATAGATGACTAGGCAGATGACTAGATAGATATGAAGTCATGGGACCTGCAGTGGGGAGGGAGCCAAAGGATGAGTCAGTCATGGATCATAGGTTATAGTCACAGAGCTAGAGATGTAATGAGTTACCCAAGAGTGCCCTCCCCATAGGCTGAAATATCATGGATAAAGACCATTTAGTGTAGCTTTCTTATTTCCCAGATGAGGAAAGTGAAGTCTGGGGTAACTGACTTGCCCAAAGTCTCGTTTCTCATACGATGTTATGATGTCACACACTTAGAGCTGAAATAGACGTCTGGGAATTCTTAACTTTTTTTAATTTGTCATGAATCCCTTTGGAAGTCTAGTGAAGCCTGTAGGTCCCTTCTCAGAATGATGTCTTTTAATGCATAAAATTTGTAGGATTACAAAGGAAACCAATTATATTGAAATATAGTTATCAAAACAATTTAAAAAACAAATTCATAGCCCTCAGAATAAGATCCCTGATATAATCTATCATTTTATATTTAAAGAAAGTGAAATCTAGTGTAATGAAAGTGACCTGCCCGAAGTCACAGGTATTAAGTGTCAGAATCAGGATTTGAACTCAAGGCTTCCTGTATCTCTGCACATCACACCACACTTGCTGCCTTGAGCCGACCTTTTCATGCATAGTGACTTCCACAGTCCTTGTGTGCCTGGCTCTAGTGGATGAAGGTTAGGAGAACACTTTGTAACTCTCAAATAGTCATGGGAGGGAGGGTTGTTCTCATTCCTGGCAGGGTCAGGGGCCCCACATTTGTATAGGAGAGCATGGCTGCAGCTGGGGTGTCTAGGACCATCCAGGATGGAAAGAAGGGAGGTCTGGTCCCTTCTGCACCAGAAGGGATTGACTCAACCTCCCCAGTTTGGTGGTGGGGAGAAGGGATTGTGCCCTTTAGAAAAAAAAGAAATTAATGTTGTTTGAACACACATTACCCCAGAACTGTTTGAGAAAGGGATTTCACATAAGAATTCTGAGGACTTTTGACCCTTGCATCTTTCCTTTTTCAATAGTTAGAGCTGACCCATTAACAGCCAATCTTGATATCAAGTTGTGACTTTTGCAAAGCCCTTTACAGACATAATTGTGTCTGTAGATTGTGTCCTTACATTTCCAGGCTTTTTTTCTCTTCATAGAGAAAAGATCAAGAACCCTAGACTCTCTGTGCTTAGTCTCTGCACTGACATCCTCACTACCTCCCAAGGCAGACCGTTCAGTTTTTGAATCATTCAAACTGTTGGAATTTTTCCTTGTGTTGAGCAGAAACCTGCCTCTCTGTAGCGTCCTTACATTGTTTCTGGCTTTGCCAAATACAAAAAGTTTAATTCCTCAACACCTGAGAGTTCTTATGGTACTTGAAGACAATGACCCTGGATTCTTCTTTTCCCAGGCTCAACATCAGTTCCTGAGGCTAGTCCTAGAATACCATGGTCTCATGTCCCTCCCTGAAGCTCTCCAATTGGAACCCAGAGGTCCCAGGCCCTTCTTAGCTCAAAAAGAGGGCTAAGTCCAAAGCACTCCTTTTACAAATGATAAAGGTGAGACCCAGGGGGGTAAAGCCTTTGTTCAAGGTCACAGAGGTGTCAGAGGTAGGATTTGAACCCAGACCTCTGAGGCCAGAGCTAGTCCTATTTTGAGTTCCATGCTACCTCCCATCTCAGTTGCCAGCATCCAGAGTTGACCACACTGGTTCAATATTTCTTTTTTTGTTGTGGTTGAGTTGTTTCAGTTGTGTCTGGCTCTCCATGACCCCATTTGGAGCTTTCTTGACAGATACTGGAACTGTTTGCCATTTCCTTCTCCAGCTCATTTATGCATGAGGAAACTGAGGCAAACAGGTCAAGTGACTTGCCCAGGGTCACACAGCCAGGATGTGTCTGAGGTCAGATTTGAACTCAGGTCCTCCTGACCCCAGGCCCCAGGGATCTATCTAGTATCATAGAACCACAGATGTTGAGCTAAAAGGCACTTCAGAAGCCATCTGGTCCAACTCCCCTCCTTTTAAAGAGGTGAAGTCACTTGCCCAGGGTCACCCTGCCAGTCAGTGTCTGAGGAAGATTTGAACCCAGGTCTAAGACTAGTCTGTTACCGCAAAGGCCATTCTCAACAATACTGTGAGGTGAGAATCCAGTGCCAGCATGATTATTGCCATTTCATAGATGAGAGAACATAGAGAGACCTCTATTGCTCAAGGTCATACAGCTGTCTGCCAGGTGTCAGGGCTGAAATTCAAACTCAGTTTCTGCTGCCTGGGCTTTCTCTCTCTTCCACTATTCCTGCTCCCCATCTATCCCCAGGAAGCCTGTCCACCCCAAAATAATGCTGCACATCCTCATCAATCCACCCCCACTTCTGTCTGGCTGTATTTGTGTCTAGAAACACAGCTTGGATAGAGGCTTCCCAAGAGTCATTGGGGATGATGCCTCCTTGGGTGAGAGGAAAGCTTGATTTCTGCATTGTTTTCTATAGAGAGACACACAGAGAGAAACAGAGACACAGAGAAAGACAAGGAGGGAGACAGAGAGAGTGACAGAGAGACAGAGAGAATGACAGAGAGACAAAGAGACAGAGAGGCAGAGACAAAGAGACAATTAGAGAGAAACAGAGACACAGAAGAGAGACAATAGCAGAGACAGCAACAGAGAAAGATGGAGACATACAGAGAGACAGAGACAGAGAGATAGAGACAGACAGAGAGACAAAGGGAGAGACAGAACGAGAGAAAGAGAGAGAGGAGAGAGAGAGAGAGAGAGAGAGAGAGAGAGAGAGAGAGAGAGAGAGAGAGAGAGAGAGGAGAGAAAGGGGAGAGACAGAGACTGAGATGTAAAAGAGACCGTGAGAGAGCCTAGGATTATATTTTCAGTGTGAGCATTTCCTCCTCAGAAATCAGCCTGATTGACTGTTTTGTGGATTTTCAAGACTTAAACAAGTAATGGAGAAAATGTTATTAAAACAGATGAGGCTGAAGAACACACCAAGTGCCATGTTCCCCTGACCCTCTTCCAGCCACTTGTTAAACGTTCACTACCAGCCCACTCCTACTTAGGGTCAAACCCCAGGTATGCCACTTGCTATCTGTGTGCCCTTGGGCAATACCCTTCCACTCTCTGGGTCACAGTTTCCTTTTCTGTATAAGGAGGGGGCTGGCCTAGGTGTCATCTGAGGTTTCTTCCAGTTTTAAGTCTATGATCCTATGTTCTCTAAGATCCCTTCCAGCTCCAAAATTCTCCGGTCCTTTTATCCATTTCATTGTTTCACATTTATCTATCTATCTATCTATCTATCTATCTATCTATCTATCTATCTATCTATCTATCTATCTATCTCTCCATCTATCCATCCATCTATCTATTCATCTATCCCTCTATCTATTCATCTATCTGTCTATCTATCTATCTATCTATCTATCTATCTATCTATCTATCTATCTATCTATCTATCTGTGTATTTATTGTCCAGAGTACGGGTTCTGGGCACAGGAAAGTTGGGTTCAGATCTCACCTTTGATGCTTTCTCCCTCAGTGACTCATTTCCCTGATCCCAGTTTCCTCATCAGTAAAATGGGAGATTTGGAATCAATGACCTCTGAGGTTCCTTCTGGCTTGCTCTGACCCCTAAGGTCTCTTCCAGCCCCCAAATGCAACAACAGCCCCTTTATGCATTTCACTCATCTGTGTCGATCTCTTTTCCTAGCTGAACAGGTTATTGTTTCGGGAAATGTTTGACAACATTAATAAAAATGGCAGAAGGCAGAAGAATTCTTGGTTGCATTATTAAAGATCCATAGGCTCACTAAATACATCTCTGACTGAAGAAGGGAGAAAGAGAGCCCCACATCTGTGTAGGGACCATTCTCCAAGGTCAGATGTTTACCCGGAGAATTCAGTGACTTGACTGGTACTAAATAATCCAAGTGCTTGCTGCTCAGCATTTCCAGAAATCCTCCAGAAAAGCTATGGAGGCATACTACCCCACCCCAGGATTTTTGATGAGCCCTGCCTCAGCTCTGAGGAGGAGGAGACCCAGGATCGAACAGATGACATCCATTTTCTTGGGAACAGATACATGGCCTCGTAGGTTCCCAAGGCAGAAAAGAACTTACAGACCTGGAGTGTAGAGATGGAAAAGTCAAAGAGAAAGAGAACAATATATAAAGATCCCTTTGAAGGGGTGGCATATTGATTTAGAAGACCACATAGAAATATTATCTATGTTCTATTACATCTTAATCTATTTTGTTAAATATTTCCCAATTACATCTCCTCCTGTGGTGTTTGTTCCCTCTGATTTATTCTAACCTTTCATTTGGCAAATAAAGAAACTGAAGCAGGGAGAGGCAAGTCCCACAAGCCTGGGCCCTCTGCTTCCCAACTCAGCAGTCCTCACAAGGCCCCCGTTAGGCTCTGGCCCCTCTGCTATGACCTTTCTCCAAGCACAATTCACAGAGGTTGGAAGAGGAAATCCGAAAGGAAAGAGAGCAATCTACAGCTATTTTATCTGCTGAGAGCGCCCAGAACGTGTTTCTGACTGTTCCCCCGGTTATCAGGAATAGTTAGCACTCCAGCAAAGGCACAGCATGTGACTCTGCAGAGGGCCGCTGGCAGCTGTCCCACCAGGCCCTCCCAAGCAGTCCTAAAATGGCAGGACCCACCTTCGGAGCCTTGCTCCACGTCAGGCCCTAGAGCCTTCCTCTTGGACTTGTTTGCACTGGGGCTGGCTTTCCACAAACATAGTTCATAAATTGTTTAGACCTTGGCAATGGAGGAAGCTTCTTCCATTCCTAGATCTGTCTCTGGACCCAGAACAGCAGTGACCCCAGTTTGTGCTTTGGTCCTTCATGTGAAAGCTTGGGAAGGACCTACAGTCACTGATGGATTTGTTGAGACCAGGAGGGATTTGTAATTTCCATACCTGGGGCTCTGGACACTTGGAAATCAAATTGGAAGTGTGAGTCTCTTAGAGAAGGAACTGACTTAGGACCCTAGTGGGTCTGCCCTCTGGACTCAGTCTCCTGGAGGTGATTGATGAAAAGAAGAAACCACCAAACAACCTTGATGTCCTAGAAAGGACATGGAGGAAGCCCAAGAGCACTGTGGGGTCCTACAGACTCGACTCCAGGCTTGGATTCCAATTCAGCCTCACTTTACCCAAACCAGCTGGTCCTTTAGTAACCCTGGGGTCTGACTGGAGCTCTTCCTGATAGGGGTGAGCTGTGAGCCCTCTCCTGCATAGATTCATCTGATTCTCTTTCCTCAAAGTAAAAACAAATTCTTCAACATCAGACGCTTCAGGTAAAACTATAACCTATGTCCTGAGAATAAAAAATGTCTGCTTACATCAGCCGGCCTGCTTTATGGAGAGCGAAGTGTAAAGACAAGGATTCACTAAGCAATGTGTTTTTGTCTTTTCTAGAGACATGTAAATGCTCACGTGGGGACAACGAGGCTACTTAGGTCTCCTAAAAATGCCCAGTTCTTCTGTCCGATACCCAAACACATTCCAGACCCCAAGCAGGAAAATCTACTAAGCTACCTTGTAAGAGCTCTGAGACTGATGCTCCACAGGGGCAAGTTCATAGACTTAACTTTTGTATTGAAGAGAGGATAGAGGAGGGAGTTTTAGAGAGAAAGAGTTTAAAGTGGAAAAAAGATGAAACCATAAAATGACAGGATTTTTCTAAAAGGGTTAATTGGTTTGAGTTACATATAACAGAGCTGGAATAGACTTAAATGACAGCTAGTCCAGTGCCCTGTTTTGCAGATGAGACATCCACATCCACCCACAGTAGTTAAGTGATTTGCCCAAAGTGCTGCAGGTATTTGAGGAGGGATTTGAACTCAGGGCTTGCTAACTCCAAAGTAAAAGCCCTGTCCTCCCTGACATACTGATATAACAAATCTTTCCCTGTTTTCACAAGGATAGCATCCAGAGAATAAAACTTCCTTCCCAAAATGTCTCAACACATCAGTTAAGAAGGTAAGAATTGATAAGAGAATGAAGGGCGTGGCTGGCAAAATGTAAGAAATAGGAAATCAAAGAAACTCAAAGATACCTAAAATGACCAAAAGACGAGAAAACAAAGAAACCAGCTCCCCAGAGATGGGCCTCCTTGGGCGGCCAGTGACGACAAGCTTTTCTAGGACCTCACCCAACCCTATGCAATTAAGAGAACTTCAGATTAAATTCTGAACGGCAGAGCAGGCAGAATGTCCCTCAGCTGTCCTGTGGCTCCATGCCTTTGGAACAGTTGTTCCTCTGGAAATAACTTTCCCATGAAAAAGGACAACTACAAAAGGCAGAGGGACTTGGCCATGGGCTCTCACACCCCCTGTCTCCAGCACCGAGGTTATTTATGACAGTAGGACCAGACACAACAGTAGGAGGGAAACCGAGGCAGGCGTGTTAGGAAGGATGGGAACAGGGTTAAGTGCCCCCCTGAGGACTGATTTTTCTACCGTTTCTATGAATTTCCTTCATGATTGCTGACACTTGCTGCTTTCTCTGCTTTCCAAGGTGCTGGGTGTTAATGTTCCACGAGGCTTTCCTGCTGAAAGAGAAAGAAATGCACACAAGGAAAGATTGAGCCCGGGTGAGAGGGTCAATCTATAGCCACCATCTCTGAGCATCACTCCATCCATAAGCATTTGTGGAGCATTTACCAAGTGCCAGGCAGCATGCTAAGCCTTGGGGGTGTGAAGGCAGGAGCAACCCAGCTGCCCAGAACAAGCGCTCATTCTGACAGAGGCCACAGCATGCAGACAATTGTACGTGCTCCATGCAGATGGTGGAGGGAGATGACAGGAGGTCATCTAGAGGAAGGTGCTCGTGGGTTTGTCTCAAAGACATTGGCAGCAGCCCTTGATCTGCGTCCCTGTCTGTTGACGGGCATCAATTGACAATGGCTCTTAGAGTAAGGGGTGCTCCTGAACACAGGTCCAGCATACCCCAGGCCACTGCAAAGCATCCAAGAATCTGACTCCTTTTCCCACCCTTCCCTCGTTTCTTCCTTTGTTAGGAACTTGTGATTCCTTGTATTCTGCCTTGCACTTTGTCATTTCTCTCCTAGCATCGGCAGCACCATTCATAGATTCTAGGGTAGTGCCTGAAGGAGGAATGAGGTGCTACTCTGGTGCTGGCCTTTACACCTGGTACCAATCTCCTGCCATGAAAAGACAGGAGAATGCCCATTTCTGAATCACCATGAAAGATGGGAGAATGCCCATTTCTAAGTCATGAGGGGGTGACTGGCTCTCTGGAAGACCAGAACCAAGGATTGGAGAAATGTTCTACTCACCAGGTTGTCCCACCTTGTTTTGCAGCAGAGAAGAAGCCTGGCCAGTGGGTGCAGGTTTGGGAGTCAGAGGGATATGGATGGGGAGCCCGGCACAGGCAGTTTCTATCCTTGTGCCTGGGTCTGCATGGTACCTCACACCAACATGAAGTGAGGACTGAGCCTCTCTGAAGAGACTGACATCCAGCTGACATCAAGGAGCTAAATATAGAGCCTCTCTCTTGAGCCCCTCCTCTTACCCTGTTGAAAGAGGAGACCAGAGGATTCCATCGCCCCTATTGTGTCTCTGGACTCATCCTTTCCACATTCACCCTGGACTTAAAGAGTACCTACTATGTGCCAAGCATGAGGCACTAAGGACAAAATGACAAAGGTCTAGGAGGTGTTATCTCCAGGAATCTACAACAGTTGCAGCTGGGGGATCCACCCAAGTCACCTTGAACTTGGGGATCTGTTCTGGGGTACTCCCTTGTGAGAAAGGGGTGGAGGCCAGTCCTTCAATGAAAAGGAGAGCCATTGTTAATTCATGAGGTTGTTGACTTAAGGTGATGTGACCTTCACCCTTGACTCTAGCAGACTTCAATTTACCTACAGAGTTGTCTTCCAAGCAAAGCTTCACTCTGGTGAGATGGCCAAGCCTTGATGAGAACACATACAATCAGCCACTGCAAGAAGATTTGCCCCTGGAAAGCAGGGGGCTGCATCTCCTCTTGTCTCTGTATGTATCATTGCAGCCAACCCAGGGCTTTGCCCACAAGAGGTAGTCAGAGTCAGAATTTTTAAAACTAAATAGACCTTATCTAAAACTAAGACATTCTCATAATCTTCCAAGACATCACATTGCAGTTAATTTCAGAAACACAAAATGATTTAAATGAGGTGGCATCCAACTCTCGACTCTGGAAAAAGCACAAATAGAAGAAAGTTTCCACTTTCTGGGGCCATCTTTAAATAATGACACCTCCACATAACTAATCACAAAAAGTTTTAATTGTGCCCTCAGTTGTTTTTTCCCTTAGATGTGTCTAACATTTAAATCTATTTTTAATTTTTTTGACATTTAAATCTAAGTGAATATGAAATAATACATCTCTTGCCATCCACTTTCTTTTTTCCTGATTGGTTGCTTTGACAGGAGCCTAGTTTTAATTTTTTAAGGTGCATTGTCATTCATTTGCTTATTTTTATTTCACGGCATCCCATTCCCTGTGATTTCTCTGGTTTCAGATATATCATTTATCCTGAAAAAAGAAATGGCTGGAATGCAATTGCTGACAGCCTGTACAGTCAGAAACACTGTGTCCAGTCTTTGTGCGAAGGCACCTTCTCCCTTGAGCAGAGATCAGTTTGTTAGTGTGGAGAGTTGACACATTGACCCAGGAGAGGATAGAATCCCGGGGCAAGTGAGTTTAGCAGGGCAGGGATGAGCCAGGCAATGAGACAAAGGATGGCAATCAATACTCAGGAGGAGGAAGGGAAGAGGAACTTCTCTGGCAACATCCACACAATGGCATTTATGGGTCCACATCACACTGGTTTAGGGGACTCAGATCTGGAAAGGAACTTAGTGGGCTTCTAGTCTCATGCTCGGTGTCCAGAAAAGTTAAGGGCTTTTCCTAAATCACACAGGAAGTCAGTGCCAGGTCCCAGTTTTGAAGCCTGGTTTTCTAACTCCAAATCCATGATTGGTATCCCTGAGGCACACTTCTTTCAGATGACCCAAATTAAAAAAAACCCTGCTTTTTTCCTCTGATAA
This sequence comes from Bettongia penicillata ogilbyi, assembly GCA_023548195.1. Classification (NCBI taxonomy): domain Eukaryota; kingdom Metazoa; phylum Chordata; class Mammalia; order Diprotodontia; family Potoroidae; genus Bettongia; species Bettongia penicillata. Next base: position 264,458 of record JAJHZJ010000241.1, on the reverse strand, counting down.
ATGGAATTAAAGTGCCTAACACAATTTCATAGGCACTCAGGGATTGTGTCCAACTTTTTGTGACCCCATTTTGGGGTTTTCTTGGCAGAGATGCTGGCATGGTTTCACATTTCCTTCTCCAGCTCATTTTACAGATAAAGAAACTAAGGCAAACAAGGTTAAGTGACTTGTCCAGCTAGTGTCTGAAACTGGATTTGAACTCCTGTCTTCCTGACTCAAGGCCCAAAGTTCTATCCACTACACCACTTAGCCGCCCTAAGGATAACCCTAGGAAGGATGAAAACATAGGCTGAAGGAAATCTGTCTTCCTTGTGTCTTCTATGTATAGTAGTCTACTTCCTCTGAGCAACCTCCCTACTTCTTCATCCATGTTCACCACCTTCACCATCCTCTCTGTCTGACCTATGCATTGTTCTCTTATAAGAGTCAGTTTTCTAATCCTACAAGCTGATCTGTATTAAAGGGGCTGAACTCCTTCCAAGTAAAAGGCACCATCGGGCAAATGACAAGAGAGCTGACCAGCAAGCTCTGGGTCACCACTGTGACTCTGATACACAGCAGCTGTGTCATATAAGCAAGGAGAGGTCATATAATCTCTCAGACTCTCAGTTTTTCCACTTATAAATGGAAATTACCGTAATAACTCTAGTACTTACATCATATGTTTGTGGGGAGAGTGGATGAGATTATGCATGTTTTTACAAGTATATTTTTATATAATGTATAATAATCCAATATATTAATATTTATACCAATATATTAATATATAATAAATTTATAGATAACTTAATATCAGCATGCATTAATTAAGCATCTACTTAGAGCCAGGTACTAGATTAGGCAGATATTTAAAAGTACTATTAACAAATGCAGAAGTCACTAATTAATAGTTGGATCTTATTTCATTTTAAATTTGATTTTTTAAATATATTTTATTGATTCTATTTGTTTTATTGATGTATTTTATTTTATGTGATCATTTCTGGACTTAACCTCCTCCCATGAGTCCTCTTTCTAACACAGAAAGACAGTTAAGAAAACCAGCCCACACTATGACCAGACCTGACCAGTTATTCAATGTTGCACACGTGTATTCCCCCTACTTCTTTACTGAAAGGAGAGAAATATGTTTTACCTGGTCTCCAGGACCAAGGCTGACCATTTTGGCTTACTCACGCTCTAGCCTCTCTGTTGACGTCCAAACTTGCCTCTCCACTACCTTTTAATATATCCAACTGAATGTCCAGTAGACATCTTAAACTCCACATGTCCAAAACAGAACTCATTATCTGTCCCCATAAACTCTACCCCCCACCTTCCATATTACTGTTGAGGGTAACACCATCCTTCCAGGTCCCTGGACTCACAACCTAGCAGTCATCTTGGATTCCTCACTATCTCTCACCCCATATGCAAACTGTTGCTAAGGCCTGTCCACTTCACCTCTTCAGGATCTCCCAAACATGGCCCCTTCTGTCCTCTGGCATTGACCATCCTCATGTAAGCCCTTGTCATCGGACTACAGAAGTAGCCTGAGGATGGGTCTGACTGCCTCAAGTCTCTTCTCAATCCAATCCATTCGCTCTTCAGCCAACCACCAGGATTTCCCTAAAACTAAGGTCTGACCAGGTCACACACACACGTGCTCTGTTTAGCATTCAGAACCCTCCATAACCTTGCACGCTCTTGGTTACTTACTCCCCAAATGCTCTCCTCAACCCAGCAACCTCTCGGCCCCTCTATCTTTCTGCTCTAAGCACCGTGTCTGGCCATCCCCCATTCCTGGAAGACTTTCTCTCCTCAGCTCTGACCACTAATTTCCCTGGCTTCCTTTGAGTCTCATCACTTCCTGGAAGCCTTCCCCAACCCCTCCTAATTCTCAGGCTGTCCCTCTGTCCATTCCATCCTCTTGATCCTGTAGCTGGCTTGGGTGTGCACATTTGTTTGCGTGTTGTCGCCTCGAGGGCAGGGACTGTCTTCTGCCTCTTTTTCTATCCTCACTCAGTTAGCAGAGTGCCTGCTATACAGTAGGTGCTTAATAAATGATTCCTGACTGATTCACATTTTTGTGTATCTTTCATGTACACTCCAGGTTCTTCTCATTCCACTCTGCATCAGTTCACAAGTTTTTCTAGGTTTCTCTAAATTCCTCACACCTGTCTTACAGTATAAGAATATTCCAGTAATTCACATAATTTCTTAATCATTCCTGAACTGATGAATGCCAGTTTATCATGATTAATAAGTTCTTTTCAACAGGGCCTTTGCAAAGCTGTGTTCAAAGCTTTTAATGACTCTATTGGGAATATTAGGTCACGGCAATTTGAAACGATCTGTGCAGCTCTAGCGTTTCGGCTAGGCTTTTTGGATAGGCTCGGATGCCTGTCCACCCAGCGCACCCTGTCCTTCAGGATTGATTGATGCTGAATCAGACAAAGCTCATGGGGCCCTTAAAGGAATGCCCTAACAAGATGATGCTCCTAAGGATCTATAAAAAGGGAGCATTTTGGAGCTTAGGGCGAGCTGGAAAGAGGAGGCCAGCTGGAAAAAAAACCAGCAAACCAAACATTCTGTGATGTCTTCAGCCTGTGTTTGCCTGGCTGTGTTTACTGTCTATCTTAGGGACCTGTGGGCAGCAGGTGGATTAAGGGCAGATCCGGAGAGATTGGAGGTGGGAGCGGGCTGTGGGGTGGACAGACACCACTCTGGGCTTTGTTCAGACTTGTGGGTGAGCTCAGGGCCCAGCTCCGGCAGGACAGCTGCTGACCAGGGACACGTACGAGTGGCCAGGCGTTGCCCTACCTCTCTTCAGGGCTTCACCCTCGGACCTCAGTCTGGCAGGAAGGAACCTTGACTGAGGAGAAAAATCTCTTGAGTAAGACAGGAGTAACTAAGGCAATGAGAAATTCACAGAAGGAGAAGCTGTCTTTGGAAGAGTAAGAACTGACTTTTGATCGTATTTCACAGTTTGCAAAACACATACCTATATAATCTAATTGTAGTCTCAGAACAAGCCTGTGAAGCCGCTAGAAGAGATGTTATCTCCATTTGACAAAAGAGGAAACTGAGCTTGCGAGCAGCAAGATAGCTTGTCCACAGTCACATAGATGTGGGGTGAGAAGCAAGATTTGAATATGGGTTCTTCCTGATTGCAAGTCTGTCACTGTGGTCCCTGCCCCTCATTCTGCCTTCTTCAGGTCAAACAAAGTCCAATCACTTTTTCTACGGAACTTGAAAAAACAAACTGCCATCACATGCCCCTCCGGGCTCTCTTCTACCCGCAAAACATGCCCAGGTGTTCAAGCTCTTTCTTGTTTGAGGGGAAGGGATCCAGCACATGTGGAATGTACTATGCACCAGGCATTAACCCCCTTAATATCTCATTTCATCTTTACAATAACTCTGGCAGGAAGGTGCTCTTATTATCCCCATTTTACAGAGTCCATATGTCTCTTGCTAATAATAGCAATTATGAAGATTTCACTTTATAATTTACATAGCACTTTACATATTTTAGGTCATTTGATCCTCACAGTAACCATGAGGTACATGTTGTTATTACCCCAGTTTTATAGATAGAGAAACTGAGGAAGAGAAAAGGTTAAGTGACTTGCTCACGATTGCACAACTAAGCTATCCTGAGATAGGATTTCAATTCAGATCTTCCAAACTCCCAGTATAGCCCTCTACAATGTGTGCCACCTGACTCCCCCTCTCAGATGTTTATTGGTTGTTTTTCCCGAGGTTCAGTCCCTTGGTGGAGTAGGAAGGGCCTAGGAGTGGAAAGATGAGCTTAAATCAGGCTTTGTTTCCTCTAGGGCTGTTTATTTTGGGGTGCTGAGAAGGAACGATGTGTGCACACATGCTGCCTGGCTGTCTTGCCTTTTTGCCCATTTCTCCTTGGTGGCCGGCTTTGAGGGAGGTGCAGCCACTCCTTTTGGCATCGGGCCTTCTCCATAAACTTTACCCATGACATGTTTTTCTGGACTGGAGTGTTTTCTAAAGGGCCTCCCCTGGGTGCTCTGCCCCAGCTGTGCAAATACTCTAGTGATTGCGGTACTAGGCATCAACAAGGTGGGAAATGTGTGGCTTGGGTTCCAGACAGCTCCTCCCTTTCCTTGGGTAAATACCATGCTGCAGATGTGCACCTGCTGCCAAAAACTGGCCACATCCTTCAGGACACTTGGAGACCTTGAGCTCCGGCCCCTGGGCTTGCCCATCTTTCTCCATTGGCCCATCTTCATCAGCCGTGCCGTTTTGTCCACTCTTCTGGATCGCTTCTATTTTAACTGCCCTTGGGGTGATGGGCCAGAGTTTGCCAGACCTTGACCACATACCCTTGGTCCATGGCAAGAAAGGAAGTGAGGGTAATAGAGAAGAGAACTTGGATAGAAACTCTAGTGTTCCAGAGCACATGGCCAAAGCAAACTGGTAAATCTTTTGCCCCGCTTTGCTTGTAGCAAGGGGGTATTCATCCAGTGACTTGGCCTCAGTCCCTCTGGGAGTTGTAGCCAATCTGTATTTTTCCCCTCTTCTCCTGAAGCCATTACTTTTCCAGGTGCCTCACCTACAGGAGCTTCTGCCCTCTTGCCCAATGAACAGATTAAGTAAAGGCCATAAAAGGCAATCATGAGATTTGTGAAGGGAAAAGCATCAGGTGGTTTGGTACAAGAACCCAGGGGCCATCTGCTCATGCTTCAGTAGGAAAGACTGAGGCATGGCAGATAGTGCTCCAGGAAGAACCCGCAGTATTGGGTGTCAGTGGAATGGCAAATCTCTTGACAATTTAGCAACAAACACTTATTCAGCAAGGACCACGAACAAGTGATCGGTGCAGGTCCTAGGACACTGAAGGCAAAAATCAGGTAGTCCCTGGGTAAGTGTTCTTGCACAGCTGATGGCATATTCACGGTGGTCACAGGTCAGGCAGACGCCATCTTAATTCTAGCATTTTCCCTCTGTTAATCATTTCCGATTTATCCCATATATAGCTTGTTCACACATATTTATGTACTTGTCTCATTAAATTGTGAGTTCCTTGAAGGTAGGGACTGTCTTTACCCTTTTTTTATAGTCCCAACACTTAACTCAGGATCTGGAATTTACTAGAGACTTCATAAATGTTTATTGAGTAACCAATGAACTACTCCTACGGCTTACAGTGGGGGAGAGACCGTCTGAGAAACCTCAGTCAAGGCTGAAGGGCCTTGTTGAGGGCCCTGACTTGGACAGCAGGAAGAAGTGCTGTAGGTAGAGACCAGCTCTAAAAGTCTGTGCAGTACCTGGAGGAATGGATCGGCAGGTCTGAAGTGCATTAGGTCCTCAGGAGCTTGGGAGACTGAATCAATGAGGTAGATAATTAAAGAAAACTTTATTGAATATAAACAAACATTCATCAAGGATGTAGGACCGGTGTTGTTTTGCAGGTCCCTGCCAACAAAGATGCACCCAGGTTCACAAAGATAATAGCCCAAATGGAAACAGTCTGTCAGGCCCCAGGCACCAACTCCCTTCTTAATATTGGTTTACCCAGGATTCCTCCCCAAAGCAGGTCATGACTAAAGGTTTTGTGTATGCTTTATACACACACACACACACACACATTTATATATATATATATAAATATAATACAAAATATATTTTTTAATTTAAATTTGTATATATATATATATAAATTTTTAAGAATATATATTTTAGTATACCTAATGTGATAATTTTCTTTCTTTCATTTCTGTTCCATGTATTGTTTCTGTAATAGCTAACAAATATTCATTTTGATTTTTTATTAAAACAAACATTGTTGACATCTGCTGTTTTTACATCTCTTACTTTTCTGGATGTCTCCTTACTCACACCAACGCAGGAATCCTTTACAACAAAGAATAAAGAAGAGGGCAAAAACTCAACAAAACTCCTCATGGGGTACCATCCTTGGTATATAGTTCACTTTTCCAGAACTCAAACCAAACAATTCAGATGACCAGAACTTTTCTATTGGTCTATACAACAATGTTTTTTCTCTTCTGCCTTAAACCACGCTTGAGTCTCTCTACCATTAAAAGCACAAACAAACACTTCATTTGACTCTGCCCTTCAGGTGATGATCCCCTTCCTTCCTTTCTTGCCTTAACTACTGTGACAGCCTCCTAACTGGTCTCTCTCACAGCTGTAATCCACGCAGTTACTGAAGTGATTTTCCTAAAGCACAGCTGTCTCTTGTTCAACAAATTCCGGTGACCTCTAGGACCAAACACTTGCTCCTTTGTTTAATATTTAAAGCTGAGCTGTTCTTAGCCTCTAACCAACCTTCTCAGGTTTAGATCAGTCCTCTGCTGTCATAGACATGTGCCCCATTGGAAATCTCCACTCCTGTGCCTTCAGCTAGCATGGAGCACTGGTTGATTCTTACCTTCATTCGTTTGCACCACAGGTCCCAAAACCTATCCCATATTTCTATTTTAGTATCGTAATACCATCTCATGGATCAGGATGATATATGAAATATGTCAGAATGTTAACTCAAAATGGACTCTATCCATTTCTTTTATGTAATCTTATTTACATAGGATCCACAGTGGCAGCATTTCTGACATCCATCTCCCTCTCTCCATTCCCATGGCCAACATTGAAGGGATGGGCTTCCACTAACCAACCTTTCTATCCTCATTGAGCATTTACTCTCCCTCCCACACTATGCAATCCAGCCAAAACAGTCTTCTCTCTCCTCCTCACTCGATATCCCATCTCCTGTTTCCATGTTCTAGCCTTACCCTGTGCCTCCTTATTTACTAGAATCTCCTTCTTCTTTCACCTCTAGCCCCAAACACCATGTGAAGCATTGCTTTTTAATGAAATTTTATTTTATTTCTCCTGTCACAAAACTATATAGTCAAGAAATATAAACTCTTGCTTTGGTCACGTTGAGAAATGTTCCCGAGTATCCTCTGAATTTATTTCCTCTCTACCAGATGGGAAGGAGCATGTTTCATTGTGAGTCCTGTAGAATCACGGTCTTTCAAAGTTCAGTGTTTTTATGACATTGTTGTTACTGTATAAATTATTCACCTGGTTTTGCTCACCTCACTCTGAATCAGTTCATGCCAGTCTTCCTAGGTTTCTCTGTGAAGCTTTATGTGATTTCTTCAACTTGCTAGATCCTTCCCTATCAAAGTGCTTTGTATTTAACTATTTTGTATTTATTATTTTTATATTTATCCACATATATACATACATATACATATTATATATAATATATATATGTGTATATATATATATATGCACCTATGTGTGTACACAAGTATAACTGAAGGGGGCTGGTAAATTAGCCACTGGAGGATTCATTCCTTGTCAATTCAAATGAGGAATGTAGTGAGACGACCTCTAGATGAATGTGATGCTTTGTGATAGACAGGCCCTGCCCCCAGTTTAAGGCATACATACGTATTCTGACTTTCTTGTCATCTTGTTTCATGGCAAATAAAACTGATTACTGAACTGGAAATGCAAGTGAATGCAATAGGCTTTGATGGAGAAACTCCATCTTTTTCACCTGGTTGTAACCCAGGCTAGAGCTACTCCAAGGTTCCCCGAGGAGTTGGTTCCCTGACCCAGGCCACAGTGATGTTGCATGCATGGTGCATTCCTTCTATTATGGTTGGGTGTCCTTTTTCTTGCTCAGTTATTTCAGTCACATCCAACTCTTTGTGATTCCTTTTGGGGTTTACTGGAGTGGTTTGCCATTTCCTTCTCCAGTTCATTTTGCAGATGAGGAAAGTGAGACAAACAGGATTAAGTGACTTGCCCAGAGTCACACAGCTAGTAAGTGTCTGAAGCCAGTTTTGAATTCAGGCCCTCTTGACTCTAGGCCTGGCACTCTACCCACTGCCCCCCCCCTTTTCTTGACTAGGGGTATAAGCATCGGAGATGGAACAGACCAGGCTGTGACCTTCAGAAGAACCATTCAAGGTCCAGCTGCTGCACCCAGGAAGGAGATAATCCTGAAGAGCAACCCCCTTGAACCCAGTCAAGGTTCTGTGTCCTGAAAGTAAGACAAGCATTCATCCACTGGCTATGCTCCACCTGCAAGTGAGCTCAGGGAAGGAATGTTGATGGCTGACATTTTATCATCAAGTACACAGTCTCCAGGGATCAAGGTAGGAGGAGAGAGGATGTGTGCCTGGGTGATTCTTGTGAAATATTCTCAGTAAATATCTCTTTGTAAATGCTGATGGATGATTATTCCTGCTTGATTGATGGTAATTGCTTACACAGCTATCAGCTGGTACTGGAGAGGTAGTACCTGGCATTGGCAAATTATATCAGAGAAGGAATCATTGACGATGTTACTGGGAGGGGTGCAGGGGAGAAGCACCAGAATGGGTGCTTGAGCCAATAGAACTCAAAGAAGGTCACAGATAACCCTGAAATCCTTAGGGGATGTAGAACAAATAGCATTGCTCTGACACTCAATAGTCTGGAAGAGGAACCGCTAAAGCCATTTCTTGGTTTTGCATTTTGCTCACTCTTTATTTGCTTGGCTCAAGCTTCCTGGAGGTCTGGGGTGGGGGAGTATTCTCTCCTCCCCTCTAGTCAGAATTTAAGCCTCCCTCTTTTTAGTCCAAGTAATTCATTCACAGAAAAACATTAAATCAATTATCGTTTTTCCATTGTGCAGATAATTCATTCAGTGGCCATATGCCTCTTTGACATGGACGGCCAGTCATGTTCACATGGTGTAACCCATGTACACCTTCTCATACTGTGCATTCCTCATCCATGTTCCTCTCCAACTTAAGATTCAAGTGGTACAGTTGTTAGGGCACTTAGCATGGTCTTACAAAGTCCTGAGTTCAAATACAACCTCAGATCCTGTATGACCCTGTGCAAGTCACTTAACCTCTGTTTAGCTGAGTTTCCTCATCTGTAAGTGAGAAAGTTGTATTGATGGCCTATATGGTCCCTTCCAGATACAGCTCTTCAACAGAACCACAACAATATCTGGCATTTATGCAATACTTTAAGGTTTGCAAAGTGCTTTACAAATAGTACCTTATTTGATTCTTACAACCGTGGGAACTGAGGGCTACTTTTATCTCTATTGTATGAGGAAATTGAAAGACAGAAGCTATATGACTTGCCCAGGATCACACAGCTAGTAAATTTCTGAAGCAACATTAGAACTGGGGTCTTCCTGCCTCCAGGTCCAGTGCTGTATCAAAAGCACATAGTCAGGCACAAGGTAGGCACTGTCTAAGCACTCATTCCCTTCTTTCCCCTTCCCTTTCCTTTCCCTATCTGCTGTGTTACCCAGAAGCCTCCACCTAATGCACTGAGTGGCCCTGCCTGGCCCTTTTAATATTTCATGTATTACCAGTGCAGTTGTCAGTCTGTCAATACCCCCTTCCTCTTTATACCTGACAGACTCACATTCCTGTTTGATCAAATGCCTCTCCAATGGTGCCTGTGGGGATTTTTCTCCATTGTGAGCTGTTGGTGATAATGTTTATCTATTTCTGCTTTGTGTGTCTTTCCATTACCATTTGGATAATCCACAACTGGGATTTTCGTGAGATCATGGAAGACTGTGATTTTGAGTCATACAAAATCACCCAAAAAATTGATATTAAAAAAATGGACTTTTGTGGTAGAAAACTGGTTGGGATGCCAGAAAGTACTGCTCCATTTCACAAATGATTCTCCTGAACTTCAGCTAAATTCAAGACTCGATTCATTTGTCGTCTGCATTATCAATCCCAAATATGCACATGGATAGATTTACTCAGTGGGCATAAGTTATAGAAAGCAAAGAAAAATGGAATAGAGAGGAATAATTAATAGATCAAGTAGCATGTATTAAGTGCCAAGTATGATCCAGGTTATTCCCTAAGAACTGGGGACATCAAGAAAGTCACACGAAGCCCCTGACCTCAAGGGGCTCATATTCTAATGGGGAAGCCAACATGGAAACAAATGGGCACGCACAAAGCTATGCTATTTCAGTTTATACATTTTCCACTTTTAGAATAATTCTATCTGGTTATAAATAAAAAGTTAAAGACATTTCAAAAGATTTATTGAATATCAGTAACATTATAAAATGATACCTTAAACATTTGAAATCCAGAGAAGGAAGAACAGAAAATGTGTATTCTATGATTGCTTTTCAATTGTGTTCAACTCTTTGTGACTCCATTTGGGGTTTTCTTGGCAAACATACAGGGGTTCTTTGCCATTTCCTTCTCCAGCTCTTTGTCTAGATGAACTGAGGCAGAGCAGGATTAAATGACTTTCTCAGGGTTACAGAGCTAGTAAGTGTCTGAAATCAGGTTTGAACTCAGAAAGAGGAGTCTTCCTGACTCCAGACCTGACACTATATGCGTGATTTTTTTTTGGTGATATCTTTGTGGTAAATATCCCTTTTGTTCAATACAATCTAAGTGGTTAAATGAAATTCAGGTGTGAGTCACTGGTCCAAAAATGTGCATTGTGGATTAATGGGGCATCAACCAATTATAAAAATTATGGGAAAGTACAATAAAAAAGAATGATTAATAAATCAAATTGCATGTATTAAGTGCTAATTATGTTCTAGAGAAAAAAGAAAACTACCCACAAGTTCCTCAGATTACCCTGGGAACCTGAGGGAGAAGTATTATCCTATGTGTTTCTGAGATGGAGAGCCAGAGCACTCTCGCCATACTAGTCGTGATCTCTGAGGCCATCAGGACACATACCATTATAAGTAACTCTATGCTAATGAGCCACAGAATCTCACAACTAGAAAGGACCTCAGACTCTGCGTGGTCCATCACATTTTAGGACAAGAATCACGTCTACTACAAACCTAAAAGTGGCTAGCCAGTATTCAATTAAAAGTCCTTCCAGGAGGGGGGCCATTAACTCCAGAGGCAACAGGTCCCACTTTGGCAGCTTAAATTATTAGGAAACTTTTCTTTGCATTTTTGTGAGTTTTTACTCTTTAATTATTTGAATTAAATTATCTTTTCTTTCCAAACCTTCCACTCATTAATTCCCACTGGGGGCAAACAGTCTTCTATTTAATAATTGTTGAGATACTTAAAGAGAGTTATTGTTCCCTCCCATCCTCCAAGGCTCCTCTTGTCTAAGCTTAACAGACTCAGTTCACTCAACTGATCTTCATATGGCATAAAACTGATGCCCGTTACTCTCTGGGTTGCCTTCCTCCACACATTCACCAACCTGTCAATCTCCTTCCTAAGATGTAGCACGTATAATTGACCTCAGTAATCCAAATGTGGCCTGACCAAGTCTATCAACACAAGCAAACTTCCAGATGTGGTTCAGAGTCCAGTTGGAGGACTGACCTCCCTGCTCCCCAGCTGTGACTTAGCCTGCCCAAGTCTGTGAAGGGTGGCAGATACTGACTGTCCATTCTTTCAAAGGAAGTTCTTTCACAACAAATGGAGGAGAGGGAAATGGAAGACTCTGGAAGTGCGAAAGATACAATTGAAAGCTATGCTGACTCAGTGAGCCATTCATTGATTGTGGTCCTGCTTCTCAGTCTGTGTTGGGGGAGGGGGTCATCACCCTGAAGCTTTTGTATTATTTTCTATTCAGTATGTATGCCTATCTGTTAAACATCATGTACAGGCAATTGGGGAGGAGTTGAGATGTAATGGCTTTGAAGATACAGACCTTTCCCAATTGTCTCTCTACAAAAGTTGTCCATAAAAGCTGGCCCCATCTTAAATCCCTTATTACTGATCTCTAGTGAACAGCCCAGCAAATTGTTACTACCTTGACATATTTTTTAATAAACTTCTTTTCATTCTCTTTTTTGGGCAACAGCCCCCCAAAATAATTTTTCTTTTAACAATACACATACAGTATGTGCCAAGAACCGTAAGAAAGAGGGAAAAGAATGTGATCTGTCTGAGAAAGTGGACTGAAAATCTTTGTAAGACTAGTATAGTCTTTCCCCCAGCATATTATATAAGTCAAAGATTAGGGTGGCCCTATGCCCATACTCCCAACATGAGGACATCAAGGCTAGCCTTCAGGATCTGTGACAAAGTGGAAAGGAGATGGGCCAGAGAGTGAGAGGGCTTCCCAAAGATAAGTGATGGAGAATTCTAAGGAAAAGCTGATCATCAAAGGTAGAGAGAGAAAGCCTGAGAAAAAACCTTCTTCAAAATTCAAAAGACCAACAAAGACCCTTAAAAAAAGTAGAATGAATAAAACCTCAAAGAGAAACCAAACTACTTTGGATAAATATGATGATATGAAGGTAAATAAGTCAATATTACTCAATGAAAGAGAGTATCTTGTGGATTCCATGGAGGTCATGGAAGAACCTTCAGAATGATTCAGGACAGAAATAAAACTTTAAAAAGGAGAAATTGGGTCAGACACAGGAACTCTTTAAGAAGGATTTTTTTTTACAAACCACAAGTAGCAAAGAAGGAAAAATGAAATACTTGGAGAATTTTTCCAAGGAAGTATGAGTTGGAAGAGAGGACAACAGATGAAGAAGCCAAAAACACTGGAGGGAAATTTTACAAAAGGGGAAACAACAAGTACCATTGTTTATATTTATACATATGAATATTTATGTGTATATATGTGTGTACATGTTATGTATACATGTATGCATATGTGTATGTGAATTTTATAGGACCCAAAGCAACTACTTTGAAGATATCATGCACAGAGATAACTTAAGGATGATATGTCTCTCAAAAGAACATGGGAGAGGGAACCCTGTTACCATAATCCAAGAAATAAAAATAATAATAATGAAATAAAACTGTCCAGAACTTCTGAATAGTGACAATGAAAAAGTACATTAGAAAAATCTACAAATCATTGCCAGAAAAATCTTGCTCTTTAAACTCCAGGTCATGTGGTTTTAGTTCTCAATCTCAGTAGCATACAACAAAATTTGCAAGGTAAAGGTCTTCAAATACAAAGGAAAGGTAATTCAAATAACACAAATAATACTACATTCATAAGAAATCACTGCAGATAAAGAAATATCTTTTTGTAAGAACCAAGGAATTTGCATCTACAAAACTGAACCTAATTATCAATGCAAAAAAAAAAATGAATTGTCAACACAAAAGAGAAATGTGAGCCATTCCTGAAGGGGAAAAACCAGAGAGGGGCATATTCTTCAACATGCAAATACCTTAAACAACAGAAACTCAAGAAAAGTAAATAATTACAATGAAAAGATTATGTAACAAAGTGATTTCTCAGATGTTTCCAGATTATTGTTAAAAGAAGAGAGGTATGGATATGTAGTGTAAAAGGAAAGAATAAAGAGGTGTCATCAAGGAGAACCTAACATAAAGTGTGCATAAAGAATAGTGAGAATGGAAAGTGAAAGAACTGAAATAAACTGATATATATGAATTCTTAAATTTTATGGGAAAGATTAATAGAGTGGGAAATTGCTAGGATGGGACCAGGGGAATGTCCGTTGACAGAGTGGAGCAGGTGAGGGTTCCTTACTAGGTCTACAGGTAAATGGTAGAGAGAGAGTAATTCCTTTAGTTTCCCAACAAGTTTAAGAAAAGAGTGGGTAGATGGTGAACATGACAGGACCCAATTAACACCATAAAAATCAAATTAAAAATATCTTAATGTCCAGGAAAAGACTTGTTACTGATGTGGACGTCATCCTCGAATCATCTCGGTGTGTTCAGTCAGACCATCAACTAATTCAAGGTGGGATCATAAACTGTTTTTTTTAAATGAGTGAGAAAGATAGATCGTATAGAATTAAAATGATTCAACTGTGAATTCATCTAAAAATTTAACCAATGAAAATTCTTTGCAACAAGGAAGTCCAAAGAACTCAGAATGTCCCTTTGTCAGCCTGGCTTACTGACAGTTGGAGAGAGAGAGAGATGGCTATTAAAGATGGTATGGAGTTAGAAGGTAAACTCATCTGTAAAATCTTAGAAAGAAAAAGGATGAATGATTATGAGCAGACACATCTCATCAAGCAAGGAAGGTGAAACCAGTTTAAAGAAACCTTGGCCAAACGACTAAGTGAAGTCATACCAAGAGCGTTAAGGAACATGGCAGGATGATAAATGAATAAAAAGAGACAGGAGCTGTTGAGTGGAACCAGCGCACTTGGACCTTACAATATCCCAATCCTTGAGGTTCTTACAGAGGAGGCAAAAATGTGCTCAAGGGAACTAAAAAAGGAAAGGGGGACCACATCTGAGCGGAGGATATCTATGATGGAGGAGATACAATGGCATTGTGTGGCTGAAGGATAGGGTCTGTGAAGGGTGTCATAAATGATGATGTGGGAAAAGTGAGAACTTTATTAATATCAAAGAAAGGCGGTCAAGAGGATGCTACTCATAACAGCCTTTATGCTCATCCTGCCATCACTGGAAAATTTCTGTGAGAGCATTGACAGGTGAATAGAGGGCATCTTCATGGAAGGGATTACTAGAAAGGAACAAGGAGACTTTCACAAGCAGTATCCAAATCTCTACCATCTCTACCATCTTACAATTAATGGAAAGATAGCGAGAATAAAAAATTGCATTGTGCTTATTGTTTAAAAATTACAAAAAGGCATTTGACTTGCTAGAATAAGGCATCACCTTCTAAGCTTTTACAGCCAGATTTCTCCTGCTCATGCATTCAGTGACACTTGGATAGTAGACATTAAGAAAAACACAAGACAGGGCAGTGTCTGATCACTCCTGTGAGAGAAATAAACAGAGTCCGAGTCCAGTGAAGGGAGCTTCCTAGCCAGTGGTGAGGTTCTTCTGATGCTCCCATTTTTGGAGGTCGCTGTTTGCATTGTACTATGCCCCAAGCCACAGCAGACCCTCTTGGGGGTCTAGATTAACCTTTGGAGGGAAGGGAAGCAGCTTCCTTTCTGAATGGCTCTAATTCATACTCCTAGATTTGACATATTTGATGAGTGGCAAATAGATAGAGTTTTTTAAAATTTTATTTCAGACTCAAATGCCAGAACACAAATACAGAATAGAGAAAAGAAACAAAAACATATCACAAACTTAAATATTCAACTTAAATACAAAGTTAAAAAAATCATATCGGATGCATAGCAGATCATGAGATGATTTGAATTATGTAACAATATATTTTAATTTCAAGAAAGCTTGTATGATAAATAATACTGATGTTGAGAATTGTCTATCTTTTCTTTACTGTCTTGTGAGTTCTTTTGTCCTCTGCTATGCACTTTTTTTCCTTTGTTCTAAATAGATATAATTTTTGTCCCAAATCCTTCCTTGGGGGTAAAGGAGAGATTGGCCAGCCTAGGCAGCCTCAAACCCCAGCCAGACTGGTGGTGTTGGCCCAGTCTTGCTCATCTTCTTCACAGAGGTGAGCCAGGCATCAGATCATATCCATGCATGCCAACTCTATATTATAGCTACACATTCCATAAATCTACACCACATGGCTACTCTCCCTCACTCTCTTAGGGCCAGGTCTGTTAAATCAACATCTCGCCCAATCCTCACTTCAAGGTTTTCAGGGATTTGCAGCTATCTTTTTCTCCACTTTGGCTCTGGCTTCCATCAGTCATGTTTTCTTCAATGATAAGGAAGCCAGTGACCAGTACTCTCACTTCCATTTATCCACTCAACATTGGATTCACTTTTATAATCAACCTGAGCTGGATGATCTGAGTTCAAGGTTCCCCCACTTGTCTATGACCTCCTTCATTCGTAATATAGCACTAATAATCTTGGTTCTACTTTGAGAGGCAGCTGTTTGGTTCAGTGGACAGAATGGGCCTGAAATTGGGAAGATGAGTTCAGAGCTGGTCTCAGATACTTGTAGTTGTGTGAGTCTAGGCAAGGCACTTAGCCTCAGTTTCCTCAAATGTAAAAAGGGAGTAGCAATAGCACCTGCCTTCAGAATTGTTGTGAAGATGAAATGAGTAAATCATGGTACTTTACAAACCCTAACATGCTATGAAAATACTAGCTATTATAATTGTTTCTTCTGTCATGGGGGTGCTGTCAAATATAACACTATAAACTTGAGTGTGAATTCTCCTCCTCCCTTACAGTTTGATTAGCATGTGATAGGGGAGGGAGAGTGCCTCTGTCTTTGATGGCAGCTTTCTGATGGGCCCACAGAGCTGGCCCAGGCTGAGGAGAACATTTAGGGACATGTGGCTAGCTGAGGGCCTTTTTCCTAGGCCCAAGATCCTGGCAGGCAGGCTCTGGTCCCTTGGCAGGAGAGAGCAGTGAAACAGATGGAGCTGTCATAGGAAAGAGATAGTCTCTGATATGGATGAGGTGTCGCTGCTGAAGTATCTGACATGGTCCTGGTCCTGGTGTCCTGGGACTGATTATCTAGGGGCACTGCTGGAGGTGGAGAATGGAAAATGAAGTGAGCAGAAGCTCCCCCACCCCCAACAGATTCGAACCATTCACAATATGCCGAGTTTGATCTGACTTGCCCTTCCTGCACTGGTGCAGAGGCGCGGGAGTTAATTGGAGAATATTTAGCACCTGATGGAATGCTTAGCTTTTACCTTGCTCTATTTCATTATTATCATTATTGATTATGCTTCAAAATATTGTGACCAGATCGGATAAGATTCACAGGCTGAGGGTTTGGAGCAGTGGTTTTGGACTGACAAGACCCAAGCATGTACAACGAGCTCCCTCTGAAGGAGGCTCCAAATGAATGTCCTTGTAACAAAGTTTCATTTAGTTATTTGATAGATATTCATTGAGTGTCTACATCCTGCTAGGCATCTGACAGACTAGTCATGCGAGCTATTCGGTGATCATTGTATGTGACAGCTGATAAACTGGAATATAAAACATCTTTTATTCTCCTATTTTCCACAGTGAGATTTTAGTGGATAGAAAGCTGGCCTTGTACATCCTGCCTGTAAAGGATACTAGCTGTATGACACTTGGTAAGTCACTTAACTTCTGTCAGTGGTGTTCAAGAACTAGTTCAGACTGGTTCATGGGAGCTGATTGTTATATTTTCAGTGTTAACATTTATACTTTGGAATTTAGCAAATGCTGCAAATTAGGACTTGATTTATTTTTTCTGTTGAATGTCCAGACTTAAGAAAGTAGTGAGGAAAATGTTAACAGTGCAGATGAAACTTAAAAGTGTGTTTGTGGGTGCTTTTTGTTTTCTTAGAGAGCCTATCATTAAGCATTTACCAGTCCACACTGGTGAACCTGCCATGTGGGCAATACTGCACAATTTCCAGGTGCAGAGAAGGTGCCAATCTGTATTGGGGAAATCCAAGGGATTTGGTCAAAGGGCCACACTGGGGGACCTTGAGGGCCACCTGTGGCCTTGAAGCTTTGGGTTCCCCACCCCCTAGAGATGACCTCTGCAGGATCTTCCTTCTCTAAAATTCACAGGATCCAAGATTCTGAGCTGGAAGGAACTTCAGCCCCCTAAGTTTACTGATAAGGAAGCCAAGAGGGTCTCTAGAGGTGATGGCATGAATATAAACCAAGAAGGGACCTCCAAGGTTACTAAGACCATCTACCACAGCCCTTTCATTTTGTACCAGAAAAAGTCCTAGAAACCTAGAATTTCTCCACGCAACTCATAAAGTCAGAAAGATCTCTCTCTCTCTCTCTCTCTCTCTCTCTCTCTCTCTCTCTCTCTCTCAGACATAAATGGGCTCCAGGGGCAGCTAGGTGGTACAGTGGATAGAGCACCAGTGCAGGAGTCAGGAGGATCTGAGTTCAAATCTCACCTCAGATACTTGATACTCACTAACTGTGTGACGTTGGGCAAGTCACTCAACCCCAATTGACTCATCCTGGGTCATCTCTAGTCATCCTGCTGAATATCTGGTCACTGGATTCAGATGACTCCGGAGGAGAAGTGAGGCTGGTGACCTGCACAGCCTTCCCTCACTCAAAACAAAGTTAAGTGCAAGTCATGTCATCATTTCTCTGATGGCATGGTCTTCTTTGGCAACGAAGGATGAACACACACAAATGGGCACCATAAAGCAGATCCAGAGGGGAGTGGAGAAGGGCTGTCTGGTAGCCAGGGAGGCCCAGCTGCACACTCCAGCTTTCTCTCCTTCACTAATTGTGGACTGAGAGGCAGGGCTGATTGCAGACTCATCACAAGTATAAGTTGTCCTCCTGTTCTTGGTTATCATTTAAAACCTTTAGAGGACTGGACCTGGAGTCAGGAAAGCCTGAGTTCAAATTCAACCTCGGGTACTTGCTAGTTGTGTAACTTAACCTTCGTCTGCCTCAGTTTGCTCAACTCTAAAATGGGGATAATAAGAGCCTCTGCCTTATAGGGTTGTTGTGAAGATTGGATGGGCTGATGTGTGCAGAATGCCTGGCATGCAGTAGATATTTAATAAATGCTTGTTCTTTCTTCCCTTCCCCTCATAAACATAAATTATAGATCATCTACAGCCAAAGAGACTCAGAAGCCTTGAATTCAAACCTCTCATTTCACAGATGAGGAAACTAAGGTGCATTGGGGGAGTAAGAGGTTTAGGATTCTAGATATAGAGAGGGAAGGAAGCTTAGACAGCACTGAATCCAAACCACTCGTTTAGGAAACTGAGTCCCAGAGAGATCATAGTGTCATGAATTTGGAGCTAGTAGGGCACCTAGAGGTCACTGAGTCTAACCCCTTCTGAGCCCAGAGCAGGTAAATGATTTGCCTAGGGCCACACAGCTAATAAGTATGGAAAGTCTAATTTGAGCCCAAGTGTTACTGACTCCAAGTCCAGGTCTCTTGTCTATGATGTTATGGATTTCTCCCATTCCTTTGGGCTGGTTCGATGTTGCCAACCGGAGGCCCTCTTCCTCATTACTTCTCCCTTTGCATTCTCTCCCCTGTGCTTGCCCCAGCTTGGCCAGAGTGGACCTGCATATTGCCCAGGAAGAATCAGAAACCAGGAATTGGTTCTAAGGGAAAGAAGGATTATCCTTGGGTCCCTATAATTCCCTCTCCTATTGTGGCTCCTGCTGGAAGCTGGGCCCCCAGGGTGCCTCTCTGGCTGAATGACTCCCTAGGTGTGCCAAACTCCACCCCGGCTCGTGTCCATGGGAGGTGGGGTGGGGCCGTTTATTTCCAAGGTGATCTGCCTCCCACACTGCTAAACTGAGCCTCTTCTGAAAGCTTCTGGGATCCAGAGTGTGGGGTCACTCAGACTAGATATGTCCTGCCAGGTGGAAGTCATTGACTTTACACTCGGGACTCTCACACGTTTCTTTGTCATGCTGGCCTGACATTTCTGGCAGGATCAGCTAAGCCTTCAAACGGGATCTGCAGAACGCACGGTGGTCATACTTAGCTGAAGCACAGTGTTCATGCCTCGTAGACTGCTCAAGGACACAAGCTTTGGTATTTGGTGTATGGCAGAACTGAACATGCATCCAAAGTCACTCCTTTTCTGCTGCCATTAAGGTTCTCGGCCCCACCCCTTTTTCTTTACATGAGGAATGGAGAGCAGAGAAGTAGGAAAGTTGTTTTATCTAGATTTTAGGAGATAACCCTACAAATCTGTCCCATTTATTAGACTGAACTATATTTCATTCATTTAACAAGCATTTTAAAGCACCTACTATATGTCAGGTACTGTTTGGACACACACACACACACACACACTCAAATGAAATAGTCCTTGACCTTGAGAAACTTATATTCAATTGGATGTAGGGGATAAGTAGGAAAAAGAAAACAGATAATTAAAAAAATATATAGACAAAGTAAATGAAATAATTGCAGGAGGAAGGCACCAACAACTTGAATGATTAAGGTAGGACTGTGGAGAAGTTTGCACTGGAGCTGTGAGACTTGGAAGCTAGGGATTTCATGAGACAGAGGTAAGGAGGGAGACCATTTCAGTCTCCTCGGACAGCGAAGGCAAAGGCATGGAAACAAGAGAAGTATACAGGGAGCAGCAGCAAACAGGCCAGTTGGGCTGAAAGATAGAATATGAAAGTAGAGTAGTGTGAATTAAGCGTAGACTGGAAAGGTACAGCCGGATTGTAAAGGGTTTTAAATGCCAAACAAAGGAGATGGCATTTTATTCTAGAAGTAATTGGGAGCCATTGGAACTTCTTGAGCAGGGACAGGACATGGTCAGACCTGTGCTTTAGGATTATCTATATGTTGATGGTGTGTAGGAAGGAGAGGCTAGAAAAAAGAAAGAAAACTCAGGAGGCTTTTGTAATAAAAACCTATTGTGTCCACAGCATTGTTTTCTGTGTTGGAGAAGATAAAAAGTTTTATGTAAGGCAAAATCCTTGCCTTCATAGAGGTCTCTGTCTAGGAATGGAAAAGAAATATATTTAGTAATGGTTCACAATACGCCAGAATTTCAGATTTGGAAAGAACCTTGCTAGCTTTCTAATTGATTTCTAATTCTAGTGGTCTTAATCTCTGGTCAGTCCACAGATCCCTAGTGAGTCCCAGAATAAATTTTTTTCTTCTTTTTGCTGGAGGCAATCAGGGTTAAGTGACTCACCCAGGGCCATTTAACTAATGTGTCAAGTGTTTTTGGCTGGATTTGAACTCAGGTCCTCCTGACTGCAGGACTGTTGCTCTATCCACTGGGCCATCTAGCTGCCCCTCCATGGATAAACTTCAAGGAGTCTTCAAACTTGGATGGGAAAAAAAAATCAACTACCTCATTATTTCACTATATTTGGCTTTCTTTGTAATCCTCTGAATTTTATTCTATGCATTTAAAACATTATCCTGACAACAGGCCCCTAGGCTCTTGTGGTGGCCAGAGTGGTCCAGGACAGAACAAGGGGTTAGTATCTCTGGTCCAGACCAACCCACACCTGAACCAATATGCTAACTATAGCACCCCCTACAGGTGGTGATTCAATCTTTCTTTGAAATAATACCTAACTGGCACAGGATGAAGTGCAAAGGGAGGAGGTGGGGGAGATCCATCAGGAAAAGCTGTATGGAGTCAGGTTTGAAAGGATGGGGAGGAGAACACAGTGTTAATGGAGAAGGAGTTATGGAGAGAAAACACGAAACCAGATCATCAGAGGACCTTGAATGACAGACAGAGGAGCATGAACTTTGTTCAGGAGCCAATAGGGAGCCATTGCAGGTTTGTGAGCAGTGGAGTGAAACGGCCAACTTCTCCTGCTTTGGAACAATGCAGCTCTGGATTCCACATTAAAGGGAAGAAGCATTCTTTCCTACTGACAGCTGGAGAGGCTGCATAGTTTGTAGGGAACTGGCTGGTCCTTCCAGCTCGCGACTGCCGCAGGTATCTATTTATATTTACCTTCGTTTGCCAAGTCACCTGACTTTCCAAGGGTTGTTAGCTCGTTTTTCTGGCCAAGAGCCATGCAGCTGGCCTCTTGAGCAGGACTCTGTGCCCGCCACCTCATGCCCTTTGTCTTACATTGACTATATATAGCTCTGAGGACTGACTAATCACTGCCCTGGGATTGGAGTAGGCCTGTGTGGCCAGCATTTCCTTGTCCCCCTTGGCTCCTCTGCCCTTTGTTTCCAGAGGCAGACTGGACCAGCCCCAGATGTTGGCTGAACAGACACCTATCTCTTCCAGGTGCATTTTGGCTATTGTTGTTATGAAGAACACAGCATTCCTGGAGGACTGCATGTTTGTGAAGCCTGTCCCCTGGCTGTAGCAGGAAGAGGCCTGGGCTCTTGAGTCATGCCGACTGGCTCAGTCTGGCTCCTGTGACCTCATACAAAGCCCTCAGCCCCTTGGGGTCTCCATGTCCCCATCACAAATGGCCAGTTGTACCAAGGCACTACCAGATTTGAAAATAATAGGATTCTATGCCATGCTTCTGAATGCAAATCACCCAAGCAAATAATATTTCATGTGGGAGCCAGAATTCTTTCCCAGAGAGCCGAAACTCCAAAGCAAGACATTTCCATAGTCTCTGGGTGCCAACCAACCAACTGAAACATTTATTTAAGAACCTACTATGTGCAAAGCCTCATGTTAGGTGGAGGGAATGAGAAACAGTTAAACAAGGCAAGACTTTATCCCACAGCTTTTGCTTTTCTTTTTTCTTTATTCCAGTGGAGGGTGGGGCAGGGGGGAGAGAGAGAGAAATAAAGTGTGTTAATTAAAAAAAAATTAAACTTTTAAAGATACAGTCCGTGCCCTCAGGGGAGCAGCTGGATGGGGCAATGGATAGAGCACTGGATCTGGAGTTTGATTAGAGAGCAGCACACATGAACAATCTCCAATAAAGGATGCCAGGTTTGGGAGTCTGTCCCGGAAAGTCTCACCAATGTCAACCTTTAAGGGGAACATAGTCCTTGATAATAATATTAGCTAGCATTTATATAGTGCTATAAGATTTGCAAAGATTTTAATAGATTTTTCATATTCCATATATTATTTTTAGTATGTTTATAGATGGCATGTATCATAAGATTTTAATATATCCATGTTTCATATATTGTACACAGTATATTTATCCAATGTCACAAGATTTTCACATTCATATATACTATATAATACATTTATTCAGTATGTTTATATATTTCCTATATTTCATATTATTGCAAGATTTTCCTGTGTCATTTATATTTCACATATTATATACTAATATGGTTATTATTTATTTAACATATAATATATTGATAGATTTCATATATTATAAGATTTTCAGACATTCATATTTAATGTCACACATGATATGTTTGTTTAGCATTCATAAATCATAATATTTCCTGTATATTCATATATTGTATACAATATATTTGTTATTTATTTAATATATTTATATATGTCATATTATCATACAATTTTCCTATAATATTCATGTTTCATATATCATATACTAATATAACTATTGTTTATTTAGTATGTATTTCCTATACTGTAAGATTTTTATATATTATCTATTTGATACTCATATCCATTTGAGGCAGGTAGTATCTATAATAGCCATTTTACAAATGAGGAACTTGATTAACACAACATTTAGTGCCTTGCTCAGGGTTGCACAGAGTTAAACATCTAAGGTAAGATTTAAATTCAGGTTTGCCAGACTGCCAGTCAAATCAATGTTCCATCCACTCCCAACCCCGTATTCTGCATGGTCTAGATTTGATAAGGCTTTTTCATCTCTGGTATTGTTCAGGACTTAGACCTTTGAAAACTGGCCTCTGTCCTATGCTAGCAACCAGAAACCAGAAGGGATTTTTCTCTTTTGCTTTTCATTGGTTGCATCTCAACTGACAGCTCACTTGGTTGCCTTTTAGAGCCATGGAGGTATTCTAAGCTCAGGCCTCACATATTTTACAACTGAGGTCCAGAGGTCAACTAGGAATTGAAAGAGCCCGGAGCTTAGTGCCAGGATATCTGGCCAACATCTAATTCCTGTCCTGCTGGGTATCCAAATCTCGGAAGGTCACCAGATGCTTCCATAGAAGGCATGTCCATGTAATAATACTACTGAACACACCAGCTTCAGTAGAGGCTATACTGATACATGTGGGTCAGACGAGGCAGCAGGGCAGGACCTAAGGTCACAAGCAGTCAGTAGGAGGTAAGACAATCAGAGACCACCCTAGGAAGAAATGTGTGTCACGCAGCAGGAAAGCATGGAACCTCAGCTACCAGGAGGGCTTAGGCCTTGAGTCACATCCCTGGAATTAGCTCTCTTTTCATCCCTATTGGAATGACCCCTGGGCAGGCACTGAGGAGGAGAGGCCAACCGCTCACCAGCACAGGTGTGAGCTGGGGTGCTAGGTAGGCTGGGGTTGAATGATCCTTTCTCTCTCCACTGGCTACCCCTGCCCAGTACCAGGGGAACAAGGTGCTGCACATGGCAGTTGGTGATAGACTGAAGCAGAGTCACCCCTGCCACCTAATCTGCCACCCTTCCAGAGAGTCACCCTAAACCCTTGAGTGGAATCAGTCCAGAGGAAAGGAAAGGCTAGGAGCCCCTTTAGTGGAGCACATTCCTGCCAAAGGATCTTAAGGACAGGCATGTCAGATGGTAAGAGTGAACGTAGCCTCTGGCAGTGGAAGTGCCCGTGCCAGGGTCTTAGAGGGGGCCCTGGGTCCCAGGGAGGGAAAGCTACAGCAGGACAGGAACAGTGTGTGGAGCTACAGAGTAGATGCCTGGTCTGTCAAAACTATTGAACTGCCGAGGTCAAGGCTGGAAATCCAGCCCTATCTCCACCCGCCCCCTTCTCTCTCTGCCTCAGCTGGGAAGAGTTTATCTGTCAGTTCCCTGAGTCTCCATTTCTTAGGTCTGATTGTTCTCCATTTTCCTTTGGTTTTAAAGTCTGTTTTCTAAAATAAATTTGACTAACCATTGCTGGTTTATACATTTCACTCAATGAAAATTGAATCCCATCATTATAACACTACCATGTGTGAGTGATCAGTATTACTGGAGAGAAGCATATGGATATGCATGGAACTTTAGCCAAAGTGACAACAGTAAATCATTGGTTAAAAAAAAAAAGTCACTAGAAGTGACCTGAGGCATTCTGGGATCTCAGCCCTATGATCAGTTGGCTTCCCCATCTTTTTTCATTTCTTTATCCTTCTCTACACACCCTGTGAGGTGTTGGTGCCATTATCTTTAAATGAGGTAGATCTCTAAAGTCACCAGAAAACAAACCCTCAAATTTTCCCTTGTCCCTATCACATTTTCTCTTCCTTACTTATTCGTTTATGTGCCATACTTTCAGACAGGGACAGTGTAGCTTTTCATTCATATAGCCTCCCTGGGCTCCCATGACCCTGTTGTTTCCTCCAATCTACCCAATCTCTCTCTCTCTCTCTCTCTCTCTCTCTCTCTCTCTCTCTCTCTCTCTCTCTCTCTCTCTCTCTCTGTCTCTCTCTCTGTCTCTCTCTGTCTCTCTCTCTGTCTCTCTCTGTCTCTCTCTGTCTCTGTCTCTGTCTCTGTCTCTCTGTCTCTCTCTGTCTCTGTCTCTCTGTCTCTCTGTCTCTCTCTCTCTCTCTCTCTCTCTCTCTCTCTCTCTCTCTCTCTCTCTCTCTCTCTCGTTCTCTGGATGTGGATGGCTTTAGATGCCAATCGTAATTTATAGAGTTTCCCATCCTGAGTCTTTTGGGATTGTCTTAGCTGAGAAGAACTAAGTCTGTCATAGTTATTGATCTAAAAAGAGAGATCAATAGATAGAGATAGATATAAATATATCTATTAAATATTAAATAGATCTATCTGTAGATATCTATTTGCTGTTGTGTCATTTAGCCCTCTGTGACTCTTGATGACCTCATGGACTTGTCCATGGGAAGAGTGACAGCAACATGAGAGAGAGAGAGGGAGAAATAAAGAAGGAAAGAGGGAGAAAAATAAAAGATACTAGAGTGTTTTGCCATTTCCTTCTCCAGATTGTCCCCCTTTTAAACACGAGGGACTGAGGCAAATAGGTGTTAAGGGACTTGCCTAGAGTCACACAGCTAGTGTCTGAGGAGAGATTTGAACTCAGGTCTTGTGGACTCTAGGCCTGGGGTTCTATTCACTGCACCACCTAGCTGCTCCATTTCTATCTACCTAGCTACCTACCTACCTACCTACCTATCTATGTATCTATGTATTTATCTACCTACCTACCTACTTACCTACCTATCAATCTATCTGTGTCACTCTCTCTGTATTTCCCTTTTTCTCCTTCTCTCTCTGTCCATCTACATGTCTATCTACCTATCATCTATCTATCTTTATACCTCTCTCTCTATTTTTCTATCTCTCTGTATCTATCTATCTATCTATCTATCTATCTATCTATCTATCTATCTATCTAAGGAGTGTGTGTATGTGTTTTAATGGCCCTTGTTTGTCACAGTGGAAGCAGTATTGTGAGAGAGAAGTGTGATAGCAATGCAAAAGAAGAGGAAGAAATTGAGAGAAAAAGAAAGAAGGAAAAAAAGAAAAAGGAAAGAAAAAGGAGGAAAGAAAGCAAGGAGGCTAGGAATCACTTAAAATACAAAGAACTAAAAATTTAGAAAGGAACACAGACAAGCAGGGTGGTATAGGCACTGCCAAGCTAAATTTCGTGTATACTTTAAAAAGCAGCCTATAGTTACAGGTTTGTAGTTTCAGGTTAAATCATCTTTTTCTTTCCTTGCATCTAGAAATGGTCTATGTTCATTGAGAATTATCAAGTTTGTAACAAAAATATTTCAAAATAAAATTTTTTGGTTGAAAAAGCAGCCAGATCAGAGAGATCTTCCAAACCTAGTTTTCATCTCATCTGTGAAACCAAATCTCCAGGAAGTCAGGAGTATTTTCCTATGCTGAAAGCTGCAACAATCTCTTTAGGAGTCTATGAATTCCAGAGATGAAATGTGGAACCTGGAGTGTACTGACGATAAATCACTGAGATTGCTAGATCCAACTAAAATTAGGAGACCCCAGGTTTGAGTCCCATGTCTCACATCATTAGTTGCTTGATTCTGGCAAATCACTTTCCCTAAGGTGGTGCTGTGGATAGAACACTGGCCTTGGAATTAGCATGACTCATCTTTATGAGTTCAAATCTAGCCTCAGACATTTGCTGGCTGTTGAGCAAGTAATTTAATTCTGCTGGCCTCAGTTTCGTCATCTGTAAAAATGAATTGGAGAGGGAAATGGCACACAGCCTAAAATGAGATCATGAAGAGTTGTACACAACTGAACAAGGACGACAGGGTGGCAATAATTCTGCTTGCACTATGTCTCTGACAACGATGCTTAGAGAAATGTGTGTAGAAAATGGAAATTATTGGTAGTGTGATTTTCATATAGAAGGTAAGTTATGATCCAGGAGAAAGAGTTTGAGTCCAGGGTCTTGGGTTAGAATCCTGCCTCTGCGTCTTACTACCTGTATCATTTTGGGCAAGCTCCCTTCATTATCTAGAAAACAAGGAGTTTGGACTCATTGGCATCTAAAGTCCTTCCATTTCTTAACTCAGGATCTTGGGATCCAATGTCCAAAACAAAATTTGGATGCTGATAGCTCCTGCCATCTTGCTCAGAACTATGAAAGTGGGTGGAGGAGTGGGGAGAGAATCCAGGGGTGGTTCAGCTAGGACTGGCATCCTAATTTAAATTCTTCTTTCCATTCACACCAACAAATTTTGTTGTCACACTACAATGAGAAATTATATATAAGTTCTACCTAATAGCCAGCATTTATATGGAACTTGGAAGTTGGTTAAGCACTGTCTGTGTTATGTCATCTGAGAATAATAACCCTAGGAGGTAGGTGTATTATTATCCCATTTTACAAGTAAGGAAACTGTGGCTGAGAGAAGTTAAGTGACTTACTCAGGGTCACATAGCTAGTAAGTATCTGAAGCAGGGTTTGAACTCAGGTCTTTCTGACTCCAACTCCAAGTTCATTTTACCATCTAGGTAACTGGTCCCCTTTTTATAAGGGAGGACACTAAAAGACTTACATGAACTGATGCTAAGCGAAGTGAGCAAAACCAGGAGAACATTGTTCGAAGATCGACTAGGACAGACTTAGCTCTTCTCAGCCGTGCAATAATCTAAGACAGTTCCAAAAGACGCATGATGAAAAACGCTATCCACATCCAGAGAAAGAATCCAGAGTCTGAATTCAGACTAAAGCAAATTATTTCACTTTAATTTTTCCATGTTTTTTTTTCTTTTGGTCTGTTTCTTCTTTCACAACATGACTAATATGGAAATGTTTTCCATAATTACTCATGTATAACCTCTATCAAATTGCTTGCCAAGGGAGGAGGGGATGAAGGACAGAGGAATTGAAACTCAAAATTAAAAAACATGAATGTCAAAATTTATCTTTACATGTAACTGGGGGAAAAAATCTTTTTTTAAAAGAGAACTCTGAAACTGAGAGAGAAGAAATGACATGAGAAAGATCACACCGGCAACTGGTACAATTCTTAAATGTCGGATTTAAAGACAGTTTAGTATATTGGAACAAAGGGGAGGAGAAAACAATAAGACTTTCTATAGGGTCTGCTATGTGGCAGCCACATAGTAGCTAAGCAGTTTTAGCAGATTTTATTGTATTTGTTTCTCAAAACACGTGTGAGAGGTAGATTCTATTATTATTCTTATATTTGAGGAAGCTGAGACAAACAGAGGTGAAGTGATTTGTCCCAGGTTATACAGCTACTAAGGGTCTGAGATTAGATTTGAACTCAGGTCTTTCTGACTCCAGCCTCAGAGCTCTAACCCCTGAGCCACCAGTTGCTCAGACTTTCATGCATTGGACTTTCAGTCAGAAAACCTGGTTCTGATCTCATCTAAGTTATTTTTAAAATCTGCTACCAAATGTAATTTATGTAAATAATAAGTGATTTGTGACTATTACTAAATATTAACCCGATTCTGAATTCTTGCGGTGTATGCTAGTTTTATACTTCTTACTTAATATATGAAGAAATTGGGGCACAGAAAAATGAAGGGTTTATCCCAATGTCACACCGAGTTTCAGATTCCTCTAAGTCCACTGGTTTTCTTCCTTCTTTGTTGCAGGATGTCAGAGCCATCTCATCCAAAACCATCATTTTAAAGATATGGAAAATGTGGCCAAAGCAAAGGATAATCACCTGTTGGTCAGCTGACCCCATTGGTATTGATGCAGTGTTGAGAGAACCCCAGAAAAGCCCCTGCACATTGGGGGCACCTCTGTTTATGAACTGATAGGAGGTGAGCAAGAGGTGTATAGGATAAACAAGCACGAATGAGTTCTGACATGTATCCAAAGAGGGAGTTCCACATTGACAAGACCTAATTCCATTGGGATGTTGGAAACTGAGAAGGTGGTGCAGTGGATAGAGCACTGGCCCTACAGTCAGGAGAACCTGAGTTCAAATCTAGTTTCAGACACTTACTAGCTATGTGACCCCAGGGCAAGTAATTTAAACTTATTTCCCTCAAAAAAAGTAGAAGGAGAAAAACAGAGGCCCTGGGGGAAGGGAGTATTAAGCTACTTTCCTAAATTATTATAGCTACTAATTGGCAAAGTTGGAACATGAACCCAAGCGGTTTCTCCACTTCTCTCTTTTGACTACCATCTCATGAATGAAAGACAATGGTCTCCATGTTTCTTTTCTGACTTTAGTCAAAAATAATAAATATAATATCATTAGCGATAACAAATCAGTGGTAATAATTGTTGGTTATATGTAACATATCCACATGGTGAAGCAGAAAGAAAATTGGTGATGTGGGTTACAGTCCTGGCAATGCCACTCACTGGTTGGATGACATTGAGTTAATATATCCCCTTAATGTTTTTCAGTTTTCACATCCCCAGAACGAGGACATTAGAGTAGCTGTTTGGATTGTACAAAGTCTCTTCCTCTATGAATCCTGGATCAGGTGGCTGGAATGGGAACTTGTAAAGTGCCTCTATGTAGTAGTAGGTTATTACCAGAGAGCAGATAAAATTGAAAACTAGGTATGTGTTCTTAACTCTAACTCATTGTTGACTCAATTGTTTCTTTTGCTATTTTCCTGAAAGGAGAAATCATTTGTCTTCAAAAATTCTAAAAATTTACCTATTATTGGAAACAGGTTCAAACATTAGAGAGAAATCAACTCTAACAAAAGGTCACTGACATAGTCATAGGGGCCCGATCATAGTCTTGTCCTGTGCCCTACAAAGCAGGACTGATAGGCTTCACTGCAGTGAGGGATAGGAAATTCAAGTTTTATGTCATCATCTTTCCTTCATCCCTCCCTCTTTCTCCTCTGTAGTAACCTGTAACTGCTTAATGCTAAACAGAAAGGGAAAAGATGTTGCTCACACTTGGAAATTTAAATCTCAGAGCATAAGTATTGAGTGTTAGGAGACAAAGCCCAGAGCAAGAAACAGAAGGCTGAGTCAGGAAGACCTTGGCTCTAGACTTACCTCTGACACATATTAGCTGTATGACTCAATTCAGACACATACGGTTGTCACTGTATGACCAAGGGCAAGTCCCTTAACTTACCAGTCTCTCAGGTTATGTTCTAAGGCAAGTCATCCAGCTGTTGACTGGGTTGTTTTCACATCAATAGTTTCCTAAATAAAGGAAATTAGAAGTCCAGACAAAAAACCAAAACAAACAATGTCACACAAGAATCAGTTAAAGAAACTTGGAGACTTTATCTATAGAAGACTCTCACAAATGATCCCCCTTTGATGGGGGCTAATTGATGAAAACACAGGTAAAACCAGTAAAAAACCAAAACAGTGTCACACAAGAATCCATTAACTTAAAGTTTAACTTGGAGAGTTTAGTCTACAGAAGACTCTTATAAATGCCACCCTAGGGACAAGTCATCTGGTGGATGTAGATCAGAATCTATTTAAAAACAAAGCTTAAAAGCCCCCATCAGTATATTTGCTTTTACTAAACCAATCAAAAAGGACACATTAATGTAGAAGAAAAGACACTTAATTAAATAGCATGGAAATAAAGTGTACACAGGGGATCAACTTTCCCCCAGATTACTGCACCACCAGTTGGGGAGGACATACGAGAGAAAATGCAAATGAATGGAGAAAATAAATGGAGGGGCACACCTTTAGAGAACGCATGTGGCTCAGAACACACAGGGAGACAGATCTTGACTTGACACCAAGAAAGCTTTCCTCAAAACTAGAGTGGCCCCAAACTGCAGTGGGCTGCCTGGGAGTGTGGGGAGTTTACTTCCTGTGCAATAGAGACTAGATGACCAGTTGTCAGGAGCTTCCTGCTCAGGCACAGGTTGGACCATGCAGACCCTGAGATCCCTTCCTGCTGAGAGATACTAGAACCTTCTAATCCTGCTCTTTGGCCAGGCCTAGACCTTTAAAGGTGTAAATCCAGAGGAGGACTCAGGTGGGCACTGGATTCTTTCCTAATATTCATCCTCAACCACTTGGGAAGGTCACAAATGTTCCAGAGGAGAGCTGGATTGCTAAGTCTCCACCAAAAGTTCATTTGTCATCCACCCCCCTTGTCTTCCATCCATGACTCCCTCTCTCCTCCCTCCCTCCCCTACTCCCTGGACATGCTTTAGCCTGAACATGAAATTCATGTTTAGAATAACCATGACCCAGATTGGCCAGCAGAGTGTTTTCTGCTATGACATCAAAAATGTATCAGGAGTCAGGCTAGTGTTGGACCCTGTGGTTCCTCTCTGTGCTTCTCTGCGAATCCCTTGGCCTTCCCACACTAATATGTCTATTGTTAGTGAGCGTGGGTGGTGAGCGGAGAGTGGAGCCAGCTTTTGCACAACATCCCCTTGGAGTATGGTGGAACTCGACTCCTGGAGAGTGGGTGGAGGGGTGTGATCTTTTCCCACTCCCACTCTGTCTGGCTCAGTCTCCCTGAAGCCAGGGCCACAGGTCTGTGCCACAACACATACCAACAAATGGGTCATGGCATCTAGAGCTTTCTAGATCTAAAGGCGTCTGAGTCTTCTATAAAACTCTACTCATTTTATGGAACAGCATACTGAGGGCATACTGAGAGTGAGGAGGAGACTTGACCAAGGTCACAGATGGCATGAGTGATGGATCTGGGCTTTCTGAATTCAGATCCAGGGCTCCTTCACTACATCATTATGTGTCATCACAAGCCCTCCTCACCCCCAATCTTGTTTGACATTTTCTTTTAGCTTTTTAACAAAATCACTTTTTTGAGGCAACTGGAGCTAAGTGACTTGTCTAGAGTCACACAGCTGGTAAGTGTCTGAGGCTGAATTTCAAAATAAAATGTCTCAGCTCACAGCGGGAATGGCAGGGACTTTCTGGGAGGTTCTGGAAGGGTCTTTCATGTTTGGGGTGAATGTTTATGTTTCCTGGAAGTCCTTTGCAGATCCAGGGCTCCATCGGGCTGCTTGGCTCATGTCATTAACCAGGCACAAGGAGCCTTAACCCTAAGCGGGAAGTAGGCTGAGGGTGAAGATAGAGGGTGCGGGTCTTAATTCTCCTCTGTGGTTTGGGGAGATCTTGAGTAGATCATTTCCTCTCTGGGCCAATTTCCTCATCTATACAATGAAACATACTAGACAAACACTAGGGTCTCTTTTAGCTCTGAATATGAATGAATCCAGGAAGTCCTGGGATCAGATCTGGCCTGGTCTGACACATTCTCCTTGTTTGACCCTGGGCAAATTGTTTAACTCTTTGTTGCTCTGGGCAACTTTTTAATACTTATAAACTTCAGAGAAGACACCAAGCTATACTGGGAGAAGGAATTTCCTCATCCTGGAGTTCCCTGTACCAGTGATTCTCAAAGTGTGGTATACAGGTTTCTCCCCACCCAGGTAGTCCACTAGGTCAAAAGTATTTTCATAATAGTGATGTTATTTGCCTTGTAAAACGCTCCTTCCTTTGCCAACCACCTAGCTATGTGAAAGTCAAATTTTCTTCACATATTTCAGCAGGAACCATAGGTTGCAGCCAACTGAATGCAGAAACAGATATGAGAACTGTCTTCTATTGAGTCAAATAGTAAAGAGACTTGAAAAAGTATAAAAAAAAATGACACTCTTTTCACCATGGTTTTTATTTTTGAAAATATAGTTATTTTCAAAAAATATTATATATAGGAACATGGAATGAGTTTTATTTTCTTTGAATAACTATCTTTAAATGATTCATTTAAAAATTTAACATAGTAAATGTTGATAGATACAAGCACAGGTGTGCTGATAAACATTTAACTGGATCTCCAAAAAATGTACAAATGATACACTTTTAAGTTTAATCTGCTTTATTAACATTTTATTCATCACTTTCTTAAGTCTAGACAATCAATAAAATAAAAAAACAAGCCTTGACTTATTGCATCTACCAATTTTCAAAGTGTAAATGTTCACAGGAAAAATTTAACGATCAGCTCTTGTGAACTGACTTTGAGCTGACTTCAGCACATATCTGGTATAAGCCACATTAAAAAAAAAAAACTTCTTTGGGGTCCTCAATAATTTTAAAGAATGTCAAGGGGTTGGTCCTGAGGCCAAAAATGTTTGAGAACAGCTGCCCTAAACCAATGATCTCCAAGTCTAGTCCTTCTCCAATGTGCTCTAAATGCTAACGCTAACTCTTCCTCTCAACACCAGTACGGCCTTGAAAAAGTGACTTAAGCTTTCTGGGACTTAAATTTCCTCACCTATAAGAGGGTTAGCCTCAATGATCTCAAAGATTTCCTTCCAGCTGTAAGTACTGCGGGCAATGCCTCCTGTGATCCTGTGACTACCTTCAAGTCTCCAGGCTCAGGCCATGCAAATAGGCCCTGGAGCACCAACCTGGACCAGGCCTAAGGCAAGGGTGGGCATTGCAGCAGAAACTCAGAGCCTGGGAAACAAGGGCCCTTAGTACCTTTGGTATTTGTGGTATGTTGAAGAGTTCACAGGTGTTGGCTGGTCTAGATCATGCCTTCTCTTAGTGGTGTGTTACTAGCCCTGGCCCCACCCTGAGCGTCTACAAATGAGTAGGCCATGATAAAGCTGTGGTGTCAGTGACTGACTCACTCCTGGGTGAACTGATGCTCCCAGCTCCCATCTGGAGCACAGGGTGCCATGTGGTAAGGGACAAGGGAGAAATGCTGGTAAAGTACCTTGTAGTCCAACAGGATCACCAACTTTTCTCTGGAAACTGCCTCTATTTTTTATTCTTTCCAGGCCATAACCAGTTTACAAGAAGAGGTGGCCAGTTAACATGGCACAACTTATAGGCTATCCACTTGGCTCCTACAGTTAGCCTGCTGGCCTCAAAATAGCCATCACTCATTCCATTCTCCCTCTCTTTCCCTCTCTGTCCATTCATCTATCTATATCCTTCCATTCTCTCTATCTCTCTATCCATCTTTCTATCCCTCTATCTCAATAGTTGATGGAGATATTTTCCTGCTAGGGAAGCTGTCTGCTTTGCCTCTAGTTGGTCATCCAGGCCAGACAGAGGTCAGGGAGCCTGCTTGCCTTGCCCACACATCTGGGTAGAAGAAGGGCATCTATTTCCCTGGAGATCAGTCACAGTATCGATTCATTGCCCAGAGTCCTCTACAAGCCCAATAACTGAGCTGGATGATGAGCTTTGTCTATCCAACTCACAGGCCTCTGTGATCTGAGGAGCAGGATTGAATCTCAGATCCCTAGTCCCTGCAGACATAGCCCTCCTCCTCCTGTCTCTCCTGGTCTCATCCCTCTGGCAGACCGTCCCATTTTTCTCCCTCCATTTCCCTGACCTGAAGTCTCTTTCCATGTATGGACTCATTGCGGTTGTGGACAGCCACCATTCCCTGACTCCTCACAGAGAGAGAGCAAAGAAGCCTGGCTTTTTTCCAGGCCATCATTTAGAGTCTTTGGCTCTGTGGTCCTTTGTCCCTCTGTCTGTCCATCTGTTCTCAGCAACAGGCCCTCACTCTCTGCCCTCCTCCTCTCCCTTGCTTCCTGTTGCTGGGAGAAAAAAATACAAACTCCTCTGTTTGAAAGAGTCTGGCTCCAGCCTCTCTTTCCAGACTGGATTCTCCTGACTTGCCTCCCCCACTCTGGTGCCAGCCAAAGCAGCCGCCCTGCTGTTCCAGACAGGACATTCCATCTCCCACCATGCCTCTGTGCCTGGGCCAGGAATGCCTTCCCTCCTTGATTCCAGGCTGCTGGAGTTCTAGAGTTCTTTCCAAGGCTCAGCTCAACCCAACTACTCTAAAAGACCTTTCCTGTTTCTGAGGAGGCAGTGTGAGCCCCCACTTCAGAAATTACAGGAGGTTTATCTTCAATTCATTTAGGATTTGTTTTATCTGCATTTAGATTGTCCATTCCCACCCTACCCCCAATTCTGGAAATGTGAATTCTGACCTTTCTTTGAAGTAATATACTTTACTTTTTTCCCCTCACTTTCCTCTTCTCCCTTTTTCTTCCCTCCCTCACTCCTTCCCTTCCTTCCTTCCTTCCTTCCTTCCTTCCTTCCTTCCTTCCTTCCTTCCTTCCTTCCTTCCTTCCTTCCTTCCTTCCTTCCTTCCTTCCTTCCTTCCTTCTTTCCTTCATTCCTTCCCAACAAAATTATAAAAGACCAAACAAGGCTCAAATGAAGGAATATGAAAAGGTTCCCCAAACCCACCCCTTCATGGAGGTGGGATGTATGTATCAGGGGTGATGATTTTTTTCTTTAAAGAATATAATTCATTATATGGGATAGTTCTCTGGGAGAAGATGGGGAGGGAGGATTCTGGGGATAACATAATGATGTGAGAAACTAAAGATGGATAAAGAAACATTTCACAATATTACTGTAGTGTCTGTGAGAGGTCCACTTTCCCACGATTCCACTATGAGCTGGCTCTAAAGCCTGTGCTCTAAGTTGAATCCCAAATGGACTGGGATCATAGGATCTGGAGTAAGAAGGGACCATGGCATGGGCACACTGGTAAATGTTAACCATCAGCTCTCTGAAGTATATATATATACGTACACATACACATAGGCACATGTGTGTATATGGCTTTAAAATTTAAACTACATCCCTAACATTCCCTCCACCCCTTGAGTCTAGGTGACCAACAGAACAGTGAATCAAGCTGTAATTTGTGGCATTTGCTGATTTCCAAGGTGGAAATACACACGCTGGAAATTTAACAATTGGTTCCCCTGAGCCAACTCCAGCTGGATCATCAATCCAACTGTCCCAGGATACAGAGTAGAAAACTGAGGCCCAGAGACCATAGACTCGAGGTAGGAGCCAGGTCTTTGGACCCCCAAACTCGAGTTCACTTGTTCCTGATGTCATCTGTCCCTACAAGCCCTTTCAGCTTTGGAGTTACAGCTTTTCTCAATGTATTTCAAGCCTATTCATGTTCTGTGCCCAGATTCCTTTAGGAGACACCAGACTAAGGCATTAGATTCTAGGACTGGAGTCTATGAGTCACTCTGGACACTGTAAGCTCATCAGCAGACTTCTTCGAGGCCCTGTTTCCTCATTTGCCCAATAAGAACAGTAATCATAGTACTACACTTCCTATTACCCTTCAAAAGGCTGCTCTGAGGCCCATAAGGACATGTGTAAATCAGAAAGGAAGCAGAGGGGGGAGAAGGGGAAAGGGCACTCAGGCAAGGCCACGGGCTTCTGCCGGTAAGATGGAATGGAGGGGTTTAGGGTCAGGAGAGATGAGTTAGAATTCTTGAGCCAGCTGGGTGAGCTTGGGGAAACTGGGGCAGGGTGATGGGGTGGATAAGGGGGCAGGCTTAGGGTCAGGGTCCTGCGTTTGATGTTCGGCTGTCACTGACTAACCCCGGGACGTTATGGACAAACCACTGTTTTGGGTTTGTTTTAGAATGGGGAGACTCGGCAAGGTGACCTCTGGTGCTTTCCAGCTCTAAATCAATGTCCTGTCAGCCCTCAGCCAGGATTCAGTTTCCTCTGTAAAATGAGAAACTGGACAAAGTGACCCATTCAGCTCTCACTTTCTATGAGTTAGGCATTCCTGCCAAACACCTTCCTGGGAAAATGAAGTCTCTGGATGAGTTCATCAGCATGATATTTTAATATGTCTGCCTACAGACTTGGAGAAAGGAAGCCTGTGTGGAGTTACGCTGGCTAACAAAGGCAGGGCCCCAGTTTCCTTCTCTGTACAAGGTCGGGGTTCAGATGAGATGATTTCTTTTTTTTTCCTGTTTTACCTTCTGTGATCTTTCTTTCCTGCTTAATACTATTCAGTGTTTCTCAATTACATGTAAAGATGGTTTTCAACATTCATTTTTGTAAAATTTTAAATTCCAAACATTTCTCCCCTCCCTCCCTTCCCTCCTCCTTCCCAAGATAGCAAGCAATCTGATATAGGTTATACATGTGCTAAATGTGTTAAACACATTTTCATATTAGTCATGTTGTGAAAGAAGATTCAGAACCAAAGGGAAAAAGCATGAGAAAGAAAAAATGAAAAAAAAAGAAGTAAGCTTCAATCTGCACTCAGACCCCCCTCAGTTCTTTCTCTGGATGTGGACAGCATTTTATATCATGAGTCCTTGGGAACTGTCTCAGAGCGCTTCATTGCTGAGAAGAGCGAAGTCTGTCGTCGTTGATCGACACGCAAGGTTGCTGTTCGATGTTGTGTATGAGGTTCTCCTGCTTCTGCTCACTTCCCTCAGCATCAGTAACGAAGTGATTTCTAAGATCTCTCTGGAGATGAAATCCCAGAAGTCTAAGCTCCTTTGAACACAAGGACCATGTTGTATAAATGTTAGGTGATGATGGTGACAATGATAGAACTTAGCCCAGTGCTTGGCACAGAGTAGGCACTTAATAAATATTGACTGACTACTTTAAAACTGGCAACTCTTTGACAACATTCCTTCAAGATAGGTTAATGCAAATATTTTTAGCCCCATTTTACACAAGAAGAAACCGAGGCTAAGAAATCTGCATGACTTATACAGGCTATACAGGTAGTGAGTGTCTGAGTGGGAATTTGAACACAGACCTCATGCTCTGTGTAAATAAAGACCTTACTCAGCTTCTGCTTTTGCATCCTAAAGTGATTCAGGTGCCGTCCTAAAAGTAGCATTCTGTCCCAGGGGCCAGTGTCTGGCATGGCTGGCAGGAGAGGATATTGGTGAACCCTAATCATCCGCTGTCCCCTACTCCAGAAGTTCAAACCCCACTCCCGAAGTGATCCGAACATTGGTAGATCTGGCACTGACTCTCAGCATTCCCTGGGTTCTCCCTCTCTCAATCCCTCTCTTATGCACTTACCACCAGGGCTGATTCTCAGGGTATGCCTCTAGCAATACAGAAATCTTGGCCCATCCACACAAGAGCAAGAGCTGGGAGTGTTGCCACTTGAAGCTGTAACTGCAGGTTTTCTGCCTTGACCAAAAAAATAAACGGAGCGAGGACCATCTCTCTTTTCTTCCTGGCAGTAGATTCCTAGTTGCCATTGCTGGTTCTGAGGGATCAAATAGAAGTTTGGGGAGGGAAGGGTGGTCTCTCCCTGCCACAATGAGGGGCTTTTAGTGTGAGATGATGACAAAGTTGAAGCATCCTCCTCCCCACAGACCCCAGTAGGATTTACAGGTTGTTCCCAAATCCTATTCTGTTCATGTGAGATTATGAGTATTTAATATTTAGCATTTTTATGTAGGAGTAAATGACCTGTCCCATACCTGATTTCTACTGTACATTGAGTACTCTGTTCTGCTTCCTCCCCCTTTAGGGGGATATGAACCAAACAAGAAAATTGTCCTAAAGGGATGGGACAATAATGGAGAGGACAAGGAGCCTAGCTCTCACCATTAGAGACAGGCACCCCTAGGACTGAGTCTAATCCAAATTGCAAACCAGCACAGAAAAGGGAATGGCCCACGGGGGCCCACTAGCAGTTCCTCACCATTAGAAGAAGAATTCATTATGTTGATGCATCCCTAGACCCACAGATGTCTTCTAATGAAGGTCTGAATGGTCCTCTTGGAAAAACCCACTCAGGGCCCAGCACCAGCATGGCCTTCTGCTTTTTTTCAGTTTTGACTAAAATTTCCCAGAAGCTTGGATTTTTTCCCCAATTAGAGGCAAATTTTGCTGTGAAAAGCTTTAAAGGAGGGAATCAGTCCAACTTGGCTCTATTTCAGGTGGATAATGTAGGAAATTTCCAAGTTGGGTAATTCCCAGACCTTTTGTAGTTATTGAGATAGGAAGAAGCCTAGTTTGGGGAGATGACAGAAAGCTCATGGATTTCCTGGGGATTTTTTTTCTTTTAAACCACTTTTATCAATGACATTGGATCAACCCTGAGATAACTGGATTTTCTTCTTTGAGAGGAAAGTCTCTTACTCAGCTTATAGCATGTTTGCTGACCTTTTCTTGTTTGCTGTTCTTGGAATGACCAACGACCAACAAATTACACTCCATGCTTCTGGTGACAGCATTTCTTACAAGAGGATCCTTTCACAAATATGATTTTGTATCTCATCAGGCACCTGGGTTTAAATCTGCTTTCCTACAGAGCTATCCTTTCAGGAAGCATTTATTTGCAACAAAGAATTTTACCAAGTGAAGAAAGCGATTCAGTACAACCAAGTAAAGCATAACACGCACACACACACACACTACAATCAGATATATTATATATGTTATATATACATATAATATACATTATAGTCATATATGTGTCTGTGTATACACATACATATATATATATATATATACTATATATACATATATAGATATACACACATATCTATCTAGCTTTTGCTCCATCATTTCAGTCCTGTCTGACTCTCTATGACCCCATTTTGGAGCGGTTTGCCATTTCCTCTTCTAGCTCATTTTATAGATGAAAAATTACTTGTCCAAGGTCACACAGCTAGTCAGTGTCTGAGTTCACATTTGAACTTTGGAAAATGAGTGTTCCTGACTCCAGGCTTTATCCTCTATCCACTGTGGACCTAGCTGTCCTTATCTATATCTCCTTTATCAGAGATATTTGATTCAGAGATATTAGTTTCTGCTTAATCAACAACTTCCCTTTTTATCCTAGGTGTACTAATTTTCTTAGTACAAATTTTTAAAATTTCATCCAATCAAAATTATCTGGTTTATCCTTTGTGATCACCTCTATCTTTTGCACAATTAAAAACTTGTCCCTAGCTATAGGGAAAGTACCCAATCTGGTTCTCCTCTAATTCTCTTATGGTGTGACCTTTAACATCCATATCACATATCTGCTTTGAATATTGTTTGTATAATGATGATGTGAGTATTGTGTTATATTCTATAAAATTTGTAGAGAAAAACACGAAGGGCTCGGGTCTGTGGAGTGGTTGCTGTACTATGAAGCATTTCCCTGGTCTTGTTCACCCACTGCAGAGTCAAGTACCTCAATATTTCCTTGCACATTTTCATTGTTTGCTGATCCCATCGATTGTAGCCTCAGTTACAACTTACCTTAGCTATGCTCACATATTCAGAGACCTTACACACAATGCAGACATCCTTGAATTATTTCAAGCTGGTGTACCCTTCACGATCTCTAATACCCATCCATTAACTGTAAAGAACAGTGTTGGAAGCGATGTCAAGATCTCACCAGTCACATCTAAACTTCACCAGTCCTGTATTCTGACAGGAGAGCCTTAAATCCCATCAACTTCTTCCTTGGTTTTCAGAGGAAAGCCAAGGAAGAGAGGTTTATGGCAGTATGGTGTAGTGTACAATGCCCTCAGGCCACCATCTGACATGGTGGAAGGTAAGATTCAGGTTAAAAAAAAGTTTTAATTTTGAGAATTTTATTTGTTGTACAGTATTTATGGCACTGCAGATTTCATGTGTTACAAAAGTGAATATTATCTGAAATCATTGTTTTGTTCTTTTGTTGAGATGTTAGCACAAAAGGTCACAGAATTCTATCAAATTACTAGTGAGAAAAAATGTTTTGCATGTTACCAATTTTATTTTGTGTACTGAATTTTATGGGTTATTTCATGGTTGCTTTGTTAGGAAAAGTGCGCATTACCAGAATTAATGGGAGTTTTCAGCAGTCTCTAAGCAAAGATCATAGCTTTTGGTGGTCACAGGAAGCTAATCCCTTATTGTTCATGAGTTCAATGTATCAACATTCCTATTTTTTACTTTTTTGTTGTTTTCTAGGAACGTTCCCCTTGAGAAAGTTGAGGATTGACTGTCCACTGACTTAGAATCAGGTCAAGGATGGTTGAAACATGGTTCTAGGTCTTGCTAACTGGGTGGTCTTTGGGAAAGGTGCTTAAACTCTCCAGGCCTCAGTTTCCTTATCTGTAAGATGATCATTTCATTATCTATCAAAGGTGTTGAGAGAAAAGCACTTTGTAAGTCTTAAAATCAATGAGTTATTATTTAAAAGTTAATATTAATAGCATTTTATAAAATCTTAAGATTT
The DNA here is from genome assembly GCA_023548195.1 of Bettongia penicillata ogilbyi. NCBI lineage: Eukaryota > Metazoa > Chordata > Mammalia > Diprotodontia > Potoroidae > Bettongia > Bettongia penicillata. The sequence goes on along the minus strand of JAJHZJ010000241.1, from coordinate 223,651 downwards.
GCAAAGGGCTTTACATGTATTCTCATTTGAAACTCTCAATAGCCCTATGAACTAGGCACTACTATTATCTCTATTTTACGTATGGAAAAATTAAGGCTGAAAGAATAAGTGACTTGCCTAGAGTCACGCAGCCAGTAAGTACTTCAAGCAGGATTTGAACTCAGATCTTCTCAAGTCCAGGTCCGGCACTTTATACACAGCACTCTTCAGCTGCCTAGGACTTTTTTAAGTTTTCAGAAAGAAAAAGAAGATAGGAGAATCGGCCAAACTGATGTTTCCTTTCATTTCTACTTTTCTTTCCTTATTATTGCAGGTCCTTTGTTCCATCAAATGATTTTTAAAAAAATCTAGTGCCATTGTGTATTCCATTGATAGTGTAATCGGTATCAGATTTTTATCTCTACACTAATTTGGATTGTCCTTTCATTTATATTACATTGGTACAGCCCAACCATAAGCACTGAATTACCCTCCAGTTATTACCCTCTCTAGTTCCTTAAGGATCTTTCTGTACTTGTCACTATTCAGTATCCTACCACACATTAACTCCCAAATATTTTATGCCTTTTGTGGGCATGTTTCATTCTTCTCTTTCCATTATTTTCTACTGAATTTTGCTTGAGAAACTCCAGCAAGAGGATGTGATGCAATGGGAAGCATACCAGCTTCAGAGTCAGGAAGACCTGAGTCAATTCTACCTCCAACACTGTCCCAGCTGGCGAGGGGACACTGGCAAATCACTGAACCTTGCTGACCCCCAGTTGCCTCATCTATAAAAATGGAGACAATAATAAATATTAAAGCAGTATTCACCTCAGTGGGTTGTGAGAATCAAATGTGATCATGTACATAAAGTGCTTGCAAATCTCAAGGTGTTTTACAAACTTCCACTGAAGCCCATTCCATTTTTGGAAAGCTCTAATTGATGGGGATTCTTTCCTGATATCAAGCCAAAACCTGCCTCTTCCATTTCCATCCATTACTTCTGTTTCTACTCCCTGGGGCCAAGCAGAAAAAATCCCATTCCTCTTCCCTAGGACAGTTCTATAAATATGTGAATGCTCCTTTCATATCACCCATGGATCTTCTCTCCTCCAGGCAAAAGTTGGGTGAGTTTTATGCTATAATATCCTCTCAGAGCCTGAGGAGACAGTCGATCAATTGTGTATTTTAGCACTTTCTTCCAACCATAAGGCCTTAGTCTTCTCTTTTTGAAGACGGCTCTATTCATGCAAACTAAGGAATCTTAATCTGGCTGGACATAATATCTGGATTGCCAAATTATAATGAGATGGTATATACTCACTGACCTGCAAGTCAAGAAATCTAGTTTCCAAGGCTGGTGCTGCCACTTTAAGGGTCTAGGTAAGTCAGTCACTGGACCTCATTTTCCTCGTTAATAAAGTAAAAGAGTCAAGTTGGATAATAATAACATACATTTACATAGATTTTTATATTTACAAGCTTATGAGGGGCAGCATGATGTCATGGATAGAGTGCCAGCTTCATAGTCAAGATAGATCTGAACTCAATTCTTCTTACATATACTAGCTGGGTGACCACAGACAAATCATTTGGGTTTCATCTCTGGGTTTCATCTTCCTCCTCTATAAAATGAAGGGATTATACATATCACCATCAGCATTGTCTTTGTTGATATCTTTGTCGCCATCATCATCACCATCATTATATTAAAGATCCATATTTATCTAGTATTTAAGGATTTACAAAGCTTATGTTTCCAGCAGAAGGTAAGCTTCTAAAAGGCAAGGACTTTACTGTCCTAGAGAATAAGTAAATGTCTAATAAACAGTGGATTATCCACTTTCTTCAGGCCAACTCAACTCTCTGATCTCTCCCATCTCCCCTTCAGAAAAAGGAATTATGCACTGGACATAAGTAACAGCAAAATCCATAGAAGGGGATAGATTTCCTGATCAGATAAAAAGCACTTGACTGAAATGTCAATGAATGGATTTAAATGAGTTAAAATAATAACCATGATGATGACGATATATTGTCGGTCCAGTTTTGCTCCATTTGGATGGATCACTCAAATCTGATCAGCAGCAGACTTGGGACATTCTAACACTATTCTATCAGTATTTGACACATCTTTTGTCTTTGGAGGTATTTAGCCAGATAAGGAATCCCCAAAACCTGGAAGGTGGCTTGGAGGTGGAGGGATGTGGGACCACAATACCACAAAATGAATTCTCTTTTTCCTGTTTGGGCTCCACAGTGAGTGGTTCCTGCAGCCATTTCCAGGCATTCTATATGTCTAGGGCTAGCTAAGTCATCCTGAACAGGCCTCCTAGTGTCACTGCTACTCTAGAGAGAGGGAAGAGCTTGCTGGTCAAGACTTTTGGAACCCATGGATGGAAACATGTTTTAATTCATAAAAATACAGTTGAGTTAAGTTTGACAGATTAAGTTTATTTCTCTTCAAAGCCCTAGCACAGCATTGTGGATAGAGCACCAGACTTAGAGGTGGGAAGAAGTAGGTTTCAATGCCTTCTCAGACATGTACTAGCTGTGTGACCCCAGGCTAGTAATTTAACTTCTCCTGACCCTAGTTTCCTCACCTATAAAATGAAGGCATTGAACCACATGACCTCCTAGGTACCTTCCAGCTTTAACCTTTTAACCTTTGACTTTCATTACCTGCCTGACAAGAAGTTCTGGCATTTCTGAATGTGGGCCAACAGGAAAAGCCATAATCCCTGACTCTCAAAATGAAGCTAATGCTGGCAGATGAGCGATTGATGTAAGGTTCTATGGTGCCTTGTAAGACTTAGCATATGTCACATTCTTCTAGATTACAGCAAAAAGCATTGCTCAGGTGAAGGGGGAAAAAATCTACTCCTCTGAGTCTGCTTCAACATACCTTAAAAGTGGCCTCAGCATATGGACTGTATTGATGCTAAATCCTCCAGAGGGTGCCGACAGCAATACAATTCAAAGACCTTTTAAAAGCCAGAGATGGGACAACGAGCTGGAGATACATTACCCGTGAGCTAGGGGGTACCCCTCCACACAAACAAGTTCAGTTCTGGGCTGGGTTTAAGCTGGGAAAAGCTTGACCTCTAAAAGGAGGGGTGAGACTTTTTTCTTGCACCCTGTAGCTGACTGAGGGAAAATGGAGTTGAAGCTCATGGGAGTTAAGCCCCAGATGTCACCTCTCCCTTTCATAGTCAAATCCTTATAAGGAACCATCTACACTAGATGACTCTATGCTCTATCTCATCCTCTTTGCCCAGTCCTTTAAAGTCTTGCTTCTGAACTCATCATATATTTGAAACTGCTCTAGACAAGGTTATCAAATCTGATCAGGCAATTTCCCTGACTTTACTTTAACCCTTGACCTTCTTGGCCTCCCTGCAACCTGTGCCACTCTTGACTACTCCTTTCCCCTAAACGCTTTCTCCTCTCTGGATTTCCATGCTGCTTCTTTCTCCTCATTTGCTTTCCATGTGTCTGACCCCTCCTTCTCAGTCTCGTTTGTAGGATAACTCTGCTTGTCCTATCTCTATGTCACAGACATGAATGTGAGAGGTGGGGAAAAGGGAAGCGCTGAGCATGATGTTTGTAAACCTGGGTGACTGGAGGGATGGTGGTGACCTCATTGTAAACAGGAAATTGGTTTCAGAAAGGGGAATAATGAGTCTTGTTTTGGCTATGTTGAATCTCAATAATTCCTGAAGAACATTCAATTAGAGATGTCCACTGGGGATATGGGACTATATATAGTTCAAGGCAGAGACTGGTGCTGGATATGTAGATATGGGAGTTGTGTAGATGGAGGGAAAATTGAGTCCATGGGAGCTGATGTGGTCACTGAGAGAGAAAGTATATAGAGAAGCAGGTCCTCTTCTCTCCATCTACACCCTCGCCATCTCTTACTTGGACTATCAGAGCATCCTCCTAAACAGTCTTTTTGACTTCAGTTTCTTCTCTATCCTTTACAAAATTGTCAGATTGATGTTCTTAGCATGATTCATGTTTGAGAAAAAAATAGTGTTCCCCACTCTCTGACAAGTAGATTCAGCGACTTCTTCTTGTAGGTAGGAAAACATACAAACTCCTCTTCCATTAGGTAGCCAAGGCCCTCCATTGACCTTATTTCACCTCACAAACACTAGTTCAGTCAAACTAGACTTCTTGCTTTCCTCAATACCTAAAATTCTTTCTCTGTCACCTTTGCAAAGGCTGCTCTCCCTCATTGCTTCTTTCTCATAAAATCCCAGGCTTCCTTCAAAGCCAAATTCCAGTACCGGAAACAAAAAAACCAATCTTTGCTCTCAAGGATCTCATGGGCTGGAGACAGCCAGATGGTGCAGTAGGTAGAGTACCAGGCCGAGGGTGAGGAAGACTCATCTTTCTGAGTTCAAATCTAGCCTCAGACACTTATTAGTCATGTAACCCTGGGCAACTCATGTTGAACTGTTTGCCTCAGTTTCCTCATCTGTAAAATGAGCTGGAGAAGGAAATGGCAAACTACTTGAGTATTTCTGCCAAGAAAACCTCAAATGGGATCATGAGGAGTTGAACTATGTCTTAACAACAACAGCATCTCATAGTCTAAGGATGATGGGAGAAGGAAAGTCAGGAAATCTTTCCTGACCCCTCCCCAGGTGTCAGTGACCCCCAGAAATTTTTATGAATACAGGGGCAGGGTGCATGGGTTATGAGATCTGCCCCTGTGGGCATGGCCATGTACATGATCCTGCTGCTAAGAGACAAGTATTTCGATGCAGCAATTCCGAGTTGATCCTTGTATGTATGGTCCTTCAGAGCAGGAATTGTGAGAATCTGCAATTAAATCAAGAAGAGCCACCCCTATGTAGGCTATGAGAGTTGGAGACAAGTTCCTCCTCACTTTCTTTTGAGGGAGTCTTCCCTTAGATTTCTGGTGGCAGGGTTAGAGCATGTGCTTGCTTAGGGGAACCTGAGGTTGGACCATAAGTCCCTTTCTGCCCCTTCTGTTCTCTTTCTGAGTCTAGGCACTGAACAATGACCCTGAGGAATGGAGGCTTTCACCTTGGCAGTGATCTCAGGAATTCAAGAGGATGGGAGGTCCTGAGTTGTTGTAGCCCAGGAAAAGACACTTCTTGTTACTATCTGGCTCATCGGAGAAAAAGATGACTCAATGACAGAGAGGATCAGCCTTGACAGGTCAAGGGATTTGGACCTTGTTAGTGGCTCAGGCAGTACAGATACAAGGGGAAATTTCCTGGTCTCCCACTTAGACTATAGACTCCCCGAGAGCAAAGCCTGGCTTATGTGGTTTTCATTAGAGTGGTATTGTCCTTTCTTTGTATTCCCAGGGCTCAGCATAGTGCCTGGCACATAGTAGGTGCTTAATAAACACTTGTTAACTGACTACTCCTTAGATATCTCTTGCCTTGTCTCCTGCTCTCCTGTCGGACATGAGAGAGTGGTCCTTCTCCTTGACAAGGAAAACCCCCCTCCCAGTACTCTGGATCCCACTGCCTCCAGCCTCCTTCAGAAAATTTTTCTTATTATTCTTCCCATCTCCTCTCTTATCTCAATCTCTTGTTCTGTCCTGACGCCTGCCCTAACACCTACAAACATCTCCATGTTGTCCCCATCCTTTAAAAGCCCTCCCTTGATCCTGCCATCCCCACCGGCTGTCCTTACTCACCCTACGTGGTCAATCCTTTGCCAATCTTGTCTCTCCCTTCAGATTTCTCATGTACAGGTCCATCCCACATCTCACTCCCCTCCATGATTCAGATACACTGGTCTGCTCAGTGTTTTTAAAACAGTATGGTCAATCTCCCATCTCAGTGCCCTTGGAGGAGCCCTTCCCTATTCCAGAAAGTTCTGTCCCCTCTCACCTCTGCCTCTTAGACTCAGAGGCTTCTTTCAAGACTCAGCTCAAATCTCACTTTCTAGAAGAGCCCTTTCCTAGTCTTCTGAGCTACTAAGGTTTCCCTTTTCAATTCACCTTCATCTACTATCTATCTGTCTATCTATCTATCTATCTATCTATCTATCTATCTATCTATCTATCTATCTATCTATCTATCTATCTATCTTCTGTCTGTCTCTCTGTCTGTCTCTGTCTTCTGTCAATCTATCTTTCTGTTAATCTGTCTATCTGTGTCTATCTATTTATCTATCTATAGAGATAATAGAATGAAGAAATATAGATATATAGAAACATATACATTCACATGTATAATATATGATATATTTGGAAGTTGTCTCCTCCCATTAGAATGTACCTTCCAAGACTATAGGGACTTTTTTGGGAAGGGGGACTCTTTGTTTGCCTTAGTACAATGCTTGGTTCATAATAAATGTTTAAGAAATATTTATTGGTTAACCAGCTGCTGTCTGTTGAGCAGCACCAGAGTGGGGACCACAAGGGCTTTTGAGTTTGACACAATATCTTGTCATCTAAAGGGCATTTTTTTCCTCTTTGGCTAAACTTGTGTGACTGGGTGACCCTCCAGATGATAACGGAGAAAACATGCCAAAAATAGTAGATGCTCTAGCCCTCAGCTCCCATTTTATCCAAGAACAAGAAGAAAAGGACCTTTGAGTATGAGATGCCTGACTCCTTTTTACATTCATCACTTTGATATTACTCAGAAAAAACCTTGGGATAAATGTTACAGCATAAAAGGCTTCTGTTTGAAGTGAAATTATTTAAATTTTCTGAAATTTGACATCGTGGAAAGTAGGGATGGAGTAAATTGAATGGGCCTTAGAAGGGCTAGAAAATTCAGTGATTTTTTTTCTCTGGGAACAGATGAAAGATCAAAGATGACATCTGGGTTGGGGCTGCCAGATCTCTGGCTCCACATTCAGACAGAGGATCTGGGTTCGAATCCAAGGTTTGCTATTTTCTCAGTGTGTGTTTTTGGTTGAATGACTTCTCTCTGGACTTCTCATCTGTAAAAGGCAGGTGCTGGGCTAGGTGGTCTCTAAACTCCTTATAGTTATTTTTGTTCAGTCATTTCTCAGTCATGTTGGCCACTCTGTATGGGGTTTTCTTTACAGAGATACCGGAGTGGTTGGTCATTTCCTTCTCCAGCTCATTTTACAAGCAAGGAAACTGAGGTAAACAAGGTGAAGTGACTTGCCCAGGGTCACACAGACAGTAAGTCTCTGAGGCTGGATTTGAACTTAGAAAGATGAATCTTCTTGACTGCAGGCCCAGCACTCTGTGTACTGTGGCACTACCTAATGCCCTTCTAAAGTCCCTAAACCCTATGATCTTAGACAAAGGAAAACAAAAATCTTGCACGTGATTTTGCTAAGATAAATTTTATTAATGCAACCTTCATCTTCAACATGCATCTCTCAAACCCAGTCATTAGTGATGAATCAGTATAAGTGGAAATCACAAATACGTTTAGATAAGGTTTAGATGGCAAAGAGTGTCTTAAAATGGGAACCAGCAATAAGCATTGTTCAGAAGCTAAACCTGGACAGTGTTCTCTCCCAGAAAGCAAGGCTTTCCACAATTCCCTCTACTCGAATTAGAGCTGAATCTGCAGCTGCCTAATCCCATTTCATGCAATTGATCTGTGAGCAAGTCAGTCTTTGTGCAGGCTATGTATATCTATGCATGTATGTGTGTGTGCACGCGCATGTGTGTGAGATCTCCTGAACTCTAATATGGCAGTCTTTGTGGTGGCAATTAAGAGATGCTCCTAAAAAAGAAGGGTGAGTGGAGTAGAAAGATCATTTGTTCTAATATCAGAGCATGAGAATTCAATTCCCAGATGTGTGCTGACAACCAGAGGATGTTGACCAAGCCCCCTCTCTTCTCTAGGATTTCATTTTTTCTCCTATAAAATGAGGGGGTTGGAAAAGATGACCTCTAAGGCCCCTCCCAGCTCATAATCTGTGAACCTACAAATAGATTTGTACATTCATAAAACACACAAGGTGAGAAAAAGTTCCACATCCCAGATAGCCCCTTGGTATTTGATTTGATATTTGAAGTTGAGGACGGAGGACATTGCTACTCTTCCTCAGTCAAGTTACATTTTTCTCTAGCTCTGGGAAGACTTGGAGGCAAGGCAAGTCTGTCCTACCACTTGGGGGCACTGTCCTTAGAAATCCATCCTTTCAGGGAAATTCTATTGGTTCAGTATGTCAATGTCCACTTCATTAAGATCATTCTTCAGCTTGCTGGAGTAGGAAGAGTATTGGACAGGACTCTGGAGACAAAAGTTCAAACCTCATCTCTGCCATTTGCTCTCTGTGTGACTTTGTTAAGGCACTCCCTTTCTCCAGGTGGGTCTCAACTTCCTCCTCCATAAAAGGAGGGTCTATAGTAAATGATCAGCCTCTAACATCCCCTCCAGCTCAAAAGCTAGGTTCCCATTCTAAATCTCAATTATCCTCTCCAAAAGTCAGGGAGTTTCAGTATATGTTCTCTAAGCCCCCATTCATTTCTCAGTCTATGATTAAATGATTCTAACACTGAAACAATTAGGTAGAATGAATTTCTTGCTCAGCATTCAGAGCTCTAAACCTCAGCAGGGTCTGGTGCTGCTTACTTAAACCATCTTCCACCCTGAGGTCACCTCTGTCAGGTATATATGACTTCCGTAAAGGTCCCCTTCAACAGAAATCCAGCGGGTGTGAGCATCCTGTCTGGTGAACACTGAATTCTTTGCTTCTCAAGCATTGCTCTCTTCCTAAAGTTTGAAGACTGATAAACAGATAATTATTTTTAATGATCTTGATCTAATTTTGAAAAGGGAACAGAGCTCTGTAATGATACATTAAAAAGTAAAATGCACTGTTTTTTTTTCTCAGTAGAGTAGTGAAGATTATGGCTGAGCAGTGCAGTATACAGCCAGACTCTGGTTAAATATTTTTCTTCATAACAAAGAAGGCTTTGGGTGGGGGTGGCAATATGAAAGGGAAGTGAACAAGTAATCTGCTCATGTGGAATGCATTCCCTCTTCACCTCTGCCTCTTGGAATCCTTTATATGCTTCAAAGCAAGGTCCTTGAGACTTCTCATCTGAGTTCTTCAGTTACCAAGACTCTGTTTTTCTGAAATAATTTCATTTTCCTTTGTCTTGATCTTATATTTACTGATTTGTGTACCTGGTGCTTTTCCCCCATAGAATGTAAAATCTTTGAGAGTGGTGATTTGTTTGTATCCTTGTATACCCATTGCCTACCACCAACACTTGTGTATAGTGGGTACTTTTTAAAAGACTTGTTTACTTGTGTTTTTAAAAAAAATTAAGGAAACCTTTTTCTTGGTAAGTGAATCTACTTCATTCTAGAAAAAGCAAAACTTGAGATCATAACTGGTGGTGTGTTCATTTAGCACCCCACATGGGTGGTCATGGCTCCAGTGACTAATACAGCTGGCATCCGTGATGAAAGGACATACATGGTAGCATGTATTTAAAACATGCAGGGTTGGGGGGCCAAGTCTTTTCTGCTAAACTCCCAATATCCCTATACCAGACTAAGTCAGTGGGCAGCTAAATGATATGGTGAAGGTCCTGACTAGTCCAGAGCAGGGCTGCCAATAAGAGACAAGCCTGCAGGCACCATGACTAGAATTTCTTTGGAATTCCCCATTATTACTCTGTGCTTCTGCATTTGGGAGAATTTCTGCTACATCATCTTTCTTCTCAGCAATCAATATCCCTTTAAAAACCACACTCATCACCTCTGTTCAGTTTCATTGCTGCATCCTTTGAGTGATGACAGCAAAGATGTTGCCAGTCTTGTGTTTTTGAAAGTCACACATCAGGTCTGGCTTTTCCCTTTCCCTTTAAAACTTAGCATTCAGTGAAAGAGACCAGTGAAAATGACATTTCCTAGAAGAAAAGCTCACTGAAGTGCTTAAATCTCTAAGCACTTAGGTATACCAAAGAAAAGACTTCAATTCCTCGTTCTAAGAGTTATCTGAATGCTTTTTAACTTCACAGTTAATAGAATTCAAACTGAAACACTGAGTCAGGTTTGGACCTTGTTTTCTCCTAGATGAGCTGACAGGAATCTCAAACAGGGACCCTGAGTGCTGGAAGCCTGTTTTAAGAATCTCCCTGAGCAATGACATTCCTTCCCCATATCTAAGGACTGATCCCAGAGTTACACTGATTACAGTTAATGAATTAGAGCCTCAGTTTCTTGGTATGGTAGAAAAGATAATTCATGTATTGGGAGTCAGGGATCTGTGAATGAATCATGACTTTGCCACCTACTGCCTGTTTGACCTTGAGCCAGTAAATTTACTTCTCTGAACTTCAGTTTATGCCTGTGAAAATTAAGGGGTTGGACTAAATGATCTCTAAGATTCCTTCCATTTCAAAGTCTCTGAGCCTGTGCCCTGCTCCTTCTAGGCTTAGTTTGTCTTATTTGCTTTCCTTTGCATTCCTGGCACTTGGCACAGTACATGGCATACAGTAAGTACTTAATAAATGCTCCTTCTATCCCGGTAGCTGTCTGTCTTTCTATTTATCATCTATTATCTATGTCTATTAAATGTCTACCTGTCTATCCATCTATCTATCCATCTATCTATGTGTCTGTCTGTCTATCTATCTATTTATCTATCTATCTATCTATCTATCTATCTATCTATCTATCTATCTATCTATCTATCTATCTATCTATCTACCTGTCTACTTATCTGTCTATGTAACTAACGATTAGAAGCAGCAGTTCTGGCTGGTTGATTTGTTGGTCAACAACTTTCTCTACAACTCGGTGAGTGACTACCATGGACAGTGGCAACCAGTTATAACTGGCTGTTTCCCTAGTCCATTAAAATATATGACAACCCCCCTAGGGTTCTTTCCTCTCCTTCACACCAATACTCACACCCTATAACACATAACGGAAAACCTGCCTTTCCACAATTCTTTGGGGCAATGAGAAAGAGGCATGTCATGACCCTCATGGCCTCACTATCCTTGAGACTGAATTTGGTATCTATATCTTGAGTAAGAGACATGAATAATCTATCATGTTTATTTTGCTAGAGTCTATTTCATTCTTTAGAGGCACCATGGGACAGTGGATAGAGTCATCTTTGGTGATGGAAAGACTTGGGTTCCCATCCCCTCTCTGGCAGATGTTGGCTAAGTGACCCTGGGCAAGTCACAACCTCTCATTGCCCCAGGCAGCCCTCTGAAACTGTAAATAGCAAAGAAGGTACCAACCTGCCTTGTTAAGAGAGTTTCCTCACTAGAAAGTCCCTTGTAGCAGTGAAATCAGTCCCTATTCCTGTACCTATTTCATTTTTAGAAGGTCAAATACAAATTGATTAGACATAATACAATATGCACATTTTCCCCTACTTCAAGTATACAACTCTGTTGGTCTCAAAATAATTCTGGTGTTACTAGTGACCTTACCCTAAAATGTCCATTTCATTAGTCTCTTTCACACACTGTCTATAACTACTATCAGTTTCTCAAAGAAAATTGAATTTAATCAGATATGAAGCTATCAAAGGAAATACTTTTTAAAGAGCCATCTTCTGGGGATTCTTTCCCAAACAAATTATATTAATGTATTTCCTTTGAAAGCCTCTCCCAGATTAGGCTCCTTGTCATGGATCTCCAATGCCAGGTCTAGAAATCCCAGGGTATTCCTTCCTTTCTGTAACTCTTGGTGGCACAGACATGAATTGCTTAGCCCTTCTGGGAAATGTTATGACAACATACAGAAAACAAGGCTGAGAATGCCAGTAACCAACTCAAACAATTGCATTTTTCCCCCCCAGATATGATCTCTTTTTTCCCATCCCTTGTTTGAGTGAGGAGTAGGGAACAGTAAGCACTGATATTTTGAGTCAAGGTTTGAATGCACATGTGTGTACACTCCCACATGCTAAAATATACAGATGTGACTTGGGGAACTAAAGACCAAAACCAAATTAATCAAGTCTCTCACATGGAAGAATCTCGGAGCCATGTGAGTCAAATCTATTTCTTTTGCTGAGAACAAGACTGTCATGTCCTTCAGAATTGGTTGGATCAAGAAAACATTGCTTGATTTGATCCGTGACTTAGCTGTTAAAACAGGCAGATTGTGAGTGCAGAAAGGTTTTTTTTTTCTACCCTGGGGAAATCTCAGGTCTCCCGCTTCCATCCTTTCGGGTGTGGATTGTAGTTACCATCACTGAAGGAGAAGCCATACTCAGATTTCGTCTCCGTGATCATCCTTTCAAACCCAGTCCTAGATGGCTTCCTGTAATAGGTGGAATATGGCAATGGGGCATCATACTGGCTGTGGGCATAAGCGATTCCCCTGATGCTTTTGGACATGTTGGGGATGCCATTCTCCCTCCTCTGCAATGGGCCGAGGTTGGCCTTCTGAGCCTGGGGTGCATAGGAAACTCTGAATTTCCAGTCCTCAGGTGGCTCTGGCAAGCTTTTTCTCTGGGCAGCAGAGACTACATTGGCCACGATGGATTCCTGGATATTTCTGGGGCCAAAGGCATCATCCACAAGGCCAAGGGGTGACTTAGCAGCTGCTTCCCAAGGAGTGAGTCTCTTATTGACTTTTGAAGTCTCACCCACTGATTTGCTGGAGTAACTAGGGCAAGGTTGAAACATCAGGGGAGAAGTGGGAGGTACAGTGGCTGCAGCAGCTCTTCCAAAACGTGAGAAGGACTGTCCACCATCCTAGAAATAAGAAAATTGTTAATCAACCACATTGGATGCTGTTAAAAATAATCCTTGAGAAGGACTCCCCATAGATAAAGGAGCAATGTCTACTCCCACCCCAACATCCATCCTTCTCTGCACCCCAGTCCTGGGACTTTGACTTTAGACTTCCTCATCTTCAGTCCCATTTCTGTGTTTACACCAGCACATCACCGCTTTCCACTGTCTCATCAAGGACAGCACTGGGGGAGGGAAGGCAGTCTCAAAACTTACTTCTGAAACTAATTCTATCCACATCTATATGTCATTCTCCCCACCTTGGGATGCCATATGGTATATCTCTTGTAAAGACCATTGATAGTCACATAGGGGAAAATACTCTAATAACTACTGATCAAAGAAATGCAAATGAAAGTAACTCTGAGGTACCACCTCACACCTCACATCAGATTGGAGGGAGAGAATTTGGAACTCAAAATGTTTTTTTAAGAATATTAAAAAATTTTTACATGTAATTGGAAAATATTTAGTGAAATAAAAATATTTTTTTAAAAAAAGAAGGAACAGACATTGAATTTAAAGTCTAGGGTGTAGGTTCAAATTCTACCTCTGCCACTTGCTACCTGTACAGTATTGGTTCTGTCAATACTGATGATGCAAGTTACTAATTTGCACATATCCTTTGACCCAACTATACAACTACTAGGCCTATGCCCTAAGGAGATCAAAGAAAGAAGGAAAAGCCCCTATATATAAAACTGTTTAAAGCTCTTTTTGTGGTGACAAAGGAGCTAACGAGGTGACCATCAATTGGGGAAAGACTGGACACATTATAGTGTATGAATGTAATGTAATATGGTATCATAAGAAATTACAAAAGGAAAACTTTCAGAGAAACCTGTAAGACTTATATAAGTTGATGCAGAATAAGGTGAGAAAAACTGGAAGAACAATTTATACAGTAAAACAATATTGTAAAAATGAAAAACTTGGAAGGACCTAGGAATTCTCATGAAGGCAATGATGAGTCATGATTCTCAAGGGCCCGTGATGACTCACACTATCCACCTCCTGATTCAAGGAGGATGGTCAAAGTGCAGAACTGACATGGCCCCTGTAGGAATTTCCTTTACTCTGCATACTCTAATAAAAGACTTTTTCTTTAAATTGTTGGGACGGGGGCAAGGAAGGTGGAAAAGAGGAAAGCAAATGCCCACAAATTGGAAAATAAAATAAGATAAAAATAATTTTTAAAAGAGATAGACAAAAAATGGCAAAACTAGAACTAACAAAAATGCTTAGTTGACCTCTGACAGCATCCTTTCTATCCATCTTTCTGGGGATTGTAAATACTTGCTGATTGGCTAACTATTTGATTGATTTTTTTCTTGTAGTCCCCTAAGCCCAGTTGGATTTTCTCCTTCATGTCCCTGCCTGTTTCTTTCTTCAGTCTCTCAGTTTCCTTGTTGGCACAGGAGAGAGTTTGCCCAAAGAGAGCATCAGAGCATGGAACTCTGGATCAAGAAGTATTGTGAAGGGTGGTCGCTAGTCAGACAATTAGAGAAAATTGGATATGTGCCTTCAAGACCAAAGACCCTCTCTTCCTTCCTTCCTTCCTTCCTTCCTTCCTTCCTTCCTTCCTTCCTTCCTTCCTTCCTTCCTTCCTTCCTTCCTTCCTTCCTTCCTTCCTTCCTTCTTCCTCCCTCCCCACTCCCCTCCCTTCCTTCCTACCATGAGCCATAGAGCACTAAACCCATGATCCAATGGGGGTAGGACTCCAATCTTTTCTTACTCATATCCCTCTGATTCTAGGGAATTTCCTTAAGTTAACACCGCATCTCATATCTGCTTCTGTTGCAGAAGCCATGTGGTACCATGGAATACACATAGTGTCTGAAGTCAGAAGACTTGGATTCAAATTCTAGCTCTGCCACTGACTGCATGATCTTGGGCAAGTTGCCATCTCTTGGTCTGTTTTCTTGTCTATGAAATGAACAGGTTGGACTCCATGACATCTGAGGTCTATGAGCCTAAAATCCTTCTGTCCTAAGGTTCAGGTTGTTCTCTATATCCAGAGGTATCCAATGAAGTCACGTGTTCCACTTAGCATCCAGACATGGTCCAAAGAAACAGGCAAATAGAGCTTTAGATTTTGCCTGGAGAACCATGTGATACTATCTTTCAGCCAAGAGGCATCTCAGACTATGATCATTTCCACTCTACATATACTTCTCATTTTGTTTTAGGACACAAAAGTCCATTTAAACCTCCAAGACATATATGTTAATATTAGTGTCTCAACATCATCAGAGAAACATAATGTTGCAGAAAACAGAGAAATGTTCCTTATCTCCCATTCCTCCCTTGTTGACTCCAAATGTGTTCTGATGTCTCCCATATTTCATCCTCAAGAAATCGTCGTTAGATCCCACCTGCTCCTCAGACCATCCTTCTATTCATCTCCTCTTTCTTGGCCAAAGTCACACTGTTGCCTTTATTTCCTCACCTCCTACCCAGTTTTCAATCTCTTGTACTCCGACTTCTGTTCCCACCACTCAGCGAAAGCCATCCATTTACTGATTTCACCTCCATAATATTTCTTGCACCCATTCCCTCGTCTCCTCACCCAGGACCACCACTGTAGCTCTGGCTCTCACCCCCTCCACTGTGGAATACTGTTGCAGCCTCCTAATTGTCCTCCATACTTTCAGGCCCTCCCTTTTTCAATTCATCTCCCATTTGGTTTCTCAAATAATCCATCTTGACCATCCAGGCCAGAGCTAGATAAACTTGACTAGGTCCCTACTCCGATCAAAAACCCTCACTGGTTCCCTATTGCCTAAGGGATGAAATTCAAATCCCTCAAATTGGCATTTAAAATCCTCCACAACCTAACAACCTGTTGGTTGGTTAGTTGGTTGGTTGGTTTCCGAATTTCCGCCCTTGCATCTCTACCTTTGAGGCACTCTCAATGGTGGCCAAACCCGCCCCCTCATGACTCCCAATGCTTGATTCTCTATTCCCAGCTCCCTGCTTATATGGACTGTCTCACATGTCTGGGTCATACTCTCCTCAATTCTAGCCTCTCCACTTCTATGAATCCTTCATGGCTCATCTCATGTCACTTCCTACATGATACCTTCTCTGATTGCCCTCTTACCCTACTCCGCTTCAGTGATCGCTGTTCTCTCTCTTCCTTCAGCTTTTATTGTCTGGTTCTTTTAAGGATTTATGTCACATCTCACCAATATAAGCTACTTGAGGGAAAGAGCCACTTCATTTCTGAGGCAGGCAAGTGTTACAATGGAGAGATGAAGGGACTTGGAATCCTCAAGGCTTGAGTTTGAATCCTGACTCAAGCATTTAATAGACATGTGACTTTGAGGAAGTCAGCAAACTTCTCTCAGCCTCAGTTTCCTCATCTATAAATTGGGTATAACAATAGCACCTACCTCACAGTGCTGTTGTGAGGATCCAGTGAGGTAATACATGTATTGGAAAACCTTGGAAACCTTAAAACACTTTATATATTTTAGTTATTAGTATGATCGCTATTTTTATATGTAAAGCACTTTGGAAACTTTAAAGCTAAATGTTAGCTACCATTACTGCTATTTTTGTCTTTGTTTTGAATATAGAAGGGACTTTAATAAGTCCCTGTTAGATTGAATGAATGAATAGGCATTTATTAAGTACTTACTGGGAGCCACTAGGGGGCACCACAGCACCCAGCGTTCCCGGTCTGAAGTCTGCAAGACCTGAGTTCAAATAGGACTTCAGACACTTAACTAGTTGGGTGACCCTGGGCAAGTCACTTCACCCTGTTTGCCTCAGTTTCCTCCTCTGTAAAATGAACTGGAGAAGGAAATGGCAAATCCCTCCAGTCTCTTTGCCAAGAAAATCTCAAATGGTATCATGAAGGGTCAGACATGACCCAAAAAAACCCATGACTGAACAAAAACCACAAAATGTGGGAAGAAAGGTGTTACCCATTGGAAATACAAATACAAGGACATGAGATCGTCCCTGGCCTCAAGGAACTTACCTTCCATTGGGGAACATAACTTAGTTGGGTTGAGTTATTATGACATCTTGAAATGAAATAATTACCAGCACTAGAGCTAAATATCTAATTAACATAACGAAATTTTTCCAGTGGCCTCCAACCAAAGGAAAATAGTGTTGCTGCCATCCATTGATTCCATTGATTTAGTCTGTGCCCTCCCATGTTACCTTGAGCTCCTTGGTGCTTATCCATGCTTCTGTGGTAGAGAAATGTGCACACCCACATTTTTCTCCATAAATAAGGAGGTAAGAGTCTATCTCCTACTAGACTGTCCCAGAGCTGGTGGAAAAAGGGCCAGAGTTTGACTTGAGGGGCAGCCACAGCTGGCACATGACCTGGGGACTCTGAATGCCGTATGGGGAACATTGAGTCTCTCTATATTTAAAGCAGCTTATTGCTAAAGTGTGATGAGCTCAGCCTTGGCTCCTAAATCCCCTGGTCCATCCCACTCACCCAATTCCAGGAAACAATGCGAAGGTTTTCCCATTGCTAGAGCCTCCTGTCACGCTCTTTACTCCTCCCTGAGGGTTCAGCTCCTTGGATCCCTTTCCTGACCTTGAGAAACACTCAACCATGGAGAATTGGTCAGAATGTTCCATGGGCTCAGAGGGTCTGGAGAAATCACCTTATCCTAGCTGCTCCTTTGAGGGAGGAGAAAACTGAGTCTCAGAGAGGTCATGGGAGCCAGCCAAGGTCACCCTGATGGTATGTGGCTGATCTAGATTTCAAGCCTCAGGCTTTAGCCTCCAACTGAAATGTTTCTTCAGCCATAGCCAACTGGTTCCCTATGTCTAGTTTGTCCATTTTGGCCTTTCAGCAAAGTTCTACAGTATACTGCATCTTTATTTCCTTCTCCACTAATCAACGGCATTTCCAAGGATGTTCCCCCCAAACTTCAATTTCATACAGTGCTTCTTTCCCCCAAATTTGTGACCATTTTGGTGGGACTTTGGAGAAGGAGTTACAGAAAAAATAGACTAAAAGAGTTTCTGAGTGTTTAAAACAAAGTGATCAGAGTTCAAGAAAGTGGGACATGTTTCTGGCTGTTCCAGTTTTTTCATTATTCTGATTATTTAAATTTGGAGGTAAGTATTTGATCACAACCCTGACTATCAATATTTGACCAGAACAGGCAGTTAGGTGACTCAGTGGATAGAGCTCTGGGCCTGGAGTCAGGAAGACCTGAGTTCAAACCCAGTCTTAAACTCTGACTAGCTGTGAGACCCTGGGTAAGTCACTTCACCCTGTTTGCCTGTAAAATGAACTGGAGAAGCAAATGACAAACCATTCCAATATCTTTGACAAGAAAACCTCAAATAGATCATGAAGAGCTGGACATACTGAGAAACACCTAAACAACAACACACTTTGATTGGGACAATGTAGAGGGTTGTGTTCAGTTCTTGCCCCCATTTTAAGAAAGACATTGAAAGACAGACGCATCCAGAGGAGAGTAACCAAGATGGGGGAGGGGGGTAATCATGCCAGAGCAAGATCAATTGAATGAACTGGTAATGTTTAACATGGAGAAGAGAACACCAGGGAAATGAGTCTGTCTTCTGCTATGTGAAGGGCCATCACATGATAGTGGGATTGCACTTGGTCTGCTCGTCCTGAGTGGGCAGCACTGGGTCAGTAGAAAGTCACTGAAAAGGTCAAGTTCATAGAATAGAATCTCAGAATTCTGGGGGACATCAGAGGTCCCCCATGCTGAGGCCAGAACTGTCTCTATAACATTAGCTTCCAATGAAGACCTCCCATTCCACTCTGGGAGAGCTTTAACTGATGGGACATTTATCCTTCTATTGGACCAAATCATTCTTCTCTACTATATGCAGAGTCTTGATCTCTGGAGTCAAGCATGTTCAATGTTTCTGCCACATGGCAGTCCTTCAGGGACTATCCTCTCTTTTTCAGGCTAAATATTTCAGGCTCACAGAATCAAAGGATCAAAACACTTCCCAGTTGGGAGGGACCTCAGCAGTCACCCAATCTAGCCCACACCCCAAAAGAATTCCCTACAGTATACCAAATTCCCTACAAAATACCTGCCTGGACATCTAGAGTCTTTGAAGACTTTAATGAGGAGGAATTCAATTCCTCCTGAGTCAGTCCATAAATAGCTTGAATTCTTAGGATGTTTTTTTCTACATCTCCCAATCTACTTCTTTCTTTGCTCCTAGTTCTTTACCAGGCCAAGGAAAACAAAACTAATCCCTCTTGCAGATGACACCACATAAAGATAATACCTGAAGACTTCAGAGTCTTCTCTCCAGGCTAAGAATTATAACAGACATTTCTGCCATTGCGTCAACCAATCTTCATGTGGCATTGATTGACAACCATTCCCAATCCTGCTTGCCCCCCTTTGGCTAATCTCCAACTTCTGATTGACCTTCCTTAAATGTGGTGCTCAGGACTGCACACAATATCCCAAATGTGGTCTGATTGCATGACCATCCTGCTAACTCTCTTCTGGATACCTGGAACTAAGCACAAGCCTTCAGAAGGGGACTGATCATCAACTGGTTACTCTAGTTATTTCAAGACGGGTGGAAAGGGACAAAATCCTCTAAATTAAAATGATATTGAATCTGCTTCAAGTTTCCCAGTTCCCTGACAGCAGCAGTTCTGTGATCTCCACAAGTGACTTCAGCATGAACTCAATGGGAGCCACTGGCTTTCTCTCACTACCATCATTTATATTGGATCCTAATTCCTGGTTTACTAACTACTTTTTATGTTGGAATATTCTTCTTGGTAGAGAAAAAACAGGAACATAGAAGCACGATATAAGAAAAAACTTCCTAACCACTAGAATCTCCCCCAAAAGTCATGGGATCCATGAATTCCTCTATCTAATCCAACCCTCCTCATTTAACAATTGAGGAAACTAAGGTACAGAGAAGTGAAGTAACTTACCCAAGGTCATGGGGCATTGTAGATGGGAGAGTCCAAATTCATACCCAAGTCCCAAGGATGTACTGTGTCTTCTGCACTTGGCTGCCCCTTTAGAAGCTCAGTAATCAATCACTTGGCAGGTTGTGTTGATCAGGCTGTTCCCTAGGTGACAGCTAAGACTCCCCTAATTCTCACATGCTGTGACTGCTTATCAAGCACTGCATGGTCCCTTCAAAGCTGAGTCTCCTCATGTTCTCTCAGAAAGAAATTGGACAAAGAAGTCCCCACCACACACACCCAGGGGTGCTTAGAACAGAAAAGCCAACTTCTGAAGAAGTCTGGAAACAAGCTCCAGGGAGTAAGAAAACAGGGTTGAAACTTGTTCTAAATGTCCTCTCTTATAGAAAGAATGGTGAAAACTGAAAACCTGCACCTGGGCAGTCTGTTTCCTACCAGCACTGGATGGGACACGTGGGTCACCAGTGCAGATGTTTGTTTCTTTCCAACTCTTTCTCTCATTACTTCAATTGTCAACTAAGTCATCTCTCAGAAGCATGTATCTGCTCTTTAAAGACTCCAGGGAGATTAGGAAAAGAGTGAGGGAATCAGGGGCATTTCTTCTACCCCTTCAGTAAAAGCATTTTGTTTGAAAAGTAAGGTTGTTAATAGAATAAACTCGTAGGAAGGCCAGCCCTCTCCTTCTACACACCATTCACAGGTCATTGCCCATAAGAGACTTTGGGCAGCCCCTCCTCTCTCACATCCTATTCACACACAAGTCTAGACATTCCCCCTCCCTCAGGATGTCATCAGTCTTCTTTGAGGACAAAGGATAAACAAGTAAGAACAATGTGGGGTGCTGTCACCTGAAAGACTGGTTCAAATCCAGCCTCAAACACTTACTAGCTGTGTGACCCTGGGTGAGTCACACCACCTCTGTTTGCCCCAGTTTCCTCAGCTGTAAAATAACGCTAACAATACCGCCCACCTCCTAAAGGTTGTTGTGAAAAACAAAAGGGATACTTGCAAAGTGCCTAGTATAGTTCCTGGTGCCTAGGAGGTTTCTTTGTTTTCTTCCTTCTTAAAGGCTATAGCTGTGCCATTGAAAACTCAGTTTGATCGAATTTGGCTTTCTACCAAAAGGGTTTAGAGTCGGGAGAAATTTTTCTCCAAAATCCTCCACTGACTTTACAAGCTGGGGGGTCATGAGCAAGTTATTCTTTTTTCTCATCTATGAAATGGGTATAATGATACCTGTATAATGATCTCCACCTCTGAATGGGCACCGAGAGTAGTATAATAAAAACATGGGAATTTTTATTATTTCTAAGCTGTAAATATTTTATATCTAGTCAGTCAATAGCATTTATTAAGTGCTTACTGTGTGCCAGGCACACAATAAGAGATATAAAGAAAGCTTTAAAAAGTTGCCCTTATCCTTGAGAAGCTCACATTGCAATGAGAGAGAAACTGAGGCCCAGAGAGGTGAGACCAGAGACCTGAAGTCACACAGTGGTGAGTGACAGAGCGAAGGTTCCACCATCTGCCTCCATGCCTTTGCAAAGCTCCACCCCAGGACCAGAAGGCACTCTCTCCTTCCTGTCCTCTTTTGGGATCTCTCTGATTTCAAGGTTCAGCTTCCTCCAGGGAGCCTTCCCTGATCCTCCCACTTGGGACTGTTCTCTTCCTCTTCAAAGGATCTTGTGTGGACCTTTATGTGTATGTGGCACACACACTTCTCTGTGGAGGGTTGTTTCCTTTGAATTGTCAGGAGTGAGCATAGAGAGATAGACAGATGGATGGATAGATAGATAGGTAGATAGACAGGTAGATACATAAATAAATAGAAAGAAAGAAAAAGAAAGAAAGATGGATGGATGGATGAATAGGTAGCTAATTAGATAGAAGAATAGAGAGGTAGATAGATGATAGAGATATGTCTATATGTGTATATATTTGTATGTATGCATATGTGCATACATGTCTAGACATACACACATATATATGTATATGATGAGGAGGTGACTGACTTGTGTTTTCATTAGTAGAAGGAATTCCCACAGAGAAAATTCCCTCCATCAGCATAGACCAAGAACTCTTCTGTAACTTAGCAGACTTGGAGATTGACTTCAGGGCCCTGAGAGATTGACCATGTTGACCTTGGTTCTCCTGCAGGGATGTGCCAGAGGTGAGACATGAAACCAGGTCTTCTTTCGGCCAACGTTGACCCTTCCAAGGCTGACTCCTCTAGCTTCACCTTATAAATCTTTGTTGAACCGAATAAAGAAATGTCTTTCTGATACAAATTCAGGATAAGAGAGCTTGCATTTTGAATTTAGATGAGTTCTGATTACAGCAGAAAGGATCAAGGAGCAAGAGGACAGAGGAAAGTGCTCTACTAACTTGGAGTGGGGACAAGAGGGCCTAGCCCTGGGATTTATTGGTATAGAGAACTCACGTAGGAGAAAACTCTCTCAATTGAGGTAGGTCAGAAGCTTCCTGCAACTTGAAGTCTTCGAAAGATGCTTAACGCACTGAAAGAGGTCTAGTGATTTCCCCTGGATCACCCACCTGGCATGCGTCAGACTTGCCATAGAGGCCAGCTCTCATTATCCATGCCACTCACACCATCTTGGAGTCAGGAGACTTGTGCTAATACCCTCTCTATGACACATGAATTCAAACCACTTTTGCCCTTGGAGCCTCAATTTCTCCATCATAGAAATCTTAGTTACTGTTATTTTCCAGTTAAGAATTTAATGACTCCGAAGGCAGAAGACACCAGCCCCCTACTACTGATGAAACCTTCTCCTTCTAGAATATTTTCCACATACATTCAGCATATTCTCTCTATAGTCAGGCTAGCTGACCTCTCAAGGCTCTCTTTAATGCAGTAGTTCTTACAAATAAAGCCTCTGAAGTCCAAACCCATTTCCATTTGCTTGGGGATGGCCACGGGGGACCACATAATGGAAAGGGGATTTGCTGCCATCTGCTGGCCCTCCTGCTGTACTCCGGGAAGGCCCCTTCCTCCAGCACTACAAACTGACCCATAGGAATCCAAGCTGGCTAATGCTATAAAGATACAGCTTGGCTATAAATAGAAAATTCTGTGCGCAGGGAAACCTCCCTCGTCCCTTGATGATTTAAAGGGTGAGATGAAACTTTTAAAGATTAGACAATCAAATAAAGAGATCTGAAAAATCCCCAGACATTTTGCCTCAGTTTCCTCCTAGGTTTAGAGTTGGGAGGGATCTCAGAAACCATCCATTGAAATCCTTCATTTTATAGAGGAGGGAAATGAGGCATCGAAAAATAAAGGGACTCAACCAGGGTATCTCAGGTAATAAGGGTCAGAGGTGAGATTTGAACCCAAAAGAGTTAACTCCAAATTCAGGACTCTCTCCTAGTGTACCCCACTCCTTCTTTATGGGCTAGTAAGAGGTTGGCAGTGTTCTAGAGCCTATGAAAGCTAATTGCTCAATATTCATTTAGGAAATTGACAAAATGCTACAAATCAAGGCTTAGATTCCTAGACTTAAGAAGGGGGCAGATAGGTGTATAGTGGATAGAGTCCTGAGCCTGGAGACAGGAAAATCTAAGTTCAAATCCAGCCTCAGACAATGACTAGTGGGGTGACCCTGAGCAAATCACATAACCTCATCTGCCTCACCTTCCTCATCTGTAAAATGAGTTGGAGAAGGAAATGGCAAACCACTATCTTTGCCAAGAAAACCCCAAATGGGTCAGAGAGAATTGGACGCAATTGAAAAGGCTGAACAACACCAGAAGAAATGGAAACCTGTTCTGGATAATCCTGATTGGCTTTATCCGTGGGAAGTAGGGGCTCATGACTGTGGATCATCAGAACCTCTGATTAGGAGCTTCCCCCACGACCCCCCATAGGGAGCCATCCTTGTTCTTCTACCTCCTTTCCCCTCTGCTAATGCCTTCCCCTCCATGATAACCCCACCCCCATCTACTCTGAAATGTATGTCATTAATTCCACGCTTTGTCCTCCTTTGGAATGAGGGCTCCTTGTCCTCTGAATCCCCAGCATGTAGCACATTATCTAGCATTATTTGTTGACTGGCCGACTGGCTTTAGGAGAAGGGATGATATTTCCTCTTGTGAATACAATTTCTCTTGAGAAATGACTTTGTAGGTATAGTCTTAGCAAATTACAAGAGCACAAGGGGTTAAGTGACTTACCCAGGGCCACACAGCTAGCATGTGTCAGAGATGGGACTTGCACCTAGGTTTGTCCCGGTTCCTTGGCCAGCTCTCTATCCACTATGGTGGGCTGCCTCTCCCATGTGCAGTGAGAATAGTACCTTAAGACAGAATTTTGTGAATTATGGGGTATGGGAGGGTAGATGAAACCCTTTCAAAAGGACTGTGAAGCAATGACCCAGATATCTGGACGCTTTCAAGTCCACGTCTCACAGAAATATACTGACTTTTAAAAGAGAAACAAAGTTCAAATCCAAGTCCACAAATGCCCAACTAACCAAGTGAATTCCTCTCAGCTGATGAGGTTGAGCAGAAGCAACCACACCACTGGCCCTTCCTTGGCCCCAGTCGTTCCCTCCTCTAACCCTTTGGAAAAAGCCTTGCCACAGGGGGCCGGCTCAGATGAAGGGGATTGGCACTTAGGGCCTGCAGTAGCAGCGAGGGGAAGGGAGATCTCTGGCCACCTCTTGTGGATGGGGGCGTCGTGTCGGACTCTTCATGACTTCATTTGGGGTTTTGTTGGCAAAGGTACTGGAATGGTTTGTTATTTCCTTCTCCAGCTCATTTTACAGATGAGGAACTAAGGCACACAGGGTTAAGAGGCTTGCTCAGGATCACATAACTACTAAGTGTCTGAGGCCACATTTGAACTCAGGAAGATGAGGCTTCCTGATTCCAAGCCCAGTGGCACCAGGAATCCTCAGACTCTTACTAGCTGTGTGATCCTAGGCAAGTCACTTAACCTGTCCTTGCCTTAATCCTGGAGAAGGAAATAGCAAACCATTTGAAGTCCATGTCTCACAGAAACATGCCCACTTTTAAAAGAGAAACAAAGTTCA
This sequence comes from Bettongia penicillata ogilbyi, assembly GCA_023548195.1. Lineage (NCBI taxonomy): Eukaryota > Metazoa > Chordata > Mammalia > Diprotodontia > Potoroidae > Bettongia > Bettongia penicillata. The sequence goes on along the minus strand of JAJHZJ010000241.1, from coordinate 198,981 downwards.
TATCCAAGTCAACAAAAGCCAAACTAACCAGGTGAGTTCCTCTCAGTTGAAGAGGACTAGCTGTATCCTTACCAAGAAAACTCCATGGGCAGTATCACCATGGGCCACGGGGTCCCAAAGAGATAGACATGACTGATCAATAACAAGAGGAAGGGTCAGAGTTTTCTTCTGAACAATAGGGGCCATCGCTGGACAGGGACAACGTCAGAGTTTTTCCTACTTCACTATGCAAATTTATGAGAGTATGGTTTGTAATTGAATAAAATTTTTGTGAGTAGAAGCTTATTTCCTAGGTAATATTTTCTCTTTTTTTTTCCAGTGGTAGAGGAGGGAGAGTAGGAGAGAGAGAAAAAACATTTGTTAATTTAAAAAAAATAAACTTTGATGAAAAAATAAAGCATATTTTTGTAAAACAAGGTGAGGAAAATGAGGCATTGTTATAGAGAGTTTGGAAGCCACTGCCTGGAGGAAGTCACCCTGGAGTGAGGAGGCCATGTAGGCTTCTGAAAGGAGGCCTGATTTCAGTGAGAGGAGGTGGGATCTGGGCTCCCCTTTAGCCCCTACCAGTGTACAGCTGTGGTCAAAGCCTTTCCCTGGAGGGGGGGGTCTTCGTTTTCCCATCTGTAAAATGAAGAGGCTGGATTATATGGTCCTATGATGTGGAGTTAGCAGGATTTCCTAAATCTCAGAATCTCCCTCAGCCTTGCTCAGATAATCCCTGGGCTTAAGAAACATCTGAAGTCATATGTACTTTCTGGAACCAGACCTCAGAGCCATCTGGGGGCCATTTATCATCCCTTGTCCCAAAGGCAGCCACCAACTCAGTTCAAGCAGATTCTTCACAGCCTCCATTTAGCAACAGACCCTAGTCTCAAAGAATCAATGGCTTCAAAGGAGACACTGAGCTTCTGGCCCATGATGACGCTGAGCAAGAAGGATGAGAACATCTCTCTGTTTGCTATTCTCTGCAGCAGCTGATCTGGTCAGATCTGGCATGGCTGACCTGGGCACCTGTGTGCACTCAGCTGCCTACCTTGGAGAGCTCATGAAAGCAGAACTTTGCAAACCTGTAAGTGACCTATGATTTCTGGGACCAACATGGCCAAGTCTGAAAAGATTGCCACCAGGTCAGCCAGAGTTTTCAGCCACAGAAACTCTCAGACTCTCTACTGAGTCATAAAGGAAATTTATATTCTGGATCAATGGAAGGAATATCCAAAGTCAAGGAATTACTGATACTTAAATTATTAATGTTATCAATAAAAAAAAATGGGCAAGCCTGGAAAAAAGGAAACCCACACAGTCTTGTAAGCTGTATCTTTTACAATTGTAAAAGAGACCAGAGGCTCTCCTGGAGAGGTGACTCTTTGCTCCTTACACATCTGATAGTGGATGGAGGCTGTGTGTCTGGATTTTCTGTAACATGCCTGTCTTTGTCCTCTTTATAGAAAGGCCTAAGGGCATGGATGTGCCATTTATTGGACAGAAAGGTTGGCAAAAACTCCAAGGGGAACTCAGAATCGGTGACTCCTAAGGGACCTTGGAGATCATCTAGTTCAAACCCCTTCTCTTTGGAGATCCAGAAAAGTTGACATGACATGCCCAAAGCCACATGGGGAGCAGCCCAGCTTGATTCAAACCTAGGTTTTCTGATTTGGCATACAAAGCTCTTCTCATTGCATGTCCCACTACCTCCCTGTTAGTTCACTGACTGTTTGGATGATTGGCACTGCTCTCCTCCCCATCTAAATTATTAGTCCAACATGGAAACCGGGAAGATGTAGTGCCCCTAGGGGTCAATGCAACTGCCACTATTGATATCCCCCAGACTTTCACAGCGTTGATGAATACTGGGTAATCTGAATAATTGGTGCCTAGGTCATAGCAAAGAGTTGCCACCCAACCCATGGGGGAAATCTTTACTTTGTTGCCTCCCTCCCTGCTGCTCTCTCTGTCTCTCTCTGTCTCTCTCTCTCTCTCTCTCTCTCTCTCTCTCTCTCTCTCTCTCTCTCTCTCTCTTTCAAAGGCAACCAGGGTTAAATGGCTTGCCCAGGGTCACACAGTTAGTAAGTGACTGAGGCTGGATTTGAACTCAGGTCCTTCTGATTGTGACACCTGGCTGCCCCATACTTTTATTTTCTAAAAGCTATCTGAAGTTTCTTGCTTTTTAGTATTTTCTATTTCTGGGATGAAAATGTTTCCCTCATTCACCTGGAATCTCTAAATTCTGGGACCATATCCATCATTTTGTTACCCAGAAATCTATTGTGAGATAGATGGGTACATTAGAAGCAGCTGGATAGCATGGTGGCTAGAGCACTGGATGTGAAGTCAGGGAGAGCTAAAGTCAAATCCAACCTCAGGCACTGGCTGGGTAACTGTGGGCAAGTCACTCAACCCCTCTGGGCCTCAGTTTCCTCATCTATAAATTGGATATAATCAAAGCTCCTCCCTCTCAAGGTTGGCCTAAGGATAAAATGAAATGCTATTTGTAAGGTGCTTTGCCAACTTTAAAGGGATATATAAATGCTAAATAAACATAGCAGTTTCCAAAGGCATACCTACTTTTAGAGTCATAGGAAGATAGAGCTAAGGTAGGAAGGGACCACAGAGGTCAACTAGCCTAATCTCATTTTACATATCAGGAAACTGAGACCCAGGAAAAAAATCGTGACTTACCCAGGGTCACAAAAAATCAGAGGCATCTGAGGCAGGATTTGAAAAGGGGTGAGTACCAATTCTGTTTCCCTGATCTCTCAGGGAAAACCTTGGCAAAATGTTGTTTGAAGATCTAGAATTTTACTTCATTAGCAAGATAGTACCTTTGACATCTAAGGCTGGAAGGTGGACGACTTTCCATCTAATGAACCTGTGTGAATCTACCGATGCCTAAGTGTAAGAAGTGGGTATATTGGAGAGGGGCCAGGCTCTTTCCCCTTCTATGCTTCCCCAAAGTAAAAACCATAAGGACAGAACAGAGTGAGGTTCCCATCAGCCTTTGCCATAATCCTCAGGTGATTTTTGGTTAAATCATTTTCCCTTTCTAAGCTCCAGCTTCCTTTTATTCAAAATGAGGGGTGGGGTTAGATCAAAACTGTGGCTGCCAGTGTGGCTATCAGCTAAGACAGCTTTCTGGACTTCCATTCAGGGTTCCTGAGTTCAAAGCCTGAATCAGACACTTGCTAGCCATGTGACCTTGAGTAAGTGACCAAAGCCCCCTGTGCATGACCTTGGACAGGTGACTAAAGGTCTCTGGATAGTTTTCGTCCTCTGTACAATGAGAGGCTTGGACCAGATAACCTCAAAGCTGCCTTTCAGCTCTAAATCTAGGATGCTGTGATTTGATGGGCTTTACTCTCCCTTTCAACACTGTGGAATCCTGAACCTGTTGCTTTTGGATTTCTTTGTAGTGGGGGTCAGGAGCAAAGATGAGAAAGGGGACTCAAATTCATCCATCCACCAATATCAGACCAGGTTAACCAGGGAGCTGCCATGCCATCCAGTGGGAGCTGGAGCTAGCTAGTCCCATTCTGATTGACAGTTTACTCAACCAGTGGCATTGCTAGGGAGAGAAACAGTGTATTGGAATTTACACACCAGCGGAAAGGCATGCTGGTGTTATGGATCTGGCTTTCAAAGGATGGAGGCAGAGCCTAGGGTTAGCCACTTACGAGCTCTAAGATCTTGAGCAAATTACCTTACCTCTCTCAGTCTCCATTTGCTCATCTATAAAATGGAGGTTATGACACTTGTCTACCTGTCTCACTGGGATAGGGCCAGACCCTGCTAATAGAATTCAACAATGACTCCCAGAGCAGTGGAAGACTTCAGCAATTGGAAACATGGCAGTAGAGATGGTATTTACTCCTACCTCTCTGCTTTCTGTTGACTCCAGATCTTTTAAAGTTCCAGGGCTCTCTCAAGGGGTAAAATGTGGTCCATGGGCAGCAAAACACAGGGACTTTTTAAAAGACCATTTTGTACACAGTTGGTGAGATGAAAAGCTGCACTGGTCAATTGCAGAGGACATTTGGGCTTTTGGCTATTATGCGCTAAACCAGGGGTTTTAAACCTATGGTCTGTGAACTTCTTAAGAAACTTTTTTTCAAAAAAAATTATAATTGCATTTAACATAATTGCTTTTCTTTGTAATTCCATGTGCTTTATTTTATGCATTTAAAAACATGATTCTGAGAAATTGAGAATTGAATCCCTGCCCCCACATCCACTATTCCCATTTTACTGATGGGCAAAATAAGGCCTTACCAAACTGCAAAGGATGCCATGATGCTGAACAGGTTAAGAACTTTCCCATCTAGGGAGACTTGGGAATGGTCATTCCTTATGTAGTGGCTTGAGGGACAAAAACCAGTGCCACCTATTACACTGAGAAGCCCTGCCCGCTCTCTGGGCACCTCAGAAATTCCCTAAGCCTGCATCATCATGGCAAGCATCCAACCCTGGGGGGCAGGAAATCCACAGAACGGGCTTCTTCCCCACCTGGGGCCCATGTAAAAAGGATTCTGCTGCATTTGAGTTTGAAAGGCTTTGATTTGAATTCCATACTTGCCACATTTGGCCTAAGGGGGCCTTGGGCAAGTTTCTTTTAATCCCGTCAGCCCTCAGACCTTCTATTACAAATTTGAAGATCTGTCCTAGATGACCCCAAAGATCCCTTTAAACTTTAAATTCACGATACTGGGGCTCTACAGGGGTGAAATATTGGGTAGTCTTTCCTCTCCCTTCAGTCCCCCCCAATAAAAATCTCTCAGAGCATTTTGTCAGACTTCCTTTCATGGGCAGAGGGTAAAAAGGCAAAGAGGATTTTATGAAAAATGAGTCCTTGGGACATAGTAGCTCAGTTTCTGTTTGAACTCAGGAGAGGGATGGGAAATGTGCCTTTATTGGTATAAGGAAGCCCTGGATAAAGAAATGCAATGCACATAAACACCTTTCTGTGATTTGTAGTCTTAAAGGGTTAGTTAAAGGTAAAGTGAGGTGCCCAGGGTCACATAGCCACTGTGTATCAGAGGCAAAATTGAACCCAGGGCTTCTTGGCCCTAGGTTCTCTCTCTATCCACTATTCCACATTGTTTGTCCCTTTGGATCTTTAGTTTTTTTAAACTGACAGTGATAAAACACCCAGGGCCCTTGGAAAGGAAAGGGAAGAGGCCATTCCATTTTCTTTCCTCCAGTAGTATTGGCTTTCCCAGAGACAACCCTACTGTTTTATCATGTACTTCCCTCTCGTGTTGGTGGGGAACGCCTGACAGTAAGAAGCAACGTTCAGGGAATCTCTGGAGATGGCTAAACCAGAGAGAAGAACAGAAAGGCCTTTGGCTGGAAGGTCAAGGGTTAACTAAGCTGCTCTCTACCAAATGGCACTTGGTGGACTCCTGAAGCTCCCCTGGGAAAATGAGAGCACACCATCTTCTCACTAGAGTGTTTGGCATTCTTCAGAAAAATACTCCTAGTGTTTTACCCCTCGGAGAAGAAAGAAAATGTTTCCTGCTTAGTTTATCCAATCCCTGTAAATATTGGTCATCTGCTCTCCTGGTGCCCCTAATCTAAACTAAGGCATTGCCAGCCTCAGTTTTCTTCCTGAGTCTTGGAAGAAGGAGGCCAGGGCTAGCTAGACTAGTTAAGAACCTTCTGAACAACCACAAAATACGGGTGACTTTTGTTTTAGAATCCTGGAAACTGAGGTCTGGAAAGTCTCTTTGAGAATTGCATCCCTGCCCCCACATCTACTACCCCCATTTTACTGATGGGCAAAATAAGGCCTAAAGAAATGGTATGACTCCCTCAGATTCACAAAGACTGTAATGGATAAGACTAGAAGACAAGGGTCTCTTCAACTCAGCATGTGAAATGAAGAGATCTGAGGACTGATATTGTGACTCAGAGTCATCTATGCTCTATCATGGGAATGCAATTGTTTCTTTTACCACTAATAATGTTTATAAACTTCATTTATATCATTGGTATACAGGCTGATTTAATGTAGTAGAGAAAAGGTATATAGTATAGGGGAGTTTCCTCTTCTCTGGAATGAAGGACCTGGATCATTTGGCCCCTCAAGGTGCCTCCTAGCTTTTAGATTACTTGACCCTTGGGACAAGCACCCTAGTCCAGGTGACTTGGATCTAGCACAGTGGTAGCAGTCTGTCACCCTTAGCTCCAAATCATGGCTCTTCTGGTTGGATCTCCCTTACAGACAGAATCTCCTTCTCCTTACACACACAGTTCAGCCCTGAATCACTGGGGATCCTTGATTAACAGCATTTGACCTCCTGCTCTCCAAGGAACTGGTACCTATTTATGCCCAACTTATTTGCATCTTCCTTTTGAGACCCTGGTAAAAGGACAGGGGTGGGTCCTGTTCCTTCTACATCTCAGTCAATAGCATTATCTGGATGATTGGCTGACCTCGAAGAGGCTTTTGTTGCTGAACCATCTCCAGAGCCTGACTTTCAAAGCATTTTCTTTTCTAGGGAATGCCCAGAGTGGGGTGTGAGTTTAATCTGCGTATTTCCATCACTGACTTACTAAGAAAAAAGATGGATTATGGGATGAGGCCCCCATCCCATGGCTCTTCCTCCAGATGCTGCCTTGAAAACAGCAGGTATATCGGCCCGAGCAAAGGCACAAAAATCAGACCTGTTGTCTTGTAGTAAATTCAGATGTCCGGTTTATTGGTTATGTTCTCGGGATAGCAGTGGCAGAACTCAATTTGCCTCTTGGGAAAAAGGCAAGGAAGTGAGCAAAATGGAAGGGCAGCCTTCCCAAGCTGGAAGGAAAATACCCCAGAAAGGACCAAGGACAGAGAAGCTCATGCAAAGGAAAGCAAAATGAGCCAGTGTCTCTAGCAAATGGGGAAATAAGGAAGGAATCTCTGCAGTGGTCAAGTAAGTAATACAGTTGCTTGCCTGTGACTCTGGAGAAGAAAGGACAAAGAGAAGGAGAGTGCTAAAGAAGTAGAATGGGACCAGGCAAGTTTCTGATGAGGTCTCTAGAAGATTTTCCTGGCCAGAGTAGCTGGGTTCTCTCTTGAGTTTTCAGAAACACTGTCATTTTCTGCTTTAATGTCAACTGGTTTCCGCTGATATTCTAGATCAAGTGAGCTGCCAGCCAGAAAATTTGGGGGTTTGCAATAGGTATGAGAAAGGTCTTCAGGTGTGTTGACAACACATTCAGGGCCTCCAAGTTGGGGGAGGATGGCATGACATGTGACCAACCCTGGGCTGAAGTGGCCAACTTGCCTGGCTCCTTCTGGTCCATCCAAGAGGAGTAAAAAAGAGTCTGTGCAACACAACAGGACAGAACAGTGGAAGAAGCAGACCATCAGAAAGGAAGAGAGGAAGTCTATGTGGTGGCCCTGAAATGGTCATTTTCATCGAATCCTTTCCTTGTAGCCTCCAAACACATGCTTTCCTATGGATGTGGGGATTCTTCAGGTGGTACAGCTCATCCCTGCAACTTCACTCATGCTACCTTTGGCTCCCATGGACTGTGACCAGGCACCTAACAGTGTTAGATCTGCACACAGCTCAGCCTCCTTGCATAGACCAGTCTCTGCCTTCTGTTCCCTGCCCAAGCTTAGTAGGACATATGAATGTGGCCATGGCCTGTGGCACTGGTGAAATATAGCATGTAAGCAAAAGAAAACGAAAGGGAAAAGAGAAAGAAAAAGCAGTCCCTGGTGAACTTGTGAATTTCCCTTTCACATATGACCTTGAACTCCCTGGAAACCCCTGCTTTCCTCCTAGCCCTTCCTTCCCTCCCTCCTCTCTTGGTGCCAAGCCACTGAATATGCCACCAGCCAAAGCCTTGAGGAGGGCAGGGCAGCTAGGGTTCTGACCTAGGACATAGAAGTTCAGAGACATCCTACAGCACTAAGCATCACATGCCTACAGAGTTTAGCAGGGAAGCCCAAAGCTTGACTCTTTGCACTGATTGGTTAAAATAGGAAGCTACTTCTTCCTGTAATAAGGGAAACTTTGCATCCCCACCCGAAGTGGGCTTCTCTCAGCCACACCCTGCCCTGCTCTACCCTCTTCCCCCAACTGAATTGTGTTTTAAAAAAGACACATTTTCTGCTACTTCCCCAGGGGCCATCATTGAACCATACTGCCAATATCCCTCCAGTCACATTCACAGGATCACAGATTTAAAACTGGAAAGGCTGGCCCAGTCCAATCCCCCTCATTTTTCAGATGAGGAAACTGAGGCCTAGAGAAGTTAAGTGACTTGCCCAAGGTCACACAGCAAGTAGGTGCCAGAAGCACGATTTGAACCCACATCTTCTTGACTCCTGGTCCAGGTGCCCTATCCATGACACCAGTGCTGCCTCTCAACCAGGTGACTGAGGAGCCCAAGTGAGGATGGGACTGTTTGTTTAGCAGACTTCAGTATTCCCTTACTACAGTGTTAGAGGTAAAGCCCATGTTTAGAAAAAAAAAAAAAAAAAGCATGTTAGATTTTCCTTGCATTCAAACTCGTGCCCTGGGACGGCAGAGTCATCATGTTAAAGAAACGCCTAATTCTTAATAAGATAGCTCACTCTTTCTCTGGCCTGAAGCACAAAACCTGTGAGTACTGCAGGCTTACTTAGCAGAAGGGCTTCTGCCTACAGGGACTGGCATGGATTCGAGGCGTATAAAAGGAGAAATGTGCCTCACATCAGTGCTGCGTCCATCCTGGACTCATTTACAATTGGGAACTCTTTGGAGCCGGCTGTGCGCTGGCCCATCTGGTGTGGTTAGCTATGCTAAGGACTCTGCAGGGCACGCGGGGTGCCTGGGCACACTGCAAACGGACCCTCGCGAGCCAGCGGCTGCGCGGAGATTACTCTTCCACAATGTGGTTTCCACAAGACGGTTTCCACACCTGAACTGTGACACCGCTTTTCTTGGCTGAGAACTTGGGCCTCGGAGCCACAAAGTAAGTGGCGGGGGCGGACTCAGGCTTGGGAGAGGTGGGTAGGGCTACGGGCACCGGGGGCACCGGGGACATCGGGGACGGGCTAACTGGCGTGACTGCGGCCTCCGAGTAGAAGGTAGGCTGAGAAGTGTAGGCTGGCACGGAGCACACAGAGGAAGCTCGGAAGGTGGTGGGTGAGCTGGCATTGACCGGCTGGGAGGAAGGAGGGCTTGACTTCACGACCGGGACTGGACCAAGCTTGGCCAACGGCTTTGGGACTGGGCCGTCCTTGGCATCCGGAGGTTGGAAAGTAAATAGAGATGCATTGAGCTGATACGGTTGGTGTTTCATGACGTCTAGAGCATTGAGACATTTCTTCCCTTTCTTCTTGCTCGGTTTGGAGGTGGCCGGAGCTCCGGGCTGCTGCTTCATTGCGGCTGGAGGGTAGGCTGGAGAGTGGATGGGATTATAAGCAACAGGCGGTGGGGCTCGAACATTGGAGGAATATTTCCAAGAAGCTGGTAAGGATGGAGTGGGAGACTGAGGCCGGGCCATGTGGGCCTGTACTTTTTCTGAGTCTACCACGTATTTCTCCATCCGAGACTGCCTCTTGGCAAAGAGCTGGGCCCCTTTGCCGCTCATTTTTGGCAACTCGCTGGATGGTCCCACCTCAGAGACTGGGGTAGCGTTTCCTGTGGGCATCACCTTGGGTGTGTAGTTCACACTGGTCACCGCTGCTTGAGGTCCTTTGAAGGGCCCGGCCACATTTGGAGTACTTGGGGGCTGGTAAGTGGTGGAAGCAGGCCGAGCTATTTTAATGGCAGATGCGACTATTCCCTGGGACTGGTTCGAAACAGGGAAGGCGGGAGGTTGGCTAGGAGCTGCCACTGTCGATGGAGACCAGACTGGGGAGACGGGAGTGACTGGTTGAGAGGGGGAGGGTTTGGCAGATGGTTTGGGAGCTACAGGAGGTGGGGTCTTCTGTTTAGAAGAGTGGCCCTGCATGAAATTGCAAGCCTCCGCTCCAAGGCTGAGGTAGTCTTCTTCCGGTCCTGACTCGAACCCGGCCCCAGGACCTCGCTTGCCCTCTGCGTTTTGCACGAGTGACAACAGTTCAGGGTTAGGGCTGACCTTGGGGCGGTCTTTGAAGGTAAACATGGGCTTCGAGGAGCCCCTCCGCCTGGCCTCCTGCAGTATGCCCGTTCTCTTGGCTGGCACAGCAATTCTCTCATCTCGGGAAGCTATCTGTTCGGTGGGCTCATAAAAAGCCTGCTGTGCCCACGGGGCCGGCTGGGGCCATGGAGGAGGCTGTGCCGGGGCAGCTAAGGGGCTGGTCACCCCTCTGGACAAGACTTCTGGAGGAGGAGTGACCGCAGAGTAAGGGGGTGGCGCAGGGAAGTCATACAGAGGACTCGCTAGGTTTCGGGTGGGGGAGTATGGCACCGCCGCCTGGTTCACCGCTCCTGGGAAGGGCTTGGCGGTCCGGTTGGAGGCAGCCAATCTGTGGGCATCCGGCACGTCTGGGGCAACACTGAAGCCGTTCTGCTGAGCCACGTGGCTTCCTTCCACGTAACTTTTCGTCACGTTGCTCTGCATTCTCATGCTTTCTTCCTCTCTCCTCTGGTACGAAGTGACGGTTCTCAGCCCATCAGCTTGGCCATCCTCGAATTGCCCGCGGGCCTCTGCCTTCACCCCCTCCTGCTGCGCTGTGATCTGGTCCATCCTCTCCCGCCTCTTGGCAAACATGAGGACGCCCTTCCCCGAGCTGTCTGGTAACATCTGCATCTTGTCTTCACCTTTCGGCTTCTTCTCAACGTCTACTAGGCCCGAGTCCCAGTCCGAGGTCCACACTGGGTTTTCTTCGTCGTCGTCAGCCTCCGAGACGATCTCTTCATCCACCTCCGACTCGCTCGTGAACTTGACCTCCACTAGCCCGTCTTTTTCGCTTTCTTCTTCGGCGTCTGCCTCGCGCTGAAGCTCTCCGGTGCCGTAACTGATCAGGGTGTACTTCTTGGCCCTCCGGCGGCGTTTCTTAAACATCAAAACCCCCTTGGAGTTGGGGTTGAGGGCATTTGTGAGGAGGAGGGCAATGCTCTTACACTTGGACTTGGCTTCCTTCACCTGTTTCTCGGACAAGCTTTCGCTCCTCCGGAACCCTGGAAGAAAGACAGAGAGGATTACGGGAAGGAGCAAGGTCAAGGGAACCGAATCCGCAGGCAGCCCCTGGAGGCTGGGGCTCCTGCTACGTGACAATGCCTCTCCTCTCGCGAAACTGCACCTGAACCGCGAGGACAGGGAAAGGTCGGGAGTCTGGCTCCGGCATTTTATTTGTGCGGTGCTAATCCGTGGACACAAAAAAGGAAAAAGAAGAGCCCGACAACAAAACATTAAAAAGAAAACCTCAGTAAAGGAAACAAAAAGTTCATAAGGGGCAAGAAACAGGGCGAGTTTGTTACTTACCACCTTGTTAAATTTCATAGAACAGTTACAAAAAAACAAACTATGGAACGGTGGTTCTTTTTCGTTCTGAAGTGTGTGTGTGTGTGTGTGTGTGTGTGTGTGTGTGTGAAACTTGCAACACAATATTATTGAAAATACTTGAGTACAATATTAGAGGAAATAACAGGAAATTCATTTTGTAACAGTGACCTGATCAACGTAAGTGCTACAAACAATACGATTCCTGAACATTAGCAATAGCTAATAAAGAATGACAGGGTATACTTATTGATTGAAATGGCAAAGTTTTGTGGGGCGTGACTTGGTATGATCCTGGTTCCCTAGACACGTTATTTGGAAAGAGTCAGAAGCTAGTTCTACATGCACGTAAGCAGAATTGGATGTAAATGAAAGAGTGGGCCGATTTCATTTACTTTGGTCAATTTAGATAAACCCATAGAGAATAGAAAACTCCAAAATACCCATTCAGAGGTGGGCAACCTGTGGCCCGGAAGTCACATGTGGCCCTTTAACTGAACCCAAACTTCACAGAACAAATCTCAGATCCTTCCTCATAGAGGTATCAAAACTTTGGAGCCAAAAGGAACCTTCAAAGTCATCTCACCTTACCACTCTCCTTATATAAATGAGGAAATAGAAGGCCAAAGGAAAGAAGGGCCTTACTTAAGGTAATGCAAGTCACAAATGACAGAATCAGGGTTTGAACCCAGGACCTTGGGTGCCAAACCCATGGCTGTGCTTCACCTATTTGCAAACCATAGTAATAACTGACATGCACTATCTTATTATGCCAGTTTTCCAGCTGGGAGAAACTGAAGGATTAAGTGACTTCCCAAAGGCTACTCAGCAAGTAAGAATTAAAAGCAGGATGTGAATCCTGATCTTCCTGCTGCCAAAGCTAGCACTGCCCTTTCACACATAAATAACGAAATTTCCTCGCAGTACCCTTCCTAAATGTCTTTCAAAAGGAGAGTTCTCAAGCCAGTGTTAGTATCAAAATGGCTCTCGTGTAAGTTATAGAAAGACCCTTGACCTACAGGACTAGAATTCAAATTCCAACTTGGCTATTTAGTTATTACTAGGTGACCTTGGGCAGGTCACTTAACACCTTCAACCTCCATTTCCTCAGTAGGATTACATCAGGGATTCTCCCCTTGTTTGATGTCACAAACTCCTTTGGCCATCAGGTGAAGTTTATGGGCCCCTTCTCAGAATAATGTTTTTAAATACATAAAATGAAATGCACAAGATTGCAAAGGAAGTTAATTCTACTAAAATGCAGTAATCAAAGTATAAAAAAAAAACAAAACACAGACAAGTTCAGGAACCCCAGGTTAAGAATTTCTAGACTAAACAAGATCTAAAGTCCTTGCCAGTTTCAAGTCTCTGATCCTTTAAATCTGCATTCCTTTCCACCTCCAAATCTAGAAGCATAACATATGTCAAAATTTCATTTTTGCTGTGACAAGTTCCAAAGTTACTGATAGAACTACTAATTCAACATCCATGAAGCAGATAGCCTAAGTTTCTTTAAGAAATGTTGGCCCCAAATGGTTGCAGACCAATCTAATAATCATTAAAAACAAAACAAAACAACCAACTTTATTATTTTTTTACCAGATTTGTGATTTCACTAAGTCTTACTGTCAGGTCAGTTCAGCACTTAAGTAAATTAAAAGTTTGGGAGAGTGACCCACACCACTGACCAATTAAGTAAGTTACTTAAGCAACTTACTCTGGTCACAGACCAAATATGTATCAAAGGAAGTACTTGAACCCAGGCTTTTCTACTCTGAGTCGGGTTCTCTAGCCACATTATCTACTATGCCAAGATGCTTCCTGATATAAAAAATAATATGTCACATATCTACAGGAATTTTAACTAACATTTTGAGTACTCCTTCAACTCTTACAAAGGTAAATGTTAGCTATAAGAAATTTTATAAGGTGTACAAATGATTGTGATTTTAAAGTTCTATTGAGATTTGAAGAGAATGGATCATATAACTTCTACTAGGTTTCAACATTTTAAAAACATGACCTATTTTTTCCAAAGTTTCTTTTGTTAGATATTAGCTACTAGCATTAAAAAAAAAATTGGCAACAGTTTCATCTCTAATTCCATTTACTTAGTTCTTTCTTTAAGGATTGAGTTAATATTTGTCACAAATTAGAAACAAATTCAAGTGGCTTTGAATTTTGCAAAAAGTTAAGTCTGTTTCTTACTACTGAAAAATCAAAGGAAAGATGTACTTAGCTCTCACCAGCACTGGAAGGAACACGCCAGACAGACCTAAGAGCTTACCAGAAATAATTCAGTCATCATGACACAAGGATTTTACGAAATCAAGTTGCTGAGATTCTCCAGTGTTTCCATTTTATGGAGGGACAGAGAAGCTGGGAAGGCTGAGCTCATGCAGGATTCCTGTCTCCGGTCCTCTGGAAACTGGAGCCCCAATTGCCCAGTTGTCACTGCCTTGGGTGCCAAAATTTAAAGTATGTGAACTCTTCTCTCTGAGGCCCCTTTAATGCATTATAAATGGGCCGATTACATATAGATGCTTACAGCACAAGTCACAGCTGGCTCCACATGCCACTAAGGACACAGGTGGCTCTGCTAAAAATATGCCCTGGAAAGCATTAGAATTGGGTACTTCCAGCGTCCCTGATTCTAGACCCTTTGAAGATAGCCCTCAAATCCCTCACCCAAATTCTTGACAGAATCTACCAAGGAAACTCAAGAATAGTCATGAACTGTGTCCTCCCTACCCCTCTTTCACAATGAAAGCAACCAGGCTTGTCTTGCCTTTACTGCCTTCCTTCCCGACAACCCCCTCCCTTCTACTACCAAACAGTCCAGGATGTCATCATATCCCCCTTTGAGCACCCCTGCCTCCTGGGTCGAGAGTCTGACCTTTGTGTCAAGTGGGTAGAGCAACCAGCCAGGGCACTGTGCAGCCTCATGCAGAATCCCTGAGCTGCTGGGATCAGGTAACCCACATGGTGGTGTCTATCAAACAGACTTCTGCAAGCATCATCAAGCTGCAGACATCTCTCTCTCTCTCTCTCTCTCTCTCTCTCTCTCTCTCTCTCTCTCTCTCTCTCTCTCTCTCTCTCTCTCTGTCTTTCTCGGTCTCTGTTTCTGTTTGTTTCTGTCTGTCTGTCTCTGTCTCTATCTATCTATCTATCTATCTATCTATCTATCTGGATCTACTTTTAATATACTTACTATAGCCTGCCTCTCAAAGATGTCTCAGCAATATCGGTAGCAGCAGAATCAGTGTCATTGGCCATTTAAACTCAGTTTGAAATGTGTCTCTGGGCTATCTTAAAAGTGACACGGTTCATTTTTTTAAAATGAAAACAAAAGCCAGCTGGACAAAACTTCTCTTTGGTAAGGGAATAGAGAACTAAGTGAAACACTTTGCACTTTGCTAATTGAGTCATATCTGTTCCAAGGGGCTGCCACTGTTGGCCCCTTTGCCTGCCTACAGGGAGAAGGAAAAACGTTGCCAATGAGGAAGGAGAGAAAGTTGACAGCCTGGAGAAACCTTCCTGAAAAACAACAGAGCGGGAGAGGGAAGGGAGGGGTAGTGAGTGATGGGCCAGGTGGAACAGTCCCTCTCGAGAGACCAAAGTGGGGCGCAGGAGCTACTTACGGGCGTGCCGGGCTCGGTGCTTGTGGGGCCTCCGGTGATCCCTTTCTGAGATCTGCTGGTCTTCTCCCTGCTCAGTGCCTTCAGAGGAGATGGGAAAGGAGACCACAGAAGGAGGTGCTTCAGCCTGCCCTCCTTCCACTTGAAAATCACCACACCCCTTTCTTCCTGCCCAGTTGGACCCTTCTGCCTTCTCTCTGTCGTAGGAGTAGTTGATGATCACTTCAGCCCTGGAGAGGTGGGGGGCTCCCGCCTCTTTCCCCTGGGTAACTTGCAGCTCTCGGCCACTAGAGAGCTGAATTAGCTTGTCACTGGGCCCCTGACCAGAATCCTCTTTCTCATCAGAGAAGGCAGACAGTCCTTGGCCAAGCCCTCCCTGCAGCTGGTCAGGATGAGGGTCAGGGGAGGGGTGGTTTTCAGCTCCTCCCAGGACAGTCCCCACCAAGGTCCCAGGGTCTTTGTGTCTGTCAGGCAAGAGGGCCAACTGCAGTTCCACCACAGCTCCTGGCCTGCCCCCTTCTGTCTCCCTCAAGACTATTGACTCTGGCCAGGGTCTTCCTGGGGAGTGCAGAGCTATTTGGGGGCTTGGCTGGGTCTCTCCTGAACAATCTGGATTCTTTTCATCTTTCTGGCCAGGAAATGTCCTCTGCCCCTGGGTGCAGGGGGACCGAATTTGCAGGCTGGTTCTCTCCACGTGGTCCTCATGGACAAGGTGATCATCATCTTGGTTTACAGTTTCAGGGACGTAGGTCTCATTTATTCCACTGGATGGTCTGCACACAAAAGATAATTCCAGACAGTTAAATTCATGGATGTTTCTTTGAGGGGCTAGCCAAAGAATTCCTGATACTTTTATGAGGTCTGATAAATGTAGTACAAGGTCAGTCTGTTTCTGTCTAAATGTCTACAGCAGAGACTGGGAGGAATGAGGTTTGTGATATGTCCTTTTTCCCTCCACCACCTTAAGAGGCAGCATGCTGTACTGCACAAGGCACTGGCCAGGAAGTCAAAGCAACGTGGATTCAAATCCTATTTCAGACACATTGTCAGTATGACCCTGGGCAAGTCACTTAAGTTCTCTAAACTCAGTTTCTTCATCTGTAAAATGAGTGGGTTGGACTCAGTGACCTTAAAGATCCCTTCCAGCTCTGGACTGATAATCCCTTTCTAAGAACTTGGCTCTAAAGCAAAAGAGAAGCCCTCCTTATCCCTTTAATTTCCAATCTGCATCTTGACTTTGTCTCCAAGAGCTAGGGGATGCCAGAACCATCTCTTAAATCCATATATTTGGCATGAGGCCACCACCCCATCTGGATGTTTAACAGAGTTTTTCAGTTTCCATCCAGATGTTTGATGTCACATAAACAAAACCCAGCTCTTCCCAGACTGGGCCAAGAGCTCTCAGATAAAAGTGATCCAATAGCCTTTTTGGAGATTTTATTTTTGGATGGAATGAAATTGAAGGCAATATCTCTGACCACAGGAAATATTTGGTCTTGGTAATGAGTACCCCTTTCCATGCTTCTGTTATTTGTGAGGTCATGGAATATTTATAATTGGAATTTGGTTGCCTCTCCCACTGAAGCCAGTTGACCTGCTCATTTACATTTTCTATTAAATCTCTTTAGGGGATTCCCTAGAAGAAAAGCCATGACAACTTATTGTAAAGGGGCTGAGTTTCTTACCCCAGACCTTCACCTCTGAACTCAGTCTCTCTCTTTCTGTTTGAATTCTGTATCTTTTGTTTGTATTGGATAAAGAAGTATAGGTTCAAGTTATTTAAAACAAACAAACGAAAACCTCCTTTCTCAAGTTCTAATTAAAAAAAATGCAACTGTATGAACTTGGATTTTCCAGTTGCTAATGAGTTTCTTCCCTTCCCCTTTCTTGTCTCAGTCAGTCACATAAGGAAGTATTAAAGGGAATTTATTCCAATATTGTGAGACTAAGAACAGTGTTATATAAATTCTGCCTATTATCATTATGTGCTTTACGAACCTTTTTTATTTCTTTTGACCTTCCCAACAATCCTAGGAGACAAGTATTATTATCATCCCCATTTTACAGATGAGGAAACTGAAACAGACAGTGATTAAGTAAACTAGCAAAGTAGGTCAGCACCTTCTCTGCCACTTGTAGCTTCAGAAAGCTGCCTCAAGCCTGAGAATTAATATGACCTGCCTATGTCAGAACAGGAATTTGAACCCAGGACTTTCTGGCTCCAAGGTCAACTCTCTATCTGCCATTCTGACTGCTTGCTGATGGAATAGGGGAGTGCAAACTTTTGTGCATCATGGACCTATTAACTGGCAGTCTGATAAAGTCCATGGACCCTTTTCCAGAAAAAAAAGTTTTGCATAGAACAATCTGTATAGGATTACAAAGAAAGTCCATTACATCAAAATATGTTTATCTATATATTTTTAAAAACAAGTTCATGGCCTCCAAGTTAAGAACCCCTGTTCTACAGTGTGATGAATAAGGTTTCTTCCTCACGCAAGTCCATTATCAAAAAATCCTTCATAAATGCCTACTGAAAGAAATTCAAATTAAAATAATTCTGAGGTACCACTTCACACCTATTAGATTGACCAATATGATAGAAAAGGAAAACAATAAATACTCGAGGGGATGTAGGAATATTGGGATATTAATGCACTGTTGGTGGAGTTGTGAACTGATTCAACCATTCTGGAGAGCAATTTGGAACTATGACCAAAGGGCTATAAAACTGTGCATACCCTTTGATCCAGTAGTACCACCACTAGGTTTGTATCCTAAAGAGATTTTTAAGGGGGGCTGAGGGCACGCAAAGGACATATCTGTAGAAAAATATTGATAACAGCTCTTTTTTGTGGTGGCAAAGAATTAAAAATTGAGGGGATGTCCATCAAATGGGGAATGGCTGTAGTATATGATTGTAGTAGAATATTACTATGCTATGAGAAATGATGGGCAGTTTGATTTCAGAAAAACCTGGAAAGACTTATGAATGGATACAAGGCTAATTGAGCAGAACCAGAACAACACGTAACAGATATACTGCATGATGATCAATGACTTAGCTCTTCTCAGCGATACAACGTTCCAGGACAATCCCAAAAGACTCATGATGAAAAACGCAGTCCACCTCTAGAGAAAGAACCGATGGAGTCTGGATGCAGATTTTTTACTTTTCTCTATTTTTTTGTTTTCCCCCTTTGGGACTGTGTCTTCTTTCACAATATAACTAATAAGGTAATAAGTTTTGAATGACTGAACATGTATAGCATGTATGAAATTACTTACTGTCTTAGGGAGGGGGGAGGAGAAGGATGGAAGGAGAAAATTTGGAACTCAGTTTTTTGAGAAAATGAATGCTAAATTGTCTTTACATTTAACTGGGGGAATAATAAAATATTATTAAAAATAAATGTCTATTGCATTGAATTTCAAACTGTGCAGTGCCCAGTATGCACTGTTTTTCTTTGTATAAGATCTATAAAGAAGACTATTGTAAAAACAGCATGTCAGGTCTGTAAGGGTTGGTTGGTTGTCCTTCATTCTCGAAGAGGACCAAAATGACATCACCATAATAAAGTGAAGTTTCGGTGTGTCTGCCTGTGGCTGATCAGACCAATATGGGCTCAGAATGCTCTACCACAGGTTGGGCACAGATAGTCTGTGTGAATATTTGGGGTGGATACTCCAAATGTGTGCATCATACGTTTATATAAGGGTACCAAGGAGAGGGTTATACTGACAAAGGATAAAGGTAAAATCAGCCAGAGAAATGAAGACTCCACAATACTACCTATATTTTTGATCCCTGGTTCTAGTTCATTTCATCAGATTGAAGCTCTCTGTACTAAGGAACAATGTGCTGCACTCATTATATCCCACTGGAGGCTACTGCCAGGTCAGGAGGTTTGTAATTTATCCAGGCTTAGGAGAGGCTCTGGACTGCATCTCTCAGAGTTATGAGAGTCCTCCGCTGAGTACATACAGACATGGTAGCTTGAATTCATAAACATTTCCTTGTATGTTAGAATACTTGGGGACAAGACAGAGAAATATTAGCCTTTATTGGTAGCTGAGGCCAGGAATATAGAATATATGCATAAAAAACCAAATTTTAAAAAATTTTATAGATAGTGAGAGAAAAGAAATCCATACACCTTAGATGATTATTTTCACTTCCATCAACAGGCAAAATTAATTACATAATATTTCCTGCTTTTAGGTCTGGTAATTTATAAATATACTTAAAGTCCTATTGACTCATTAAACATCTTTGAAGCCTTGTGTGGGCTATTGTTCAGGAAAAGAAGAGACCTATCTTCTACTGAGACTTAGTTGGGTGTAGTAGCTACAAGCTAACTGACCACAGAGCCAGGAAGATTCGAGTTCAAGACCTGCCTCAGACACATTACAGATGTGGGACTCTGGCCAAGTCACTGCAACTCTCAATTCTCCAGATAATTCTTTCCAACTATGATTTGCAGAAAAGGTACTGACCTGCAATGGTTGGAGGAGTTCATTCATCAAGAATAGCCCTATTCCAATGAAATCTCAAGTCTAGTCCTTATTCT
The DNA here is from genome assembly GCA_023548195.1 of Bettongia penicillata ogilbyi. Lineage (NCBI taxonomy): Eukaryota > Metazoa > Chordata > Mammalia > Diprotodontia > Potoroidae > Bettongia > Bettongia penicillata. The sequence continues at coordinate 179,372 of JAJHZJ010000241.1, read as the reverse complement.
CTGGTGAAAGATGACATAGCAAAGAGAACTATTTCACCTCATAAAACATCATTCATTTCAAATGCCTCATTTTGATTTGATATGCTAAAAGATGACCCTATTCAATGAATAGTTTCTCTGAAATAAAAGGGCAGTAAACAATTAAGAATGAAAAATGAAAGAAATGGAAGAGAAATTTATCTGTTCACTGGGTTTCATTCCAAGATTAGTACTATAACCTTTCACAAGTTGGAAAATGAAAGTCAGCATCAGCCTGAAACTTTGAGGAATGAGTCCATTGTGAATAAAACAAGATCTAGGAGAGAGAATCCCAGATTACAAATGAGTTACGATGGAACTTAACTCACTAAATCAGTGGAAGAATTGGCCCTCCAATCACCTAAAAAGGAGAGAAACAAGAAGAGAGAGCTTCTCTTCTTGAGGGAAGAAAGTGCCCAAAGATGGCCCTGGGAGTCTTAGCCTTGGTAATTCCAAGTCGTAATCACAGGCAATTACTTCCTTCCCAAGTCCCTACTAACCACCAGGCACTCCCTTCACTTGGGAACCTTAATAAGTATTTGACTGGGTGAGCCAAGTTTAAATGAATGTTAATGACAATCCTTCTGCGATGCCTCACTGTGATGTGGATGGAATTCTGTGTTCTCAAAGCCTGGGCCTGTAGAGTGCCATCTTTGGTAGGTACCACCAGGCCAGAAGTGGAGAGCTAGAAGGGAACCTCAGAAATCATCTAGTCCAATCCCCTCACTTTACAGATGGGGAAACTGAGGCCCAGAGATCTAGAGTTGGAAGGGCCCTTAGACAGTATCTAGACCACTTCATTTTACAAATGAGGAAATCAAGGTCCAGGGAAGTTAAGTAACTTTGGTGGTGCTGTTCAGTCCTTTCTGTCATGATCCAGCTCTTCATGATTCCATTTGGGGTTTTCTTGGCAAAGATACTGCAGCGGTTTGCCATTTCCTTCTCTAGCTCTTTTTACACATGAGGAAACTGAGGGAAACAAGGTGAATTGACTTCCTATATAGCTAGGAAGTGTCGGAGGCAAGATTTGAACTCAGGAAGATGAGTATTCCTGACTCCAGACCTGGTGCTCTATCCACTGCACCACCTAGCTGCTCTAAGCAACTTTTCCAAGGTCATATGAGTAGTAAATATAAGAGGTAGGATTTGAACCCAAGACCTCTGACCTCAGAGGTTCCAGTGAATGATTTCTTTTTGCATTCCACATCCATATGGTGCTGTCATGTAAGACCTTTATGTAGAGAGGTTGAGCACACAGACTAGCTGTATGCTGATCACATTTAGAGCCACTGAGGTTCTGTGATTTGTAGTGGTAAAAGGATAAAAGTGAGGATCCTGGAAGTTCTGATAACCTCTAAAAACAACCATGACCTCCCCCCATTTCTGTGATATGTAGTCTGAGTTGGGCAGGACATATCTGCTGAGATTTAAGTAAAACTCACAGACCAGCAGCACTCACAGAGGGGAAGCAGAGGGCTTGGACAGAATGCTGGGTCTGACATTTACTAGCTGGCTGACCCTGGGCAAGTGCTGGTACTTTTCTGGGTCTCAATTTCCTCCTCTGTGAAATCAGTTGGCCTTGGCCTCTATGTTTCTTTCCAACTCTACTCTATGGTTGTGTGAATTGGGGATCCTCTGAGCCTATGACTATGGATAGCTTATAGGTTTTGTTTAATTGGGAGATGCACCAGATATTATTGGCCAACATTCTCCAGAAAGCCACAGCCCTGCAGCATGGGGTGGGAGATGGGGGTGGGGGAGCATTATATCCTACAAGTAGGCAGACACATGGAAAATATAGTATAGCTCAGAGACAAAGTTCCAGGGAATTGGTCACATGAAAATATTTAGGGTCTGCATATTGTTCATAAGTAAAGAAAATGGCCATCAGCTCTTTCTTATCAAAAGAGATTCTGCTTTACTCCCCCTCCATATACTCTGACATCCACCTACTCTGGCCTATCTGTTGTCTCTCACATCTGGTGTCCCAACTCCTATCACCATGCCTTTGCCTTGGCTATCCCCTGTGCCTGGAATTCTCATTCTCCTCACCATCACCTCTTAGGATCCCAGCTTCTGGATGCAGCTCAAGCACCTTATTCAGGAGGGTTTCCCCAGTCCAAAAGGCTACTAGAGACTTTGCCCACAAGGTGACCACCCATCTCCTTATGTGTGCGTAGTTTTTACATGTTGTCTCCCCAGTTCGAATGTGAACTCTTTGTGGTAGGGGCAGGGACTCTTCTGCACTTCTTTGTATCTCCAGCACAATAAAGGCATTTAGTAAGCACTTAATAGTTGCTTATTCAGTGACTGAATCTCAATTTTCCCCTCTTTCTGCAGTCATTTCCCTTGAAGAAGTTAATTAATGAGTGAAATGGTCAAATGGGGGAAAAAATGGCCAAAAATGACAATAATCAGTTTTGAAAGGGTTGTGGAAATATAAGGCACACTCATAAGACAGCTAGGTAGCCCCACAGATAGAGTACTGGAGGACCTGAGTTCAGATCCAGCTTCAGACACTTACCAGCTGTGTGACCCTGGGAAAGTAATTTAATCCAGTTTGCCTCAGTTTTCTCATCTGTAAAATGAGCTAGAGAAGGAAACAGCAAACTGTCCCAGCATCTTTGCTAAGAAAACTCCAAATAGGGGGCAAAGTCAAGATGGAGGAGTAGAAAGATGCACGTATGCGAGCTCTGAACCCACAGCCCATAGATTTAATGTAAGAAGAGCTCCCCAGAAGTTCTGGATCACTTCAGGGTGTGCAGAAACACAGTGGAAGAGATTTCCATTCCAGAAAGCCCTGGAGAGCCATCCCCAGGGTCCCTTGCGCCTCAGAAAGCGGACCCCACCCCAGCGCTGCCCTGGCTGGTGCCCCAGAGAAGCTGATCCGAGCAGGCTTCAGGGACGGAACCTCTGGCGGCCTGGAAGGTCCCTCTACCCACAGACTCTACAGGTCAGTGAGAGACACGCCTGAGCTGACCGAGAGGGGAGCGGGGTGTCTCTGTGGCTCAGGCCCCCTCGGGAGGAAGCAGCGGAGGCAGAGGCAGGGGCAGGGGCAGGAAGCGGTGGAGGCAGAGGCAGGGGTGGTGGCGGAGGCAGCGGCGGAGTGGTCACGGTGGCTAGAGACTCCCCCAGCAGCAGGCAGGATCTTCATTACTGAAAGTCTCTGCATAAACCACCTGAAGGAGCTGACTCCCCCAGCAGCAGGCAGGATCTTCATTACTGAAAGTCTCTGCATAAACCACCTGAAGTCCCTGCCCCACCTGCTCCATTTCTGAAGGTCTCTGCATAAAGCCCCTGAGGGAACTGAGCCTGGGAGGCAGCCCTGCCCCCACCTGAGCACCAGAACTTAAGCTCACATTGAATAGCAGCCATGCCTGCCGCAGAAAGCCCATTTGAATCTCAGACCCCAAGCACTAGCTGGGCGGATCTAGGTGGGGGTGGACAGGAATCTCAGAAGTCAAGTAACTGGCTGGGAAAATGCCTAGAAAAGGGAAGAAAAATAAGACTATAGAGAGTTTTTTTGAACAGATGCAAATGATCCCGACTTTCGGATCTGATGACGAGGACATATTCTTGCCATCAGGGAAAGACGTGGAGGGTATGGCCTCGGTACCCCAGACATCCCAGGGGGATGTCGGGTGGGCTCAGGCCATGGAAGAGCTCAAAAAGGATTTTGAAAAGCAAGTTAGACAGGTGGACGTAAAACTGGGAAGAGAAATGAGATAGATGCAAGAAAAGTATGAAAAACGGGTCAATACCTTGGTAAAGGAGATCCAAAAAAATGCTGAAGAAAATAACACCTTGAAAAATAGGCTCACTCAATTGGCAAAAGAGGTTCAAAAAGCCAATGAGGAGAAGAATGCTTTCAAAAGCAGAATTAGCCAAATGGAAAAAGAGGTTCAAAAGCTCACTGAATTTAATAGTTCTCTCAAAATTAGAATGGAACACATGGAGTCTAATGACTTTCTGAGAAACCAAGAAATCACCAAACAAAACCAAAAGAATGAAAAAATGGAAGGGAATGTGAAATATCTCATGGGAAAAACAACTGACCTGGAAAATAGATCCAGGAGAGACAAGTTAAAAATTATGGGACTACCTGAAAGCCATGATCAAAAAAAGAGCCTAGACATCATCTTCCATGAAATTATCAAGGAAAACTGCCCTGAGATTCTAGAACCAGAGGGCAAAATAAGTATTGAAAGAATCCATCGATCACCACCTGAAAGAGATCCAAAAAGAGAAACTCCTAGGAACATTGTGGCCAAATTCCAGAACTCCCAGGTAAAGGAGAAAATCTTACAAGCAGCTAGAAAGGAACAATTCCAGTATTGTGGAAATAAAATCAGGATAACTCAAGATCTAGCAGCTTCTACATTAAGGGATCGAAGGGTGTGGAATAGGATATTCCAGAAGTCAAAGGAACTAGGACTCAAACCAAGAATCAGCTACCCAGCAAAACTGAGTATAATACTTCAGGGGAAAATATGGTCTTTCAGTGAAACAGAGGACTTTCAAGCATTCTTGATGAAAAGACCAGAGATGAAAAGAAAATTTGACTTTCAAACACAAGAATGAGAAGAAGCATGAAAAAGTAAACAGCAAAGAGAAGTCTTAAGGGACTTACCATAAGCGAACTGTTTACATTCCTACATGGAAAGACAATATTTGTAACTCTTAAAACTTTTCAGTATCTGGGTAGTTGGTGGGACCACACACACATATACACGCATGCACGCACACACACATACACACATGCACACACATACAGAGACAGAGAGCACAGAGTGAATTGAATAGGATGGGACCATAGCTGAAAAGAAATTAAGGTAAATGGTGAGAGAGAAATGTAGTGGGAGGAAAGAGGGTGAAATTGAATGGGGTAATTATTTGTCATTTAAGAGGCAAGTAGGAGACTTTTTAGTGGAGGGAAAAAGAGGAGAGCTCAGAAAAAAAACAAAAACAAAAACAAGAAGTTTACCCTCATCACATTTGACTAAAGGAAGGAATAAAATACACACTCATTTTGGTATGAAAATCTATCTTACAGTATAGGAAAGTGGGGGAGAAGGAGATAAACAAGGGGCGGGATGATGGAAGGGAGGGCAAAGGGAGGAGGGAGCAATTTGAAGTCAACACTTGGGGAGGGACAGGATCAAAAGACAGAAGAGAAACAATGAGGGGCAGGTTAGGTTGGAGGGTAATTCAGTTAGTCTTACACAACACGACTATCATGGAAGTCATTTGCAAAACTACACAGATATGGCCTATATTGAATTCCCTGCCTTCCCAAAGGGAATGGGTGGGGAGGGAGGGATGGGGAGAATTTGGAACTCAAAGTTTTAGGAACAACTGATTAGTATTGTTGTTGCTACTAGGAAAGAAGACATACAGTTAATGAGGAATAGAAAGTCATCTGGCCCTACAGGAGAAAAGAAAAGATGGGGACAAGACAAGGGAGGGATGACAGAAGAGAGGGCAGATTGGAGATAGGGAAAATTAGATTGCTTGGTGTATTGGGGTGGGGGAGGGGATAAAAGGGGAGAAAATTTAGAACCCAAAATTTTGTGAAAACGAATGTAAAAAGTTAAACAAATAAATAAATATTAAAAAAAAAAAGTTAAGGAATGATGACATGGTCCAGAGGGCAATGACTAGACCAGAAAGGGTTGTGACTAAACTCGAAACATCACATGCCCTCATTGTACTATCTTCAGAAGGTGAATGTCTTCAACTCTCCACTGGAGAGGAGGAGCTGTTTCAAACTCCTTGAAGTCAACAGTGGTCTGGACAACACAGTGTGGTATTTTCCTTTCTATAGACCTCAGTCAAAATGCACCATTGGCTACCAGCTGCTCAACCCAAGACCCACTATGTGAGGCTCAGGTCCCAGTCCTACAGCCCTGTAGTTCTTCAGCTTTACCCTGGTTAGATGAAAATGCCACCAGGATTATTCAAGTTGCCATTTTGAAGAAAACAAGATATAATCTCTCTCTCTAAATGACAGGAATGCCTCAAGGAACAGGAGTCCAACTACCTAGAATCAGGCTGGGTGAACAAAGATTAAGTGGAATAGTAAGTTTTTAAAAAATGAAGACAGGCAGCATGCCATAGCAGATAGGACACTGGGCTTTGGAGTCAGATGCCCTGAGTGTAAATCCTGCTGGCCTCAGACAGCTATCTGACTCCGAGACTCCCTGGGTCTCAGTTTCCTTATTTCTAAATTTAATTGGTTGGATCCACTTCCAAAGCTCCGTCTAGTTTTAGAGCTCTCATCCTATGAACCTTGTATGAGAGGGGATTTTTGTTATTGATGCTATCACTATAACTTCTTTTCAGAAGAAAGAGACCAATGACCCATTGCTTCCCTAAGGAATTCACTGGACAAACAAATGAATGAAAACACATGACTGCCAGAAGAAGTTCTGGAGTCGCAAGGGATCTTTCCCAAAATCCAATAGCTTTGACATTTACAATCTTATGCACAAAGAATATTCATGTTTGGAATAAGGGCCCAGGGACATTCCAAGACCAGGAGAGTGATACTGAGTAGGCTGTACTTAGGAAGTGGACAAATAAAGCAAGAGAAGCTTCTTAAGGGGGTAGGAACAAAGGTTTTAGAGGGTGATAGTATGGTCATTTGGAAAATGCCACCATCAAGCACTTGTTAAGCACCTACTATGTTTTCATCTGAATATACAGCTAACATTTGCATGGTGCCTTAAGGCTTGCAGAGTACTTTATTAATATTATCTCATCTTATTCTCAAAATAACCCTAGGAGGTGGGTGCTATTAGTACCTCCATTTTATAGGTGGGAAATGAAGGCACACAGCAGTGAAGTGACTTGCCCAGCGTCACACAGCTATAACGTGTTTAAGGTTGGATTTGAATTCAGGTCTTCCTGACCCCTTATCTACTGTACCTGTCACCTAGATGCCTCTACATGTTTAGGTCTGTGCAAGGTGCTAGAGAACCAAAGATAAAAAGCAAAACCAAACAAACCCAAACCCAAATTCTGTTCTCAAGAAGCTAGCTCATGGTTTTGAGGACAATCCAGGTATGGGGAAGACAACACACACCTATAGACGTGTCTAAAAACAAACACAAGGTAATTAGACACTAAATCATCAGGGAGAGGACTGGCAGTTGGGGAGATCAGCAGGTCATGCACAAGGTGGGTGTTGAGATGCATCTTACGGGAGGAGAGGGACTCTCTGAAGCAGAGGGAAGTAGGGAGAGCCTTTCAGGAATGGAAGATCATCAGAATAGTGGCACTGAGAGGGAGTGTTTGCCTTCACCAGGGAAAAGTGGAGTAATATACAAGAGAGACTGAGGTCAAGATCTTTAAAAAATGATTCGTTAAAATATATTTTTATTGATATCTTTTGTTTTAACATTATCTACTTTTCCCACTATCAGCTAGGTGGATAGAACACTGGGCTTGGAGTCAGGAAGATTCATGTCTCTGAGTTCAAATCTGGCCTCAGACAGTTACTAACTATGTGACTCTGGGCAAGTCACTTCATCCTGTTTACCTCAGTTTCCTCATCTGTCAAATGGACTGGAGAAGGAAATGGCAATCCATTCCAGGATCTTTGCCAAGAAAATACCAAATGAGGTCATGAAGAGTGAGACATGACAAAAGACCGGACAGCAACAAGAAGTTTATTGAATTGGGGAGGGACGTGGTTAGGTCTGTACTTATGGAATATCACTTTGACAGCATGTGAATTCGAGGAAAAAAGACAGGAGGCGGGGAAAACAATTAGGGGCCATTAGGATAGCTCAAGTGAGAGGCTGTGAGAGACTGAGTTGAACTAGTGGCTGTGGGAGTGGAGACATGGGACCAGATGCCAGGAAGTATGTGGAGGTAGAACCAACAAGGTCTGGCAACTATAGGAAATGTGTGGCATGGGAGAGTAAGGAAAAAAGGAACACTACCAGCAAGGTTACAAATCTGGAAGACTTGAAGAAGGGTAGAAATAGGGAAGCATCTCCTGAGAGAGCAGAAAGACTAAACATGCAAAATGGGACTTTTCTGGGAAACGGCCAATACAGAAATTTTTTTGACTTGATATGTTTGTTTGTAACAGATTTTGTTTTTCCTTCTTTCATAACTGGGGGGGCGGGGTGAGGTAGGGAAGGGAGGGAAGAAGGATGGAAGGAAACAGTAGATTTTTATTCATTGAATTTTTTTTAAGTTTACAAAAAAACAAAATTAGAGAAATTTAGGTAAAGGGAAGATTTAGATGATAATGAATTCTATTTTGAATATGCTCAGTTTGAGATATATCCTGGATATCGTTTGAAATAGCTAGTTTGACTATGCATATTTGTTACAAGAAATTGGCTTTTCTGTTCCTTTTTTTTCCATGGGGTGGGGAATTAGAGGGAGAAAAAAATTACATTTCTGTTAGTTTTTTTTAAAAGAGTGATGGATGGGGTGCTAAAGATGGATAATGTTGTATGCACTTCGAGATGAAGTCAGTATTAGTTTTACTTTTGTTATGGTTGCTGTTTATAGTCTTGTCCAACTCTCTGTGACCTCATTTGGGGTTTTCTTGGCAAAGATATTGGAGTGGTTTGCCATTTCCTTCTTCAGCTCATTTTACAGATGACAAAACTAAGGCAAACAAGGTTACCTTGCTCAGGGTCACACAACTAGTAAGTGTCCAAAGTTGCATTTCAAATCAGAAATCAACTCAGAAAGATTAGTTTTCCTTACTCTAATCCACTGCAGTGCCACCTAGCTACCTCACTACTTGTTTTACATTGTTATAAGAGACCTCTCAGGAAGTGAATGTCATCTGTAAATGTTTGCCATGTAAACACAAAACACATCAGTTAATATTTTTAATGAAGAAAACAAAAAAAGAAAGGTTTCCAACAGATAGTTGCAATTGCTGGGGCAGGACTGAAACTGGGGAGACAGCAGAACTGGATGGAGAGAACTGTAAGTCATATGCATCTGGAAAGGATGAGGTCAACAAAAGATGGCTGTGTAGAGAGAGAAGAGTGATCCCATGGAATTGTGAGACACTTCTACAATTAGGGAATGTGATGTGGATTATTCAAAGGAGTTTAAGAAGAGGTAGATAGGTGATGATATAGTCAGATAGGTGGGATGGGAACCAGGGAGAGAAGTGTGAGGAAAAACAGGGTTCAATATACAGAGACTGAAAAGGACAAGGTCTGAAAAAAAGTTCATTAGACTGGGCAATCAAGAGATCATAGGTGCACTTTGAGGTAAGTGATGGAGCAGAGGTCTGCCTGGAAAGGGTTGAGGAGTGAGAGAGAGGAGAAGGATTAGAGGTGACCAGGTTGGATAGGTTCTCCTAGGAGTTGGCTGAGTAAGGGAGGAGAGATACAAGATGATAGGATGAGTGGAGAGGGGAGCATCTAGTGAAGGTTTTTTCAAGATGGGAGAAACTTGGGCACATTTGGAGATGGTAGAGAAGGAGCCAGCTGAGAGGGAGAGGTTGAAAATTAGGAAAGAAAGGGAATGATATCAAAGACAAATGAAGAAGCCTTGACTTTTGTGTGAAGAAAGACAACTTCATTATCAGAAACTTGAGGGAAGAAGGAGATGTAGACCAGAGAGGAAGAGAGAGCTTTTCAACTAATCGGTGTTCTATGCATTCCAATCTAATTCTAATCAAGCTCCTCCTGGATCACTGTTTTGTCATGATGGTGGGGTTCGATGAAACCATGAGTTATACCATGCAGGGTTACCCAAGTGGACAGATAGGTCATTGTGGAGAGTCTTGACAAAAGGTGATCTCCTGGGGAAGGAAGTGGAAAACCAGTATCTTTGCCAAGAAAACTCACATAGAGTATTAAAATTATAAAAGATATGGCATCGGAAGATGAGTCCTCAATGTCCAACACACTACTGGGTTAGAGCGAAGGGCAACAATAAGAAGTTCTAGTACTAATTCAATCCAAGAAGTATTTATTAAGCACCTATTATGTGCTAGGCAGTATATTAGGTGCTGATGATACAAGGGTAAAATCAAAATCCCTTCTGCACTCAGAGGGTTCCATTTTTCATCTGAGGGTCATGGACCACCCTCCCCTGCAAGAGATCCATAGGGAGATTTCAGGGGTCTGTCAGCTTGACTGGGGGAAAATTATATCTTAATTTTCACTAACCTCTAATTGAAAGTCAACATTTCCTTCAATTATACTTTTAAAAAATGATTTTGAGAAAAGTTCACAGGGTCCACCAGAAGCCAAAAAAGAGTCCACTACACACAAAGACACTAAGAACCCTAGACTAGGGAAACACAACATGTATACACATATATCAGTAAGAATAGCTAGCACTTCTAAAGCACTCTAAGATTTACAAAGTTTATGAAGTGTTATCTGCCATTGCACCAGTTAGAGAGGACGGAAGAGGTGCCCTCCGACCAGTTTGGAGGGAATAGAGGCTGTCGAGAGTCACAGGGCAGAGGGAAGCTTTTCTCAGACATGGGGCACAGTCTGGGCAAAGACATGGAGAGGCAAGATAGAAGGTCAAGTTCGGGGAACGGTGAACTGGTTAATTTAGGTGAAATGTTGACTCTGTGAAATATCTGGACACAGGTGAGCACTGCCATTCGCAGTGGGCTTTATTGGGCTGACTGCATGGTTTTAAATGACTCTAACCCATGCCCAACTCATAAATATGAGTAGGAGATACCCTGCCTCATTTGGCCACAGTTAAAGGCTTCCTTACCTTTTGATAAGCATTTGCAGAGAATCGGTGATGCTCTCCATGAGTTTGATGACTTCTGAGTAGGTGAGATCTGAACATGAGGTGCCATTGATAGAGACCACTTCATCTCCTTCACGTAGACCAGACCATGAGGCTTTGCTCTTGCCACGAATCTGAGTGGGTTAAAAAAGAGAAAGAGGGAATATTCAGAACCTAGTCATTGAAAAAGTTCTGCCTTTCTATAGGAAGAGGGAGGTCACATGTCTACACAACAGTGTGGAAAAATGGGAAGAGTCAGGAGGTCAACAATCATCTATCAAGCACTGTGCCAAGTGCTGGGGCATAGAGAAAGGCAGAAAATGTCCCTGCTCTCAAGTCACTTACATTCCAATGGGGAGGAACCATGCAAACAATTGGGTAGATGGGCTACAGAAAGGGCAGATGGAAGGTCATTTGACAGGGGATGGCATGGGCAGCTGGGGGATTGAGAAAGGCCTCCTCCTCAGCATGAGGCTTGTGCTGAGTCTTAAGAAAGCTCAGAGGCCAAGGGGAGGGGGAGAGAACCTTTCAGGAAGAAGACAGTTGGATGGGAGAGGGGGTGCTCATCCAAGGAATGACCAGTAGGTCTGTGTAACTAGATCACAGAGCATGGGAAGGGAGTAAAGTATAAGAATATGGGAAAGGTAGAAGGGACAAGCTAGGAGAAATTTAAATGTCTAATGAAGATTTTTATATTTGAATTAGAGCAGGGGTGGGGACCTGCTGCCTCAAGGCTACATATGGCCCTCTAGGTCTTCAAGTGCTCCCCTTTGACTGAATCCAAGCTTCATAGAATAAATTCCCTTACTAAAAGGATTTGCTCTGCAATACTTGGACTCCATCAAAAGGCCACATGTGTCCTAAAGACCACAGGTTCCTCACTCCTGATCTAGAATGAAACAGGAAATCACTGCAGCTCACCGAGTAGGCAGGCAACATGGTCAGACCTATATTTCAGAATGACCGTTGTGGCAATTTGGGGAAGGGTGGATGGGTGTGGGAGAAGACCTGAGCCATGGAGACCTCCATGGAAAGAAGGTTATTGCCAAGTGAGAGGTGATGAGCTTATGAAATAGGTTCAAATCTAGATAGTGTACACAGAGCACTTTGCAAACCTCCAAAACATATAAATTGCTGGCTATTGTTACTTGGCTCTGTGGTTTGTGGGGATCTTGAAGCTTGAACCAAGCGTGGCTAGGGGCTCTCTCACTATGTCCTTGTTATATTATGGCTACAGTTTTAGACATAATGATTTCACCCTTTCCAGTCCAAAGAAGCTTCTCCTTAACAGAGAAAACAGATGGAATTTGAGGATTGGCTACTCTACCTTCTTTCCTTTGTCCCTTTAAACCAAGTCACACAAGCACTTTCTCTGACTGTCTCCTTCCCCTAGTAGAGCTGCAGAAAAGTCTTCTGTGGCCCTTGGCACTCCTCATTAACCCCTCTCCTTCTCAGATGTAACCCACCTAGTCCTATTTGTAAGGGACTATGCCAGTTTGGTATTCAATCTCTGCTGCTGGGTCTTGTTTCCAGCTTCCATATGTCTTCGTAAACTCTCATTTCATTTTCTGTCCATTTACATCTCTCTACATGCACACCCCTTTTCCTTTTTGTTGGAATTGTCTCTCGTGCTTTCTGAAGTCCATCCTCAGAAGCATCCCATCCTTCCTTAGCAGACTTCTCCTGTGGATATTAGGACATGAGATTCCCGTAGCCTTTCCCTTTGAAGCCTTTGCTCCCATAATCTAGGTTACAGTTAGACAATACCCCACTTTCTTCTTCTGTCTTAAATTTAAGAATGAAACAGATAAGTTCCTCTTTGTCAGGGAATTTACCTCTTGGAGGAGAGAATTTTCATCTTGGCAATGCAATAAAAGATCACCTGTTCTGTTTTCAACAGAGAGCTTCAGCATTTGCTGGATAAGTGAGGTTCTCCCAACCCCCACCCGGCACCCCAGACTCATTGCTGTGTCATGCTTTGGCACCCCAGACTCCCTGCTGTGTCATGCTTTGGCACCCCAGACTCATTGCTGTGTCATGCTTCCTGCTCAGGTTTGGGATCTTTGCTTAACTCCTCTCTGACTCCTTCAGTCCTGATGGTCATTAGTAAGGTCCCATAGTACCTGTTTTTCCTTCTGTAGAGCTTTATCAAAGTGCTTTAAATTTCCCTCATATAACCTTAATGTATACAATTCTATGCCTCTCTTACCAAATTTATTCCTTTTAAATTAGATATAATCTCCCCAATCCACTTTCCAATCATGAGTTCCAAGCCCTGTTGACCCTGATATGTTAAATATGCCTCTTTACATTTGGGTCTCCAGTTCCCTTTGCTTGTCATCCCCTGTTATGACATAAATACTTTATGTCATGGTTTATTGCTCTTTCATTGCTTATATTTTATCTCCAGAGAATTACTGAGTGTCTTTCCTGGTGTACACAAGCCCTTTTCTTCAGCCCTTCTTTTTAGCTTAAGAACCTTTTGTAGAAATGTGTAAGATTCCTGGTTTGTTTTTGCTTTTGTCAGCCTTTGTAAATGCATTCCATTACTGCCCAAGGACCCATCATGTTTTAACCTATAGTCCCCAGAGACCAAATTTTCCAGACATCATCTTTTTAGACAGCTGTTCCCTTCTGCCTTTCTCTTCTACAATTCTTCCCTCTGGTTGGTCATAGAGATGAAAACATCAGTTTTGTATCTAAAATCGTCAAAGTCCCGCCCAGGATTTAGGAATGCTTTTAGACTCTTTCTCAACACATGTTTTGTTCCTGAGTGGTTCACTGGAACTGGGTAATAGCCATCAGGTTTGACAAGTCTGGGGAGTCTTGGGAGGTGCTCTTTTCCATTCTGGATACATGCCCCGGGATCACAGCAGAACTTTGTTTATCTTTGATTCACTGGTATTATTCAAAAGCAGAGCCTTATTTCTAATCATGGTACTGCCTTACTAAAACTTTTGAGCTTTTCCCAATTTATGTGGTTGGTTGTTGTCCTTTGTCTTCTCAGAGAGTACCAAAATGATATCGCCATTTTAAAGTGAAATTTCAGTGTGTCTGACTGTGGCTGATCAGACCAATATGATTGATGATGGTGTGTTGAGAACACTGTGGAAGTGTTTAGCCCACCTCTCTAGGATCATGTCCTTATCACTATTCAATGTGGCTCTATCAGCACTGAGTAGTTGTAATGCACCATAAGATTTTGACCCATAAATAGCTTTCAGGGAATCATAAAAGTGCTTTGGATTGTTACTATCAGCATAAAACTGAATTTCATCTGTCTTCTTACTGAGCCAGGAATTCTGCACCCCTCTAAGCTTTGCTTGTACTTTACATTTGTAATGCTGCCTTCTTAGAGGTGGATGAACTATCTTGCTGGTAAATCCTGTGGAGTTCATGCTTTTCATTTAGCAGCTTCTGTTTTTCTTCATCATTTTCATCAAACCAGTCTTGGTGTTTGTGAGTGTTCTGACCCAGATGAGCAAATGCAGTGCTGTATACAAAATCTCTGAAAGCTGTCCACTCCTTTTCTGCTCCACTGTTGCCAACTATATGTTGGTTCAACTTTCCCTCCAACTCAGCAGCAAACTGTTCACCCTCAGAGAAGAGCTCTAATTTGTTGACATTAATGCTTCTGGTAGTCATTTTTCCTTCAGGGCAGCGCTTTTGATGAATGCGAATATTCAGCTTGGAAAGGATAAGTCTATGATCAGTCCAGCACTTTGCACCACACATTGCCTTTGTCACTCTCACATCTTGTCTGTCTCTTCTGCTTACAATCACATAATCTATTAGATGCCAGTGTTTGCTGCGAGGGTGCATCCATGAAGTTTTATTGAGTTTAGGTAAATGGAAGACAGTGTTGGTGATGACAAGGTCATGTGATGCATAAGTCTTCAGAAGTAAATGACCATTGCTGTTGCTGTTTCCAACTCCCTTCGTCCCTAGGACTCCCTGCCAAGTCTGGTAGTCTGAGCCTACTCTAGCATTAAAGTCACTCAGAATTATAAGCTTGTCCTCTTTTGGAACATTGACGATAAGGGTCTCTAGGTCTTCATAAAATTTTTCTTTGACTTCATCAAGGTTTGTCATGGTGGGAGCATAGGCACTGATGATTGTGGCTTGGCGTTTTCCTGTGAGTGGCAATCGCATTGTCATGAACCTGTCATTCACTCCTTTTGGCAGGAATACCAGCTTGCTGATTAGATTAGTTTTGATTGCAAAACCCACGCCAGCTTCACAGCTCTCCCCTTCTCTGTGCCCACTCCAGAAAAAGGTGTATCCAGCTCCAACCTCAGCAAGCTGGCCTTCATTTGCCAACCTTGTTTCACTCAGGGCTGCTATTTGAATGTGACACTTGTTGAATTTTCTTGCAATAAGAGCATTTCTTAACCTTATTATATTGTGTATCTTTTACAATTTATACAATAACTAAACAAATATACATTCCCTATTGTTTAATAATTGTATAAATTATGAAACATAAACAATATAATAAGGTTAAGATGACATAAATGTGAAGTTACCAATATTTAAAAATAATTTTTAGCTTGCTAACAGTAAAAAAAATTTTATTCACTGGATTTTTTTTAAACAATCAATATGGTTCTGTGGCAGGATTTATTGACATAATTAAGAGGAGAGATACAAAAAAATACAAGAAAAGCCACCCTGGAGTTCTAAAGTTAGCTCCAACTACCTCCCCACAAAATACTTTTTTACCACCAAAAATATATATTATTTATACAATGATATTTATGAGAAGTAAAATGGCAGTTCTGAAATTCCATTTACACCTTTAAAAATTCTTGAAGACCCTCCAACTAGGTTTTGTTTATGTGGGTTACATCTGTCAATATTTACCATATTAGAAATGAAACCTCTTTTCATACTATTATTATTTTATATAGCATGTTATCTTAGGAGCAGCTAGGTAGCACAGTAGATAGAATGTTAGGCCTGAAGTCAGGAAGATTTGAGCTCAAATCCAGACTCAAATACTTACTAGCTGTGTGACCCTGGTCAAGTCACTTGGTCTCTGTTTGCCTCAGTTTCTTTATATATAAAATAGGGAGAATAACGGCATCTACCTCCCAGAATTTCTGTAAAGATCGAATGAGATACTATTTGTAAAGCACTCAGCACAGTGCCTGGCACATAGTAGATACTAAAAATATTAGCCATGATGATGGTGAAAATAGTTTTGACATCATCACTCCCCTTGAAAGGGTCTCAGGGACCAGATGATGACTCCAGATCATGCTTTGAAATTCATCCTATTGCCTTCTACCTCCTTGAGCCAGAATAGTGATTAAAAGGCAAAAGAAAAGTAAAGAAAAAGAAAACATAGAAAGGGTAATAACAACAGTATCTTTGGAAACTGAGTTGGCCTGGGCCAATATAAAGTTTTGATGGAAGGACAAGAAATCCCAGTCAGGCTAGGGGTCAGTGGCCAAAGAGGCAGAAGAGGAGGCAGTTAATATTTATATTGTTAACAATAATATTTTAGTGAGGTTGTAATGGAGTATGCTTCTTTCTTTTGAAAAATCTCAGTTCGACCTTTTGTGATGGAACAATTCCAAGGTCACTTCTAAGTTCAATTTACAAAAGACAAATGAGATATCTTATGATAGTAGAAGCCAATCAACCCAATTTTTGTGAAGGTGAGTCTCCATGATGTTGAACAGAAATGAGAACTTGCAAAAATATTTTAAATGTAGAGATTTTCTTTGAAGGCACCAAAACCTCTGATTGGCTGGATCTTTGACTGAAGTGCTTGGCTGTTACCCAGTGCTTCTGCATTACGGCATCCTATCTTGGGATGGCAGGCCCAGTCAGAAAATTAGGATTAGCTGCACAAACAACATGGAGGAAGCCATTCCTGTTGGTCTGAATTAGTTTGTACTTTACTCATCCTTAAGAATGAGGAAGACTTTTCCACCAGAGGCTGATATACGATCTAGAGTTTTACCAATTCACGGTAGAGCTGAAAGCTGGACTTGAAGACAAGAAGGATGGAGATAGGGACTGCTATTATCCCCAATTTACAGATGAAGAAACTGATGCAAGTTAGGTGACTTGCCCAGGGTCATAGAAGTATCCAAGGCTGGATTTGGACTCAGGTCTTCCTGACTCTAAGCAAAGTACTCTATCCACCTTGAGGCTAATAGAGCACACTTGGTAAATGCTTATTGGATTGAATTGGATTAGATTTTCGGTGAAAAAATGCTGAAATGTGGAGCCCGATGACACAAAACTTGGATCTGGCTAATGACTTTACTTTTCCTTAGCTATGTGATTGTGAGCAAGTCTTAGAAACTCCCAGAGGCTCAGTAATTGTAAAATCTATAAAACAGGGATAATGCTCATGCTGACTTCCTAGGCTATTGCTGAGGAGGAGATTGGATTGTAATAGAAAATTATTTTTCTTAAGTCTTGCACATAGAAGTCACTCAAGTGGGATTTACCTGCCAAATGCACAGGATTAAGAATCAGAGAACCTAGATCCAAATTCTAGCTCTTTCTTTGTACTGATAGAATGGTACCTAGAACACAATTACCACTTAGTGAATGCCATTGGATGGACTGGAAGGGGGTTGGATTAGATGGCTTTGGAGGCCCTCTTTCAGAATTAGATCTCTGATCCTGTGAATAGGGGGAAAAGGCAAGCAAACAAAACAAACAATGAACCCTACATTCTACCTAGATTAGAGAAAAGTCCTTAAGGCAAAGCTACTGAGTAAAATGACTTCAGACTCTCCTAAGCTAGAAGGAGGTTACATCCTGCTCCTGCAGATACATCCTTTTTCTCCCCTCTTCCCCATTCCCCTCCCACTCAATTCAAACATAGATCCTAGATATGAATAAACTTTGGCAAGATTAGGCTTTCCACAACTTGTATTTGAATTGTTCATTGTTTTGCAAAGTCATTGACTTAGGGGATGCTCCCTATCGGAAGTCTATGGCTGGGTGTCCAAAGCCATCAACTGAATTTATGCCAAGTGGCCCATTTTATGCAGGGCTCTGGTCAAAGGGTCTACCATCATCAGACCTAAATATGGAACCCCCAATGTTGATGTTTCTCTCCCCTTGTATGATTGATTTTCTTCTTAGAGGACAAGTGACTATTAAAGAAATCATTTCTAGAAGTCCCAGAATAATATATCTATAACTAAAATGAACTTAGAGGCTTAATTTCCCAAAAGAGCTCTGGTTCATTCCTTTGGTTTGGCACTTTGAATACCTAGAGCTGAATGTGTTTCCACAAGCAGAGATGATACAGTCATAATAAGGGCATGAAAATCATGCTAGCAGCCTCCGCTGTTGTTGTGTTGGAGGGGAACATTGACAAATATGGAGTGGTATGTATGCTCTGCTGATCTTTCTTTCCCAAGAATGTAAACCTCCAAGAACTTTCAGAAGAGAGAGAGAAAGAGAGAGAGAGAGAGAGAGAGGAGAGAGAGAGAGATTTCCCTGAGACTTGCAAGTATGTTTCCCTGCATACACAGAAGACACTTTTCTTTCCTCATTTTTGGTTTGACTTAAATATAGAAGACTTTCCATGGAAGTCTTTGAGTTCCATCAGAACTTTTTGTCAATATTGAGAAAGAATGGGAGATTATTAGAAAGTTTTCTTCCAAGCTTATAAAAGCATAAGCAAAATTCAGCCAAATAGGCTAAAAGTCACATAGTTCCACTGGAGAAAACAAGTGATTGTTGTTTTCTCTGAAACAAAGCCAAAGAAAATTGAGGACTCTGGGTAAGGACTCCTTGGATGCAAAGGGCTTATATAATCATCTGTTGAATTGAGTATTCCTTAATAATTTCACAAGAGTAACATGCCCATACTCAATCTGGGAGCTCATTCATGTGGGCATTTCCTTCAGGAATATAGAGTGCAGCTCAACCTGTGCACCCCTTCCACATGTCCTTCCATATAATCACTAGGGGGCTCTATTCAATGTGCTAGAGGCTTTCCTTTCCTTCTGAGGACATTGTGTGGATAACAGGGAAACAGGCAAGTGTTATTAGTTCACCCTTTGTACTCACTACATGATTGGCCCCTATTTTATCCCATTTTGGTTGCTCCTTCGCACCAATTTTTCCTGTAATTTCTTGTTTTCCAGTTTTAGTAGACTCCCAAGACCTGCCTTGTGCCCATTTATTGATCATAAAAATGAAGAATAAGGAAGATAGGATCCTAGATCTAGACTTTAAATGGACTTCAGAGGTCATCTAGTCTAACCCTCCTCATTTTACAGATTAGGAAACTGAGACTCAGAAATTAAGAAATTTGCCCAAAGTACAGTGTCCAGGGCAAGATTTGAACCCTGTGACTTCAAAGCCAATATTCTTTCTGCTACACTATGCTAAGGTCTTAGGCAAACTAACAAACTGATTTCAACTTTTATGGATGAGAACAATCAGGCTACAGAGAGATTAAGGAATTTTCCTTAGACTGGAAACAAGCTCAGAACCTATCATGGTCACTCATCATGTCACTTGACACAGGTGATCTTGAGTTTCAGGACACTGGATAAGATGGACAGTTCCCTGGTTGGGGCATGGCAGGAAGTGCCAATGACTACCAGACTCAGTGGGGTGTTGTAAGTATGGAGGACACAATGTACTCTTCTCCAAGGGGGCCATGATCTTTTAGGTCTTGTCATAGACAGTCCAGGCTGGCTCCTTCGTGGAGGGTTCCAGGGTGGAGGGTGAAAGTTTCTCTTAGCTCTCAAGTGAAGCAGCACATAGGTTTTCAGCCTTGCATTCAGAAGGTCAGGAATACAATTAAGTGGGCACTACAAACAATTTACTTGTTCCTTGGGTTTAGTTTGTCTCTCTGCCTTTTCCCCATGCAGTCATCCATGTTAAGAAAGAAAGGGAATTTAGGATTCAAAACCTATGGAATCCCAGCCCTCAGAGATAATTGATAGTTATCAGACAAATAGCCATTTTGGGGTTTATCATCTAGGCTTTAGAGATTAGACTTAGGAAGTGTACAGAATGGTTGGGATGAGGTCAGTGCTAGAAGGATGCAAATTTTGAACTCATCAAAAGAAAAGATCCAAACAGCAGGCAGCTAGGTGGCACAGTGGATCAATCACTGGGCCTAAAGTCAGGAAGATCCAAGCTGAAATCTGACCTTAATAGCTGTATGACCCTGGGCAAACCACTTAACCCTGAATGCCTCAGTTTCCTCATCTGTAAAATGAGCCAGAGAAGAAAATGGCAAACCACTCCAGTATCTTTGCCAAAAAGACACCAAATGGAATCATGAGGAGTCAGACACAAGTGAAAATGACTGAACGACGACAAAGAAAAGAAGGTAGTGTGCCATCTGAACTGAGCTTCTTCTGCCATGGAGGTCAAAGGACTCCACAGACAAGGGTCTACAGGAACAAGAAAAGAGAACCCAAGGAGGCTTTTTGCTGATCCCTAGACAAGGATGTCTTTCTCATCTAAAAGAGTAGAAAAAAGAGAGGCGATAGACTTTATTTGAGCTCAATGAGAGTGCCAGTCTCTGCCCTTCCTTTGGTTAAAAAAAAGTCTCATCTGAGCCCTAAACTGGAGACCACACATCCATCAGAGTGGCACCTGATATGGGCCATGGGCCCTAGCTGAGCAGCATACAGTAGGGACTGAGACTGGAAGGAGCAGTGTGATGGCACCTGTAAAAGATAGCAGTGGTTCTCTAGGACCAGAGGGTATGAGTTAGGTCTCCACTGTACCTAGTTGTGTGCCTTGGTCACACATGTTTCCTACATATGTGTGCCTTGGCTACACCCTTCCATGAATATAGCTTGGTCACATTCTCTGTTTCTTACTGCCTAACTGTCAGCATTACCCAAAGCTCTATTCTTGTCTGGACCTTCTGCTTTACATCCTCTCTCTTGGTAATCCCATGGATTTAAGGACCATCTCTATGTAGATAACTTTAACACACACACACACACACACACACACACTCAGCCCTAGCCTCTTCCCTGAGAGTTACTCCTTCATTACCAGTTATCTATTGGCCATTTCAACCTGGATATTCTGGGAATATCTCAAACTCAGCATGGACAAAACACAACTCAAACTACCTTGTATCTAGTCTCTTTATACAGGTATTTATTGCTCTCCCAACCCCAAACTGGGATGTAACCTCTGTGAGAGGGATTGTTTTATTCATTGCAATTGCATCTCCAGCACCCAGTGCAATGCCTGGCACATAGCAGGCGCTTGAGAAATGCTCGTTGATTGATTGGATGGTTCTATATTGATCTCAGTTAACTATAAAAAACGTTTGTGTCAGAAACCTTAAATGAGCTCTCAACATGACACCTCATAAGCCATTAGGTCAGGGTCAAAAGATAGCACTGACTGAGGCTCAGCCCCCTTAGAATTCTGTAAGAGATTGGCAGTGGGACTTGTCAGATTTCTAACCATGTGACATGTTGTTTCATGCTCAACCGCAGAATTCCATCCAGTTGAGTTACTAATGGGATAATGTCTCAAGACTTGCCTAGAATATCTTTATCCAGATTTAGACAACAACTCATAATACAAATGGGGACATATTCTGAACATTGGAATTACAAAGGGTGTGTCAGTCTCCACTCCTTGTGGCCCTACTCACCCTTTCTGGAACTCTCAGGACCCAAGTATCCCTCCCTGGCCACCACTGCCATGCATATGGTGTCTCCCATTATTAGAATATAAGCTCCTTGTAGATAGAGGCTATTTTTGGTTTTGTATTTATGTCCCATTGCATAGTACAGTGCTTAGCACAGAGTGAATTTTTAA
The DNA here is from genome assembly GCA_023548195.1 of Bettongia penicillata ogilbyi. Classification (NCBI taxonomy): domain Eukaryota; kingdom Metazoa; phylum Chordata; class Mammalia; order Diprotodontia; family Potoroidae; genus Bettongia; species Bettongia penicillata. The sequence goes on along the minus strand of JAJHZJ010000241.1, from coordinate 157,820 downwards.
TAAATGCTCTCTCTTTCATACATATGGGAAATCTTTCTCTATATTGGAATGTGAGACTTGTATATAGATGTCAGACAATGAGATTTCTTGGGCTTTGGATGCATTAAATTTAATGTAACCATGTCATACTATGACAATGACTACTTAAAATGCCAATGTCCTCCAAGGGTTGCCATGATATCCCTCTTTATTCCATTGGGAAAATTCCAGGCTCTCAATATGTCAAGTCTTTGGTCATCCTACTCTGGCATCCATATCCTGAATCACTTCTGAGACCTGGAGGCCATCCCCAAGAGAGCAAGACTGAAGCCTTCCCAGAGGCACAAACCAATATTAGAAAAACTCTGATGAGCCAGAGGGAGACACTTGAGAGGCATGATCAAGGCTTCTCTGGGAAACTAAGCTGATAATGAAAGTTGGTGAAAATAGTGATAATGGAAGGAGAGGGAAGAAGATTTCTGGTGATATTTTTCCAACTCTGAAAAAAAAAATACTAAAAAGCCAAGTATTGACCAGAAATACTAGACAAATCTATTCCCAATATATTAACTCTTTCTAAGGCTACATCTTATACATCTCCTAGTGTTTTGTAATAGCCATTCTATAAAGGTTGGCTGAATAAAAGATGACAAGTGGCCTAATGAAATCTAGCATGGAATGGCATGGTGGAAGGTTCTAGTCTCTGCCCCTAACTCACTTAAGTGACTTTAAGAAAATAGCCACCACTCTGGGCTAGTTTCATCATCTGTAAAATGGACCAGGGGTAGGGGGGAAGGTGTTCATTTCTAAGCCCCTTCCACCTCTGTTGCTATGCATCCTCCCCAAATCCCACTTTGAACCATTTCTAGACCAAATATTCTTCTAGACCCAATTCATAGATCATGTAGATTGAGAGCTGGAAAGGGTCATCTTAAAGATAATCTAGTCCAATTCTATTTTTTTTACAGTTGACTTAACTTGGACAAGATGGCACAGGAAGTAAGTGGCAGGGATGTGATTTGAACCCTGGTCTTCTGACTTCAAATCCAGTGCTCTTTCTACTGCCAAGCCCTGTGTCTATTTCCCCTAGGGAAGAAGGCTTCTTTGTGACTCTGGAAGAATTACGAGGCCATGTGAGGTAGGTGAAGGATTCTTGGTTGCTGTGCAATAGATCACTTGTTTCCATGGCATGCTGACTGTCCCCAGGCCCCGAGGTGTGCTCCCCAAAGAGGGCTGCACACACACACTTTGGGTGAAGGAGGCAGCAGCTGCACCTGTCACTCAGCTCCTCACCCCAAAAGGCCTCTGGCCCTATGCAAGTTAATATCCCAACACATTTATCAAACTTTAAAAAAATGCAAACCCCACACCCCACAAGAGCAGGCTGGATCCTAATTGGGCAGACATGTCAGCAGCTGCCTCTCTCCAGCCCTCAGCTGATCTCTGTCCCACTAAAGCCCTGCAGTTCCTCCCTTGTTTTTCATTCAGACATGTCCTGAGTGACTTAGCAGGACAGTTCCTACTGATTTGGTTCTTGGAGGAAGCAGGCCTAGATCAAGTGCTCCTTTGTGTCTAGCTAAGGGATTTATAGAGACCTTGCCCTGGTCCTTATTCAATTATTTCAGATTTAAGAGTGCTCTTGAGTGGGTGACATGATGAGGGCTGTCTTTGGTGGCAAGAATCCCTAGGTTCAGATCCTGCCACTGATAGAGCCTAGGAAAGACTATACCAACATAAGCTGTATCTTCCTCCTAACTGCAAGAAAATCATGAAAAGGATGGAGAGAAGGCACATGGGCCCAGGCACTTAGTCTTGGAGCAACAGAGCAAAATGCACTCCTTTGGTCCTTAAAAGAGGTCATTTTTAAGCCAACCATTGGCAATATTCATGGGAAGTCAAGTTACAGAATTCATCATCTCCACTGGATTTGTAGTGAGAGGACTTGAATTCAAATTCTGGCTTTACCTCTTTCTCTTGGTGGGATCCTGGGCTCAGTTTCTCCATTTGTAAAATGAATGAACTGGCTATGATGCCTCCTAAGGTCTCTTCCAGCTATAAATCCATGTTTCTATGAGGAAACTACAAGGAGTTTCAAGGAGAATTCAGATAAATACAAATCAATGGGATGGAACTGAGATCTCCATTGGGTAATCAACAGGAGTTAGGAATTCAGAAATATGCCTGCTTATTTTTTGAGACTGACATCATGGAAGACAACTTTACATGGGTCAGAGCCAGGACGACATTTCTCATGCTCTTATGTTCTTGCCATGTCTGACATTTGGATGATCCAGCGCTGTTTGGTAGAAGATATGTATACTCTTGTACCACAATATTACGAGAAATATTGAGAGTCCTGGGGTGGAGGAAAGGACACACAGACTCTATGAAGCCTTCCCACCCCCATGAGGATGCCTTCCATGATGACAAGTAGCCCCAGGGTACCTAAAACGTCACATCCCAGAACCTCTGGGACAAGTTTGCCAAAATTGCCTGGCCTTCTGCTCACTTCCTAAGTCTGCCCCATAAGTCCCCTGAGTGACTGCGATACCCCCATATTTAAAGATGTCTCAGATGATCTCTGGAATGGGATGGTGTGATATTATCTGACCCCTAACATTCCATATCTGGACTATTGCCTGACATGTAGACAACAAACTATTTTATGGGAAAGATGTTCTCAACTGAATAATAAAGTCACTTAGCATGTGCTTATATCCAGTAGGCACAGCCTTACTTCTTGACTCTACTGTAGAAGAGGGTATTGCTGGCCCTATTACAGTATCTCAGATGCAGATGATGCAGATGATGAGGCCTCCATAGAAGGCATCCTGCAATGTCTCATTGTGATCCAATGGTCGTAGGCTTAGAGATGGAAGGTTCTTCTGAGCTCTTCTCATCCTACTGCCCCATTTAAAGAGGAAGAGTCTACCAGAGTCTGAATTACTTCCCTGGCCCACATAGAGCACAGATATCTGAGGCAAGATTTTGAATCCAGGTCATCCTGACTCTCAATGCAATGTTCCATGATGCTCCTTTGTTTATGGAGGCTCTAGTAATTTCGGAAGGATTTGGATGAAAATAATTGATAAGAAGGACAGCTAGGTGGTACAGTGGATAGAGCCCTGGGTCCTGGAGTCAGAAAGACTCATCTTCCTGACTTCAAATCTGGCTTCAGACACTTACTAGTTATGTAATCTTGGATAAGTCACTTGACTGTGTTTACCTCAGTTTCCTTATCTATAAAATGATATGGAAAAGGAAATGGCAAACCACTCTCGTATCTCTGCCAAGAAAACCCCATATGGGGTCATGCAGGATTGGCCACAACTGAAAAAATAAGAACAGTAAAGCTTGATAATGGACTGGTGACTGTGTTTCTGCTGTTCAAGGACTGGTCTAACTGGATTCAGGAAGACCCATAAACACATGACTGAAGGCCCAGTCATGATTTGGGGAAATACAGTTACTCAGTCAAGATCCTTAGAGAAAAGAGACAAACAACCCTGAGGGCCAGACTCCACATTCAAACCACTGTTCCCCATTGTTAATGATTTTACCAGGCTCTAGAAAGACATTGGAATGGTGAGCATGGCAGGAGAGTTATAATGGAGGGGGAGTGGTTACTGATTGAGGGAAGCAAATGGGGGTATGTTGGGGATGGATGGAGGGGTTGAAGTTGAGGGAGTGAAGATGGGAGTGACTCAAGAGAGTGAAGAAAAACAAAGAAATTGGCTCAGGGAAGAAACACAGACAAATCACTGGATTTGCGCTCAAATTCCCCTACCCAGATACTTCATGACTGTGATATTGGGCAAGTCAATGAAGCTCTTTGGGGCTTGGACTTAATGTCCTCTAAGATTTCCTTTCAGCTCCTAACCTATAATCCCATGACTGGTACATTCAGAGTGACAGTTGGTGCTGGGGAGTAAGTGAAAGGAAGAAACAGCTGTTGAGTGGGGACCTTGGGGCCAATTCTGGGTTCTTAGTCAGGTAGTAAGGGGAAAGTCTTCTGGATGTGACTCCCCCAAGCTGACTCCACGGATGCCTGGGAGGTAAGGAGACCCTACAACTAGCATGTAGAGCTGCTAAGCTCTGGCTCCTGCTCTGATCCCCATGGGGTAATAGCAGCATTGGGGAGGGACACTGATAACAAACCTTTGGCAGATGTAAATATCCCATTGATAGACTTATGAACCCACTTGTTTCCATATGAGAAAAAAGAGAATGCCCAGGGAAAAACTTAGATGGAGTCATTACTTGGAATATGAAACTCACCAAAGGCAAAAATAGCTTAGTCTATGTAGGGGGTGAGGGGAGGTAGGGAAGGGATGCTAAGAACAGTCCACCCGCAGGTTTTGGCTTTCTGAGAGAAGACACAGCCTGACCTTTATCCCTGAGCAGATTGGGTAGAAGATGGTAATGGGTGACATCATTGAGGAGAGATGTGGCACCCCAATGGTGGCACCTCAGAACAAAGATCCAATCACCTCATGGGATTCATGCCCCAAAGTGCTTGTTTCTTGATCGTGGTCACACAGAAAGCATCAGAGCTAAGATTTGAACTCAGTTTTCCTGATTTCAAGCCCAGTTTCCCAGCCACTAACTCATGCTGCCATGCTGACTGAAGGGATTCAAAGGAAAAGAATCTTGCCATCAAAACAAGGATACCCATTTTAAATGTTAACCCTGCTGAAATGCAGGTTTCCAGCCCAAATTTCATCCCTAAATAAATGATGAATTTAAATAATGACCTAGGAATGTTTAAAATAGAAAGACTGCTCAAGCTCTAACTTTATGGCAAAGCTCGCTGTTTTATGAATGATGGGGTAGACATTTCAGTCAGGAAACATTTACAAAGTGCCTACTATGTGCCAATCACTATGCCAAGCACTGGGAAGACAAAGAAAGCCAAAAGTGGGACTGCCCTCAAGGAGCTCTCCATCTGCTGGGGAAGATGGCATGCAAACTATGCACAAACTACACAAAGGATGAGTAAGAAGTCTCAATGGAGAAAAGGTGCTAGGATTAAGAGAGAGTGGGAGAAGCTTCTTGGAGCAGATGGGATTTTAGCTGGAGCTTGAAGGAATCCAAGAGGCAGAGAGGAGGAAGGAGAGCTTCACTTACATGAAAGATAGCCAGTGAAAATGCTTGGAGCTGGGAGATAGCAGAGTCACTGAAGCAAAGACTATCCAGGGAAGGGGTGGTAATAAGGTATAAAATGACTGAAAAGGTGGTGGGGAGGTTAGATTATGAAGGGCTTTGGATGGCAAAGAGAGGATTTTATATTTGGTCCCAGAAGTAATAGGGAGCCATAGGAGTTTACTGAGTAGGGGAGTGACATGATCAGCATGTTGGGAAAATAACCTTCATGACTGAATGGAATTAGGAGTGGAATGGAGAGAGATATGGTAGACCAACAAGAAGGTTATTTTAATAATCTGGATGTGAGGGAATGAGAGTCTACACCAGGGTGATGGCAGCACCAAAGGAGAGAAAGTGAAGTACTCTAGAGATGTTACAAAGGTAAAATTGACAGGACTTGACTACAGACTCAATATGGGAGATGGTGTGTGTGAAGGAGAATGGGGCTGATATTTAGGTCCCAAATCTGAGCACCTGAGAGGGTCATGGTACCTTCAACTGTAACAGGGAAGTTTAGAAGGAGGGGAGGGCTTGATGGAAAATGTTATGAGTTCATCTTTGGGCATGTTGAGTTTAAGATATCTACAAGACATCCAGTTCAAGATACTCAATAGGCAGTAGGAGAGGCATGGAGTTGGAGAAGACTGAGGTCAACAGAAATGCTAGGACTCGATAAGAAGATTTAAGAATCATCAGCATAGGGGTGACAATTTAATCCAAGGGAGCTGATGGGATCACCAAGCAAAATAGTATAGAGAAGAGGGCTCAGGACAGCTCTGTGGGATACCCATGGTTCACAGGCGTGACCTGGACAAAGACCTAGGAACAGAGTTTGAGAAGTCCATAGATAGGAGGAGACTGAGGAAAGAATAATGAACTGAAAGTAGAGAGAAGAGAGTATCAAGGAGAAGAGGGTGACCCGTGGCACCAATGGCCACAAAGAGATCAAGCAGAATGAAGGTGGAGAAAAGAACACTGTGTTTGAAAACGATTGGTACCTATGGGGAGAGTGATTTGGGTTGGATAATGAGGTCAGAAGGAAATTCAGAAGAAAGTGAGAGGAGAGGAAGCAGAGGCACTTACTGCAGGCAACCTTTTCAAGGAATTTGTTCACAAAAGGCAGGAGATATATGGCGTGATTGGAGAGATGGACGGATCACTGGAGGTTATTTTGAGGTTGAGGGAGACATGAGTGTGTTTGTAAGCCTGAAGCCTCAGATACATACGTAGAGATGAACAAGAGTAGGGATGATAGAGAGGACATTTAATATAATTATAGCTTTATGAATGACTAACAGATACCACTTAGAACATTTATGTACAAAAGAGTGATGGCATGAAGCAGACAAAATTGGAAAAGATCTGTTGATATTTATATAATGTTATTTTCATGAATGACGATGAATCTACCACATTTGGACACTTAAAGAAAGATGGAAAGGGCAGCTTGATCAGACCAAAATATACAAAACCTTCATTATGACAATCCAGACAACATTGAGGGACTCTGATCAAAGTAGGAGAAGTGAAGAGACAAGTTTTGCCAAATGACATCAGGCAACAGACTCCATCTGTACAATTACATAGCTCACTGAAAGGTGTATAGAACACTGGAGTTCACTGGGTCTGTTTTTTATTAACTGAAAATAAGTTATTCAGTAGAACAGTGTGCAGTTTCAAAGGCTTTCCTGTAATAATGTATCTCCACAGATAATTTAAAGTAAAGAGATGCCTTAAAAGACCCTATGTCAATAACTTTGACAATTTTCTTGTTATTAATATCAAGCAAGGCACAAAACAAAGAGATTCTCCTGGGAAAAGGTCTTCGTCAGTGTTGTGGAAGACTGGATATAGAATCCAAATGGATGAAAGATTCCAAAAGATAATGTAGTCCTACACATGCTCCTGTTTGCTCCTTAGTGTACTCACCTGCCTCTGAGTCCCTCCACATTCTATCCATTCATTCCCCAAGGCCATTTTGCCATCTACCCCACTACTGCTATACATCTTGCTGCCTGAAGAAGTACTTGCCTACTATGCCTCCTAAATTACAATCCCCACTTCTGGAACAGTTAGTCCACTCAACTTTGGAATTCCTACCCAGGAACAATGTCAGTGCCAACTCACCTAAGCCACTGTATCAAGTTGATCCCAGACCATGCCATACTTCACATTCCATCCCACTATCCACCTGGTCCATCCTACAATTTTTCCTGTCATCACTTGTGAAACACACCCAAGCCTTTTTTATTCTGAGTTCAGTATTTAAGTCAACATTACTACTGCTTCTAGAAAGGGTGAGACAAGTGACTTCCTCATCCCACTGTCTGCCCAGACCAACATTCTTTTCTGGCTACCCCCTCCCTATTTGTGGTATTCCTCTCCTCCCTCTATGAGAATGTATATTCATGGGGGTCAGAATTTAGCTCATTTAACTTGTGTACCTAACACTTAGTATGGGTCCTGAGGCATCATAAATGCTTAATAAATGCTTTTTCATTCATTCATTCACAGCATGAAAAATTTAATGATTTCTTCAATGAAACCAATCACCCAAAAGATTCTGGTCTTACTCTCCAAGAGGACAAACTAAGTGCATAAAGAATGCTTGTGGACTTTTCAGTAAAAGAATTTGTTATGTAAAATTATGATTTGGTCAAAAGGCTGCACTTGAGCATCTAAACGGCCACATATGACCTCAAGGCTGCAGGTTCCCCATCCCAGTCCAGATTGTGATGTACAGTTGGATTGACAATCCATCAAACTGGCCCATTGGTGTGTGTATCTTACATAGACATTGAAGATGGGTACTAAACTAGTCTCAGAGTTGAACATGAGGAAAAAGAGAGGGAGTTGGATTCCATATCAAAAAATTACAATGTAATCAGTGACCATAAGGTTGAGTCTGAAACAAAAACTCATAACGGCAACATTTTTCAAGCATTTCTTGGAATACCTACTCTCCAAAGCATCAAAATTGTACTTGACCCAAGAGGTAACAGTGAAATACAAGGTGGGTATCAAATAACCAATTTGGCATAAAGAATGTCACCTAATAAGAAAACCAAATTACCAATATCAAAAATGAAAGCAGTGAACTCACCTTCAATGAGGAGGAAATTAAAACAATAATTAGAAATTACTTTGCCCAACTGCATGCCCATAAATTTGGCAATCTAAATGAAATGGATGATTATTTTAAAAAAATATATAACTTGCCCAGATTAACAGAAGAAGAAGTTGAATACTTAAACAACCACATCTCACAAAAAACAATTGAACAAGCCATCAATGAACTCCCTAGGAAAAAATCTCCAGGACTGGATGGATTTACAAGTGAATTCTATGAAATGTTTAAAGGACAGTTAATTCCAATACCATATACACTGTTTGGGAAAATTGGGGAAGAAGTCCTATAAATTCTTTTTATGGTACAAATATGGTTTTGATACCTAAACCAGAAAGAGCCAAAACAAAGAAAGAAAATTATAGACCAATTTCTCTAGTGAATATAGATGCAAAAATTTTAAATAAGATTTTAGCAAAAAGAGTACAGCAACTTATCATGAGAATAATACATTGTGATCAGGTAGGATTCATACCAGGAATGCAGAGATGGTTCAATATTAGGAAAACTATTAGCATTATTGATCATATCAACAACAAACCTCACAGAAACCACATGATTATCTCAATAGATGCAGAAAAAGCTTTTGACAAAATATAACACCCATTCCTATTAAAAACACTGGAGAGCACAGGAATAAAGGGAACTTTCCACAAAATAATAAGCAGCATCTACCTAAAACCTTCAGCAAGCATTATATGCAATGGAGATAAGCTAGATGCATTTCCAACAAGATCAGAGGTGAAAAAAGGATGGTCATTATCACCACTATTACTCAATATGGTACTAGAAATGTTAGCTATAGCAATTAGAGGTGATAAAAAAAATGGAGGAAATTAGAATGGCAAAGAAGAAACTAAGTTATCACTTTTTGCAGATGATATGATGATATACTAAAAGAATCCTAGAGATTTAAGTAAAAAAACTACTTGAAATAATAAACAATTTTGGCAGTTGCAGGTTTCAAAATAAACTCACAAATCTTCTACATTTCTATATATTACTATCAAAGCCCAACAGCAAGAACTAGAAAGAGAAATCCCATTTAAAGCTCATGTAGACACTATAAAATATTTGGGAATCTACCTGCCAAAACAAACCCAGGGACTATATGAATACAATTACAAGAAATTTTTCACACAAATAAAGTCAGATCTAAGTAAGTGGAAATATATCAGTTACTCTTGGGTAGGCCAAGCCAATATAATAAAAATGACAGTTCTACCTAAATTAATTTACTTATTTAGTGTCGTACCAATCAAACTATCAGATAATTATTTTCTAGAGCTAGAAAAAATAATGTCAAAATTCATCTGAAAGAACAAAAGGTCCAGAATGTCAAGGGAACTAATGAAAAGAAATGCTAAGGAAGGTGGCCTAGCTCTACCAGATCTCAGATTGTATTATAAAGCATTATAAAGTATTATAAACAGAAGGGTAGACAAATGGAGTAAGCTAGGTACTCAAGACACAGTAGGCAATGAATATAGCAATATATTGTTAGACAAACTCAAGGATCCCAGATTCTGGGATAATGACTCATTGTTTCACAAAAATTGCTGAGAAAACTGGATAAAAGTGTGGCAGAAACTAGGCATAGACCAATGCCTGACACTGTACACAAGAATAAACTCCAAATGGGTACATGATCTACATAAAAAGATTGATACTATAAACAAATTAGTGGAGCAAAGAATAGTGTATTTATCAGATTTATGGAGAAGGGAAGAATTTTTGACTAAAGAGATAGAAAGCATTATGAAGTACAAAATGGATAATTTTGATTACATTAAACTGAAAAGTTTTTGCACAACCAAACCCAATGCAACAAAGATCAGGATGGAAGCATAAAACTGGAAAATAATCTTTGCAACTAGTGTCTGCGATAAAGGCCACATTTCTAAAATATATAGAAAACTGAGTCAAATGTACAAGAATACAAGTCATTCCCCAATTGATAAATGGTCAAAGGATACGAACAGGAACTCTCTATAGTTGCATGAAAAAATGCTCTAAATCACTATTGATTAGAGAGGTGCAAATCAAAACAACTCTGAGATACCACATCACACCTATCAGATTGGCTAACTGACAAAACAGGAAGATGATAAATGTTAGAGAAGATGTGGGAGAGTTGGAACATTAATTCATTGTTGGTGGAGCTGTGAGCTCATCCAACCATTCTGGAGAGCAATTTGGAACTATGACCAAAGGGGTACAAAAATATGCATACCCTTTGACCCAGCAATATTGCTTCTAGGACTGTATCCCCAAGAGATCATAAAAATGGGAAAGGGTCCCACACACAAAAATATTTATAGGAGCACTCTTTGTAGTGGCCAAAAACTGGAAATCAAGGGGATGTCCATCAATTGGAGAATGGCTGAATAAATTATGGTATATGAATGTAATGGAATACTATTGTGCTATAAGAAATAATGAACAGGAAGACTTCAGAGAGGCCTGGAGAGACTTATATGATCTGATACTTAGCAAAAAAAGCAGAACCATGGGAACTTTGTACACAGCAACAACCATAGTGTGCCAAGATATTTTCTGGCAGACTTAGAACTTCTTTGCAATGTGAGGACTTAAAAAATTCCCAATGGTCTTTTAAGGCAAAATGCCTTCCACATCCAGATAAAGAACTATGGAATTCAATTGCAGAATGTAGCAGATCATTTTTTTTTGTATTACATTTTAGTTTGTTATATGATGTCTCCCTTTCATTTTAGTTCTTCTATAAAACAAGACTATGGTGCAAATGCATTTAATAGAAACGTATGTGTAGAATCTATATAAAATTGTATGCTGTCTCGGGAAGGGAGTGGGGGAGGTAGGGGGTAGGGAGGGAGAGAGAGGGGAAAAAAAATCTAAGTTATATGGTAGTGATTGTAGAACACTGAAAATAAATTTAAATTTTTTTAAAAGAATGTCATCTAAGAGATGTAGGAGCAGAAAATTAGGTGAGCTAGTCATTCAAAGTGAGGTTTCAGTGAGGGATATAACCTGGATAACCAGTGCTCTACATGAGTACCCTGATAATCTATGGAAACTTAAAGGAAAGTTTCCAGAACAGTGGTTGGACCCCATTTGGAGGATTCATGGTAGAATATGGACAAGAGTCAGTGAGAATAGAAGGCATGGATGGGCTGTGACGTCCTCTGGCAGAGGGAGTCCCTATATTAATGAGATTATGAATGGATGGATGGATGGAAAGCAAGCACTATGATAAGCCCAGGGATAGAAATACCAAAGGAAAAAGTCCCTGACTTCAAGGTGTTTACATTTGAATGGAAAGGCAGCACATATGAGAGCTAGAGTTAGCAAGCATGAAGAAAGAGGATGAGAAAGGCATACTGGTACATCAGGCAAAGCTTCAAATGGTAAAAAACACTGTAGCTTGAATGCGTGATGAGTGGTGCTGTTTTGCTTTCTCAGTCATCTGCATTTTCATTCATTCCTTCATCACCATTCATGCCCAGACCACAGGCTTCCATTTATCTTGATTTGCATTTAAGGCTTTGGCAAAGATTTGGAAAACTGCCATTCCTTTTTATTTGCCATATTGAGTTTTCAGGAAAAAATGACTTCTAGTTGGCAAAACCCAAGAGAGCCAATGATGGAGGGGTGGGATTTATGAGAAAGAAAAGGGTGAGAGATACACATCTGGGAGTCATCAGTACAGAGGTGACTTAGGAAGACCTGCATTCAAACTCCACTCTGCCATTTGTCTGTTAGGTAACTATGGTTAAGTCACTGAATTCCTATTGAGCTTTAGTGCCTTCATTGGCTAAAGGGGGACGATAGTAGCCCTTGCTTCATAGTGCTCTTGTGGGGCTCAAATTTACAGATAAAAAACTGAGGCCAACAGGGTGAAGTGCTTTGCGCAGGGTCACATAGCTAAGAAGTGTCTGAGCCCAGATTTGAGCTTCTTAATGACTTGATTCATTGATCCTAAGTACTATTATCCCCATTTTACAGATGGGAAAACTGAGGTTTAGGAATAATATAGGATTTGCTGAAGGTCCCATTGCCAGAGATTCTGCCAGTCTAGTGCCAAGATGAGATAATATTTCTTAAATGCACACATAGTAGGTACTTAATAAATGTTAATTCCTTTTTTCTCCCTTTTTGGTAAGCCATACTGCTTATCTAGTCATAAGGTATGGAAAAGAAAGAAAGAAAGAAAGAAAGAAAGAAAAGAAAGAAAGAAAGAAAGAAAGAAGAAAAGAAAGAAAGAAAGAAAGAAAGAAAGAAAGAAAGAAAGAAAGAAAGAAAGAAAGAAAGAAAGAAGAGAAAGAAAGAAAGAAAGAAAGAAGAGAAAGAAAGAAAGAAAGAAAGAAAGAAAGAAAGAAAGAAAGAAAGAAAGAAAGAAAGAAAGAAAGAAAGAAAGAAAGAAAGAAAGAAAGAAAGAAAGGAAGGAAGGAAGGAAGGAAGAAAGAGGAAGGAAGGAAGGAAGGAAGAGAAAGAAAGAGAGAGAGGAAGAAGAGAGAGAGAAAGAAAGAAAAAGAAAGAAAGAAGAAGAAAGAAAGGCTGATCTAGTACTACACATGCAAATTATAATATTTTGAAAAATATTTTTTAAAATGTACAAAGTGAGACAGTTATGCATCTCTAACACATCCTAGCTGCTGGCTTATAGAACAAACCAGTGACTATAGTTGGAAAGCTTGCCTAACCTCATGGGAGGCTGGGCTGTAAGAGGTTATAACGTGACCTTTTTTTAAATGTAATGTGTCAATCATTGGAGCCGAGGGTCCCAACCCAGGATCTGTGTACCTGAGAGAGTTTTTAATATTATAACTATTTCACTATAATTGCTTCCTATTATAATCCTGACTTTTATTTTTTGCACATAAGACATGCTTCTGAGAAGGGGGTTGATATTTCCTTGACTACCAAAAGGCTCCATGATAACAAAAAGCTAAGAACCCCAGCTACTGAAATGATAATCCATCATCAGATTTAGGGCAATTATTAAAATAATGGAAAGTAATAGGAAGGATTCAAAGTCAATGAAACAACCCATTGAGAAGTCTTGAATGAAGTCTCCCACCAAAGAGGCAATGGGTGGATTTGTTTCCAGGTAGTAAATGGTCAGTGGTCATCCTATCTCCTGGCTACCACCCATTTTGTCTTGGACACAAGATGATGCATTTACGTCACCACCAGCTGAACCACTGGTGAAGCAACGGCTCTCTGTGCAATATAATCACCTCATGGGATGTAATAGAATCCTTACTGAATGTTCCCATCTAATTTATGGCTTTTTGAGGCTGCACTATTTTGCAAAGGCTGCATGGTCCAGTGGTTAGAGTTCTGGAGTTGGAGTCAGAGATCTGGGTTCAAGTTTCACCTTTGACATTTATTATGTGAGCCTTGGACAAGTCATTGGAGGAAATAATCAGTTTATCAAGAGGCAGCATGGATAGTAGATCCAGAATTGGCCTTGAAGTCAGAAAATCATGAGTGCAGGTCTTGTTCTGATACTTTCTGTAGGCAAATCACTTAACGTCTCAGTGGTTCAGCCAGCTCTTTAAGACTCTAAGTGACAGAGGCAGCTAGGTACAGTGAGAAATGCACTCAGAGGACCTATATTCAAATCCCTGCTCAGTCATGAATTAACTTAGCAACTTTGGGCAACTCACAATCTCTCTGGGGCTCAATTTCCTCACCTGTAAAATAAATGAATTGGATTAGATCCCCTTTAAGATTTTTTCAAGATTCAAATCTATGGTTCAGCAAGCCTAAATATTAGAGTTTCCAATCTGCACTGGTATAAAAATTTCCGAGCATTTCCTAGTAATAAATTTAAAAGCATTCACTTATTTCTATATCTTCAAATGACAGATCCAGACAAGGAAAAAAAAAACACCAAACTTGCCAGTCTTCTCTGCAGATAAATAAGATCATGTATATAAAGTGTTTGACAAATCTTAAAGCAGGGGCTAGTTCCAACTCATCCAGGAGAGCCGATTGTTAAATTTACACCTCAGAAATCAATAAACACTGAATCAGGGCTTGGATTATTGCTTTGTTGATTGTCCAGACTTAAGAAAGTGATGGAGGAATTGTTAGTATTGCAGATTAAACCTCAAAGAGTGTCACATGCACCTTTTCTTTTTCCTTCAGAGAGCCAGCTGTTACATTGCCCATGTCTTAAAGCATTAGTTGCAGCTATTGGGTCACAGAATGATAGATTTAGTGTTGGAAGCTACCTCAGAGATCATCGAGTCCAAATGTTACATTTTACAGATAAGGAAACTGACTTTCCCAGAGGCAAAGTGGCTAAATCTCAGGTATTGAGTAGCAGAATCAGAATTTGAACCCACATCTACCTCTGAACTGAGTTCTCTGTACCACTCTGCTTGTTCTTATGGGAAGCTTTTACAAATATTTCTTTCCATGAACAGGAATTTGGCACTTTAATTTTAGAATATCTTAGTAATAAGGAAAGGCCAGGTGGAATCATGGCGACCCAAATCTCAGCGTACTTGGCCACTCTGAGAGTTTCTTAGAGAGTTTCTACTTCTAAGTGGAAAAAAGTACAAATTATCCCCTAGATTCTGAGGCAGATGCCCAATTGTCCATTGGAAGAGATATTAAGAGAGGTTATTCTCTGTTTGATGGGAAACCACAGCCCCAGATCACTTGCTACAAATCCCTCTCTTCTAGCCATTGAAAACACTGGTTTCTAGATCCCAGCCTGTGTGAGTAGTCTCTGGTCCATAAATAAACAGTAATGGGTAGTGGGATTCAATATCTGAAAGCAAAATGTCCTAGAAGGGCTCTGTAGGTATCATATTGAGCTAGAATTCCATCGGGGTCCTTCAGTGGGTAGAAAGCCAGGTCTAATGGAAAGAATGTTGGCTTTGGAGCCAGAGGACCTGGTCTCAAGTTGTGGCTCTATTATTTATTACTTGTGTGGCTCTGGGCAATCCATTTCACCACTCCAGAGCCTCAGTTTCTTTATGTGTAAAAGAAAGATGGTCTTTAAGGACAGGGTCTTGCAGTATTACCATCTGCTTTGCTGCTGTCCCAGAAGGTCCATCCCTTGGTCCTCTCCAGCTGAAGACTCCTCTATGGGATGTCTCCCTCATTAGAATGGGGGCTTTGTGAGAATGAGGGACTCTTTCTTCACTATCCCCAGTACTTAATATTTTGCATACAGCAAGTGCTTTATATATGATTTTTTTATTCATTCATTCATCCAGGATAAATAGGCCATCTGTCCAGATAGCCCAGTCTTTGCTCACACTGGAAGTACCCTCTGCCCCTGGCTCACCTTCCACTGATGGGCTGGTTCTTTCTAGAACCTCCATTTTAAGGAGAGAATCCACACTGGTCAGAGTTTCATTCTTCTCCTGGTTCAGCTGTTGATTCTCTGTCTTTGTCCACTATGTCCTTACACAGGTGCCTCTTTCCTCCCCCAAACGGCCTTTCCCTGTTAGAATGGCAGCACTTTATGGGCAGGTTCTGTCTTTTTTCTGCCTATATTAATATCCCCTCATTTAGCACAGTACATGCTAAGTAAGTACAAAGTAAGCATTTAATAAATTCTTGGTAACTTGGGTTTATTTATGTTAGCTCTAAGGAAGTAACATGTGGAAACATTTATGGGACTAATATTCATATATTCACATGTATGTACATAAATATAGACAGCTAGATACCTCAGTGAACAGAGCACCAGGCCTGGCGTCAAGAAGACTCATCTTCCCATCTTCCTAGCTTTGAATCCAGCCTCAGACACTTACTAGCTGGGCAAATCACTTAATCCTGTTTGCCTCAGTTTCCACATCTGTAAAAAGAGCTAGAAAAAGCAAGAGCAAACCTCTCCAGTGTCTTTGCCAAGAAAACCCCAACTGGAGTTAGAGAGTTGGATATGACTGAAGAACGACTGAATGTGTGTGTGTGTGTGTGTGTGTGTGTGTGTGAGTGTGTGTGTGCGTGTGTGTGTGCATAGACATGGAAGGCTTTATTATAGAACTCTGAGTGAAAACGAAGGAACAAGTCCCACATTCTACTTCTCCCCCTCCCTCTGTTCCCCCTCATCATTTCTCCAATGGCTCATTTCAGGATGGCTGCCTATTGAATTAGAATTCAACCTCCTGACTCCAAATCTAAGCCCTGGACAAAGTCTTTCCCTTTCTCTAACCAGTCTTCTCTCTGTTTCAAATCTCCTAAGACCCCTTAGCTTAGCTGCGGCACTTTCTACTTCTGAAGCAGAATCAGCTGGGCTGCATCTTCTCTCTGCCTGGGCAGCCTCCCCTGAGGAAGTCTTCTCAGGAACCTTCCTTTCCACTCACACCTCCGACCATGATGCTCCAGCTAGCCACTTTCCTATTGAATTCATGCAAAATGGGCCAAGCCCCCAGATCGGAGGCTGCTCCTAAGACATGGTGGCTTCCCTCTTAGTACCCAGTGGTGGACGCTGCCCTGCATTGGAGAGGGAAATGATCTCTCCTGCTTCTATGCCATGGCCACATTGGGAAACTTGACCTCATCTTTTCCTGGGCTGCCAGGGTTTGACTCTCATCAGAACTGGGGTGGGGGAGGGACAATGAGGAAGCAAAGATGTAAAAGCAGACAGAAGTAGGACAGTGCAGTCCCTTCACCTATCATGGTCTCCAAGAACTGAAAGATCTGAGCTTGGCTCCGGTTGGGCTGCTTCTTAGCTGTGGGCACTGCTGTCTGAGCCTTACATTCCATCTATCCCATGAAGGGCATGGATGCTGGGTTCCCTTCTTGGGCTGGATCTAAGGATTCTAAGCACATTCAGGTTTCAGTGACTCCTTTTATCTCTCAAATCACAGTAACAGAGATTTAGAGATGGAAGAGAATTTAGAGGATAAAAAATCCTATCTCTTCATTTTTCCATATGAGGAAACTGAGGAACAGAGAGGCCAAGTAACTTGCCCAGGGTTACACAGCTAAGGTGAGGTTGGAAGCCAGATATGTTTGCCTCTAAACCCAGTACCCTGTCCACTACACCCACCATATCATGATCTTGCTATTTACTTCAGTTCAGACAAATTTATAAACTCAGAAATTCTAAAACCATTCCGGGGCACTCAAGCTAAATGAAATCTAGAATTTGAGGTTGGGAGAAATAAGGTCAAAGTGTGTTCCAATTGTCCTTTGAAGGACTCAAATTTCATCCCATTATTTCTGGGGGTGGGAGGGAAGAGTAAATTCAGTCCTTGTTTTTCCCCCTCCTTGCTTTATTCTTGTTTTATTCTTGGTTACCTCTCTTTTCTCCCTTCATAGGGGGCTTAGTTTTTGGAAGAAGGTTTGTGTGCCACATGAGACTCTGGGAAGCCTCTAAGCAGCCCCTGGCAATTTGAGACTGATTATCATGAGATAAGAGTATCTGTGTTCAATTCCTTTCTCGAGAGTTTCCTACCTATGTGACTGTAGGTGTGTCATTTCACCACCTTCGGCTTTATTTTACTCTTTTGTAAAATGAGAAGATTGTACTAGGTCCCTTGGCTTGAAATCCTGAACCAGTGGCCACAAAAGGACCCCTTGGATGTCTACAGGCTGGCTCTCCCTCCCCCAGTCTTCTGTCCCCTTCCCAATCTCTGCTAGATCCCCCTGCATAAGCTCTGGATTCTGGCTCCTTAGCATCACATTAAGCCACCCAGACAGCTGTCTCAACTTAGGCTGGGTGGTTTCATGAAGTGATCATGGGAGAAGGCCCATCTCATTTAGATACATCTCTGCCCTTTTCCAACCTTTGCTTATTAAACATCTATTTGTTTCCTTCTTGAGGTCCCCCTTTTAGATAATACTTTTATTCCAGAGAGTTTTCCCATAACCGTATCCCTAGACTTTTTTTCCTTCCCTTTCTTTTTCCCAGACCTGCTTCTGGTAGCCATTTATTAAAGAAAACTGTGCCAAGGATGGCCCTTCCCAGAAGTGGCCAATTCTTGTGCATTGGAATCACCATGTGCCTTTAAAATCCTTTTCAAGATATGAGGCATGCCCTGGGACTACAGCTTATTGTAAGAAGTGTCCTGAACTGCCTGTTCCTGATGGACCATTCCTCAATCATGAACAGGACATTTGGGGATAAAGTGAAATCTCCTCTGAGGGAAAGTGTTAGCTACTTACGACAGAGGCTGTTCATGTCTAACAATGGGGTAGGTATTTAATTCTTAGGAGAATATTGACAACTGTGTGAATGGCAGTTAATAAGCATCTTTAAGGCAGACTACTCAGCTTGGCCTTCAAGGCCTCTACAGTCTGGTTCCAGCCATTTTTTCTAGATTTATTTTCCCTTGCTCTTCTTGGACTCTTCTATCTATATTCTAGTCAAACTGACCCAAGTCATGTCCCCTTGAACTTGGCCATTCCAACATCTCCATGCCTTTTATTTTGGGCATCTACATGGCACAGTGGATAAAGGACTGGGTCTGGAGTCAGGAGGACCCTAGTTCAAATCTGATCTGTGTGATCCTGGGCAAGTCACTTAAACTTGTTTACCTCTTTTTCTTCATCTGAAAAATGATCTGGGAAAGGCAATGCAAACCACTCCAGTATCTTTGCTAAGAAAACCCCAAATGGGGTGAGGAGTCAGCCACAACGAAAGAACAAAAATGCCATTTGGACAGACTGTTCACATTCCCAGGGTTCCCTCCGTCCTCAGCTCTGCTCTTTAGAATGCTTAGCTTCCTTCAGGGTCTAGCTGAGGTACTGTCTCCTCCCAGAGGCCTTTCCTAATACTCCTAATTATTAATACACTCTCCCATCTCAAGTGACTCCCTTATCTGCCATACTGTTATACCTTACCGCAATAGAAGTTTAACTCCATGAGAAAAGAAACTTTGTTTTTAAATTTTACTTTGCTTTGATTGGCTTAATGAATAGAGAGCGAGCTTTAGGGTCAACAGTATTTGATTTGAGGCCCATTTCTGACACACATACATATTTAGTGATGTGACCCCAAGGAAGTCACTCAAAATTTCGGTGATCTAGGCATCTCTCTGAAAGTTTAACTTGTGGAGAAGGTGCCACTCAGGCTCAACAGAGGGAGGATTCCTATGCCGGTGAAATCATAGGCCCTATCGCTACATCTAGGTAACCTCGTTTTCGGGTATGTATCTCATTCAAGGAGAATGTTGCTGTATCTTTAAGAATGCACAGACTGACCCTGTATCTACAGGAGTTTAGGTGGAATTCCCAGGGGAAAGACAGTTTTCTGTTGACAGTTGGAAGAACCTTGAGTGGGAGCAGGATGTGAAGCATCTCTCTCTGGAGGCAGGGAGAAGGGGTGTGTGCTTGTGTGTGTGTGTGTGTGTGTGTGTGTGTGTGTGTGTGTGAGATTCCTTGGAATATGTGAATGGTTCACACTATGTCCACCTTTGCTTATGGAGACAGGGATAAAGTAAATGTTTTAACCATTATCCTGAAGATATATCAGGAATCTGTGAGAGAGAGAGAGAGAGAGAGAGAGAGAGAGAGAGAGAGAGAGAGAGAGAGAGAAATTGCTTTATTTCTAAGCATTTTCTTATGTGTTACATTTAAAGGAAATGCTGTGGAGATTAAGTCTATCACAAGAAACCTATAAAGAGCTGGAGAAAAGCTGAAAGACTCAGTCATCCCTGAAGAGAAGGCACCGAGATAGAGAGCTAATCCCGAGAAGCATTGAGACGTTAAGGAGACTTTAAACGTTGCCTGCAGTGAGTTGAATGCTTGAGGACAGGTTCCACATAAGTGAAGAGGAGTCAGTCACTGGTGTTTGGAGAGTTTGGGGTGACTGTTGCTGCCACTGATCTTAGCCAAAATCCTGCCAGCCATTACCTGTATATGTATGTTCCTTATTGCTCATTTTTAATCAGTTGTATAATAGGTTTTATATTTATTTAAATAGGGTAAATGACAGTACTGACTAGTGGGAAAGGAGATTTTCTATTTCCCTGAATAATTAAGATTTAAGTGACTGAATTAGGAGCTTGAACGCATTCATTAATTAATATTACTACTAATAGCTAACATTTCTATAATGCTCACTACAGGCCAAACCCTATGCTAAGTGCTTTACAATTATATTTAATGAGAGGGGATGATAAATCTATAAGTGAGGAAGAAATGATCCGACAGATTGCTAAATCACTAGAAAGACTGGGGTCAGTAAATTAAATACGTAATATAACAGGCTAGGGTTGAGTGATATCAGACTGCAGACCCTGTATGATACATAATTGCGAGACAATGGGCAGTTATTTCTCATATACAATCTAAATGCAAAGGGTTTGATGGTGCTGACAACTTAGAACAGTAACATGTATGTTTAGCTTGGTCTTGTGGGTTTGTCAAATGTGTATATATGTTCACATACAAGCATGCATACATACATGTATTGTATATTGTCTCTTTTAAAATTGATATCGATATGTTAAATAGACATTGTATTTAGGAAATAGAGAATGAAGTTCTCCCAGCTTTAGGAATAGGCATAGATAGGAAAATGAAGACATTATAAGAATACAGGAAACAAATGTTAAAGACCCATTATATTGTGAGATAATTCTGAGTAAAATCAATTATGAAATATCCACTTAGTATTTTGTGAGTTGCCCAAAGTACTAGCTCATACAAAAATGCCAGATACTTTAACAGTAGGGAACAAGCATTAGAAATTGATTTACAAAATTATGAAAAGAAAATAAAACTGAATTTTTAAAAAAGATACTTATTTACATATTCCCTTCTGGAAAAGGTGGAATTGGTTAAGGAATTAGAGGCTGTAGGCAAAGCAGAAGCTGACATTGATGAGGGGGAAAGGAATGTCTGAGTCAGAAAGGGACAGATCACTTCTGAGTAAGAGAGAAGCTAGGCCTCACTCACTGAAGGGCCGACTCACCTGGGAGAAAAGTCACAGCTACATTCCCCAAAGTGGAAAGAGATAATTCATCTGTGTAGGAGGATAGAGTCAGCTCTCCAGAGTTAGACATGATAGTAACATGTGTGAGATAAACTGAGGGTAGAATCTGCAAAGAAGTATTTACAGAGCGAGACTCATTGATGACTAAAGCTATAGCCCCCTCTCCTGTATGGGCTAATGAAACTCAACAGGACATTCATGATGCAGTTACTAAGATAAAAGCTTACAAACCATCTGTGGAGTGATGGAAAAATACAGACGTTGCCTCAGTTGGGCCTAATGTGTCTCATTATCCACGTGGAGGATTCCTAGTAAAGTTAGCATGTGCCTTTAGAGACAAAGATATTGAAAGCATTTTCTGAAATGCTGATGCTGCTTTGGGAATGTGCAAAACACTAAGCCATAAATGAAGAAAGAAAAATCCTTATATGTTTTCCGTAAGCTACCTGAAGAAATGGACCCTTCTAAAAGCTGTAAGTTTCTGAAAATACTTGGAGCCAGGTGCACTGGCCTCTCGTAGGAAATGAAAGGACAGGATAGAAGATTAAAACTCCATTAATTAATGAGGGTGGGTCTGAAAACAGGTTATAGGAACTGACCTGAAGGAAAACAAAATCTGAACATCACGTTCTGCTATCAGAAACACTTGCAGATGTGTTTGGGATCCCACACTCCAGAAAGTACATACGATACTGCAGCACAATCCTACTATAGATCTGAGGTGAAGACTTTGCTCAGGAAAGGACCTGTGTCTCCTTAAAAGAAGAAACATAGGGTAGATGCAGGAGTGAACTGGTGGATGTTTAATGACCAGCTCTCCAGGAGAAGAGTAAAAGTACATACCACATGCATTTAAATTTAATCTGCAATATTAATATTTTCTCTGGCACTTTTCTAAGTCTTGGGTAATCAACAAAACAATATTGAGCCTGACTTGTAGCATTTGCTAATTTCTGAAGCATAAATGTTCACCCTGAAAAATGAACAATCAGCTCTTGAGAGTCAGGACAAGCTGGCGGTAGTACACCACTGGATAGATGGGGAGAGACGTGCCTGACGCAGTGCAGCATGGGAAGGTTCCTGAAGCAGAAAAAAAGTGGAAAGTGTTCCAGACACCACCAGTGGAATTATACAGAGGCTAAAGACTGTCACACCTGAAATGTCATAGTAAGGGTGCCTGCAGAGGCTAGAAAGGTCCCCAGAGCAAACATATATGCCAAGTCTATTCAGTTCATGACTCAGTGAAAAGGGGAAATGTCTTTCAAGTTCGTAACTCACGTGAACAGCTAGCTACAGAGTCTGAAGAGAGAGAGAGAGGAGAAATCTGAGGAAGCAGCTATCAGGATAGCCCTGAGAGCTGAAGGCATAGCTAACTAGTCTGGATTGTAAACAAAGCTGACAATTCAGATCAGTGCTAGAAATAGCAAACTGGCTTGAATGCATTTCAAAGTAACAAAGAAGTGTTTATGATAATAATAATAAACAATTAGCATTTATGTAGTGCTTCCTATCTACCAGGCACTGTCTTTAGTACAATCTGGCTCCAGGACATTTTTCTATGTGTGGACCACAAAAACCAAGCAGGAGATGACCTTTGATTGCTCGGGCTCAAGGACAAGAATGCAGAGAAGACTTGATAAGAGATGAAACAGAAGACAGAAAAGTTCCCCTTGGAGGAAACTGGGAGCAAAAGATAAGATCACAACCGTTCGATTCAACAAGATGGTCATCAGAAATAAATAGCAGACACACCTTTGGTCACATTTATGGCTTAAATGGACATCTGACTAATGTGGCCCAGAAACGGGGATGCGGGGTTGGTGTACAAGAAGTTGAATTCCCCAAAAGCAGTTTTGGGGAAATAGAGACAGGGCCAGTAACGGAGATTACCTCATCCCCTGAGTGAGGGAAGCTAAATGACCTCTATACCAGTTGTCTGGGGACCTGTTCCACGTGAACTCGTAGGACTCCCCAACAAAGTGACAGTAAAGATTAGAAGTGGGAATTGTATGCTATCCTGTATAGTGGATCTGTCCACTCAGTTACAGTCTCTTATTGTGAGAGCCACTTGAGGAACATTCCATGGCAACCTATAGCAAGGTTAGGAATCTATGAAATAAGCCACAAGGACTACCTTACCCACCCTTGGTCGCCTGAAATTGGCTAAATAGTTGCTCGCCCAGACCTAGAAGGCATCTTTGGCCATAGCTGAGACCAGCTCCACATTCCTCAAGATAAAATCCACATATTGCAAGCAGCAAGTTGGGATTCAATGGCTGAATGTTGAGAACATCCCTACAGCTTAGGCAGAAATACAGAGGAAGATAAAAGGGAATGGTGGCCGAGAACCACCAGGGCTCTTCATTTCCTCAAATCCAGGAATGATGGAAGCAACCAAATTTGACTTTGTCACTTTGCTGCCTGAAGAATGGAAAGGATTGGTTGAGTGAAGGATGTGAGAGAAGGACAAAGATATTCTCAGTGATAGAGTAAGACACAGAATGCCTTTCAAAAGGCTCTAAACCTTTTGTCAGGTGGTCACAGCAGATCCCCCTGTGATAAAAGATTTTAAAAATCTTCTGAAAACTATTTATTACCAGTATTGTCATCAAGTTCAATAATATGTGTGCATCAACTCTAACAGTTACAAGAGACAGAGAGGAGAGGGAGAAAGAGAGACAAGAAGACAAGAGACAGAGGGAGACAGAGAGGAGAAAGAGAGAGAAACAGAGAGACAGAAAAACAAACAGAGACAGAGAGACAGAGACAGAGAGAGAAGGAAAGAGAGAGAGAGAGAGAGAGATAGAGAGAGAGAGAGAGAGAGAGAGAGAGAGAGAGAGAGAGAGAGATGTGTGGCCTAAACAAGAGAACTAAAGTGGAAAAGTACACCCTACCAAGAGTTCAAGATACCTTGGACTGCTTACTACACAATCGGTAGTTCTCAGTCGCAGATTTACTAGGGACCTTCCAGATTATTTTGGCAGAAGAAAAAAAGAAGACAGTCTTCAGCTGCTCAGTAGGATTTTTACCAGTTTGAGTGTATCCCTCAGGGTGTCTCAGGAGCACCTGCCACTTTTCAAAATTTTTCAAAGGTTATGGAGAGGTTTGTGACATGGGTTGCACAGAAGGATATGGCCTATTGGAGCTGCCTAATCTCACAAACTTTGGAAAGATACTTTGGAATGAAGAAACTCATGAGAGCATCAGAATAGTTTTAGGAAGCTGATGGGAAGTGGTTCACTGCCAAATGCCAGTTATTCCTAGCCTTGGTCAAGCATGGAGGTGATATAGTACCTCGTCAAGTAGTGAGTGCTTGTTCGGAGAAGATAGGAACACTCCTCCACTGGTCCCAAAGAAGCTGTATGAATTAAGGATATTTATATAAATGACTGATTGTATTCCATCCCAAATCTGTGAAGGAGTTTTTAGGCACTACTATAAGACCTCTCATTTGTCTCAACTGCTATAGACTTAAACCTCCACCAGCCCTGTGCCCATCACCGGTAGGGACATTTACTTCAAAGATTCAGTAAGAATAAACTTCCAAGGACCTCAGGCACCTACTCTTAGTTTAGTTCTTATATAACACTGGTCCCACCAAATTCACACCCAATTTTAGCCCGACTTCTGACGTTGTCTTTGTTTTAATTACCATTGGCCTAGGTTGAGAGGTCACTGCCAAGTTACCCTTGTTCCTCAGGGTATCAATCCTACATTGGCTCCAAATCTTGACTTGGGAATGCTAGGACCCTTAGGTGCCCCCCTGATACTTTGAAACTCACTCTATGAGCTTCCAAATCCTTTCATCTAAGATGGAAAAGATACTGGCCAAGAAACGGGGCCAATTTCACAGGGCTGTTTGGCCTCATATGGAGAAAGGCCTATACTACTTCCTTTAAGGCAGTGTATCTCAGAAAAAAAATGCTATGAGGGAATGAGTCATTGAGATTTCCCAAGAATACGGAGGCAAAGAGAGCCGACTGTGAACCTGTCTCCCCTGAGTCATGTGCCCAGTTCTAGCTAAAAATGCAATAGGAAAAGGCTCCTGTTAATGGCATGTTAGCAGAGCAGAAGCAGTTCCAGAACGTCTACACATATTCCAGTTTCTCCAAGGCAGCTCCACTCCAAGTCATCACAACTCTCTCAGAAAGAGGTTCCCCAACCTCTGCATGTGAGGAAACACTATCCCAGGTGCCTGACTCCTATTACACATGCACCATTATTGGTATATGCAAAATCAAATCTTTCATGGTTTGGCTTGTCTGGAGGCATGTGTGTGTGTGTGTGTGTGTTTGTGTGAAAATTTTGGAAGCAGGTCTATTATCAAGAACAAGATAACAAGATTAACAAGAACAAGAAAAACCTCTTGTGTTCACCAGTATAGGACTTACTGGCAATCAGGCTCAGTATGCCTTTCACAAGTTAGAATTCTTAGCTTTGAAATGGATTCTCTCTGAGAAGTTCAGAACCTAAATACAGATCAAAACTCCAAATATGGAAGCACAACTCAATAACGTTTTGATGGGCGTTAAGTTGTCTGCTGCCTGTCAGAGATAGGTGGTGACCTTAATTTGTTATGAGTTCATCCTTCATAATAGGGCAGGAAAAACCAATATTTGGACACAATTGCCCTGACTCATGGACTTCATGAAATGGAAATTCTCTTGACACCCAGAGAAGGGGTGAAGTCAGTCAGTGATACTCAGGAATCAGGTGTGCAAGAAAGTACACTTGTAGCTGAGAGCTTGAGAGACTCCCTCAAAGACTTAGCACCTGTGCATATATAAACAATCTTGGCAACAGTCTAATCTTCTTTGCCTCAGTTGTCCTTAGATGACTAGAATAATTGCTCTTACTCCATGACGACAGAATACGAAAGCAACTTTGTGTAAGCAACAAAGTCAGTGACTGATCCTCAAAGACTTGATGCCTGTGAGAGCCAGTGCTAAGGCAACGGCAGAAACCTGAGCTGTGATGTGGGGTTTGGTGCTGAATTGTAACTTGTCTCGCACAAGTTGGCGCTGTCCCATATATGATACTATGGCTATGAAGGTTTTACAAAACAACCGTGGGTATGTGAGTCAAGAGAGACCTTTTGAACTATTGAGAAACTAATTTTACTAACCCCAAATAGTAGCTATAAGTGGTCAGTGAGAAGGGTGTAGCTTTTGCTAGAGACGTCTAAAGAAAAGATCTGCCAACAACATAAGCAGCAAACTTTGATAATACAGGGTACCTTAAAAACTATTAAGCCTCATTAGGGAAAGCTACTACCTTTACTAAGGTGTCATAAGAAAAATATGTCTGCATATGGCTTCTCTGTTGAAATTCATTCTGATCAAGTTAGAAATCAAGTTATTCAAGGAGACATTAGTCTTGATAAGAATCCATGTCACCTAGAAAAAGACGCATAACTTGAGTAAATACCTTGCCCTAATAAATATACCAGAAACTTTGAAACCTGGGAAGAAATCCTAATAGTGTCAGCATGTGGCATTTCTAGGGAATGTGTGTGATGTTCCTTGGCAGGATGCCACAAGGTTTACTTGCTTGTATTAAAAAGATAATCACTTAGATTTCTCCAACATGAATTTTGCTTTGAATTTGAAGGCAACAGAGAGACTCGTAGCCAATGGTGCCAAGAGAGCAAACTAATGCATCCTACCAAGTTGTAGAGAGCCTGGAGGGCTTGCAAGTTTACAAAATAGTCCCCAATAGGGTCAGAATTCTACCAACACCATACACCAGAATTGTCTGTTTCCTACTGGAGACACCACCTTGTGAGACCTGGGAAAAGAATGGTAGATGATCAGATAAGCAGTCTCAAAGGAAAATTACTCACTTACCTAATGGCAGAAAGACACAGAGAGCTAGGTAATAATGTGGAAAATTATGATTCTGATAAAGAGGAATTATATATTGGTAACCTTCAGAAAGTCAAAATGCCTAAGTATACCTCAGTTGCAAAGAAATTTCAATTCATGTGATGGAGGACTAACCCTATAGGCAGTAGTGTTTTGCCCTATAAGCCTAATTATAAAGAGTTTTATGGAATAGTGTGATGTACACCAAACTGTGAAAGCCAACCTAAGCCATTTAAACTCAAATCTGGAACTATGGTATATTGATAATCAGCCACCTGGAAGATGAGACAAGTCAGAGTAGATGTGTAAGAGCTGTAAGGCCAAGCCAGACATCAGATTTCCCTATGATGCCCCAGGAAAACTGAGAGGTGGCAACTCACATAGACAGACTGCACCATTATTTTACTGAACTATGGTTTGGTTGGTATTTGCTTTAAACACAATGTAGATATATATGTTCATATGCAACATGTTTCTTTGATATGTTAACTTATCAGTACATTGTCCTTTGTCTACCTGTGGTCCTTATGTTAGATTGGTTTATATATTAGTTGACTCTATCAAATGAAGATCGCACACAAGAAGTTTTGTAATTATACTGATTGTATGTTAATTATGCAAACTGCGAAATACTAATGCTTACATGTTGTCTTACACAGCTGGGACCATATTATTCGGTGTTTAATTATATAGTATGTTTTGTGCTAGTTTCTGAATATTATTATTCTAATTATCTGTTACTACTAGTGTTTCTCCAGCCTCCCAAGTGGTGCTGTGCATGAAGATAAGGGTGGAAAGTCACAATAATTTAACATATTGTGAATTGTAAGTCCACCTAAATTGTTTTCATGGGACAGAAAACTTTTGGCTGTGGGGAGAAATGTATCTCCTCTATCAAATTCAGATTTTATAGAGACTCACTGCCTTTTTAAGACCTCAGATATTGGTACTGCATCTTTAGGACCCTCGATGGAATCCTAAAGGGAAAGTCAGTTTGTGCTGACAGTAGGAGACAGTCAGAAAGCATTAATTAAGCTCTTTCTGTATGCCAGGCCCTGTGCTAAGTTCTAGGGATTCAAGCAACTATGACAAAAAGGTAAAAACAATCCCTGTCCTCGAGGAGCTCCTTTTCTAACACGGGAAACAACATGTAACTAATGAGGTTCATATGAGATGTTTACAGAGTAGATAGAAAGTGACAATTGAGTGCAGCGTTTTCCCAAGGGAAAGAAGGAGGAAGGGACAATATGGGTATGTATTTGATTGTACCTGGAGGGGTCTTTGAACAAAATGTAATGATATGTGTGCCTCTCCTTGTGGAGTCAGGCAGAGAGTATCTGTGGGATCATCTGGGATACGTGGGGATTGGTAAGGGTGAATGCAAAAGAAAGGGATGAATTTCTTGAGAGTACCAGAGGAAGCACAAAATTAATGAGTAAATCTGGTTATTGCTGAAAAGAAGAGAGCAAAAGTGGATTGATTTCAAAGAGGAGCGTTGAGAAAATCTTGAAGAGACTGTAAGCACTCTCCAGAATGATTTGAATGATTGGATGAAAAAAGAGGAGAGAAAGTACAGTAATATTTTAGTGGAAGCAATAGTTGAACAAAATGATACTTCAGAATTGGATTTAGGTGACTAGGTATGGAACGCTAAATTTTCTTGAATTAGGCCATTGAAACACCTTGTTTTCTTCGTATTCTAGTAATTCTGTGTTATGTATGTGTGCAGTGCACTATGCTCATTTCTGCATTCCAAACCATGAGATGCTGGCAGTCCAAAGAATATCACTCTTCCCTTTCTGTTCACTCTTGGGTGTGTGTGTGTTTCTCAAAAACAACATTTCTGACTTGCCTTTTGAAGACTGAGACTATTTCATTTTGGCATTCCCAGGGCTTAGCAGTGCAGTGTACACAGTAGGTGTATATATAATGTTTGTTGGATTATCAACTTAAAACCCCCTGAACTGCTTTACCCCTCTTAATAGTTTTGAGCTGAGAGATTGAGTTTTCTAGGCACAACACTAGGAGAATGCTGAAGCTCATCTGGTGAAGCCTACAGACCTCCTTCTCAGAATCCTGCTTTCGTGTCTGTCTTCATAATTGAAGTAAATGCTGAATTTCAGTTAAAGGCTGATGAAAATGAAGATGTGATTCTTTCCTGTCCAAGTTCAGACTCCCCCTCAAATCTGTGTATGGGGCCTGTGGACCTAAAGTCTAGAATAAATATTCTATGGGATGGAGCAAAGACCAACGATGAGAAAAGGCAAGTCTGCGAACTGTGGCTAAAGGAAAGATGGAGCATTGACAGGACACTTTACAAATAGATTTTATTGGATCCTCAAAATAACCCAGGGAAGTAGGAGCTATTATTTTCCTCATTTTATAGATAAACAAACTGAGGCTGAAAGAGATTAACTGATTTCCTAACAAATAGTGTCGGAGAAAGGATTTGAACTCAAGTCTTCTGGATTCAGGGTCTAGCATTCTATCTGCTACACTACCCAGCTGGATGTTTCACTGCTTTGTAGTTTTAATAGGATGAAGCCCACTTTCAACTTCCAGGTGTCTGCAACCACTAGACATATCTGAGCAGCCCAGAGGCAAGTATGGAGTAAGTACCAGACTTCAGCCCTGAGTTCAAATCCTGCTTCAGGAATTTACTAGCTGTATGAAAATAACTCCATTTCCATATACATATGTATATATGTATGCATTATAAAAAGATAAATATATTTACTATATATACCTACTATATATTAGTATACTTCTATTCTAATATAAAATATATAGTACATCTTTTTATATGATACATATATCTAGTAAATTGTGTGTAATATATATAATATATAGTACTATCTCTGTCTACATAATATACACAGTATATTATACATATAAAATATAATTCATATACAGCATATATTGTGTATAATATATACTGCACATAACATAGATACTATATAATATATAGTATCTACCTACTATATAATACATATATGACATATGCTATATATGTACTGTGCCATGCATAATATAGTATATGTACTAAATATTATATACCATATATAATATAGGACATATATAGTAAATAGATGGTACTATATATTATTTATAAACATAGCACTATACTAATATTATATATATAGTACATCACTTCTCCACCATATAGAATACGTGTACACACACATAACACTCTGAAAACCCTAAAACTCCAGATAAAAATCAGCTGGTATTGAGTACTGCTAAGACTGTGTGTGTGTGCTGGTCCTTCGTTGCTGAAGAAGACCATGCCGTCAGAGAAATAACAACATGACTTGCACTTGACTTTGTTCTGAGTGAGGGAGGACTGTGCAGGTCACCAGCCTCACTTCTCCTCCAGAGCCATCTGAATCCAGTGATCAGATATTCATCAGGATGACTGGAGATGACCCAGGATGAGGCAATTGGAGTTAAGTGACTTGCCCAAAGTCACACAGCTAGTGAGTGTCAAGTGTCTGAGGTGAAATTTGAACTTGGTCCCTCCTGACCCTTGCACTGGTGCTCTATCCACTGCTGCCCTGTTAAGCTGCCCCATTAAGACTATGAATGAGGTGAATGAGGTTTGAGTCATACAATCTGTATCTCCTCAGGACTCAGGATTCCTCCTGAATTCACAGGTGCATCTCATTGAAAGAAATGTTGTCAGGATGTGCTGATGTGTTTACGACTCCTTAGGGACCCCAGACTCTGGCAAATACCTTTCAATTTGAGAACTTTAAAGGAAGGAACACTGACCTAATATTTGTAGTGGCCAATCAGCAAAGGATAGAGAATGTGCAAAGTCTCTGGGTCTAGGAGGGGCCAGCAGAAGAGTCAGATGCCACTTTCATGTCTAATGGGGGAGAGAGGGCGCCAGTGTGGCCAGCCCTTGGACGTGGGTGTGTATGTGCACGCACATGCACAACTGATGAATACATATTACCAAAATGAACAGCTGACCCTCCACCCATGTATGGAGAGAAACCAACAGTTGTAATTCTAGAACCTGGAGGAGTCACCCTTCTTTATTCAAATAGCTGCATTGGCTCATGGGAAAGGCATCTGAATCACTGGCCCCCTCAGCCTCCCTGTACCTCTCACTTTGTGTTTCTCAAATGCCTTTATGCTGACAGACCCTTTCCCATCAAGTGCATGACCAGGTAAATTACAGTTGCCTTTTCATTCCACTTGCAGTCTTTTTTGAGTGGATGAGATGCTGGTGCTAGATTTAACCACTTTAGTAGGAAGGGGAAAAGCTGTGTTGGAAAGAGCCCTGAAGTCAGAGCTGAGTTTGTGTTCCAGAACTGCAGACTCTCCAAGTTGGAAGGAATCCCAGAGGCCTTTTAGGGATGGTCTGCCCAGGCACTGAGATTGGGTAACTACCAGAATTGGAACATGAGGCAGTAAGACTACAGAAGCAGGGTACCCTACACCACCCTCATTGCCACAAAGTGGGCCTAGCCATGTCCCTATGGCAGCAGAAATGGACAGGAGCCCACCTAGTTACCAAGGTTACCCACAAGGCAGGGTGGCTGCCATGATGTCCAGGAGCCAGAGGTAGAGAGTGAACCCATTGCTAAAGAATCAGGTCAGTTCCCAACCACATTTCAGCAGCAATGATTGAGAATGACTCCCCAAAAGGAAAATCCCTGAGGCCAGTAAACCTTCATGTTCACAGCACAGAACCATGCAGAAAGGTCACTGGTCTGAGAAACACCAAGGTACTGCTACCTCAGCACCTGTTCTATTTTGCCCACAGTTTCGGGAGGGAGCTGGACATTTAGTTCCCGCCTGAAACACTTTCCCTCCTCCTAGCCATACCTAAGTTCTCTGCTTTCCTAGTCAATGTCTGTGAAGTGCCTACTATGCACCATGCTAAGCACTGGGCCGAGACCGTCTCTGCCCTCAGGGAGCCCACGATCTAATGTGGTAGACAAGAGGCAAACAACCATGTACAAACAAGCCACAGATGGGATAAATGGATAAAGCTGGAGGAAGCCTTTACCAGTGCTTAGTGCTACTAAGAGTGACCTCAGTTAATCCTGTATAGAGCTCACTGTTGGTGCATGGGAGTCTCTATGTTCTCTCCCCATTGGACTGAGCTCCTCAAAAGTGAATCATTTCTGCCTTTCCTTGTATCCTTCAACACTCAACACAGTGCCTGGCACTGTGGGTGCTTAATAAATGCCAGGTGATGGAACGACTGACTTGAAAAGAGCAGGAAGCCCCTGGACAGGCTTTCTTGGAAGGTTGTGTTGGATGGTGCCAGGCACAGCTCAGGGCAGGGTGAGCTCATCCCACCCCACAGCCCAGTCACACTGGTCCTCCCTCTTCCCCTCCTTCCCTAACTTTTTGTGGGCAGCCACTGCACCTGGAATAAACTCACTCCTCACCTCTGCCCTTCAGATTCTGACTTTCCTTCCAGCCAAGACCATCTTCTATATGAAGATTTTCTTGATCTCTTGGATGGTAGGTGCTCCTCTTGCACCCTTTTCCCCAAATACCATGCTTTTATTTTGTATGTATTTACCAGTATACATGGGTCAGCTTGGTAGAACAGTGTAGAGAGTGCTGAACCTTGAGTCAGGAAGACCTAAGTTCAAATCCAGCCTCAGAAACTTACTAGCTGTGTGACCTTGGGCAAGCAAACCCTGTTTGCCTCAGTTTGCTCATCTGTCAAATGAGCTGGAGAAGGAAATGACAAACCACTCCAGTGTACTTGGCAAGAAAACCCCAAATGGAGTCCTGGACTGTCAGACACAGCTGAACAACAATTCGTATATATGCATGATTGCATTTACATAATATTTTAAAGTTTACAAAGTGCTTTACAAATATTTCATTTGATGCGTGCATGATTCTGGGGCATAGGTTCTATTATTACCCCCATTTTACAGATGTGAAAACTGAGGCAGATGGAGGTTAAGTGACTTGCCCAAAGTCACACAGTAAATGTTTGAGGCTGGATTCTAACCCAGACTTTCCTGACTTCAGGTACAGAGCTCTACCCACTTCATGATCTGGCTACATGCCCCCTCTAAAAGAATATCAGCTCCTTGAGGGAAGGAACTGTTTTTGCCTTTCTTTATAACCCCCAGCACTTAGTGCTGCACCTGGTACACAGGAGGCGCTTAGTACATGCTGGTTGATTTGCCCAGCAGGACTTTTAAAAGTCTTTATTCTACTAATAAACCATCAGGCATGTGTGATCTTCAGTTACCACAGGCTATTGACATCAGTCTTTCCAATCCAAATTTCCCTCCGTCCCCCATCAACCTACATTCCGCTGATGTGACTGGACTCCCATTTCCAGTGGACTCCACAGTCCAACATTCAGGGCTGTCAACACAGAACCCACTACTTTAAATCCCCTAATGGTGTTTCCTGCATGTGCAGGATACGTATCCTTTGCTAGATATTTACATGGGCCACATGCCCGGCTCCCAGACTGGAAAGGGAGAGGAACCGCCCTGAGGAGCAAGGGTGTTTATAGGTTGTGTTGTGTCTGGGAAGGTCTGTTCTTGCTCTCAGTGATATCGGCACTGCATGGAACCATGGGATATATTTTTAGCTACATTTCTCATCACCTGGACAGTTCAGGAAACATTCAAATGGCCCAAAGATCCAACTAGACACATGAAAAAGACATTTTCATTCCCTAGAGGAAAAGAACTCCTTGGCAGTCAATGGCCTAAAATGGACTGTGAGATCATAGTGTTTAGAGCTAATGTAGAAGCTGACATCAGTTCCCCAAAAAGGAATGAGTCCAATAAGATCGAAGGAAGGATGCTGTAATGTATTGGGCATAGAACTAGGCATCAGTGGATTTGGGTTGAATTGCCTCTGCTCAAATAAACACAGCAATATTGACACGTAACCTCACGATGGGTCATAGTCTACATTAGTAGAAAGAATTCCCAACCAGAAGTTCCCTATATTTACAAAATTAGAAATCCTTCACAGATTTGCCCATTGAGATTACAAAGCACTTTTCTTACAGCACACTGTGAAGTTGGTAGTTTTGGCTTTGTAGAGTGACACCAAGACACTTAGCCTCTGTGACTCCATTTCTATAAACAAGAGCCCTGGAGTCTTCTGTCTGCCCCTCTCCGACTCATTCTGCATGTAGATCACCCTTAGACTCAATGTCGTCACCTATCATTTTATCATGTCAGTCCCACGATTAGGAATCTCTAATGAACACTTGCCTCCCACATCAAAACCAAACTCATTTGTTGGACTTAGATCTTGGCTCTATTCCACTTCACTGAACTTTTTTCCATCCATCAGTAGTCAACAAGCATAATTAAGTACTAAATGTGCCAAGCACTGTGTCCCTCCCCAACATTCACCCTCCACTCCAGTTTTGCCATTCTTTACACAATCATTCCCTTGAATACCCCATGTTCACACCAAACTCATCCCCTTGCTCCTACTGTCTCCCATGCTTGGAATGTCAATTCTCTTCCCCTCAACCTATTTACTCATCTGCCCTATCTCTGACTAACAACTGGTTATGTGACCTTGGGCAAGCCTCTTAATCCCTAAGTGTTCTAGAAATCTCTCAAAGTGCCAGAGAATTTAACAATTTTTGTTGGTAGAGGGCATATACTCATCTAGAAGTTCCTTAGGCATTATATATATCCATCAAAAAGCCAAAAGATCGCTGGAGAGTGAGCCCAGAATCTACTTGTCCAAAAAGTCTTACCTGGTGCTCCCGAACACATGAATCAATCATCCCACCTTTCTCTGAATGTACGTGATACCATGTGGTTTAGTCCTCAGTTGTTAGCCACTGTTTTTATAGGTGTTTATTTCCTCCCCTTAATCTTGTAAATTTAAGGGAAGAGAATATCCTACCTTGTGTAATTCCATAATCACCTTGAGCATTGATTGGTTGGAAAGATTTATGGTAACCACTTTGTATGGAAGCTATCTTGACTAGGACTCACTTTCCCTCCCCTAAATGCCCCCACCCCACTGACATACATCCTCAATACCACCCTCTCCTTCCATCTATTTTTCATGATGCTCTCCCATACAATGCTTCAGTCAAACTCATCTACTTTCTGCCCCCACTAATGTATTTCCACTTCCATTTCCATTTCCACTCAGTTTCCATGGATTGAATTATCATCTCTACATAGGTTTCTCCATTCAGCCATGACCTCTCAGGCTCCAGTCTCACATCACCAACTGCCAAGTAAACATTTCAAACTGCATTAAACAGTTTCAAACATTCCAATTCTGTAGATGTTTCAAGGTCAACGTGCCCAAACCCAAATTCGTGTTCACATCCCCCCATTTCCAAGTTTTCCTATCCCTATTGAGGGTACGAAGAGCTTCCTGGTCACTTCGGAATCCTCCAAACCCCTTCCTTCTCCCCTTCACATTCAGTCACTTGCCAGTTCTACCTCCAAAATGTGTCTCAAACCTATCACCTTCTCTCCTCTCACTTGGCCACTACCCTAGGTCAGGCCTTTAGTCTCTGTGGCTCAGGTACCTCCCATCTCAAAGTCATCATCCACAGCTCTCCAGGAGTCTCCTGCAAGTCCATTTCTGATTATACTACTGTCTTACCCCAGACAAAAGTCCTTTGCAATTATTAACTAGCTGTCTATACTTTAGTATATATTCTGTCATGCTAAGGGGACCTTGTATTTTATTACTAATTTTAGAAGGAAAGGTTTTTCTCCTTGTTGAAGTTTCTTCAGGCAACCACAAGCAGATAAGAATATGGGGAGGAAGGGGCTGTACGCCAGCTTCTAAAATTCAAGCCAGACCTTTGTACAATAGGGATAAGGATGGAATCTGAGATTTCATGGGAATAGGGAAGTCCCATGTGGGAAAAATCTTTTTACCTATGCAGGGCAGCATTTTTCTTTTTAACTAGTAGTCTTAGAAAGTTCCCTAGAGCATTGAAAAGTTCAGTGATTTGACCAGGGTACCAAAGAAGCAGGACATGAACCAGTCTTCCTGAATTCAAACCTAAATTTCTATCCATGGGTCCATGTTGTCCACCTGGTCAAGAAGACTGACTAGTCCCTTGAGGGTGATGACTGGAGACGTAGAGGAGAAGTAGAGAGGTGCGGAATCAACCAAGTCTGTGTCCCTTAACAGTTAATAAACATTAATTAAGCACCTACTACATGCCAGGTGCCGTGCTAAGCCCTGGGGATAGAAAAAGACAAAAAACATTTCTTGCCCTCAAGGAACTTAGACCATTGAGTTTGCCTTATCCCAGGTTCCAGGGAACTTTCTCCCCACTTCCCTGCACAAGCCAGGCCCCTCTATCACTCTTTGTGCCTGGCCCTTGTTGATGTGATGTGACCTAATATATATCCCAATATAAGGCAGCCAGATGGATGCGTGCCAGACCAGGAGTCAGGAAGACTTATCTTTCTGAGTTCAAATCTGACTTCAGAGACTTACTAGCTGGGTGACCCTGGGCGAGTACTTACCCTTTTTGCCTCAGTTTCCTCATCTGTCAAATGACATGAAAAAGGAAATGGCAATTTCCTCCAGTATCTTTGCCAAGAAAACCCCAAATGGGGCCACAAAGAGTCAGACATGACACACAACGGAACAATAACAGGCCTAATGCTTTAATCATTTTCTGTGCTACCCTTGCTCTCCTTTCTTCTGCATTCCTGGAATGCATTTTGCCTTTGGATTACTTAAGCATATGTGATTTCATCAGTATGGTTAGACCCTCCACAAAAAGAGAGCTCTGCTATAACCTAGTAGATAACTCTTAGGGACGTGCTTGAGATGCAGAGAGGTTAAGCTCCAGCCCATTGTCATGGAGCTAGCAAGAGTCAGAGGTGAGATCTGAACCCATGTCTATACTAGCTTGGAGGAGCTATTATTACTGTTGCTGGTCTAACACCTGATAAAGAAGTTCTAGACAGCAGAACCTTGTCCTCTTCGTGAACAGACATGTTGTTGCTTAGCCCGACAGACTCTTTTCCTGACTGTGACCAAACCCTGAGCTAGGAGCTTCTTCTCCTCCCTGGCCTTCCTTGAATGAGGCGACCTCTAAGGTCCCTGCTGACTGGCTCTTCTGATCCCAAGGTCATTCTTTCCTTCTCTGCAGCTGCTGTGTCCCTGTTAACAAACTCAATCAATCCATCAGTAGATATCCCTTGGGTGCCAGTGTACGCTGAGGATGCCAAGAGAAGGAGTCACTGCCACTCCTTCCTGCCAGGCGCCTTCTGGAAGCAGTCGGGTGTCAAGTCTACCTGTCACAGAATCTTCTCTGCCCATCTCCTCTGTCCATGCACAAAGAAGCCACCCAATTCAGGCCTCATTCCCTCCCTTCGGCACGGCTCTAATAAATTCTCAACTGGCCTGCCAGGCTTTAGCCTCTGCCCTCTCCAACCCTCTCCCCACATCAGTTAAGTTCATATTTCTAAGCCACAGGCTGGATCGTGTTATCTCAAAGCTCAAACACTGAAAAGTTGCATGGAAAAGCCACAGTCTCTGCAGTCACAGGGTCCATAGGCATCTCCCTTCCTGGAGTTGTGGGGTAGATCAAATGAGATACTCTGCAAAGTACTTAGCACAGTGCTTGGTATACACTAAATGCTTAATAAATGTGCTCTCCTACTTGATATGGCCTGCTCTGCTTTCAAAGGACTGCTTCTCCTTTTCCCAACCTGAAATCTCTCTCCCCCTCCAAATTCCTACTAGATGATAAGCAAAGGCTATGTCATTTTGAAGGCACACAGTAAGTACTTAATAAATGCTTTCCCATTTATGCTCATGGCCTCATAACAGATCTAGATGACAGACATGTTATAGATGGGGAAACTGAGACTCATTGAGGTTAAGTGATTTGCCTAAGACCACACAGTTATTAAGGGATCAAGGCAGAATCTGAATCCCAAAGCTACTGCTCTCTCTACTTTACCACACTGCCTCATCTAGGGGTAGGGGTGGGAGGAGGAGAGGCCAGCACATAGTAGGTACTTAATATATGTGTGGTAACTTGACAGGAATTTCTGGGAACACAAATGCCTGTGACCTCTCCTGAGGACATCAGTAGCCCTGTTGGGTGGTATAATCAGAGCTAACTACTGAAGGCTGTGGCACCAAGACCTCAGGTTCAGGGGAGTGTTGGCTGCTGCTGTGACCCAGGCTGGTCAGTCTTCTGTTCCTGTTCCCCAGATACAGGCCCGGGCTTCCACAGGAACTGCCTCTTGCCTCCCTGATAGAGCCATGGCCTTGCCCTGGCTGCCAGCCTCATCTAGGGGGTTCGGACACTTTCCCCAGCAGTCAGAGTTTCCTGGCATGAGCCTGAAGCTAAAAACAGCCCAGAACGTTGCTGTAACCCAGGCCAGGGCACCAGAACAAGAACAGGGCTCTTAAATGTTCAAGCACCAACTTATTCAAGTATGTGTATAGAAGAGGGGGTAGGTCAACTCCTGGGTGAAAATTAAATGCTACCAAACCTCTAGACCCTGACTTGCTCAGATCCTCAGTTTTCTCATTTATAAAATGGAAATAATAATCTTGAATTACCTACTACCTCCCAGCATTCATAGGATCATAGATTTAGAGATGGAAAAGGCCTTAGAGGTCATTGAATCTAACCCCCTCACTCTACAGAAGAGGAAGCAGAGGACCAGAGACAGCAGGTGGCTTCTTAGGGTCCTACAATAAGTGTAGAAGTAAGGGAGAGCTTGGTGGTACTGCAGTGGATAGAGTCCTGGAGTCAAAAGGACCTGAGTTCAAATCTAGCCTCAGACACTTCATAGCTGTGTGACCCTGGGCAAGTCACTTAACCCCCATTGCTTTGCCTCCACCCCCAAATAAATGTGTAAAGATAGAGTTTGAACCCACATCTTAGTGACTCCAATTCCAGTGCCCTATCTACTTAGTCACACTATCTCTCTTTGCAGACCTTAAAACATTCATAGAAGTGCAAGCAATCCTTGTTGTAATTACCATTAGCATGATTTTAAAATGGGCTGATATTCTCTTGTTATCCACTCAAGTTTCAGCTCTGGTCTGAGAAGAGGAGAGGCAAGGGGCATTTACCCTTGGACCCGACTGACTGATCACATAGGTGAAATATTTCAAGAGTTCTCTTCTCCTTGGGAAACCCCCCACTCCTGCTGCAGCCCAGAGGCCAGAGAGAGGAGGGGGCAAGGGCAGGAACAGCCCAAGAGACATTTGCTATGACCCTATGTGCCAGGCACTGTGCTAAATCTTGAGGCTACAAAGAGAGGGAAAAACACTGTCACTGCCTTTGAGAAACTTACATTCTAAAGGGGAGACAGTGTGCAATTAACTATGTTCATGCAACATGCAGAGGACTCAGGAGGTGGTCAGCACTGGGTGGAGAAGGGGGAAAGGAGGAGCCTGGGAAAGGCTCAGTCTTGAAGGAAGCCAGAAAAGCCAAGAGGGAAAGGTTAAGGAGGAAGAGCATTCCAGACATGCAAAGACATGGAGTCAGGAGATTAGACAAGACCACAAGAAGGCCAGGAGCTGGGTTATAGAATGCATGGAGGGGAATAACATATAAGAGGGCTGGAAAGGGAGGGAAGGAGTAATGATCCATTGCTGCTTCACTCAGTCAAAATAAAGATGAGCAGGAAAGCGGGTGACAGCTTCTCTCCAGTAGAGAAAGGGCAAGGCCATGGCTCTATCAGGGAGGCAAGAGGCAGTTCCTGTGGAAGCCCGGGCCTGTATCTGGGGAACAGCAGCAGCCAACACTCCCCTGAACCTGAGGTCTTGGTGCCACAGCCTTCAGTAGTTAGCTCTGATTATACCACCCAACAGGGCTACTGATGTCCTCAGGTGACACCTGACTTCCAGACAGGAGAGTTTTCATTCTGGGTAAGAGCTGATCTAAATGACTTGAAAAGGCAAGTCCCCTTTGAAAGCTTCCTCTCCCTTAGGTTTCTATTGCTTCTATACGAGTCTTGCTTCATCCTTGGGCCAGGGAGGCATGTCATACTTTGCGAACAACAACTCCACTTTCTTCTAAGCAATCTTGAGTCTAAGCTCTTACTTCCGACTACCACCAAAGTTTGGGAAATTTTCTCTTTGGATGGCTGGGCCCCATTTTCTTTCTTCTTTTAAAAAAATGATTTATTCATTATGTATTTATTTATTTTTAGTTTTCAACATTCACTTTTATGAGATTTTGAGTTCTAAACTTTTCCCCTTCCCTCCCCTCCCCCTCCCAAAGACAATATGCAATCTGATATATGCTGTACATATACAATCACTTTAAACATATTTCAACATTAGTCGTGCTGTGAAAAGAGAACCCTAACAAAAGGGAAAAGCCATGTCCTTTCTCCTTTTCACTGAGGTTTCAAGACATGGTTCAGAATTCCATGAGCAGTGCCAAGGACAAGGAGCACATACACGGTGCCATCTCTCAGCTGTGGCCTGAGCAGAAGGGACTAAATGGAGTTGGCTGCCACCTTCAGTGAGAAATACAAGGCAGCCCTTCCCCTCCCCCATGTGGAGGCTCAGCACGGAGCCAGGGATC
The DNA here is from genome assembly GCA_023548195.1 of Bettongia penicillata ogilbyi. Taxonomy (NCBI): domain Eukaryota; kingdom Metazoa; phylum Chordata; class Mammalia; order Diprotodontia; family Potoroidae; genus Bettongia; species Bettongia penicillata. The sequence continues at coordinate 117,291 of JAJHZJ010000241.1, read as the reverse complement.
CGTGCTGAGCAAAAATCAAGATGCCAGTGAGGCGGCCAGCCTTGTAGCAGGCACTTGTGTCCCTGGATACGGGCGGTGCCTGCCCTCAAGAAGCTTACATGCTGCCGGAGAGAACACCGCAATTCAGAAGCTTGTGCTCAGTGAGAGGGAAGGATCACGCACAAGAGGGCACCCTGACTTAGAGGAGAGCTGGGAGAAGAGAGTGCATTCTGGGCATGCAGAGGCTGGAAGGGAGGCCCGGGATGGAGAGCAACAACGGGACAGGACCAGAAAGGCAGGTGCGCTCAGGGCTGGGCTGGCCTTCAGCTGCCTGGCGTTCTGTTGTTAGCTTTTTCCTTTCAGCTGTGTCTGACTCTTCATGACCCTCTCTGGGATTTTCTTGGCAAAGATCCTGGAGTCATTAGTCATTGCCTTCTCCAGCGTATTTGACAGATGAGGAAACTGAGGCAAACAGGGGTAAGTGAGCTGCCCAGGGTCACACAGCTAGTAAGTCTCTGAGGTCAGGTTTGAATTCAGGAAGACCTTTGGCCACTTGCTGACTGTACCCACTGCACCACCTAGCGTTTTTCTGTGCTAGCCATTGAAAGCTGTTTCTTATTTGTTGCACTGTTTTGTTTTGGGGGGGGGTGGTATGCTAAGAGGAGAGTACCAGTACAAACTAATAATAGTTTATGATTGGAATCATACTATCTCTTAGAAACTTAGGAAAACTCTTCCTGGAGCCCTAATTCAGGATGCCTCTTCCAAATTTTTCATGAGAGACAAGACATATTCTAACGTCCATCACTGACGTGCCAAGGGACAATCTATTTTTAGAGTGGTGTTTCATCCACCATGCCACTTGAGGCCGGGCTGGGCAGAGCAGGTGTTCTAGTGGTCAGGTAGGACAGCAGGGAGGGCAGAACTTTGTAAGGGGCAGGGGTCCTGGGTCTGGGAAGTTTAGAGCCCTTAGAATGGGAGACATTAAATCTGGAAGGGACTGAGAGCCTCGGAGGCTGAGCCCAACCCTCCTATTGGCCAGAGGAAGGAAAGGAGGCCCAGAGACAGTTTGTGACTAGTTAGGGAAAAGGGGGACCCCATCTCAGTCCTCCAACTCCAGACCTCAAACCTCAAAGTCCTGTATGCCGAATACAGAGTATTATAGAAATGTGAGTTAGTAGCAATATTTGTAGTTTTACATCTAACTCATTCTATAGCATGTTCAACTTAAAAATGTCTAACATAAAACACCGAATGTTTAATATAAAAATGAAATGTTTAAATAAAATGTTTAATGTAACAATATTTAATATAAAAATTGTAGCATTCTTGTTTTAGGGCCAGAAAGAATCTTAGAGCTCATTTAACCCAGACTTTCTTAACTTAGGGTCCATGAATTTGTAAAATCCTATGTTGACATCTGTACTTTAATAAAGCTTGCTTCCTTTGTAGTCCTGTGTGTATTTAATTTTGTACATTGGAGACCCCTTTCTGAGAAGGGGCCATAGGCTTTGCCAGTTTGCCAAGGGGTCCAGGACCAAGGAAAAGGCTAAATGCCCCTCTTTTCTTGAAGGAGAAACTGAGCCCCAGAGACACTTGGTAGCTTTGCTGAGTCACAGGGGGGCACCTTGGCCCCTAGCTGCACAAATTCTTCCAAGCACAAGTGGGCTTATAACAGGGGAACTCATTCTTTGAGTCAGGAGGGATTTTTAATGCAAAGAAAGAATTTTTTCCCAGTGGCACCATGAAAGGGATCAGGGATGGAAAGGGAGCCCCAAGGCAGGTTGGTGTTGGATGAGAGACAGAGCATGAAGGGGAGGAAGGGTGTAGTAGGCAGAGCAGGGCACTGGCATTCAAAAGATGGGAGTTCAAATCCCATGTCCCATGGGCTATGCCGTGTGATTTTGGGACAGTTTTTGAACCTCTAAATCTCAGACAGTTCTCTGAGTTGGAGTTACTGAACAGAGCTATAGAGGTTTCTTGTTTTGGTACCAGGGTTCCTGATGCAAAGGTGGCAAGACTTTGCTTTGGCAGTTTGTTTTTCTTCACTGCCCAGTGAGGAGGTGGGAGGTGACGGCATCCAGGAGCCCCTCCGGCTTCCTGGCTGCCACCCTTCTAGGATCAGGGACATGAGCGGGGCGCCCATCTCCTCCTATCGCAGAGTCAAGAGCATTCTCTAAGGTCTTCTTGTGCCCCCTGGACAGGACATCCCATGTCCTGATATAGAAGGAATTTTATTGGATACACCAGAGAGGGTTCTACGAGCCTGGGAACCTTCTGGTCACATCCCTTCCCGGCTGGTGCTGGGATGTAGCTCAAGCTGCGTAACGCTCCCCATCTCTCAAGTGATGAGGACACATTTTATTTATCTGCAAATTGCCCACAGTCCTGGGGGGAGGATTAAGGAGACCTCTGATTGGCAGTTGGAGACCATGGCGGAACCCAGCCTGGCTAATCATCTCTGAGGCTTTGGGCAAGCCAGTCCCTTTCTCTGGGCTTCAGTTTCTTCCTCTGAAAAATGAGGAATTTAGACGAGTTGGTGAGCAAGGATCATGCTCATTGTAGAGCCTGTGACTGACTCTGCAGTCAGAGGAGCTGGGTTCAAATATCACCTCTGACACATGCCTTGTGTGACTTTGTGCAAGTCACTGGACCTTCCTAATTCTCAACTTGCTTATCAATGAAAGTATGAGGCTGGTCTAAGTCAGAGATGGCAAACATAGCTCTGCAGAGCGCAGTCGAATCAAGAATGTTAAAAATGTAATTGGGGAACATTTCACAAAAAATACCAAAACACTATAGAACATGGATAATGTTAATTTATGGTTTTCTAACTCAATATTCAGCCACCAGGGATTCTTGTGTATAGTCTAATGGCCCCTAGTTTCTTTCTGAATTTGATCCCACTGCTCTAGAAGTTCTCTGAGATCCCTTCCAGCTCTAAATCTATGATCTTTTGACCTGGGTTCAAATTCTACTTTTTTTAACTTACTACCTGTGATTTGGGCAGCTAGATGGCACCCTAGAGCACAGAACACTAAACCTGGAATCAGGAAGATGTCTTCCTGAGTTCAAATCTGGCCTCAGATACTTACTGTGTGACCCTGCACAAATCACTTAATTCTGTTTGCCTCAATTTCCTCATCTGTCAAATGGTTTGGAGAAGGAAATGGCAAACCATTCCAGTACCTTTGCCAGGAAACCTCAAATGTGTTCATGAGGAGTCAGACATGACTGAAAACAACTCAACAGAACCATCTCTGGGTTTTAGCTTTCTCCTCTAGACAACGAGAGGTTTATACTTGAAGACATCTCACACAGCCTTTGGCTCTAAACCTGTGATAAGAGACAAATGTGAAAACTATGCCACAATTCTTAGACTGAGTGTTATTTTGGGTCTTTGTACCCCTACTTCCTTGCACTTAGAAGGTGTTTGACACAGGCTAATTTTGTTTTCATTTGAATTGGGACCATGTCTTCATCATTTCACTTATTCATTCACCATATGTGAATTGTGCATTTGGAAATGGCAAGTATGTCACAGTTCACACATATAGACACACACAGACACATACACACAGATACACACAGACACACACAGAGACACACACAGGCACAGACACACAAATGCACACACAAATGCACACACATATATACACATACACACACAGGCATACACACACACACACACACACCTATAGGGCACAGAGTTGGGTGACAGTTCTCCCATGACTTGTATCAACCTGTGCAGTGAAGCCTGGAACCACAACACTACCACAAAATTTCTAATTCCTTTGGACTATAGGGATAACTGTGAAAGTGGAGAAATGCAGACAAAGAATTGGGACCTGGGGTTGGAAATGATAAGACTGAGCACCTAGTTGAACAGAAAAGGTTCAGGAACGACACAAAGATTGTAAATTGGCCTGGGGAATAGGAAGGATGGTGGTGCCTATGACAGGAAGAAGGATGATATGAAGAAAACAGGGATTTATTAAAGCCTACCATGTGCCAGGTGTTTTACAAATGTCATCTCATTTGATCAACAACCCTCGGAGATGGGCCCTATTATTGCCCCCCATTTTACAGTTGATGAAACTGAGGCAGAGGCTAAGTGACTTACTAGGAGACAACTTCAAACATTTTGAGTTTAAGATGTCTATGGGACATCCAGTTGGAATTATTCAATTGACATGTGGCAACATGGAACTCAGGAAAGGAATGAGGGTGATCCATGGAATCATTCATCTGCCAAGAGAGGACAGTTGAACTCAAAGGAACTGATTGGATCAGACCCAGGAGAGCAAGAATATAGAAGAAAGGGAGGTCTGTAGCAGAAGCCCAGGAGGCTCCCCGCCCCCGCTCCCGCATAGAGGAGGGGTGATCCAACAAGGCTGACACCTCTCTATGAAATGAGCATGTTCTCTGTGGGCTCTGGAGGTTTGAGGAAGGGCTGGAGCCACTTGACCTTTATAGTCAGGTACCCCAGAGCATCTAGTATCCCCTATATCTTCTCTCAACCCCATGTTTGCTTCCTAGTTCCTATAAAGACCACTCCATTTGCTGCCAGAAGATCTGATTACAAATTCTATTTCTGTTACTTATGACCTGTGTGACCTTGGGGAGGCCATTCACCCTCTCTCAGCCTTAGTTTCTCCATATGTAAATTGAGGGGTGTGTTTAGGTAATCTTCAGCCCCCTTCTGTTCCAAAGTTTATAAATTATAAACTACTTGGAGTGTCTCTGGCTCAGGTGAGGAGAGCAGGCATACTTAGCAGTGGCACTCTCAACTGCCCAAGGGAATCTTTTGCTAATAACAATTATCCAGAGATAAATGTGGTTCGATGCCCTTACATTCTATTAGAGTTGGAAGCAAAAAGACTGGATTCAAAGCCCTCCTCAGACATTTCCTAGCTGTGTAATCCCTAGCAAGTCACCCTGCCTCAGTTTCTCAGTCTGTAAAATGATGGGGCTAGAGTTGATGGTCTTAACAGCCCCTTTCAGCAGTAATTTTATGATCCAGAAAGGTATTGTGCTAGCTTCCAACTTCTTTCTGAGCCCCGAGATGCCTAAGTGTGAGGCACCAATACCCTATGTGACCCACCAGAATGAATTTGCTGTTCTGGGCTCTGGATTGCTTTGACTGAGTTGATGGAAAGCGGGCATCTGTTGAATTTAATTCATGGACTTGTCAAAGATTTCAGAAGAGGTAAGCTTAGGCATGGAGTCATATTGATGAATGAATATTCCTTTACCTTTTACTTTTTGATAAGCATGAATTAAATGTGTCCTGGGTGCTAGCAACTGGGGACACCAAGCCAGAGTGAGTGGCTGAGGAGGGAAGAGCTCCTGGGCCCTTCCCAGAGTTGCAGCAACGTAAGTCAGTGTCAGAGCAGAAGCGGATGCCTAGAACCAAGCAGGAGCTGAAACCTGATAGAGATGCTGCAAAGGGTCAGAACTGATACCATGTGGATGAGGGAGGCTAGACCTGCTTTCATTGGAACAGCATTGGATGGGCAGGACCGGCCAGACCCACTTTCACTAGGACAGAGCCTTGTAGAGACAGGGTCTGCCAGGCCTGGTGAAGGGATATCGCTAGCTAGTGGCCCCCAGTGTTTTCAGTCTGCATACTGAAGGACTGCACAGATTCCTGGGAGGGAGGTTCACAGGAGGCACGGCTTGGTCTGCCCCCTAGCAGCTTCAAGTCCTTTTTCCTTTCAGGGAATCCCACTGAGTCTAGCACCATAAGTCTAGGGCACCCCAGGGAAAACAGAAACCTCAGAGAGAGAAGGAGAACTGATTTGCAGATCTCTGGGTGTACAGGATCATGGATTCAAGCTGAAGGTACCTCAGATACCCCTGAGGCCAAACCCTTTAATTTATGGAACAGAACCAATGTCCAGGAGAAGTTAAATGACTTGCTACTTACTAAGCATCAGAGCCGGGATTTGAAACCAGCTCCAGACCCATGACTCTCTCTGCCATGCCACACAAGCCTTCAAATGTGAGGCCTTCAGTGTTTTGTCAAGTCAAATAAAGCCTGGATCCTATGTGACCTCGTGTCACCTAAGTGCTGCCTCCCATTTTTGGAGAGACTGAGACACAAAGCAAAGTTGGATTTTCCTGAAGAAACCCTAGGTGAACAATGACACCCCCCCCAAGGCATTTTGATCACTGAGAGCCCCCAAACCAAACCAGGTCCATGTAAATTCCGCCATGGTTCTGGGTCATGGATTGCATGTCGAATGAACCATCTCCCTCGAGGCCACTGGGGTATTTTGATGGGCAGGTCAGGGATCATTACTGGCTGCATTGGGGTTTCTTTGGGGATGGAGACCTCCCGGGTGAAGAGATTCCTTCTATGACGCAAGTCAGCATCCATCCTGCAATTTTCTGTCTTTCTAGTTAACCTCAAACACCTGAGTGAAGTGGTTAAACCAGGGTCACATACAGGATGAGATACTCCCAAGTCTTTGTGCCTTCAGAGGCAGCAGTCATTCCAGATAGGTAATGGGAGGAGTAAAGCCACACCTCAACCTTCACTGTACTGTCAGTTATGTGGGCCAGTCCCATTAACAGTAGTTGACTCACTACTGAATCTGAGTTTTTGTTTGTGTGATGGGCTTGCAAAGTGGGGAGGGAGACAGGGTAGTACAGAGGGACAGCCACCCTGGCTCTGGAGGCAGAGACCTATCCCCATGCTGATATTAACTGTGTCACCCTGTACAAGTCACTTAACTGTTCTGTGACTCAGTTTTTTCCTCTGTAAAATGTGGATAATAATGCTTTCACTTCCTCCTTCACAGGAGCAGCGAAAAGAGCGTGCTTTGTGAACCCAAGAGAATCTCTAAAAGCTTGACATATGTGATTTCACATAGCCCCAACCAAGAGGAGAGATTTTCTATGCTGTATTTTGTCACGTATCCAAGGAGTAGAGAACACTACATTAGGGTCAGAGCCAGGCACAGAGCAAAGAGGGAAGTACACGACCAAACTAGGACCCGTTCTCTTGACTTCATTAGGCGCTGCTTGGGGAAGGAATGAGGGGTGGGGTTTGGATCCCATTTCGCCTGGTCATCGCCAAACCAGCAGTTGACAATGCCTGGTATGCGGCCGAATTAGCTCTGAGATCAGAGCTGGTCTAAGGACACTAAAGGAAAGGTTGTCCCCAGGGTGCCCTAGGAACCACAAGACAATACATGGAACTAGGCAGGGTCTAGAGTCAATAAACACTTGCTGAATAACAAATTAAGCCGGCTAATTAATTAACCGACAGAGGTTTTGGGTGGCCCAGGGTTGGCCACAACGGAGGCGGGCAGAACTTTTGAATACTAATGCCATTCAACCGTATAGTAGGTAGAAAAAGAGTCTGTCTCTTGATCACATTCCTAGAGTAGAATTATGGGCAAGGGTTGTTTTTTTCTGTTTCTGTTTTTATATACTCTGCATCTGTCATAGTACCTTTCTCAGCACACAGTAGATGCTTAATAAATGCTTGTTGAACTAGATTGGATTGTAAATCCAAAGATCTGGCTTCAAATCCTCCTGTTGAGTCAAAAAGAACAAGCACTAATTATTTCAGTACCTACTGTGTGCTGAGCACTGTGGTAAGCATTGGGGACACAAAGAAAGGCAAAAACTGGGTCCCTGCCCACAAAACGGGGAGCTCAGTCTGATGGAGGAGACCACATGCAAACAGCTGTGGTCTTTTGAAACATACACAAGGTAAGAGCAACATAATCAACAGGGAGGGCACCGGCCCTGAGGGGTGCAGAGAAACTGGGAATTTAGCTGGAGCTCGAAGTGAGCCTGGGAATTCAGGAGGCAGATGAGGAGGGAAAGCATTCCAGCCAGGGGGCACAGCCTGGGCAAATAAGGGTCGCGTCCCAAGACCAGCTCGAAGGCCAGAGTCGCTGGATGGTAGAGAGCATGGAGGGGATTAAACTGTAAGAAAACTAGAAGGGTCAGAAAGAGTCTGAAAGGCTGAAAGGACTTTAAAGCCAAACAGAGCTTCATGTGTGGTCCTGGAAGCTTACGCCCTGTGCTACTTTGGGCAGAAGTTTTAAACTTCTCTGAGACTCAAATGGAGGGTTTGTGATGATTTCTGAGGTCCTTTCAAGCTTCAAGGCCTATGAGAAAGGGAGGCAGTAAGGTCAGGGGCAGATAGGTGGCACCATAGTTAATAGAATGCCAGGGCTGAAGTCAGGAAGACTCATGCTCATGTATTCAAATCCAGCCTCAGACACTTACTAGCTGGGTGACCTTGGACAAGTCATTTCATTCCGTTTGCTTACATTTTCTCATCCATAAAATGAGCTGGAGAAGGAAATGGTGAACCACCCCTGTATCTTTGCCAAGAAAACCAAAAATGGGGTCACGAAGACTGGGGCACCACTAAACAATGGCTGAACAACAACCGCTAGGGCCATAGACACAGCGCTCGTCTGTAGCCAAGGAGAGTTTGGTTCATATTCGGCTTCATATATCTGAAGCTGCTTGATCCAGGGCAGGGCATTGAATGTCTCTGTCGCTCGGCTTCTTGATCGTAAAACAGGGATTACAACAGCATCTATCCCAGGGTTGCTGTGAGAATTCAGCCACCAAACATATTTAATGCATTTTGCAAACCTCAAAGCACTACAGCATGTCAGTTGTGATGGTGCTTAGCAAAGAACACCAGCCTGGGAGTCAGGGACACGTGGCTTCAAATTCTGTCCCTGGCCTTGCTGGTGTTTGACCCCAGGCAGTCACCTGATTTTTCTGGATTCCTAGGATTGGGCTAAATGCCTTTGAGATCCCTTCTGGCTTTAAATCTATGATCATCTGTGATCCAGTTACACGGCCTGAGGCATAGACATACAATCTTTTTCATATTATCTTTTATGTCTCAAGATCTAGAAAATGGAAAAGAGCCCCTCCCCTGCTGAACTTTCAAAAGAATGAAAAACCAAGGTTGTTAATGAGGCCTGAACTGCTGCTCCTCTGGGGAGGAGCACTAGTACTTACTCTTTGACCAAGTAAAAGTTGGGTTGGCTCAGCTTCAGTCTCCTGAAAGGTGAGACAGAGGGTGAGATCCTGCAAACATCCTGAGGAGGCCCAGCCTAGGCAGAGCCAGAACACTGGCAAGACCTATGGAGCATGTGAGAGCAGGAAGGAAGCCTAGGCATTTCCCACTTCTAGCTGACCCTCACCACTGAGCTTTTAAATTGTGTATGAGGAGTCCTCCAATCAAGGGACACTCCAGATTTATACAAATACAACCCAAAAGTGCTCCTTTGGGGAAATAAGGCACCCTGGTGGTATGACAGCTAGAGTATTGAGCCCGGAGTCAGGAAGACCTGAGTTTAAATCCCGCCTCAGACAGTGACTAGCTGTGTTACCCTGAGCAAGTCACTTCACTTCAGTTTCTTCAGCTGTAAAATGGGGCTAAAAATAGCACCTACCTCTCCCAGGGTTGTCATGAGGATCTGATGAGATAATATTTACAAAGCACTTAATACGGTGCCTGGCACATAGTGGGAAATATAAAAATGTTAATTATTATTATTAAGTAGAGACAGAACTAAATAATTAGTGAAGTATTAATGGCACTTGGTTAGGCCATCCCATCGTAGTAAAAATGGCAATATTCCCTAAATTAAATTACACGTTCAATGAGATACTACTCAAACTACCCAAAGGTTGTTTTATAGAACTAGACATTCATCTGAGAAACAAAAGGTCAAAAGTCTTAAGGAAAACAACTTGGGGCAGGGCAGGGTAGCGTTACCAGCTCCAGATCTCAAACAACCCTGCAAAGCAGTGATAATCAAAACTATGTGGTTCTTGTTTAAAAAAAAATAGAAGGTTGGTCAGTGGAGCAGATTGGGTACATGATGTTAAAAACAAATGGATAGCAGTGGTATGTATGTGTAGTAGTAGTAGTAGTGGTAGTAGTAGTAGTAGTAACATGTTTGAAACATCCAAGGAATCCAGTAGTAGCATAGGGGACTCACTATTTCATAAAAAACCTGCTGGAAAAACTGGAAAGGAGTCTGGCAGAAACTAGATTTAAATCCCCAACTCACACCATATACTATAATAAGCTTCAAGTAGATGCATGGCTTCAAAGAAAAGGTTATCTCATAAACAAGTTAAAGAAAAGGAAAGGAAATATGTTTCTAAATACAGAAAAGGAGGGAGAATTGAATGAAGAGGATAAAATGAACAATTTTCAATACATACAATTGAAAAGGTTTTGCACCAATAAATCAATGCAGTTACAATTAGAAGGGGAAAGCTAAAGGTGAAAAAAGAATCTTAAAGCAAATTTATCTGAAAGAAAGATTGAATATTCAAATTTGATAAGGGATTATTACTGATGTATAAAAACAAGAGCTGTTACTCAGTTGATAAATAATGAAAGCAATTCTCTTTTTCAAAACTTTGATTTTTTTATCTCTACATTCTCTCCCTTCCCCTAGTCCCTCCCCCACCCATTGAAAAGGCAAGAAATATTATATATACATATATGTGTGTGTATATGTATATATTATACACACAATATATATTATACACACACACATATATAGGCATGCAATTGTATTTCTGCATTAGCCGGCACAAGCAATTTTCAAAAGAAATTCAAGCTGTTAACATGAAAAATATTATAAATTACTTATAACAAGAGAAATGCATATTAAAACAACACCAAGATTCTACCTCATTCCCATCAGATTTGCAAAAATTATTTTTAAAAGAAAAAGTGACCATTACTAGAGAATTTATGGGAAAACAGGCCCACTAATGCCCCCTGGGTAGAGCTGTGGATTGAGCCCCCGCCCCTAAGTCACTGAATGTGTTCATATCCTCTCACTCAGTAATACCATTACCCAGTTTGCACCCCAAAGAGGTCAAAGAACGAGGGAAAGTACCCCTATGCACAAAAGTATTTAGAGCAGCATTTTTTGTTAGAGCAAAGAACTGGAAACAAAATGGTTACTCATCAACTGGGGAATGGCTGGATACAATGTATGAATGGAATGAAACATACATGCGATTTTGTTATTGTGATTTTCTGTTGTGTCAGTTGTGTCTGACTCTCCGTGACTCTTTTTGGAGGTATTCTTGGCCGAGATATTGTGGTGGTTTGCCATTTCCTTCTCCACATTTTACAGATGAGGAAACTGAGGCCAGATTTGAACTCAGGAAGATGTCTTTCTGACTCCAGCTCTATCCACTGCCCCACCTACCTGCCCTATCATCATTATGCCATAAATAATGCAAAGGGTGTAGTAAAACTTGGGAAGAGTTTTATGTACGGATGCCAACTGGATCAGGCAGCTTCAGGAGAACAATTTACACAATTGCTACAACAATTTAAAGGAAAATAGCTTTAAAATACCTTGGTAACTCAGTTTCACTTTTCTCTTTGGTGCTTAAGGCCCCTGATCAACACATTGTCCATTAGAAGACTAATGACGATGCATGCCAACCCCCTCCTGGCAGAGAAGTGACAGATCAGAGATGTGGCTGATGTATACATTTTCAGACATGACCAACGAATGGATTTTATTTCCTCAATTGTACTTATTTGTTACAAGGAAAGGCTTACATTGTGTGTGGCGGGAGTGGGCAGTAAATGATACTGCCTCCTCCCCTTCCCCAAAAAAAAGAAAAGAAAGAAAAGATCATTAATGAAACAGAAAGTTCAAAAGGGGGACGTGTATAAACAGAATTGTGTTGGAACTACCAAGTTAATCGATATGGTGGGTTTTTTAAAATAAGCTAATAAGCTGATGGGCACAGTATGATACACAGTCCTCTTTGTTTTGGAAAACGTTCATATTTGTTCATATTTGTCAAGTTCATGATAACAAAAAAAGAAAAACTGAGGGGAGGGAACCAGTAAGGCTTTTTAGAGCTAAACTCAGAATGTTCAAACAAAAATTTAAGTCGGAAGACCTGGGTATGTCACCTAGCTCAGCCATCTGTGTGACCTTTAGCAAGTAACTTCTGTCTGATTCTGTTTCCTCCTTTATAAAATGAAGGGAGAGGACTTTTTGTTCTTAGGCTCTTCGATTCAGAGCTAGGAGAGACTTCCAAAGCCCACCCCTCTCATCCTGTGAAGGTGATGTGGTCAGTTGTATCTGGCCTAGGCTGGTACTCTTTCTGCCATGCCATACGTTCTTCCTGATACTGGGCAAGGCTGGCAGGAGGAGAAACTACTACTGTGCCCAGGATCCCCATCCACTTCCAAATTTGAGAAGTCATCTACCCCAGTCCTCTTTACAGATAAAAAAAAACTAAGGCCCAGCCAAGGATGGTGATTTGACCAAGTTAAAAGAATGAGTTAATGGAAAAGTCAGAACAGGAACCTAGGTCTTTCAACTTCAGATTCACCTGTGGAAATTCCTGGATTCCAATGACCCTGCTTCCCTGTTGAACATAAAGTTTCCAAAAGCTGAGTTTCTGGCATTGGCCTTCTCTCGGTAAATGACGGTCAAGAGCTAGCCTCTTTCTCTGCAAGCCTGGTCTTGCTTAGCCTGGACCACATCTGTGAGCACTGCCATTTCCCTACTGTGACCAGCAGAGGGACAGGAAGCAGGGGGTATGCCCTTCACATTTCTTTAGAACAAAAACCTCTGTCTGGGCCCCAGAAATGACCCAGTGGGGTCCATTACTTAATCATTTGGAAAAATGTCAGACCAAGGCCGTCTATCATAGCCAAATATAAAATTCGTTGGCATCTTCGAGAAGCTCTAAGAGTACATGCAGATTACTGGAGAGGGAAGAGAGGTCTGCATAAGCCCCTTCCCAGTGATTTAGAACCTGATTTCCTTTGGTCAGAGCCCATAATTACCTCTTCTAGTAAAGACATCTCTTTTAAGATGGGGAAAGGGCTGAAGCCATACCCTTCTCCCTTTCCCAAGAGCCATGTTTTTTCTTGGCCACTTAGATTTACACCCAAATGGATTAGACAATGATCTAGGAAATACAGAGAATCTCAGGTCAGCTATGTAATGGTAAAGGAACCCACACAGGACAATGTGCTGTAGGGGCCTGAGTTCAAATTCTGCCTCAGATCCTTACTAGCTGTGTGGCTCTGAGCCCTCCAGTTAACCAATGTGGGCCTTGGTTTCCACATCTACAAAATATGGGGACTTTAAGGTCTCTTCCTACTCTAAATCTATAATCTATCATTCTTTGAGTCTCAGTAATATCCAGAGTAAGGCCAGCCAGAGCAGCTGAGGGGCAGAGCAGAGGGGAGCAGCCATCACCGTGCTCCTTGGCCCTGTTTGTCTGCTCTCACGCTTAAGAAAGATAACAGAATGCTGGACTAGGTGTCCAGAAGCTCTGGGTTTGAGTCTGGCCTGTGGCACTTGCTTGCTGGGTGACCCATGAGCCTCTCTGCAGTTTTCACTGAGGCACTGTGTTGTAGCATGAGCTGTAAACATCAAAGGCGTTGGGGCTATCAAGTGTCAGTTATTATTTTGTGGCTCAGTTTCCCAGGGCACTGAAGTGGTCAGAGCAGGTCAAGGAGTCTAAGTCCCCTCTGGCATAAATACCCACTGGGCATTGGCTTGGACTCCCCTCATCCCAGTCACAGAATGTGTGGGATTTTTAAATGTAGACTTTTAAATTCTGAGCAAAAACCACTTAGTCTTTTTGGACCAGTCTTGATTGGGAGTTTAAATAACTGTTTTCCGTCTTGTTTATAGTTTAATCCTTTGATTTTCAGGTGTTGCTTCTGATTCAGGGACAAGAACGGCACTGAAATCATCCAAAAGTGAGGTTATTCTGCCCTCTAGTGGTAGGAAGCCTCTAGGATGGCTTCCGTGTTGCCTGCCTCTGATTTGGGAGCTTTGACTGAGATCTCTGCAGGATCATCAATTTAAAGGAAGAAAGCTTAGCGATCATCTAATCCAAATTCTTCATTGGATAGAAGAAGAAACTGAAGCCCGGAGAAGGGAAAGCGACTTTCCCAAGGTCTTGCAGCGAGAAAACTTCCTCTTTATCTGCAAATTAAATATGTTGGGTCAGGCACACAAGAACCTGGAGGGCTCTTTTCTAATACATACCAGTACAGTTAAGGAGCAATGCGGAGTACCAGACTGGAGCCAGAGTCAGCTCCCACCATGACACTAGCTGTGTGGCTGTGTGTCAGCCCAAGAACAACTCCCTAGGACTTCTCTATGAACTCAAAGCCTCGTACTGGATCTGCCGTGGTGAAGGGGGTTCCCACACTGGGAGTTTCCCATGCTATCAAAATCATAGATCCTTTCAGTGTCCAAGTAACCATAGATATTAGATATTGAATTAAAGGAACAACTCTCCATTTCACCTCCGTTAATGACAGAATGAGTTACAGATAGTTTAATAGAAAAGGAGAAGTGTGGGGGTGTAGACCTAGGATTTAGAACTTTCTTAAGGCTAGTGGGAATGAAGCAGAAATAGGGGAGAGAGAGGGAGGGGGAGAGAGAGAGACAAAGAGAGAGACAGAAAGAGAAACAGAGAAAGGACAGAGTCAGAGAGGTAAAAAGAGAGACAGAGAGAGGAGAAGAAGAAGGAGAAGGGGGAGAAGGAGGATGAAGGAGAGGGGAAGGAGGAGATAGAAAATGAGAAAGAGAGAGAGAGAGAGAGAGAGAGAGAGAGAGAGAGAACAAGAATTCAAGGTGTATAAGGGGTGAAAGGAATGTAAAGACCAGAGGAGACAAAGCCATGATGGGGGGCAGAGATGATAGAGGCAAATCAATCAAAGGCAATGTCACAGAAGACAAGAAAGAAGACAGTACCAAGGATGGCCCAGGTTATTAAATGCTGGACATTGGAGGTTGTGGAATGGAACTTGCCAGTAACTGCCTAAAAGGAGGGTACTGGTTACTCCTGGAGACAGGTTTAACCAGAGTGGCCATCACAGAAGCAGGACTAAAGGTTGCTGACATCATGACTGAGAGGGAGAGAAGGGAAGCGACCACCGGAAGCATGTCTCAGGAACTTGGCAGCCAAAGACAGAGAAGAAGGCAGAAGAGGGAGCAGGGTCCAACCGAGGACAGTGTGGTTTTGCTTTTTAAGATTATGGAAGATCTTTTATTTTCTTCATTGTTGTATATTTTTATTTAAAAGGATTATCTGAACTTTTAGTCTCTGAGGAGGACTATTGGACCAGATATAGAGCCCCAGCATCAACAAGGCCTTCATACAAAGGCTGGATGGTCCCTTTTTGGGAATGTTTTTGAGATTATTCTTGTTCACTTACAGGCTGAACTAAAGGGGCCCTGGGATCTCTTCCAGGAGGAAGAGATAGAAAGAAAAATTTCATTTAAAATCGCTGCGTGCAGTCTAAAAAGCTTGAAAGTTCCCTTGCCAAGACACACACAGGAATTATATAAACACAATTACAAAACACTCTTCATACAAGTGAAAACAGATCTAAATAATTGGAGAAATAATAATTGTTCATGAGTAGGCTGAGCCAATATAATTAAAATGACAATACTAACTAAAGTAATTTACTTATTCAGGGCCATGACAATCAAACTACCAATGAATTGCCTAATAGAGCTACAAAAAATAACAAAATTCATCTGAAGGATCAAAAGACAAAAACAATATTAAGGGAATCAATGATGAAAAATGTGAAGAAAGAGAACCTAGGAGTATCAGTTCTCAAACTATGTTATAAAGCAGTAATCATCAAAATAATTGGGTATTGGATAAGAAAAAGAGAGATTTATTAATGGAACAAATTAGTTACCCAACATGCAGAAGCAAATGACCACAGTGGCCTAGTGTTTGGTAAATCCAAAAATTCCAACTGCTGGGGCAAGAACTCACTATTGGACAAAAACTGCTGGGAAAACCAGACAGCCATTTAGCAGAAACTAGGCATAGACAAACAAAAGAAAGAATGAGAAATGAGACTTTCCTTGTTTCCTTCATCCTTTAATGAGACTCCACTTTATAGAGATATTTCCCAATTCCCCACATTTTGTGGGTGTTTCCTAATCTTCCATCATTTTCCAAGATAAGCTTAAAATGCATATGTGATTTATAGATAAAAGATGATATCATAAACAAATTAGGTAAGCATGGCAGAAATTAACTGTCAGATCTATCAATAGAGGAAGAGCTCATGACCAAAAAAGAAACAGAGGAGTTTACAAGTGGTGAAATGGATAATCTTGATTAGGTGAAATTTTTAAAGTTTTGACAAGCAAAACCAATGAAAAATTAGAAAGAAAATAAGGAGATTGGCCAAAAAATTTACAGCAAGTTTCTCTGATAAATATCTCATTTCTTAAATATATAAAGGAGCTAAGTTTATTTTTTTAATTAATGATAGCCATTCCCAATTGATAAATGGTCAAATGATATGAACAGGCAGTTTTCAGAAGAAGAACTCAAAGCAACCAATAGTTATATAAAAAATGCTCTGAATCACTAATCATTAGAAGAATGAAAATTAAAACAGCTGAGGTAGCACCTCACATCCATCAGATTAGCTAAAACAACCAAAGAAAAAAAGGAAAATAACAAAAGCTAAAGGGGATATGGAAAAACTGGGACACAGATGCATTGGCAGTGGAGTTGTGAACTGGTCCAACCATTCTAGTGAGCCATTTGGAACTATGCCCAAAGGGCTATAAAGCTGTCCAGATCCTTTGAACCAGCAATACAGCTATTAGGTCTTAGCAGATCTGTATGCTCAAAAAGATCAAAGGAAAAGGGTCCATACATACAAAACTCTTTGTGGCAGCTTTTTTTGTAGCAAAGAACTGGAAATTGAGGGGATGCCCATTAACTGTTGTGTCTGCCCCCATTTCCTAATTTTGTAATTGAAAATTTAATTATCAATTCAGTGGTTTATGTCAAAACATGTTTTGCTTGACTATATATGTATGATGGGGATTGCATTTCCTGCCTTCTCTATGGGTAGGAAAAAGGTGGCAGTAGGGAGAGAATTTGGAACTGAAAATAAAAATTAAATTAATGTTTTTAAAAGCTCTTTACAAACTAAAAAAGAACCCTAGTGCCATCTCTCTCTCTCTCTCTCTCTCTCTCTCTCTCTCTCTCTCTCTCTCTCTCTCTCTCTCTCTCTCTCTCTCTCTCTCTCTCTCTCTCTCTCTTC
Source organism: Bettongia penicillata ogilbyi (assembly GCA_023548195.1). NCBI lineage: Eukaryota > Metazoa > Chordata > Mammalia > Diprotodontia > Potoroidae > Bettongia > Bettongia penicillata. The sequence continues at coordinate 100,202 of JAJHZJ010000241.1, read as the reverse complement.
CTTAACTCCTGTCATAGCATCCAGCTGTGTATAGTCTTAAACCTCTGGGAGGAAGGGTTGTTTATGCATGAAGACAGAGATGGACAAACAAAACAAAGAATGAGAAATGAGACTTTCCTTGTTTCCTTCATCCTTTAATGAGACTCCACCTTATAGAGATTATTTTCCAATTCCCCACATTTTGTTGGTGTTTCCTAAGTAGTTATCAGAGAAGATGGGAAAGACCAAGGCTGTTACTGGTCAGAGGCTATGGGTTGCTATCATCACCTGGAATGGATGGATTTTAGAATTACACTCAGCCATGGCTAGATCCAAACCCCATTAAGACAATTTAAGAGGCATCATTCTAGTCAAAACAGGATCTTAATATGGAGACTTGGAAGGGGACATTGGTCTCCTAATACAATCCCCTCATTTGACAGATGAGGAAGCCAGGCCTGACTTGGGATCAGAGATTTAGACTTGGAAGGAACTTCATTTAGTCTAATTAACCCTTTCATTTTACAGATGAGGAAACTGAGGTCCAGAAGATTATGTAAATAAATGACAGAGTTAGCATTTGTCCATAAGTCCTCTGACTCCAAATTCAACACACCCACTCCCATTGCACCAGTCTATATATGGTTATAATAAGGGGGAAATAGCTCAGCAACACTGTGATGAGTTCAAATAAATAATCTTGGGTTCATGGGTTGCATTTCCCATAAAATGCACAAAACTTTCAAAATAAAATGGGAAGTACTTGGCAAGGATTATACTGACACTTGGCCCAGAGAACTATTTGAGAGATTTGGACAAATCTTAGAAGCAATAATATTCCCTCAGCTTAGTACTGAGCAGAAGCTTGTTATCATCTCTGTCCTGCTATGGTTTGCTCTGATCAATATGCAGTGTTTTAGAACAGTTCGAAACTCTGTGTGTTTTTAATGTGGCTATGTGTCTCTCTGTGTGCATGGGTGTCTATATTGGTGTGTGTGTGTGTGTGTGATTATGGTCAAATGAGATGAATAAAATAGAAGGAATCATTATAGTACAGTCTTGAGCCAAAGGATTAGGTTCAAAACCCACATCTGATGGTTTGTTACTTACATGTGTGACCTTAGGCAAGGTATTTAAACTCTATGTGACTCTGTTTCTTCATTTATAAAATGAGGGGGTTGAGCTATAAAGCCTCCAAAGTCTTTTTCAGCTCTACTTCTGTGATCCTCAGAAAACACTTCTGCTATCATGACATCTTGAATTTTCCCTGGAAAGGTTCTTGTGTGACTTTAGGAAAATGCAACAAAATAGTGTGTTTGTCCAATTCTCCATCCACTCTACCAAGGTCTCCTGGTGTCAAAGGACCAGGGTTCAAATTCCAGCTCTACCACTTATAATGTAACCTTGGACAAGTTCTCTTTGGACCTCAGTAATCTTATCTGCAAAATGGGCTAAATGATCTCTAAGACCCTTCTAGACTAAATTTAGGATCTCTATACTCAGATTTACACTAGAGGAATGGAGATTGGAGCTGTTACTTCATTAATATGGGAAACTCTAAGGAGAGAAAAATGTCTTCTACCAGTGCAGGTTAGCACTTTCTCTATAACTTAGAATCTTAGAGGGAAGTATTTAATAGCATAACAGGTTTTGAAGGTTGGAAGGAACTTGAGCATTCACCTAGCCCAACCCATATAGAAAAGCACTAAAAGGTTAATTGATTTGTCCAGGGTCATACAGTCAATGTGTGTCAGAAGCAAGACTTTAATCCAAGTCTTCATTGTTCTGAGGCCAGTGGTCTACCCATTATCCACACTACTTCTATGTGCTATCATATCCATCTTCATCTCATCACCAAGGGTAATCAATTCCTTTCCTTCTCATTTATTTTTAGCCATCCTCTGAAAAGCAGCTGAAGAGAGGTAATTTGTAAAAACTCACTCAACATCTCTGAAGAAAAATGGAATATGGAAACACAAAGAAAGGAAAAAAATAACTTGGGGAAATGACTACCACCTAATTAAATCTGAGGGGCACTACAGTTGAAACAGAGCAGAAAAACATTTGAAGGGACAATCCTTCCTTACCCCACTTGAAGCCTACTCAAAGTGGTACTGTTAGTCACAGAAACTTCACTGGTCTTTAGGAAAAAAGAAAATACTCCTCTCCTTCCAAGGGTTTGGAAGCAAGTCTTTTCTGAATTTCTTAAGTTATAAATAAAACTGTGGTGTGTTTTGAGCCTTGTGAACTTGAATGCTTGTAAGGGAAATTGGTGTCAGACAGACCGAGGTTCACACGAGTAAGAGTCAGAATAGTAGAGAAATGAGAAGCTTCCAAAATGTGCCTGTGTCTTTCATGACTTGAGGCATCATGTGCAATTATTAGTCACACAAGCTTTGGTCGATGCCATGACACAATTTCAAGTCAAAGTCTACTGAACAGTCATTTACCTTCTGTGGTCTACATTGAGTCTAGAAGTGTTATGTTTGTTCTGAAAGCATGCTGGGAGACACTGTGTTTATACAGATAACTGATGAGTATATTTCATTGTAGAGAGAAAAAAACTGAGCAAATGTTTTGAGAGAGATGCTTGCAAAAGTAACAAATTTACTAACAATTTCATAACTAAAGTACACAAATTTGTGAGAAAATTATACAATTAATATATAAAACCTAAATCAGAGAGAAGATACAAATGAATATCTGTGCTGTTGAATAATGCTTAGGAAATGGACTAAATAGATAGAATCACTGGCAACTAAATTTTCTGTCAAAATTAGCCTGGCGTTCAAGACCTCCATGCTCCAGCTTCCCTTTGCAACCTACTTGTCGCTCATTATTTCCATGTACTTTACATTCCAGCCAAATGGTGCTCTCAGCCTTTCTGCCATCTCCTTGTTCATTCATACATTTGTATAGGCTCTCAGGTATGCCTGATCTCCCTCCCTTTCCTTCCTTCAAAGAAGCTTTCCATAATTCACTGACTCTCCCTTCCTTCCTTCCTTCCTTCCTTCCTTCCTTCCTTCCTTCCTTCCTTCCTTCCTTCCTTCCTTCCTTCCTTCCTTCCTTCCTTCCTTCCTTCCTTCCTTCCTTCCCTCTCTTTAATTTTCTTAGAAAACTTTGCATGCTCCTTTTCTTGTCTGCATTACCCATCACTTGCATGATACATTTTCTTATTAGCATTATTATTGTTTTATTTTTTAATTAATTTGTGTTCACTTTTCAACAATCACTTCCATAAATTCCAAATTTTCTCTCCCTCCCTCCCCAAGACGACATTGCATGATACTTTTTTGAATACTGGTTACATTCCCCATCAGACTATGAGATTCTTGACTTTCTATCTAGCAACTTGTATCCTTATTTTCCCAACATTTTCCACAATGTCTTACTATTTGCGTGTGGGATGGGGGGGAGATTGATGGTTTCCTTGGAATGGGGTTCTCCTTATAGGGGAACTCCCTCTACTCATGCAAATCAACACCTGCTCTGCACCTTATAGTCCTAGGAAGTTGCATGGGCTCTGAGAGTTTAAGTGACTTGCCCAGCAGTATGTGTCAAAGTCAGAATTTGAACGCAGTCTTCCTGATATGGAGGTTAGCTCTCTAAATATCAAGTTTTGGCTGCCTCTCTTTCTAAGCTTAATAAGTATTTGTTGAACTAATTTGAAAATAAGGTGTTAAATGTCCCTGTGGCCATAGGAATACCTAAATAAATATTTCAATGTTTCTCTGAACTGGCTTCTTTTCTTTTCCAATTGTTTCCTTTTGATTCAGTCATTGAGGTTTTTATTGATTGAGGTTTGAATTGGGAGATTTTCTTCAGATTCATTCTACCCCCTGGGATTTTTCTTTTCCCCACAATCTGAACTCTAAACTTTGATTTAGATTTGCTGAAACAAATGCCAGAATGAAGACTCCTCAGAGACTGATATTGGAGAAGGTATTGTTGGTCAGCTGTGGAGTGGCCTCCACAGGCCCTGAGATCCATTCCAGCAATGAAACTCTAGCATCAGAATTCCACAACCAAAACTTTGCTCTCTTAAAGAATGAAAGATGAAGTCCAGTTCCCTTGGCTCAGGGCCCAGGTTGCCATTCCAGAAAAATCATAAAAGTGTTAGAGATGAAACAGACCTTAGAGATCATTCCACCCATCCCTCTAACTTCCCAGAAGAGAAAATTGAGGCCCAGACCATTTAAGGGACTTGCCCAAAGGGGGCAGAGGTAGTGAGTGACAGGTGCTGAATCTCTACCCAGATCCCTGATTTTGGAGCCAACACTACCTATGCTGAGCCACGCTGCTTCTCTAGAATGCATTAGGGTGGAGTACAATGGAAAGTGTGCTAGATTTGGAGCCAAGACTTGGGTTCAAATCCTGGCTCTGCCACTCACCTTGGCCTTTCCCTTCCTCATCATTAAACAAGGGTGTCAGACTAGGTCCTGATGGAACTGAATAATGCCCAAGGTCCCTTAAAAATATCGGATCCTATTCTCTGTTGTTCCATTAGAGGGCAGCAAGGTGGGCAGTGGATAAAGCCCCGGGCACTCAGATAAAGACCTGACTCCAAATCTGGCCTCAGACCAGCTGCCTTATACTAGGCAGGCCACTCAACTCCTATTTGCCTCAGTTCCTCATCTGTAAAATGGAGACACACTGGGGTAGGGATGGCAAACTGCTCCAGTATCTTTGCCAAGGAAACCCCATGGAGAAAGTCTATGGAGTCATGTAAAATCAGACATGGCAGAATGACTGAACCACAAAGTAAGAAGATAACCTTAAGGATAAAGACATGACAAACCTTAGAACACAGGGCATTCCAAATCTCTCTCTCTCTCTCTCTCTCTCTCTCTCTCTCCTCTCTCTCTCTCTCTCTCTCTCTCTCTCTCCCCCTCTCCCTCTGTCTTTCTTTCTTTGTCTCTATGTCTCATTCTGTCTTTCTCTTTGTCTCTGTCTCTCTAGTTCTGTCTCTCTTTATCTCTCTGTGTCTCTGTTTCTGTCTCTCTGTCTCTTTCTCTCTCTCTGCCTCTGCCTCTGTCTCTCTCTGTCTCTCTGTCTCTCTCTCTCTCTCTCTCTCACACACACACACACACACACACACACACACTACTCCAAAGTTTTCTCAGATTCTGACTTCAATCTCTGTTTTAAATATTTTTGTGGACCCAGACAGAATAAATTTCAGCTGTACCTCTTTTATAAAACCTATTTTGTAGGCAAATAGATGCCTTACAGATGCAGAGAAGGAAGGGACCCCAGAAATCCTTAGATCCAAAACACTCATCATGCAGAGGAAGAAACTATAGCCTAAGCGGTGGAATGGATATGTTGGGTGGACAGTTACACTACAAAGTGCTGGCTGAGGTCTCTGAGGAGATGTCAACTAGACATAAAGCATCAGAGAAAGACAATAGGATCCTAACTATCAAGATGAAAGAGATCTCAGAGGCTATCTGCTCCAACCCTCTCTTTTACAGATGAGGAAAGTGAGGTGCAGGAAATTGAAGTAACTTGCCTGCAGTCCTACAAGTAAGGCAGCCTCAAAGGCAAAATTCGAACCCAGGTCCTTTCACTCCAGATCCAACATTTTATGTGATGCTTCCTCTCCATTACTGATTTACATTTTCTACATTATAAAATAAATAGGATTCCAAAAGAAGAAAGGAAGAGAATATATTACATGCTGTCCTATACACCTGGAAAAAGATGATCTTGGAGAGATTACAGTTATGTTTCTATAAAGCAGAGTGAGATATAGCAGACTTGTGCATTTTCTCTAAGGCACTATCATTTTTCATTTCAGTATTGGGGGCTTGATCTATGACAAAAGGCAGTGTAAAACAGGTTTGGAATTGTGAAGACCTTGGTTCAAATTCTTCCTCTGATACTGACTCACCTTCGGAAAATTACTTAACCTCTCTGCAACATCCTAACACCTATCTACTAACGCAGACAACTAGAAGTTTAATTCTTTTAATTTAAAGTAATACAAATATACTAGCCTAGGTGCACAAGGAAGAGAGAACTCTAATAGTCTGAAACTGCACTAAGGCTTTTAGAACACCCTGTATAAGCTTTTTATCTCCCCCAAGCCCCAGTAGGGCACACAGTAGGTATTTAATAAATGAGTGGTGTAATGTACTGTATTCTTAGTCTCTCACTCTTTCTCACTTTAATTATTTTAAAATAACTGATATTTTTACTAATAACATTTGTAACCAACCCTAAGCAAAGTATCAGTTAGTAATGGCTGTAGGAAAAGGATAGTTCTGACAGGAAGATGAGAGGCATTTCAGAAGCACCCAAGCGAGCAGAGAAAAGTTGACTAAGATTAATCAATATCTGAGTCAGTTTCAGACGCTGTCTATCTCACCAGGGGCCTGGCGCCAAATCAGATCACATTTCACCTGCAACCTGCCAGAAGAAATTAACTGTAACATCAGCTCCAACATTCCTGGCCAGCCACCAGTGGCTGGCTCCCCTTCTGTGATGCTCTGGAAGGGCAGCAGAGGGCGGTAAACGCACCATTTATCAAGAAGGAGGGTGTTTTCTCACTGCCTGGGGAGAATCACTGGATCTCCTTACAACCACAATTTCCAGTTGTTTTCCATTTGAAGCCTAGATTACAGTATAAATGGTTTTTTTGAGGGGGAGCGGGGGGGGGGGGGTCACAGTAGAAAGTCAGGTTGAGATGCAGTCCCTAGAGCCCATCCTGAACTTTTACCAAGTGCAGCGGAAGTTCTGGACAAAGCCCTTTGGTGAATGTGAACTTGGACTTGTCAGAGAGAAGCTTGTTATATGGGACCATTGCCGGAGATCATTAGGAATTACCTTCCAGCGCTGGGAGACAGTAAATGGTGGCAACACGCCAGAAACACATTCCTGTGTTTATAGGAGAACAGAACTGGAGGGGAAAAAGTTACAATTACCCAGCCCAACGCCATCTTTTTGGAGATGAAGTAACTGAAATCTTGGAAAGTCAGTTAGGACCATAGTATCATTGGATATAGACTTGGAAAGGATTTCAGAGATCATCTATTAGGGATTCTTAAGCTAAGTTTCAGGAATTTTTAAAAATATTCTAATAGCTATTTGAAAATAACTGGTTTCCTTTGTTATCCTGTGTCTTTTATTTTACCTGTTTGAAAGCATGCTCTAAGAAGAGGTCTATAGGCTTCACCAGACTCCCAAAGAGGTCCATGACACCAAACAAAGTTAAGGACCCTGATTCTATTCCAGTTCCTTTGCAATAAAGAAAGCGAATGCTGTTCTGTACCTTGTAGGACTTTCACAGTGAAGTTCGCAATTTCAGATTTTATTTCTCAGCATGCAAAGGCATAGGAATCATCATAATCTCAGAGTTGGAAAGAACCTCGGAGGTCAACTAGTAGAACTCACATCTGAACATGTAGCCTGTCTACAACATAACCAACTTTTACTTAAAGATTTCCACCACTTCTGGAGGGAGCTTTTTTCAATTCACAATGACTCTCCTCAGATTGTCTCCCCATCCCACACTGGACCAAAATATGCCTCTTGGCAGTCACTTTGTCTCAGTCCTTCCCTATCCTAGCAAACAGAAAAAAAACCCTAATTTTCAGGAGCTGTGGGGGCACAGAGTGCTGAGCTTGAAGCCAGGGAGATCTGCATATGTCCCGCCTTAGCAGATGTGTGACTCTGGACTAGTCACTTCACTACTCTTACCTCTGTTTCACCTATTTCTCATGCTGGTAGTGAAGTTCTAACATAATGATGAATACAAAGCATTTTGTAAACTTTAAAGAACTATGAAAATATTAGCTATTAGTGATAATGCCTCTTCCAAAAGATAGACCTTCAAATCTGGGAAGACAGTTAAATCCTATCTCCACTTCCTTTAACCAATCCTCATTAAGTTTTGAATGTTTCTGTAGCCTTCCTCCAATTTTTCAATGTCCTTCCTAAAATACAACCTGTAGTCTATGCAGGAGAGCTCAAAATAAGCCTTATCTAGTCTTTGGGAGATTTCTGTTTTAAAATTGGAGTTTTCAGCATTGTTTCAAATATGAAACCTCCTTGAACACAGATAATTCAAGCATTTTAAAGTATCATAACTTCTCTTCTCAGTGGGAAGCTGGGATGTTTGCCTATTTTTTACAGTAAGACTTTCATGAGGAAATCAAGGCAATAGCCCTCTCTTTCTCCTCTCCTCTCTTCTCTTTTCTTTCAACTTCCTCTTCCCTTTCCTTTTCTTTCTCTCCTTCTCTCCCTTTTCTTTCTCTCCTTTTTTACCTCTTCGTCCCCTTCTCTGTCCCTCTCTCTGTCTTCTCTCTTTTCTCTTCCCTTTCTCTCCTCTCTCCTTTTCTGTCCTCTCCTATTTTCTTTCTTCTCTCCTCTCTCTCTTCTCTTTATCTCCTCTCTCCTTATCTCTCTCATCTCCTCTCTCTCTCTCTCTCTCTCTCCTCTCTCTCTCTCTCTCTCTCTCTCTCTCTCTCTCCTCTCTCTCTCTCCTCCTCTCTCTCTCCTCCCTTTCCTCCTTCCTTCCCCACAGAAACTGACCTGTATTCACTCTCTTTTTCTTTTTTTTATTGTTGCTTCTGAATTCCTTTGTACTGCTTCAAAACCACAACTTTCCTGGAACTCGGAAGAAGCTGGAAACAGCTACAGAGTCTGTCTTTGACAGAAGGACTCCCATTTATGCACTGAGGTTGATAGAATGGGAGCTGGAAGGGATTTTAGAGAACCCCCAAATTCTACAGATGAGGAAACTGAAAGAACCTGAGGCTAATGATTTACCTGGAGTAGCTCAGGTAGCAGTAATCTAAAACAGGTCAAATTCAAATCTCCTTGACCCCAAGGCCAGTGCTTTATCCATTACACCATTTGCCCCTCCAGACTCATCACCCAAAATTACATGCATTGTTCCAACCTAAGTGGGGCCAGAGGATGGAGGATGGCAGCACCAGTGATGGCACCTAGAAAAGTGCACCACACCTGAGCCAGCTCTCCTAAATCCCTGAGGCAAGGTCACTGGAGAGTAAATCAGTACAGAAGGTAGGAAGGAAACCTTTATGAAGTTTTTATTAAGCACATACCATGTGCCAGTCACTGTATAAATATTATCTCATTTGGTCTTCATAAGACCCTGCCTATTATTCCCATTTTACAATTGAGGAAACTGAGTCAGGCAGAAGTCAAGTGACTTGCCAGGATCACACAGCTGATATGCTGAAGTGACATTTGAAGAGAGGTCTTCCTGCCTGTACTCAGAACTCTATCTCCGGTATCACCTAACTTCCCAGAGTCTCAGAGACCAAGGGTAAAAGGAAGAGCCCTGAAACTTTAAATTTTGACCTTCATTTTTCTAGGGGAAAGGACTTGCAGGTCAGTAAGAAGCTCAGCCAGTGACGTTCCCTGACCCGGCTGTGTTTTCTGGATGTGACAAAGAGCTGGGCCAGCCTCCTCTGGCTTTTATTTGCTCTGCTTGGTTTCCATAGCCAGTTTGTTTTGTCCACAGTCTAGAGGCTTTCAGCAGTCAAAGGCCAGGCTGAAATGCCACAGCAATCTCTCCCAATGCCAAACAAGGAAATGCTTGACTGGGCTTTAGAGACCAAGAGCCCCGATCCCCAGCTCCTCTTACGGGACGTCTACACACAGTTGGGATTAGCTGAGTACCTTCATTGTACTGCAAGGGAGACTTTTTATTTAGGAGGTATTACCTACCTAAAAATAAAGGCCCGGAGATGAGCCCAATTTCCTAAAAGCTATATAAGCAAGCCATGTGGGAAACATGAAATCCTGTTCATTAAACACAGAAGGGCTTAACCCCAGAGCTGGAAGAGACCTCAGAGGCAGCTAATCAGGAGTAACTGTAGGGGAAGGCCCCTTCCCCAGTGGTCCTCCAGGCTTTGTTTGCAAACCTCCAGGGATGGGAAGCCCACTTCCTTCCAAGGCAGCTCTTTCCATTCTAGATAGCTCTGCTGGCTAAGAAGGTGCTGCCCTTATATCTGAGCCTCTATAAGGATACCTTAGTTTTGCATTTTGCCACAAACCAAGCTCTGTGTCAGAGGTTCTTAGCCCAGGGTTCATGGGCCCCCAAAGCACTATCTATAGAATTGAAGGGATTAATGAATTTGGTAGAAACAGAAATATAAATCTTTACTTTCACTAGCCCTAAATGTAACATTTGCTTCAGCTACGAAGGTAGGCAACAAAGAACATTTCCAAGTTCGGGCTGATCGACTTTCCAGACTGCCAAAGGGGTCCAACACACAAAAAACGGTAACAAGCTAAAAACGGTAACAAGTCTCTGTTCTAAGTAAATGAGAGTATACTGGATCTAGAATCAGGAAAATCCTGGCTCTTCCACTTATTAAACAAATGACCCAGGACAAGTCATTTACTCCCTGCAGGCCTCAGTTTCCCCATTTTTAAAATGAGGAGGAAACCTAGATGATCTCCAAGGTCCCTTCATGCTCCACATCCTCATGTCCTCAGTGGTATATGAAAACTGAAAAGGAGAGTGTAAATCCATTGAGGGCAGAGACTACTTTATATGTCCAGTGTCTAACACTGGTGCTCACACCACTTAATAGGTACTTTATAAATGTTGGTTAAATTGAATTGAACTGAACCCATCTGTCTAATTGCATTAGAACCTAGACCTTAATCTCTCACTGTGGGGACAGGAAATGCCCATTTTCTAAGGATACTGAGGTTGCAGTAAAGGGTGAGATCTGGATTCCTGAACCACCTATAATTCTGCTCGATTTGTACCTGGATCCAATCCAATCCAGTTCAGCTCAATAAGCAATGATCAAACCACCTCCTTACCAGATACTGTGCTGGAGACCCCAGAAACAAAGACAAAAATGAAGAGGTTCCCTGCTTTGTAAACCTTAAAGCCCTAGATTTAAAGCGCTAGTATTTACTAGCTATTCTTGCTTTTAAGATTTAAAACATTTAGATCTGAGTCTCAACTCTGCTAATGACTTTGTGGCCTCTATGACTCAGTTTTCTCTTGTGTAAAATGGGGGAGCTGCTAATGAGATGTTAACTCATCATCTTGTCCAAACTAGTTAGGGTGATCTGTTGAAGAAGGTTCTAAATGTCCTTTCCCATCTGACGTCCCCTGTTCGAAGACTCTACCAGATCTGACATCCCCTGTTCTGATGACCCTTCTACTTCCAGAGTTTTGATCCTATGACACTTTGGAATGCCTTGGCTGTTATTGACCAAGCCTGGCTCCATTCTGAGTAGGCTGAATCCCCCTTCCTTCTAGTCACTGAATAATCACTTTACCCCTGGATTTAGGCTATGGTGATTGAACTTTGAATAAGGAGAAAAGGGACACGAATTCAAGTCTTAGCTCTACCATATGCTTGGTTATGCTGGGCCGGGTTCTCTCCCCTCTGAGCCTCATTTCCCTCTCTATAAAGCAAGTGAGGCATGCTGGGGGACCTTTCATCTTGAAATTCCTTGCAATTGGACATACTGTTACGCAGTGGTGGGTACAGCAGCAGGCTGAGTCGATTTCCACAAATATACTGATTTTCAGGAATCTCCTCACTACTAATGTTTGTTGACTCTGAAAAGATCCATTTTGGACAATACGGGAGTGCATTTAGGATCCAGCTGAATCTGTCTCTAGTGCAAGGACATCAGGGTGAAGTGGCTGGTGGGCTACCTACCTGACTCTAGACTGGTCTCAAGCACTTATTAGTTATGCAATCAGGAGCAAATCACTTAGCCAGCTGGCACAATGGATAGAGTCCTGGGCCTCAAGTGAAAAAGATCTGAGTTCAAATGTGCCCTTTGGCGCTTCCTAGCTATTTTGTTTACTGTTTCTTCATCTATGAAGTCAAGATAATGATAACAAGGTTGTTGTGGATCAATTGATATGTTTGCAAAGTGACACATAAATGTTAGCTCTTACCACTTAGCCTCTCTGCGCCTCACTTTTCTTACCTGTAAAATGAGGGTCATAACAGTACCTACCTCCTAGGGTTATTGAGAGGGTAAATCAAAATATTTGTAAAATGCCTTACAAATGCTTGCTTGCTATCATCATCATCATCATCATTAATTAGCCTCTCAGTCCCTCAGGACAACTCTCTAAGGCTAAGTTTACTGACTTGCAATAGCGGAGAGGGATTTTTCACTCAATCTTCCCCACGCTGATGAAATCACAGGTCTAGAGAGCCCCTCTCTCCCAAAGCAGAGGAGAATTAGGACAAAATTGAAACCATTACTTCAGGTAATTTAGCTGGTTTTGTTTTTAGACACTATGGAATGATGTGGAATATGCTGGGAATTGACCACATCCTTGCTAGAAATCTTCATTTATTTTTTAATGAAAAACATTCCATTTCAAGTGAAAAGGAAATACAAAAAACAAAATACCCTGTCCATTTTAGTCATTAAGATCTTTTGGTTTTGTCCATTTTCCCAGTTGTTCTCCTAACATAAAGAGTGTGGTGCTTCCTCATTTCATCTAGGCTGGAAATCCTTTGTAAAAATAGCCACAGGCATGAAGCCATCTAAGGCCTGGAGGCAAAGAAGGTACAGACCCTAGGAGAGAAAGCAGTGTGGTCTAAAGGGAGGGGCCTTAGGGGATCTGGATCTAGAAAGCCCGGTTCAAGTCCTAACTTTGTCTCTGTCTTTGTTTCTCAAATTTTGCATGCACACACACACACACGCACACACACGCACATTTATATACAAACACACACATATATGTAATATACAATATATACAGATATCTCTCTATTTCTAGATCTACACATCTTATTTCACTTCTCTCCCTTATTACACTGTGAGATCCTTGAGAGAGAATAGTGTCTTTTGTCTTTCCTTGTATCCTCACCTGGCACATAGTAGGTGCCTAGTAAATGCTAACTGACTGGCTGGGCTGGAGGACCAAGGAGACTTGCAGAAGGTAGAGTTTTAGTGGATACTTGAAAGAAGTCTGGAGGTAGAAATGAGGAGGTAGAGTCACAGGGCTGGGGAAGGTTGCTGAGGAGGCATTGATTTGCTGAGCTACTTGACATCCAGCCTCATGATTCTTTTAGGACTTCAAGATAAAATCTACCCTCCCTGGTTGTTCCAAAGCAGTTCTGTCCTAGACCTGGAAGGTGAGGGTTAACTTAATCTCAAACAATATAAAATGAAAAATTTGGACCAGATAGCCATTATGATTTCTTCCAGCTTTAAATCTATTAGTTTATGATCTTGATGGCTGCAGAAAGAGTAAATCCCTTGGGGATCCCTGCAGAGACTCAAAGATAAAGGGACTGGTCCCAGCTGTCAAGGTGACAATTGGGCTCACTCATTACAAGGATCAAGGAAGAGGATAGAGTTGCCCTATAACTAATTAATGTACAACAGGGTGTGGGCCCTGAAGCAATCACTCAGCTTCTCAAAGTTCCCCAAAGCTCTGTAAAGAAAGAAATCAAAGGAATGTGAGGAAGAGGGACTAAACAGCGCAAAGGACAAGAATCAATTCTCTCCAATCAAAGAGAAGCTTTAAAGAATGGTGCTGATGATGCTGTTATTAAACTTTGTAGTCCTTTATCCATTTTCCCTTTTTCTGTACCAGTAGGTTGTGTGAATGCTGGGACTGTAGCTGCTGTCATTGGACATTATATCTTTTCTTCTTTGCTCTTTCTTCTAAGTTAGGGTTGATTTTTACCTTTTCTCAAACAAATTAATGGTCCAAAGATTCAGAGACAGCTCAATCTATCAATAAACATCTATTAAGAATCTACTATGTGCTAGACACTGTGCTAAGTGCTGGAGATACAAAAAGAGGCAAAAAGAAGACCCTGCCACCAAGGAACTTACAATGTAATGGAGGATATATATATATATAGCAAGTTATATAGAGAATAATGCAGAAATGATTAAAAGAGGGAAGGCACTGGAATGAAGGGAGGCTAGGAAAGGCTTCCTGTAAATGATGGGATTTTAGTTGGGACTGAAAAGAAGCTGGAAGAGTCAGTAGAAATGATTGAGGAGGGAGAGCATTCCCAGCATGTGGGATGGCCAGAGAAGAATGCCCAGAGTTGAGAGATGGAGTGTTCTGTTCATGGAACAATATTTTCTAAATTAATTCAAACTACCAATGACATTTTTCATAGTCATATTAAATAGTAACAATTTATTTGGCAGAACAAAAGGTCTAGAATCTTAAGGGAAATAATGAAAACAAAATGTAATGAATGGGAGAATAAGATTTCTAGGGCTCAAATTATACTATGAAGCAATAATCTTCAAAACTATTTGGTACTGGTTGAAAAAGAAAAGTATACCAGGAAAACAGATGACATATGGAAAAATTAGAAACAATTCAAGTTAATGATCCAATGTTCTATAAACCTAAGAACATAAATTAACTCAGAAAAGAACTGCCTGTTTTACAATTATTACTGGGGAACTGGAGAGCGATTTGGCAGAAATTAATACCTTATATTACAATAAGCTCAAAATGGATGTGTGACCTGAATATTGAAGGTCATCCTATAAAAAAATGAGAGGAGAACCAGATCAGCCATCATTTGCAGCTATGGCTTGGGAAAGAATTCTTAAGCAAATAAAAGATAGATGTGATCACAAAGACCAAATTAAGCAATTTTGACTACATAAAAGTGGGAAATGGTTTCATGAATAAAACCAGTGAAACTAGGGTAAGAATTTGTCACTTGGTGGAAAATATTTTTGCATCCAGGCAATACCAGGGAACTACCACAAATATCTAATACGGATATGTTCTCCAAGGAATTAATGGTCAAGCCATATGAACAGACAGTTCTCAAAAGAATTGCAAGTTATACACAAACAAAACTGCTACAAATCACTAGTACTAAGAAAAATGCCACTCAAAATGACTCAGGTTTCATCTTGCATCTTGCAAAATGTGGAAGATGATGAAACAAGAGAATGGTCAATGTCCGAGGGGTTTGGAGAGACAGACAGATTATACAACTGGTGAAGCTATAAACTGGCTCATCCATTCTGGAACCAATTTTGAATTATACAAAGAAAGTAATTGAAACACCCATACCTTTGACTCTGGGATCTTCTAGTCAGGCAGTGCCCAATCCCCGAAGAGGTCAAAGATAGAAAGGACCTGTCTACACAAAATATTTAGAGCAGTATTTTTTTTTACAGTAGTTAAAAACCAGAAACAAAGCAGATGCCCTTTGATTAGGAAATGGCTAAGCAAATTATTATACAGGAATGTAATAGAATATTCCTGCACTATAATGGACAATGAATATGAACAACAGAGAGAAACATGGAACAATCTGTATGAACTGATGTAAAGTTAAAAGCAGGACCAAACCCAATATGTACAATGGCAATAACGCAAAGAGAAAGAAGATTCACCACAAAGATGCTCTGAAACTGAAGGCTGAGTGACAGTAATGACTGAAGTTTGTCACCAAGAAGACAGGAGAAAATTTACTTTCCTTCTTTCTTCATGGATGTGACCCTGGGAGACTGTATACAGTGTCAGAACCAATTCACATGTTGGCATGAGATATATGTAGTGTAAATGGAAGCAATCGCCTTGGAGGGAAGGCAAGAGCTGGGTGCTGTGCTAAGTGGGGAGGGTGGGGAGAGGAGGCCGCTTTCAGAAGATAGAGTTGAGTCTTGAAGAGAGTCAAGGAAATTAAAGTGGAGATGAGATAGTGGAGCATTCCAGGCATGAGGGACAGTGAGTTCAAAGATATGGAGATGGGAGATGGAATATAATGTGTGGGAAACAGCAAATAGGTCAGAGTAGTTGGAAAGTTGGGTATGGAGAGGTAGGTAGGTTGCAAGGACACTGGGAAAATAGGAAGAAGCCAGGTTGTGCAACATTTTAAATGCCAAATATATTTTGTCCTAGTGACAAAGGAAGTCACTGGAGTTTATTGATCAGGGGGTGATTTCCGAACTTCACTTTAAAAAGGTGGCTTTGACATCGATGTGAACTGAATAGGCATTTCGATAACATCTACTCTAGGGTAGGCACCAGGCTAAGTACTTTACAAACATGAACAACCCCTCTTTAATGTAGATGCATCCTCAGTTTACAGTTGAGATCACTGAGTCCAACAGAGATTTTGTCACACAGCTAGGAAGTGCTTAGGCTAATTTTGAACTCAGTTTTTCCTGTCCCCAGTTCCAGTGCTCTATCCATTGCACCAGGTAACTGCCTGAAGGATGAACTGAAGCAGGAAGGTATTCAAGGCAGCCAGCCGCCAGAAAGGTAGGGCAATAGTTCGGGCAGAAGTTGATGAGGCATCCATCAGAATAGTCGTTTTGTGCATGGAGAGAGGGAGACATATGTGAGAGATTCTGTGGAGGTAGGAAAAAAACAGACTGGGTTTGTCGAGAGAATGCAAGAGAGGAACTGAGCATAACAGAGACGTGCTGAGTCAAAGAAACTGGGAGAATTCTCTTGCCTTGAAGAGTAACTGGAAAGTTGGGGAGCAGGGCAGATTTTGGGGGAGGTAATGAGTTCTGTTATAGAAATACTGAGTTTGAGATGCCTCTCAGATAAGGTACCTTATATGAAATGTCTGAAAGTCGGTTGAGGATGCAAGACCCTTCCAACTTCTCTGGCAGCTCCTTTTCTGTCTTCTTTGCTGGTTCCCCCCTTAAATGAGGACATATCCTAAGATTCTTTCCTGACTCTCACCTTCTTCCCCTTCCTTCTTTCCATGAGCTCATCCACATCACTGACTTCAGTCACTTTAAGCAGACAACCCCCAAATCTCTACCACCTTTGTCCTTTCAGAATTTCAGTCCTATTTTTCCAGATTCATATTGGACAGTAGCATGCCTCGGATTCCCTGCTGGCATCTCAAACTCAATACATCCAAAACTAAACCTTCCCCCAAATCAGCCTCCTCCCCAAACATCGGTCTTTTTGTTGATGATAACAGCCTCCCAGGTTCCCAGAATTGAAATGCCAGGGTCATCTTTGGGCTCTTTCCTCTCCCTCATGGTCCCATATCCTGACAGTTGTCAAGTTGTAATGATCCCATCTTCTCCACATCTCTTGCATTCATGTGCTCCTCTGTACTCCCATTGGCCCCACGCATCCCAGACCCTTAACCCTTCTCACCTAGATTATTATAGTAGCCTCCTAACTAGTCCTGATATTTCCAGTTTCTCTTCTCTACAATCCCTCCCTCCCAAGGTCACCCACATCATCTTCCTAAGCCCCCTCTCATCACAGCATTTCTCCACTCAAAAGCTTCCAGTGGCCTCCCACTGTGTGCCAATCAGTCTTCTGATTCCAGCGTACAAAGCTCTCTGCCATGAGTCCCAGCTTGCTTTTCCAACATGATCTCTTTTTACTCCCCCATCATACACTCTACAGTCCAGGCAAAGTGGACTGCCAACCTCTTCATTTTTTTATTCTGTCCTTCCTCATATTCCATCATCCATGAAATGGACTCCTCCCCATTTTCATCTTTCTCTAATTCTTCTATAATTCCATTTCTACTTCATCTTTGAAACTTTTTCTATTCCTCCTCCCTAGCCTCTCTAGTCTGGGGTGTGTGTGTGTGTGTGTGTGTGTGTGTGTGTGTGTGTGTGTGTGTGTGTATGTGTGTGTGTGCTAAAATCAGCTTTTTAGAAAGCTAATTGTTAAATGTGAGCATGTCCACCTGAGTATCAGCAAATGCTATGAATCAGGGCTTGACTTATTGTGGTCAACTGAGTAGACTTAAGAAAGTGATGGAGAAAATGTAAATAATACAAAACAAACTTAAAAGTACTTCATTTATGCATTCTCTCCAAAGAGAGCCACTTGTTAAATATTTACCAATATACCTCTGATGTGGCATCTCTCTCCTCAAATGTTCCCTAGTATTTTGCCTGAGCCTCTCTTCAGAGAGAGAGAGAGAGAGAGAGAGAGAGAGAGAGAGAGAGAGAGAGAGAGAAAGAGAAATGAATTAATGAATGTTTTGCTTGACTGTACCTGTTAGAAGTAGGACTTTGTTTTTCTTGCTTTCTCAAATGGAGGCAGAGGAAATGTGGATGTAAAAATAAAATAAAATTTAATTTTAAAAAATAAGATAAAATCTCGGAATCCTGGTCCAGCACCAGGATGTCCATCTGTTATCCTGGTCTCTTGCTAAATGACTGGCTTACTTCCTTTTCCAGGCATATGCATCCTTGATGATCTCTTTTCTATTAATTAGCAGAAAACTAAAAGAAAAAGTGATTTCGCTGTAGTCTGTGGACCTGAAAGGTTTTCCAAATACATCCACCAGGTGTCTCCTTGGCTTTAGGTTAGCCTTCCAAGTTAGCCTTTTAGGTTAGCCTTCTCCAAGTCAGGGTCATTGCTAATGAATGGCAGGTGGGGGTTGGGGGGCAGCCTCAGTTATTTTCCAGAGGTCTGGCCTGTCAATGGAATGTATTCCAAGGAGTTTGGAGGAGCTCAAATAACTCTAATTCCCAAACATGGAAACAGAATTGCCAGTTTGGGGTAGAGGAAGGCTTTGGCTGCTCCTTATTTTGCCTGTCTCCATGGATGTTCCCACAGTTGCTGAGCCTGGTGATGTCAAGATAATGGACTGGCCTCTCTTTCCAAAGTGTGAGTAATGATGTCAGTGCCCAAAGAAGCACAAGACGCACTAAGAAAACTGGGGATCTAATCCGAAGAAATAAGAACAGATTATGTGCCTGGTGAGTACAAAGAAAGCCTCAAAGCCAAGAATGCTCAAGATCAAATCCCACCTTTGGGGACACAGACTGACATCAACACAACAAATATATGTATATTTGTGTGTATATTTATGTATGTATATATCCATATTTATATGGATATATACACACACGTACAAACATGCATATATGTACATTTGCTGTTCAAGAAGTTTTAGTCATGTAAACTCTTCATGACCCCATTTGGGGTTTTCTTGGCAAAGATACTGGAGTGGTTTGCCATTTCCTTCTCATTTTACACATGAGGAAACTGAGAGAAACAGGTTCAAGTGAATTACCCAGGGTCACGCAGCTAGCAAGTATTTGACGCCAAATTTGAACTCTGGAAATTGAGTCTTCCTGACCCTAAGCCCAGCACTCTATCCATTGCAACTCCTAACTGTCTCTGTCTCTTCCTCCCCATATATATCATAAATATGCATGTATATATGTTTCTTTTTTCTTTTTCAACCCCCACTGAAGTGAAAGGATACTTTCTCAGGGTCAAGGGCAGAAGTTGACTGCAGCAAATGCTGGGGAAAGTAGCTGGAGGGACCCCTAGAGATGTACTGCGGAGATGCAGGCTCCTGCTGGTAGAACTGAGTGAAACTTCACTTATATCTCTGGCACTCTCCTCCAGGGCAAATACTCTGTTCAGAAAGCCCCACCCGAAACTCAGGGAATGACGAGATAAGGCCAGAGCCGCAGAGCTGGTCACTGTCCAAGCTGGAGTTTGTGATCTTGTCTCTAGGGAAGATCCCTTCCCCTACAGCACACTGACTTTCCTTTATGACTGTCTTATCCCATTTATTCTAAGATCTAAGATAATATCTTTAAAATAATAGGGTTCAGAGCTGGAAAGGACTCTCATTTTGTAAATGAAGAAATTGAAGTCCACAAATATGTGCCTAAAGTTTTAAAAAAAAAAAATGTTTTCTCCCTGAAGCCTCCCCTGAAAGCTCTAGTTCATGTGGACCTCTTCATTTAGTGACCTCCTCATCCTGCCCCAAAACAACAGGATGATAGATTTAGAGCTAAAGGAAACCTGTTAAGCATTACATCCAATAACTCCATTTTAAAGACCAGGAAACTGAGGCACAGAGGGGCTAAGGGACCTGTCCAGGATCACACAGCTAGTAAGGCCTGAAGTGGGGTTTGAACTCAGGCCATCTAGGCTTAGTCCAACACCATATCCATGACAAGATACTACCTCTCCAAGCCCTCACTACATGTATCCCATGTTTTTATGTGATTTTCCAACTTGTCTTCACAGAACCACAGACTCTCAGACATGGAAGGCTGAGGGACCATTGGGTCTAATTTATCTCTGTCCAAGAAACCCCACTATGGCCCACAGACAGGGTTCAGCCAGCCTGTCCCTGCAGACCTTCAGGCGAGGGAAGTAACACTATCTGCAGGAAGCCCTTTTGACTTTTGGACAGCTCCATTTCGGCGAACATTCCTCCCTATAGCAAGACTAAATCTGTTTCTCCTCAGCTCCCACCCATCATTCCTGGTTCAGTGCTCTCCCCTAGGGGGATCTGGGACTCTTCCACGGGTCAGCCTCTGTTGCTGACTGGGCTTATATCTTGTCTTCCTAACAAGGTGCCAAGCTCCTTGAGAGCAGAGTAGAGCAGAGATTTGTCCTTCTGCTTTTTATCCCACAAAACTCCTAGCAAAGGGCTTGGCCCAGCCCTGTGCTCTGAAAATTGGAAATTCATTGAAAGTTGGCCCTGTATACATGGGAATGAGCACATGGTCCAGGGACCTTGCTGCCCTGGGAAGGTTGGAAATCAGCAATGACCACCCACCACAGTGTGCTGTAGGTAAGTAAGAATATGGGAAAGGAAAGCCAAGGTTCTTATTTTATGATGATTGATTACAGTAAGACTCACTCTCCTCCCCTAAGCCTACCAAGGGGAAACATTTTAAACTCATAGTGAGGAAATTCTTTGGAAGAGGCAGCAGATGTCCAAGTTAAATTTGCGAGCCTAACAGATCTACTTGGCCAGGCCAGTAAAAGAAATAGAGTCCAAGGCTTGCCCCAGAGATGGAAAATGTGCTGACCACCTCACCTCCTCTCTGTTGTCCTCATATGGCCAAAGAAAGCTGCTGACTCCAGAAAGATTTGTTTAAAGGACTCCTTTGCTGCTGAAAGCATCACAGCCTGAGAGTAATTATAGCTGAATCAATCAGCTACTTAATAAGGACTTATTAAGCACCTACTATGTTCCAGGCACTGGGGATGATATAAATACAAAAAAATTGAAACAAACTACTCAAAAAGAGATTACATTCTAGTAAGAGATAGCAGTGCATTTATTTTAAAAAATACATCAGAGATATAAAGTGGATAGATACATGTATGTACAAAGTAGTTACATGCAAGGCAATTTGGGAGGGAAGATGCCAGCAACTAGTTGTGGTTTAGAGTGGGGGACCAGGAAGGGCTTCATGCAGATGGTGGTGCTTAGAAGAAGACAGGCCCTCCAGGACTTAGAGGGAAGGAGGGAGAATATTCCATGTATGAAGATAGCAAAGCCCCAAGATGGGAGATAGAGCATCCTTTGTGAGGAAAAGAGAGAGGGCCAGCCAGCCCTCAAAGTGCAGGAGGGAGAGAAATGGCCTGGAGCCTGGAAACATAAGTTGGGGCCAGTTGGGAAGGGCATTAGCACCTAAATGGAGGGGTTTGTTTATAGTTTATTCTAGAGGGAATAAAGAGCCACTGCAGTCAAGTGAGTTAGAAAAGTCCCTTGGTCTGATCTGTACCTAAAAAATGACCTTGACCTCTTGGGAGGGATGGAAGGGAGCCGTGGGAGGCCAAGTGAGCAAAGTGTAATAATTGAGGTGAGAAGCGATAGGAGTCTGTCTGAACTAGAGCAGCATCTGTACCAACATCTTTTAAACAAAAGCAGATCCTGAAGGATCAATGTTCAGTCAAACCTCCATCAATGGGGTGGAGGAGTTAAGAAGGGGAAGAGGATGAACTATACAAACCTAGGGCAGGATGCTTTGGGGTGACTTTAAGCTTAGGAGATGGTGGAGAGCTGGAATCTCAGAGCTGAGTGGGGAATTTCCAAGGCTAATGGGTCCAGTCCATATCTGAACATGGGTTTGTTTCCAAAACCTGGCCCCAGAGGGGCTGTCTGGCCTCTGCCTGATGACCTCCAGTAGAAGGGAAGACATCTCCCTCAAAGGGGCCCATTCCTCTTTGGGCAGCTCTCATCTTAGGAAGTGTTTCCTGACATTCCATCCACACGGGGCCTTGGCACCTTCACTCCAGGTTAGAACCTCTAGCGGCAAACAGAAAAATCTAATTCCTCCCTCGACAAGATGGTCTTTCAAACATTTGAGGATATCTGTCATGGCATGCAACCCTTGATCCCCCACCCCACCATGGCTAAGTCCTCTCTAGCCTACATATTCCTACTTCCTTTCCTGGACACCCATATGGCATGGTGTTAATAATAGCTAGCCTTATATTGTTTTAGGGTTTGCTGGGAATACAAAGGCACAAATAAAGCAATGAGATACACCTTCCAAAGCACTTTGAACAAACTAAAAGAACAACCCTCATGGTAAGTCTCTGTTCCTTGAATTATTAGTATAAGGAATTTAACTGAGTAAATCAATCAAATTACCCCCACTGCACCTAAACTGGGTAGTGAAATGAATCTCAATTGGGGGGAAAATGTCTTGAATTAAATCAATAAAAGGCATTTCAACTAGATATGAAAAAAGTATTGATCAATTAAAAGACAATTTTGAGGAACCACTGGATTAACATTGGCCAGGAAGAGTATTTGGATGGGCTGGAGGAAATTAGGCTATTCCTTAGAGTCAGCTATAAAATATCAAGTTGGTTTAGCTTTAGAGTTCAGCGAATGTCTAGTAGCAGAGGGCAGAGAGACAGCTACCTATGAGAAAGAATCTTAAGGTGGGAGGGAAGGGCACTTCAGTTTCTAGCTCAGCCTCTTTCCTCCCTGCTTCACCTGAAGAAAAAGGTAGCAAACTTTCAAGGTCCAGATGATGTCCCATCATTCTCTTAGCATCCAGCAGTATCTCTGGAAGAAATGGTTGGAGTGTCTGCTTTGGAAGCTGAGGAGAGAGCAATAGCCTAAGAAGAATTTCTTGAGTACTCCACAAATGAGAGAAAAGAACTTCTAGAAACCAAGAGCTGTGTGTAATCCCTACGCTACATGTAATGTCTAAGCTTGAGCCCCACCTCCCCTGGACTCAGTTTGTACTTATTAAAGAATGAGTCACTGACATTGTGGTGGGGATATTTTGAATCAACAATTCCACCTTAGTAAATGCATCTTCTAATCAACTGATAACCATGGCTAGAAGCATAAGGGTAGAGGCTCATGAGCTGTCTACTCTGGGAAAAGAGATCCCTGCCTAACCATTAGGCATAGCTCTAGAGCCTTGAAGGGATGTAGTGGTCATTCTCTGGAGATTGACTCATAGATGTGAATGGGAGTTGGCATGCATTAGGAATCTTAGGATGGAGACTTATGACAGAAATATTAGAGCTTTATCTTATCCATAAAAGGGAGCCATACAGACGAAAGGGCACTGGATTTTGAATCTCTTCCCCACTGCTCCAAAATATAAATCTAGGCTCATTTAGAGAGATTTGTCTGTTCACTGTCCCCCAATAGACAGAGGCATTCCCACCTCTAGATCTTTGATTACGTTTTTCGACTATCTAAGAATTTAGAATTTATACATGTATAAACATACACACACACACACACACACACACACACACACACACACACTTACCAAGCATTTACCTATTCCCAAACACTTATGTCTTTTCTCCTTCATCCATGAAGGAGAAGATCCCTCCCGAGAGAGAGTCACTTTCCAGGATTCTCTACCCCACCCCACTGTGATTTCCCTGATTCTGAACCCACAATATTTGTTGCTCAAGTCTCTTAATTATACGGAGAAGCTGCTGGATTTGGAGTCGGATAACTGAGGTTGTAATTCCGCCTCTATCACATGCTAGCACGTGTGACCAGGCAAATTGCTGAACCTCTAGGGTCTCAGTTTATTTGTAAGTTGAGGCAGTTAGACTAGAAGACTTTCAAAGTCCTTTCCAGCTCTGAGGCTATGATTTCTTAAGTTATTGTCTTCTATCATAATTTAATTCTTGCATTATTATTTAACTTTTCACGTATAAATATCCAATCTCCCTTCTTTAACCACAACAAACTCTTTGACATTTATGGGGACTTCTTTGAATCCCCTACCGACATGTTGCTAGGCATGTAGTAGGCACTGAATACGTGCCTCTAAAATGAATGAGTGTACTTGAAAGTACAAGTTCACAATCATTTCAGAATAGTTCTCAGTCTTGATGAGAGGGGTTGGAGTTTAGAAAAACACCACCTGAATATTTCAGGACAAAAATAAGTTCTTCTCTACTTCTGCCCTCCACCTAGTTTTTATGCCTATCACAAATAAAAGATTTTATGCCTCTGGTCTCTGTCTGACTGGTTCTAGCACAGAGAGACATGGGCTGCCCACTCATGTTCTATTGTGGATGCTTCCAGAACAGGAAGACCCATTTGGGTTGGTCCTTTTGATGTGCTGGCCTAAAGAGCGAGGATGCATGCAGACAAAAGGACTTTGCGCAATAAGTTGTCTTCCTTTGGGCTCACTTTCTGGGACTTCCCCCATAAAGACCTTTCCTCAGTTAAGAAAATATGGGCTCTTTTTATAGGAAAAAGTGAAGCTCTTCTAGAGAGTCAGTTGCTGGTCTTCTAAAAACCCTTCTTTCATTTCCAAGTCATAAACAGAATGTGATGTCGATAGAGATTTTGAATATATTTCAAAATGTCTTTGATATTTTGAAAAAAAAATTATATGAAAATAAATACAGGAAACTCAGATTTCACAGATGATGCTCTGCTCTGCCCTCAGGGGCCATTCTCCTTGACCCCACTCCTTCCAGTTGTCCAGCTTTAGTATCGAGGGGCTCAATGTGTCTCCGTGTTTTACTTTATGTATCGGTTTTTGTTCCTGACTCAAAGCATTGTCTCTCACTGGTCTAGTCTTTCTGATAACACTGTCAACAATGAAGGAAGAACTCTCTCCTCCTCGAAAAAGAAATTCCTTTCATGAAAATTTTCCCAAATTTGGAGTAATTTGTTCCCTATTTCATTTTTATATGCAGCAGAAGTGTGACAGGGCAGCTAGGTGGGGCAGTGGATAGAGTGCTGGGACTGAAGTCAAGAAGACCTGAGTTCAAATCCAGTCTCAGATACTTCCTAGGTGTGTGACCTTGGGCAAGTCACTTGACCTATTTGCCTTAGTTTCTTCATCTGTAAAAGGAGCTGGAGAAGGAAATGGCAAACCACTCCAGTATCTCTACCAAGAAAACCCAAAATGGGGTCACAGAGAGTCAGACATGACTGAAAGGACTGAACAGTAATGAAAAGTGTGATTTGACCTTTTCAACCATCACCAGAGGTTCTCAGTGTTGCATTTGTGACACACTGATCCTTTCCAATTGATTAGAGGCTTCATACACACACACACACACACACACACACACACACACAATGATAAGATTATTGAAAAATTCCTTGATTCCTAGAGGACTTGACTGGTTCAGTTCATCTGTGCCTTCTGTGATTACATGTTTTGAGCAATGAGCAATGAGCCTCCCTTCCCTCAGGTGAATAGAAGGGAAGGTCATTAGAATGCTAGGCAACCTGGAAGGAAATGTTGCTCTAAGGCTATTGACAAGTGTTCTAAAACAAGTGTTACAGGAATGCAGGAAACAGGCTATAACTGAGAGTGGTAGACCCTGGAAATGAAAGTGTAGACCTTGGAAATTAAGGCAACAGCCTTTGCATCATGGCCTGAGGGGATCAGAATGTCCTTTTGCCTGACCTTATTGGTTGAAGGGAACTCATGCATGATGTAATCCATTCCCTCATTTGTACCTACAGGAGAAAATGCAAAATTGACAGAGAAATTTATCACAGGAAGCCTTCACTTTGCTATAATCTTTCTGATCGACAGCAAGTAAAAATGAAGAGAAGGAAGATGTTCGTTTAATCTGTTGGGAAACCTTAAAAACAGAAATTTGATGAGTTACGCAATGATGCTTATCCCCATACAACAATGAATGGGGATGCGAGTATGTTTGATTTGTAATATATTGGCTACATGTACACCACCCAGCCTTCCCCCCAACAAATCATCCCTTCGGGGGAATTGCTGCTGCTCAACGTAAACAAAAAGTGGACCTAAAAGTCTCGAATAGATTCGGTTTATAGCTGCTTGTGTGAGATGGAGGAAATTACAGGCTGTCTGGGCCTTGGTGTGCTCATCTCTGGAATGAGGAGATTTATTCATTTAATGGACATTGATCAAGGGTTAGTCCCTCATTTCAGGGGTGAGGATAGAGAGATAAACAAAATAAACAATCCTTGTGCTCAAGGAGATGACTGCACAGTTTGGCTTCATTTAAGTCTACTTCATGTGGATCCCCTTAGTGATGGCATCAGTCCTCTTCAAGAACAAAGGACAGGCAACAGCCACAGCATTCTGTTGGGGGGAATAACATATACACATACAAGTAAAAATAAACTACGTACAAAGTTATATGGCAGGACACCTGGGGGCATGATAGCTTTAGAGATGGTTTATAGTCTCTGATGGGGGCTCTTTGCATTTGGGGGAGGGATGGTCTGTTAAAAATAAAAGGCCATCTTAGAGTCAATTTCTTAGTGCCAGTAGTTCTCAGTGGGAGCTGAGGTCCCTTGTCCTTTTTGATAAGAATTCTAACCATGAGCCAAATTCCAATGTTGCTAGATGCAACTTGGGTAAGATCATAAACCAAGAGGTGTGGTCATTGAAAGATCTTCAAGACTGAACCCAAAGCTTGAACCCTATGAATACTAGAATTTAACTCCTGCCTATATCTCTACACACACACACACACACACACACACACACACACACACACACACACACGAATTCTCAGGTACAATGAAAGTATTCAGGCTAACAATGCCTCTTACACAGGATGGGCTATGGATAAGCTGACAAAAATTGCTCCTTGAACCTGAGCTCAGAACCAGTGAAGACAATTCTCTTTCCTCTCCCAGAAGGCTTAGACTGAAAATGAGGCTCCCCTCAAGGAGGAAATACTGAAGATTGTCCTTCATTCAAGCAATTTTCTCTTCATCAAGATCTGACATGCAGCTGAGCAATGTGCCTCCCTTCAAGTCTTTATGGGTCTCAAATATTTACAGCTGTATCCCAGAAGGGAGAGGACCACTTTTCCATTCTGCTACTGCTCCTAAAAATGGCCTGGAGGCACCTAAGATAGTCTGTCAGGAGACATATGAGACATACCAGTAGAAGGCAAATGATGGGTACAGACTGACGTTTTCCCATTCTTCTTCGGCCTCATAGAGGAAACACAGAATGCAATATCAACACTGTTTTTGAGTTTACAGCATCTGGACACAGTTTTCTTAACCCAATGAACTTTCTAGATGGTAACATTTATTTTGTTTAGACAGAACTTCAAGGCAGCGGTGACAGCAGAATATTCTTCTGCCCCTCTTAGTAAGCCAGAAGCTGAACCAAAAAGAATTCTACCTCTCTTCTGTTCAACAATCTTCAGTGACTCCCTATTACATCCCAAGCATGGTTCAAACTCCTCTGACTGGCATTGTATGCTCTGCACAATTTGGCCCCAATTACTCTCTCTTGGTTTACTTCATATTATATTCTACTCTGGGCAAATCACCATCCTCTGCCCCTGTCCCAGATAAGTTCAGGGCTCTCACAGCTCCATGCCTTCGTTCATCGGAAATGCCCTCTCTTCCTTCCTCCACTCCTCTATATATCTGCTAAATTTCTAACCACAATTTAAACCCCAGCTTCATTACCATTTCTTCCAGAGTCCCTGAACCCTTGAACAAGCAGAATGTCAACAATTTTCTTTAAAGACCTACTATGTGTCAATTGAGTAATTATAACCTTCATTCCTGGCACCTCACAAAGCATTATGTTTTGTTCATGTCTGATCATAACAATAACTAATGATTATTTATAGCACTTTGTTTGACTTTCTTTAAGACTCAAGGCAGAGTTTCCCTTCTGCGGAAGGCATTCCTGATTCTCCCTGCTGCTAATTCCTATCCCTCTCAGATTATTTCCCATTTACTCTGTATGGACCTTGCCTTACTAGAATATAAACTCCTCAAAATGAGGAATTATCTTGATTTTTGTATTTGTATCTCCAGTGCTTGGTACATTGTAAGCAATAAATAATTTTTCATTTATTCCTTCACTGGGGGATGCCTGGGAAAGTCTTCCAAAAGATGTCCTTTAGTTAGAGGAAAGGTAATCTTGGAGGACAGTCCTCAGCACCTGCACCTCTGAGGAAGTCAATAACTCCCAATTCTGACAGGACGATGCCTCAACTTTTATTAGAGAAAAGTCTGAAAAATGCTTCAGTGGCATGTAATGGCAATTGGCCTTATTGGCCAGCCTGAGTGTGGAAGCTGCCCAAAGAAGGAAGGTCTCTGCCATCTTCTTCCTGTGAGAGGTCTGCAGGTTCCCCTACAATTTTTCATGAGGTGACTCCACTTTCTGGTCACAAAAAACAGGTGCTCTCAGACTCAGTGTCCCCATCTGTAAAATTAGGATAATAATAGTGCCTACCACCCAAAGATGTTGGGAGGATGAAATGCAATTATCTAGCTAAAGTGCTCCACGAGACTTAAAGTGTGATAGAGCTAGCATTTCTATAACACTTTACAAATATTCTCTCATTTGAGCCTCATAACAACCCTAGGAGGTAAGTGCCTTTCATGTGCCTTGGAGAGCAATTGTTATTCTCATTTTATAGACAAGGAAACTGAGGCATGGAGTTATGCTCTGGGAGACCATGAATAATTGGCTTCATATCTTTTCTTGGTCACTAAAGCATATTTCCTGTCTCCAAGTCGAGCATGAATTCTGCTCCCCATAACTGCTCACATTGTCCACCACACACACACACACACACACACACACACACACACACACACACGACAATACCTGGTCATACAGCAGGCACTTAAAAAATGCCTATGGCCTTAAAAAATGCTTGTTGGCTGGCACACTTGGGAACCAGAAAGTCAGTAAAGCAGGCTCTTTTTGATCAGCTAAAATGTAGTCATTCATAAGAAATGGCAAATACAATGAATACAGAGAAACGTAGAAAGATCTACATGAACTGATACAGAGTGAAGTACGCAAGAAAAGAAAACAACCCATACAATGACGACTACAATGTAAGTGGAAAAAACCACCCAGAACAATCAGAAGGCAACGTTACCAAATGACCGAGAACAAGGAGGTTCAAAAGAGGGGAAAGGAGAAAGTCTCCTACCCTCTGCCTGGGGAGAATCATAGGTCGATGGCTGTGGTACATTGCATGTACTTTCAGATTTTTTTCAATAAATTGATCAATTTTGCTGATTTAACATCTCTTCTAAAATACCATTTGTACTGGGATAGTCCTTGGGGGGAGTGGAAGGACATTGGGAGTAATTATGGTGTAAAATGAAAGAAATACTTTAAAAATGTAATTGAGCATAAAATCCATGCCCATGCTGGAGAGACCAGAAGTCTTCTATGCTGTCCTTATTCTGTTCTAGAACATATTAAGTCAAATGTTTATAGGATTATGCTATAGACTTTGAGCTGGAAGGGATCTTCCTGACCACCTACTTCAATCCCCCCACTCCGAATTTTACAAATGAGGAGACTGAGGCATAGTGAGGTTAGGTGGTTTGCCCAGGATCACAGAGGCAGTGAGTGTCTGGGGTGGGTTATTAACCCACACCCTTTTCGATCTATGTTTATCAAGAAAAATACAGTTTCTTTCAGAGCTGCCCAATTCCAACCCTGCCCAAGCGTGTTTAAGTCGAGTTTGAACCCACCTCTGATAAACTGGGCTCTCCTCTTTCCCAGGCCACAGATTATTAGAGGCTGGAGATTAGAAGGAAGCAAGGAGTAATGCTGCTATGTGGAGACATGTGGAGCCACAGCAGTAAGACGTGACGAAGGTCAGGGTATTCATGAGGGTGTGACCCACACTATTTTATGCACCACAGTCCCAGGCTGCTGCGTATGGGGAGGAACAATCCACTGTGTCTCAACAGCGATGTCCTGAAATTTCTGACCTAAAGACCTTAAGTAAAGCACTTAACCACCCTGGGTCTCAGTTTCCGCATCTGTAAAATAAAGAGGTAGATTAGACGGCTGCCAAGGTCCTTTCAAACTCTATGTCAATGATCCTATCATGGAAGCCACTGACCAGCCTCACATCAAGGACTTTTAAGATTACTTATGAGGGTAGGAAGCCTTTTAGACTTTAGACCAAGCTGCTACCTCACTACCACTGACATCTTCCAGGTCTGAAGCTGATGCTTCAAAGACCCCATTTCTTTCACTGGTTGTCTCAAATATAAATAAAACAACTCAGCTGGCCTGGCCACACACACACACACACACACACACACACACAGAGCAGGGCGGGCTCTTGGCCCCCTGTGGAGTGACAGGATGGCATGCCGTGCCTGGGTCCTGCCAGTGTCAGCCTCCCTGCCAGGGGTTTCTGTGCCAAGTTGAAGGAAGGTCAGCTGATGACAGTTATCTTTCCAACAAACCAAGCTCACTTGAAAAAAAATTTCCTAAATAGGGCAAGAAATTTGCATGGACCATAACTACAAATTTTCCAGGACTGAAGAATAGTTTTCTTTCCCTGTTCTAGACTAAGTCAAACGCATGTGTGTCTCAAGGATGGAATACAGTTTTCCTCCAAGGGGGCTAATTTTAATTCTTTCCTTCATTTCACATAAACATTTACCAGAAGGCAAATGGGATCCTAGCACTAAGGCAGGGAGGGACCTCAGAGGGGCTCTGCTTCAACCCCTCATTTTACAGATGAGAAAACTGAGACCCAGGGAGTTTAAGTAGTTTGCCAAAGGTGACTCATGAAGTGCTCAAGGCAGGAAGTAAACCCATTCTTCTGTGTCCAGAGGGAGTGTTCTTTTCACTTTACCAAGCCATTCACTGTTTAAAGCCATAATACTAAGGGAGGAATCAATACTACCTGCACCCCCACCTCCCATGCAAACTAGGACTTTGCTTGAGAAGTTACTGTTAAAGAAAGAGAGAGAGGAGAGGGGAGAAAGAGGAAATCATTCCAGTAAAGATGTTCCTTCAAAGTGAATTCCCATATCTAGAACTGGCTTTGACTGGGAGCCAAGGTGCTTTTCCATGTGTTTGGAATAAACAGCTTAGTGACTTTGGTCAAGAACATCTTCTCCTAAGCTACCCCTCAAGAACACTGACAAAGGGGATTCCGTGGTCCTCATCAGAAGGTAGGAATCGCTCAGTGAGCCTTGCCAAGGTCATAGAGAATGACATGCTGGCTTTTCTGAAACCACACCTGACAATCATAAAATGTCAGATTTGTGAGGAGCCTGTATCTGCTGAGGGTACAAGAAACTCATCAAGGAGAGATTGGGGGTGTTATTTAGTAGACAATTATATTATCCATTGAAATAGCTCTTGAGTAATAATATTATTGGGAAAAAATGAGGAGATGTATGTATGTATGCTAGTAAATGTTTAACAATCAGCTCTCTGGGGGTGGAGTAGATTACACAGGATACGCTTTTAAGTTGAATCTTTATTATCAATATTTTCTCCATCGTTTTCTTAAGTCTAGACAATTGACAAAACAATAAACCAAGCCCCAATTTGTAGCATTGGTCAATTTCCAAAGCAATTGCTCAACCTGAACATTTAACAACCAGCTCTCTCCAGAGCCTGAATGAGCTGTGTCCAGGCCACTCCTGACTAAGTTTATCTCTGTGAATCTGTGTGTGCATTATTCTCAGTCAAATCCAAAGCTAGGAGGCAGAAAATGACATGTGAGTTTCTCTTTCAAAAACTATCCCAAGGATATAATGGCCAGCTGGCAAAAAGAGAATCAAGGGTCTCACTAATTTATTTGACTGTGCTCTGATAAAGACTTAACAACTTTCTAATTCTCAGAAATGTTGCTCTGTGCCAAATACACTTTTCTTGATTAAAAAGTAATCTCTTTATTTTGCAGCTCGTGTACATGTGCTTTTTAAATTCCAGAGTTTATATACTTTCTGATTGAAATCTTTCCCCTTCATTCTCTGGCTGATTTTCTAGCCTTCAAAACCCAGCTGCTATCTTATCCTGGAAACTTCTC
The DNA here is from genome assembly GCA_023548195.1 of Bettongia penicillata ogilbyi. Classification (NCBI taxonomy): domain Eukaryota; kingdom Metazoa; phylum Chordata; class Mammalia; order Diprotodontia; family Potoroidae; genus Bettongia; species Bettongia penicillata. The sequence continues at coordinate 68,263 of JAJHZJ010000241.1, read as the reverse complement.
TCCATCCTGGACCTCCTCACCTCAGAACAGCCTTTCATCCCAGGAACCTGCTTGGCCTGGAATATCCTTACAGAAGCCACCCCATCCCTCCTTCTCACATTGGAGAGTTTCTCCGGGCCAACTTGCCTTCATTTCCCTCACAGCCTTGCTCCTGGCTCTCTGGACTTCCACTGCCCCTTGACCCAAGTGGGTACCTTCATCTTTCCTACCATTTCAGCCCTTTATGTCCTCTCTCATTACAACGTAAGCTCTTGGAGGACAGGTGCTCTCTTTGTACTTGAATTTGTATCCCAGTCTGACAGTATAGCAGAGGAGTAAAATAGAGAAAGATCACCAGGAAGCACAACCTCATGTGATCATTGAATTCATTTTGGGGACCAAACTGTAATTTCAGTGCTGTAAAGAACTCCTGGTGGGGAAACACCCTCTATCAATCCAGATGGATGCATTAATCATAGCTAGTATTTATACAGTACTTTACAGCCTACAAAGCAGCTTACTAATATTATCTCATTTTATCCTCACAACTCTGGGAGGTAGGTTTTGTCATGACCCCCACTTTACAGAGGGGTAAACTGAGGCATACAGAGGTTGTGACTTGCCCAGGGTTACACAACTAGTAAGTGTCTGAGGCCAGATTTGAATGCAATTCTCCCTAACTCTAGGTCTAGTGCTCTATCCCCTGAGCACACTAGTAGAAAATGAATAATTATATGAAATCCAAGGGGAAAAGTCTTCCTAACTGGAACCATCAAGGAAGGCTTTTTGGAAGATGTGACATGGACATTGTAAAGTATGGATAGAAATTCACCAAGAGAAGAAAGGGTGAACATTCTGAGTTTCTGGAAGAAAGTGAACAGAAAAATGGAGGTGGGGGAGTCTCCGGGGGATGTTCAAAGAGGAGAGAGGGCCCCAGGCTGGCAATGGCCCAGAGGAAAGTCAGGCTGAAAGGGCTGGGTGGGAAAAGACGGGGATGGGCATTTGAACTTGATTTAATAGGCAACAGAGATGCAGGACGAGACCTAAGGTGGAGGCTGTGGCAGGAAGGATGGAGAAGGATAGATCGAAAAGAGCCACTGATGGGCCCAGGGGGAAGCTACGGTAATGAGAGCCAGTCCCTGGGCATGGACGGTGGGGACCGGGGGTCACCACTCCAGGCTGAAGGAGGAGCCGCTTTAGAGGGAACCAAGGTGAGCTGGGTTGGCAGAGACAATCCAGGACAGCCCCTAACTCAGCTCAATAGGTATTTATGACATCCACCTCTCCAGGCACTGTCCATGGCATCAGAGACACAGAGACAAAGATGGAAATAGTCTCTACTCTCAAGAAACAGCCCAACTAAGGTCTGAGACAGCTGTCATTCATACACCACTATGGGCTTCATAAGTTTCAAGTCACATGATGTCATTTGAGACTCACAAAAGACCCTAGGAGACAAGTGTTGCAAAAATGATTACACACACACACACGCACACACACACACACACACACACGCATGCATGCACACATTTCCTAGATGAATAAACTGAGGCTTACAAGGGCCATAGTTCACCACACCACCCAGAAGTAACAGAACTGCATCCTCTGACTCCAAGGGACTCAGCCAGAAATTCCCATCACCAGAAAACATCTTGATCTGGGCCAGGCTGAACGAGCTTTATAAACACTCACATTTCTGACAAGCAGAACTGAGATCAAAGCATCTTGGGAGCCAAGTCTTTGTGCCTGTTCCCCACTGACATGTCGCCTTGTGCCGAGTGATATAGATGAACTATCTCATGCAACAACAAATTTTTTTTAGGAAACCAAACAAATCAAAATGGTGAATTCACACATCTTCAGTTAGTTGTACAGTGGTTGAATGTGAGACCAGATGCGTGATGTGATCACCAGTGCTTTTACACTTCAGAAACATCACTGTCCGTGAGAATGATGATTGCATTAATGATAGTAGTAACAAAATGTTAACAGAATTTGAGGACTGGAAGGCCCTGAGAGATTAAACGATGCAGGGTCCTCCTTTCTGAGACGATGGATTTGTGATGTGATCTGCCAGGTTCCCCCTCCTACCCCACCCCACCCCTACTATTTGTTAGGTTAGCTTTTCCATGGAAGGTGACAAAGCCATCCCAGAGACTGGACTGGCTCAGGAGGCAAAGGCCCAAACTGCACCTCCCTCCACACAGTTGCCTGACCCTGCCTGTACTGATGTCATTTCTTTTGTCTACTTAAGGGCATTAAAAAGGTCCACCACCACTGAGTTGAATCCCTTCAGACTTGGCCAATGTCCCAAGATCCCAAGGGTTGCCATCCTCTGTCCTACTGATCAAACATATGACCTCTATATAGAGAGCTGGTCTCTCCAAGCTAAGTGCTGTGGTATCATTTCTATGTGATGGATAAGTAAATGTCCTTCTGTAAGATGACCTGCAGGTTTCTCAACTGATTCTAAAACTACACCTAAGATCACAGGGAACCAAGCTGAATTAGGCCCTGCCATCATAAGGCCCTTAGTCACTTTCTACCAAACCCCACCCAGTGATGACCACCATTGCTCCTCTTCATACTACAGTTATGAGTCAAAGGACCTGCCAATGGCTAAAATAAAATACAAACTTCTCATCCTAGCATCTCAAACACTCTACAGTCTGGTTCCAAGCTGCCTCTCCAGACATTTTATGTGACACTCCATCACTAATTCTATTTTCCATCCAAAATGATCCACTACCTATCCCTCAGACTGAATGTTCCATCTCTCACCTCTATGAGTTCATATGGAGAACCCTCTTACCCAAGGAATTGGTATGTAGGGGAGGTAGAGGGCTGCAGGACAGGATGGAAATCTTCAGTGCATTCTGATCCAAAGTTCCAAGCCACTGACTGTGTCTGAAAATTCAATATGTTCCTCCTCTCTTCCTAAGGAGAAGAGGAGCTGTCATCTCATAAGAACTGAGGAATGAAGTATGTGTAGCTTTCCAAGAATGGTTGCTCTCCAAGAAACTGGACAGGAAAACAAAAGAGTTTCTAGGAGCATAGACAGTAAAACCAGAGAGATAAAAAGAGAAGATGGGAAACCAGTGCACCGATGGGTGACCAGGATCACTACCACCACTGCGGCCCTGGTTTAGAGGCTGAGGGATAGGGAGAGACTAAGAAAAGTTCAAGCCAATACAAAATGGTGGTGGCTGTCGGTGATGTTGAAATTGAGGGAATTCTCCCCTCCTACCCTTCTCCCTGTTCCTTTCCTTAGACTCTCAGTTGAGCCTATATTTCATTCCTCAGTTCTTTAAAAGTGTTTACTTTTTGAATTTGCGATGCATTCTCAAAAGAAAACAGTCTCTCTAATGATGATTAGACAGACAAAGAGTGGCATTTCTTTGTGTGGGTCTGTCCTTGGGGAGTAAAAGCAGCTGTGGAGGAGGATACAGTCATCTGAGACCCAAAGAGAGGGAGGGAGATTCTGTTTCCAATCTCTGGGATTGACCCCAGCTGGGAACTCTAGTTAAAAAAAAGAAATTTTATTGACGTATATTATTAGAGCTCTCCAAAATCAGGAAAAAGATTAAATGAATCTTGACTCAGACACAAATGAGTCAGCAGTGTAACAGTGGAAGGAGATTTTTAGTAAGAAAAAAAGAGAAAACAATGACCTGTGACAACTCCCTCCACCATTTCTGGTCCATCCTCAAGCAGGTTCAAGGGAATATCTACCCATGGAGGGTGAAACTCAGGGCACTGGAGAGAGAAAGTCATGCTCTGAAGGGAGACACTGACAACAGGGACTGCCGAAACGAGCATGGTGGCCAGAAAGATGTTCCTCCTTCAGTCAAACACCTCCTACCCCTCATTATCTTTAAGCACACAAGCCATCCCTCATGCTTGTGATAGGGGGAAAGAATAAGCATCCATATAGTGTTGACCACGTTCCAGGCACTTGACTATACTAAGCACTTTACAAATATTATCTCATTTGGTCCTCACAACAACCTTAGGAGGGAAGTGCTAGTATTATCCCCATTCCACAGTTGAAGGAAACTGAGGCAGACAGAGGTAAAGTGACTTGGCTAGGGTCACAAAGCTAGTCAGTGTCTACAGTTAAATTTAAATACAAGTCTTTATGACTCTAGTACTGGAACTCTTCTCACTGTATTGTGAATCCTTGTCTCTACCTCATCTTTACCTTTCAGAACCCTGAGCTTCCTTCAAGGCTCAGCTGCCACCATCTTGACTGACATCTGAGTCCTGTAGATATCAGTGCTCTCCTTCTCCTCAAATATTCCTCAGTTTTATCTCTCACTCCTCCTTTAATCCCTAATTTGTATTAAATCTATGTCTGAAAACATGTTGTAGCCTCGAAATAGAATGTCAACTCCATGAAGACAAGGATGGTTGAGTTTTTACCCTGCTATCCCCACCACTCATCTCAGAACCAGGCACACAGTGTGACTACTTCATACATCCTTTGTGAATTGAATGGAATGCTGCCTTCCAATGTCATCTCCCTCAGAAAACTGAATGGCTTGCCTTTGGAACCTACTGTCTGGATCAAGCTTCTTCCAGATAACATTTCAGAAAGAGCCTGCAGTGTAGCAGTGATGTGTAGTGATGTGCAGCCTGTCTCTTCTTTTTAGCACATCCTGACAAAATCTTCTTCTCAAACCCAAATTGGTTCAGTTCAGTTCAATTCATCAAGTATGCATTGGACACTTTCTATGACCTAGACACTGCCAGGCATGGGAGATACAAAGATAAAAAGCAAAACAGTCCCTGTCCACAAGGGGCTGACTGTCCCACTGGTCAGAAATGACATAGCATGGGAAGTAGATTTTGGTACATTTGTGGGGGAAGGATAGGTTTCCACATTGAACTGGTTGTCACTAGGTCATGTCCAATGACCCAGGTTTAGAGTCTCTAATATTTATTAACTATTTCCTATAGTGCTTTGGAGAGAAAGTAAAGAAACCAAAACAAACACACTCATACACACACATGAACACAGCACCATGAAGCTAAAGAACATATTGCTGGTTGACCCTGCAACCTTTGGGCAGATGGTGCTTATGGAAGACCCTATCAGCTGGGTTGATGTTGATCTCTTCATAGTTGATAAGCTTACCCTAGACATATCTTACTGACAGTTGGGTGGCTCAGTGATAGAGCTTTGGGCCTAGAGGTAGGAAGACCTGAGTTCAAATCCAGCCTCAGACACTAACTAGCTTTGTGACCGTGAGCAAGTCACTTAACCGCTATTTGCCTTAATCCATTGGAGACTGAAATGGCAAAACCACTCCTGTCTCTTTTCCAAGAAAACCACATGGACAGTAGGTAGTACACAGGGTCATGAAGAGTCAGACATGACCAAAAGAGACACATCTTAGTGACCTTTCCTTTGTGCTTTGCAGTGTTCTCATTTGGTCTCTCTCTCTCTCTCTCTCTCTCACACACACACACACACACACACACACACACACACGCACGCACGCACACACAAATGCAACAATCTGGGGAAGGGACAGTCTTGACCAGGAGAGTTTGGTACAGCAGAATATAGAGAGATTGGAGACAGGGGACCTGGGCCTGAAGCCTAACTCGGTCACTGACCACAGGTAGACAAGTTGCTCAAGTCCTCAAGGCCTTCATTTCACTTAAGAGACTTCCTAGATCTAAATTACAAACTCGCCTCTCCCACTTCCTACCTGTGTGACCTAAGGGAAGTCATTTTTTTCTCTGGATCTCAGTTTCTCCATTTGTAAACTGAAAAGGCTGATTTGTTGACCTGTAAGTTCCCTTCCAGGTCCGCATTAATTCAAACTTTGGGATCACATGAAAGTAAGAAGCCTGTCCCAATTCCAGTTTGATTTTTGTTTCCAGAATTTGAGCCACCCCATTTTCACTGGGCTCTGTGCCCTGAAAATTGTTCTGCATGCTCTGTTGCTACCCAAGATTCCTGTTACAGAAATGGCTTTTAGCTTGTTCAGGTTTAAAAAGAAAGCAGTGAGCTGGTGGTGAGGTGGGAACTGCCGAAGTGAGGGCCGAGACTCCCTATTCTTTCTTGGGCAAGACCCCTTGGACCAAGAGATTTAGGAAGAGGGACATGTGGTGACAAGGGATGCCTCTGGGGCCTGGGAAGCTGGGGAGGAGGCATGCTGCTGGATGGGCCTCTCTTTTAGTCATGTGTTAGTGTTGATAATAAGCTCTCACATCCTCTCATCTGATGATGGCCATTTTATATAACATTTCTATTTTTATACAGCTGAAAATAAATTGTTGGTTTTACCATGTCTGCTTCCTCCACCGTGTAAAGAATGATCTTAGGCAATGTTCTTTTTTGCATTTGTTTTAATAAGTATTGTTATATTATAAGTATTGTTTTTCCATAACTGTCATTTCTGGAAATGACTAATGTTCTTACTCCCCCTCCCCTTATAATTTAACCAATCCTTAAAACAAGAAAAAGAGTTAAACAAAAAATCTGATACGGTGACCAAGACCGACAATGTATGCAACACTCTGTCGTAGCAGTCCCCCACCTGTCTGTCAAGAGAAGGAAGGTATATACACAGCATTGTCTCTTTTCCAGGACCATCATTTGGTTTTCCAGCTATGCTGACTTTGGCTCCCTCTGAGTCACTTACATTGCTCAACTCATCATTTATGATATTTATAATTCATTTATTTATTCACTTATAATATTTATTTATTCATTTATGTTATTCTTTGGATTTGCTTCTTTTTTCTTCACCAGTTTTAAAAAAAAATCTCCCCTTGAGAGTTCTCTGAATTCCTCCTATCCCTCTTTCTTTATGGCACAGATCATAGATTCAGGGCTAGAAGGGTCCTTCGAGGTCATCTAAGTCAACTCCCCAATCATTTTCCAAATGGTAAAAGGGAGGCCCTGAGAAGCCAAGTGACTTACCCAAGGTCACCATGAGCATGCCACTGAGGTTAGCTGAGAGGACTCTGACTTTGTCCTCCTCCAAACGTAAGTAAAGAGTATAGGATGACTCAATACCAGCATGGTACAAGAAACTGTTCTATTAATTGTATTTGGAGCTCTTAACACCTCAAATAAAAATCACTGGTCCTTTCTTTAAGGGGAGGAGTGGAAAAAAGAAACTCTTGAAAAAGAAATTGATAATGTTAGGTTATCTGGTGAACTGATGACAATCAGTAAGGGGAAAAGTGAAGGAAGATCTCTTTAATATAGATGCCATAAGAAATGACAAGCAATAGGAACAGTCAAGATTAAGGATGGAAAAAGATCTGCACATGAAGGTACTGTTTGTGGAACTTTCAACCTTCTTGAAGGCAATTTGGAAGTCTGTCAAGAAAGTGACAAGAATGTTCATACTGCTCGATCTAGAGATTCCAGTGTTATTCATACAACCCAAAGACACCAATGGAAAAAGAAAGACTTCATATTGACCTAAATATTTGTAGCAACACTTTGGGAAAGAGCCAATAAATAGAAACACAGCAGAAACTCATCAGCTAGAGATGGCTAAACAAGTTGTGGTGTATTCGTATAATGGAATGTAAGAAGCAATGATTACGGTCAATTAAAAAAAGTCGTGGGAGGATTTTTATGAACTGATGTAAAGTGAAGCAAGCAGAACCAGAAAAAAATACATGATGACTGTAACAATAGAAAAGGAAGAAATTATCAACAATGATTGCAATAAGATTATAATGAATAAGCATGGCCCCAAAGAAGAATAAAAGAAGGTACCTCCTTCTCTTCCTTTCAAAGGTGAGAGACTATGTTGGGCAACAAATTTTTAAAAGTGTTGATTAGCTTTGCTAAACTGCTTTTCCTGTAGTAAAAACTAGGTTTTAAGGGATGACTCTCTAGGAAAGAAAAGGAGGGAGTGATACATTAGGAAATGTAGATGACATAAAAACGAAAGATGTCAATAAATATTTAAACGAGTAGGTGGGATGCATGAGAGACAAGATAATTAATAAGCCACATTCTTAGGGGGTTGATCAGTATGACATTGAATCTATAAATTAACTCAAGTAGTCTTTTTATTTTGGTATGACCCAACCATGAACAATTAAATCCCTTTATAATTATTTGTTTTTATGTATGTAAACATTGTTGAGTTGTCTATATGTAATTTCCATGTTTCTTTTGGCAGATGGATTTCCATATATTTTGTTCACATTCTAGTCATTTTGAAGGAAATTTATTTTCCAACTCATCCTAAATCTCCCTGCTAGGTTTTGTTGGTAATACACAGGAAGGCTAATGATTGTTGTGATTTTATTTTATGTCTTGCTACTTGTTTTCTAAGTCAACCATCATACCACTGGTAGAGTGATAATTTTTTCCCTCTCTGCCTAAGCAAACTTCCTCAATTTTTTTCTTTTTCTTGTCTTGTTACTGTAGTTAACATTTCTAGAATTATATCAAACAATAGTGAAGATAATAAACATCCTTGCTATACCTATGATCTAATTGGAAAGGTGCCTAAAGTTTATCCCCAACAGATTATATGAGCTCTTGGTTTCAGCTAGATGTATTAAGAAACATCCATTTTTTCCTAAAGTCAACTTGTATTAACTCTGCATTCCTGGTATAAATCCAATCTTTACATAGTGCATAATTTTTAAATATATTGCTAAAACCTATTTACAAATGTAAGATTCAATATTTTTGCATTGATATTCGCTAGCAATAGTGGCCTTTAATTTACTTTCTTTGCTTTATCTCTCCCTAGTTTAAATATCTAGATAATATTTGTCTCATGAAAGGAGTTTACTAGAATTCTTCCCTCCTTATTTTTGCAAACAACTCATATAATGCTTGAATCAATTGTTCTATGAATGTTATAAATCTTTATAAATCCTTCTGTACTTGATTTTTTTTTCCTTTGGGGGTTCACTTTTAGCTTGTTTCTAAGACTAGAATGTTTACATCCTTTATTTCTTATTCTCTTAATCGGAGGTACTTTATGTGTGTATATACACATAGACATGCAGATGTAGATAGATATTTACATAAATATATTCATCCATTTTATTTAAGCTAGTGTAATAATTTCCTTTATTTCCTCTTTATCTGTTGTAATTTATCCTTTTTTCATTTGGAAAATTTAGATTTACTTTCTTTTTTGGATCAAATTAGATAGTTGCCATTCAAAAAAATTAGTTTCTAGTTTTATTTCATAATTCAATTATTTCATTTTAAATTTTCTTAATTTTTCTCAGATTTAAAAAAATCAGACTTTTAATTTTTGCACTGGGGGGATCTTTTTGATTTCTTGATTTTCTGTTTCTTTTTAGTTGCCTGTCCAAATCATTGCTTTCCCCATCTTTTTCTCATTTATTGATGAAACTGTTTAGAGATTGGTTTAAATACACTAAGAATTTCTTTGCCTAAGTCCCCAAAGTTTTCATATGTTACTTACTAACTCTAATTTTCTTTGATTAAATGGTAAAACACATCATCAACAGAATAATGTTAAGATCACAGTATAAAATGTGGCATTATTCATGGAGATTCTCTAAGCCCAGTATGATTTGGCCAAGCCCTAAATTCATCATCATTTGATCTAAATAAAACGAAGTATCACTTCCAAGTTAAAGATGAGGGTAACCAAAACACCTGGTGTCCGTATTCTTTTTGTAACCAACCCTGAGTTACCAAAGGCATTTATGACTGTGTAAGGTGGTACCCCTTTCTGATAGTAATTTTGGTAATTTTAGTAATAAAACCGGAAAGCAATAAAAATAGTTATGGGAGAAATCCTGCAAACAGTATGTTTTTTAGAAAGGACATTGGAAAAGACCCTAGACACAAGCCTCCCTAAGGTTTATCTAAGAGCTTTCCTCTAGGACTCTAGGATGGAAACAATAATCCAGAAAGTGCCTTGATGGGGTGGGGAAGAGAAAGTCTGACTCTCTCTTAGGAGTCAGTCTCCTCCAGGGCAGAACCCATTCCATTTAAATCCAAATCTAGGGTCCCTAGTGGGTGGGGCTATCTCCTAGGCAGGATTAGCCTGCTTTACTTCATCTGATTTTCAAAATGACCCTGTGAGGAAAGACATGGAAATATAATTATCCTCATTTTGTATTTGAAGTAATGGAGACTCAGAGGGGTCAGATAATTTGCCTGAGGTCACAGAGCTATAAATAGAGGAGCTAAAGAGAGAAATCCAGACTCCTGACCCCAAGCCCTGGACTCTTCCTACTACCCCATGCGATTTCTTGGTAATGCTCGCTGCCGTGATGATCGCATCCATGATGTGGGTGATTTGAGAGGATTCTAGCCTGATAAACTTATCAACATGGAGCTAGGATCTTAGTTTTCAAAAGAGTTCCAAAACAAGTGAGTTAATCCTATTTGAACAATGAGAAGTCACTTAAGAAATTAGCAAAGCTGCCTCTTACTGAAGTGTACCTAATACATAATTAAAAGATTGGTGTGATGGGAATCTGATTTCACATGACGCACATGCATTTTCACACACACAGTTACACATGTTCTCTCTGTCTCTCTTCTCTCCTCTTTCATACACACACACACACACACACACAGAATTTTTCAGGCAAATTGTACTACTTGATGTTCATACATAACATATCATTTCATACCCATCTATGCTTGTATACAGGCATATGCACATACATACATATATATGTATATGTATATATATGCTGCCTGCGCATCATGACTGGAATGTCCTCTTTCTCCCAGGCATCCCTAGATCCTTCACGATCAGCTCAAACAGCACTTCCTACCAGAATTCCCTGCTCATCACTACAATAGTGGACCCATCTCTTCACTTTGGGTTTGGACTGCAAGATCCTTTTCTGTGAATTCACTTTTTTGCCCAGTAGATCTAAACTCGTCAGGAAGCAAAGACTGGTGTGTGTCTTGGTGTTGTATCCCGTAGTAGGTACTTAACAAATGTCTGTTACATTTTTGTAGTTGATGATGACTATGGTAACGGAAACAACAAAGAAACCAGTCTCCAAGCAACTGCAATGACCGACATATCTCCAGTGAAGGGAAAGGGGAAAACAACACTTCTCTGCCTCCTTTACAAATGTGAGGAATAACACAGATCGAACTCTGAATACACTGTCAAACTTGCCTTGATGGGTTGGTTAGTTTGGCTAAGTTGTTGGGAGAGGGCTTCCTTCTTGTTCTTATTTCTTTATTGGTTTATCCATTCATTCATCTATCTCATCAGTCCATCCATCCATTCTATCTATCCTATGTATGTATGCAAGTCTCTGTCCTCTCTTTATTTTTCTATCATCTATCTATCTATCTATCTATCTATCTATCTATCTATCTATCTATCTATCTATCTATCTATCTATCTGTCTGTCTGTCTGTCTGTCTGTCTGTCTGTCTGCCTGTCTATCATTACCAGGGGTGGCTCGCTGTGGGGAGAGGAGAGGATATGTTCAAAAATAAAGGTAATATAAAAAACGAAAAGCATCAGAAATTTAGGGCTAGGGACAAGACCTGTAATTTCATTTAGGGAACTCCTACGCAAGGAAATTCTCTCCACCACTTCAAGTCTCTGCAATTTAATGTCTTGGAACAGATATTCTTAACCTCTTCAGAGCCCTTTGGCAGTTTAGTCAATCTGGTGAAACTTCTTTCCCCTTTCTCAGAATAATGTTCTTAACTGTATAAAATAAAATATATAGGATCATAAAATAAATCAAACATATTGAAACATAGTTATCAAAATATATTTTTTAAAAACCCCAAGTTAAATATCTGTCTTGGAGAATTTAAGAGATAATTGCTGAGAGGTTACATGGCTACATGTATTCCTGGACTTCAGCACCCTTCCTCTGCCGCTGTCACATCCCTCCTTCAGTGCCTGGAGCTTTGTCCCTGGGAAAATCTATCACCCTTTGCCTGGACCATTCCTGTACTTGGGCCTCTCCGTCATGCTACCTTCTGGGGCCACCACAGGTTTGCTTCACTGCACAGGACACCTTCATTCCCAGACACCCTCACCTTTCAGCTGTCTTGTCTTTCTCTTCCTCCATGGCAAGGACAGTCTTTCCTCCCTCCCTCCCTCCCTTCCTCCCTCCCTCCCTCCCTTCCTTCCTTCCTTCCTTCCTTCCTTCCTTCCTTCCTTCCTTCCTTCCTTCCTTCCTTCCTTCCTTCCTTCCTTCCTTCCTTCCTTCTTTCCTCCCTTCCTTCTTTCCTCTCTTCCTTCCTACTTGCCCTGGACCACATAGCCTCTATGGGTCAGAGACAAGATCTGAACTCAAGGCTCTCTGGTCCTGAGGCCAGCTCTCATGGAACACCGCTATGAATTAAAATAATTATCCATACAATTGCAAAGTAAAAAATAAAGAGCTGTTTTTGTAGAATCTAAAGTTTTAATTCATGAAATCAGCAAATTGAAACAGATTTCTCAAATCCAAACTCTATGACAAGCCCTCCAAAAGAGCCTGAATCGTCTTAGTGGTTGCCACAGGAAAGCCCTGAGGTCACAGCCTCAGAACAGTCATGGGATGAACCTGAATTCAGAGTCCAAGTATCCTCTATTGCATTGATTCTAGATGAGCCAGCACTGTAGAGCACTTTACAAATATGATCTCAGGTGATCCTCACCACCACCTGGGAGGCTTTGGAATTCTCATGCATCTCCAATCAAACACCAAGGAACTCCTCAGTCCTTCGAGACCCCTTCCTGAAACCCCCAGTGCTAATCCTCATCCCTAAAATGATTTTTCCTTTACTTTGCATTTATCATCATGTGACCATGTTATGTTTTTCCAGAGAACGTACACCTCTTGCAGGCAGCTACGTAAACCTCTTGCAGGCAGCTACGTAAACCTCTTGTAGGCAGCTACTGTTTAGTTTTTTTTTTTTTCCTTCATATCCCCATCACCTGCTGCGGTGCCTGGTAGGGACGTTGTAGGTGTTTAAAATGTTTCTTGATTGATTGATTATGTCCACCCAGATCTAGGGCTTGCTCACCACTAATTAATACAGAAGAAACACTTATTGATTGGAATGGAATGCCAAGCAGCCGAGCTGACACTTTATCTAGGGTTTCGCACAGTGTCTTGCACATACTAGGTACTCAGTAAACGTTTGCTCCGTCATCTGGAGCCACTGATAGGACCAGATCTATACATGACCAAGATTATCCTGAATCACAGCAAGGGATGGCTCAGAGGGATGAGGACAGACACACCACTCAGAAAACGCCTGCAATAGTCCAGCAGGAAGCAGTGAGGGCTGTACTCGGGGGGAATCTATGGCGAGGATGGGAGGCAGACGTGGTGACAGACTGGGCATGAGGGGTGCAGGAGAGGCAGAAGTCAGCTACAGGAGTCCTCTGGGGAGACCACCTGGTCTGGTAACAATCAGGTCTGTGAAGTCTCTGCATGCCTCCCATTCAGCTGCTGCCTTTTCACTTTCCTGAGGTCCTGGGTTTGGCTACCACTTCTGCTGTTTACTACCTGTTCAGTGTCAGGAAAGTCCTCGGGTCTCAGTTTCCTCAACTGTAAAATAAGAAGGCTGAACTAAAACAGGGTGGTTATACTCAAATAGAAATGAATCCCTGAGGCCACATATTGAATTAGAGAACTACAAATTAACATTATCTATGTCAGATTGTATTTTTATTTTATTAAATATTTCCCAACTATATTTTTATTGGTTCTGAACACACTGGAGAGTTTTGTATGCTCAGGCAGAGTTTGACCCCTTTGAACTGGATGACCTCCAAGGTCCCATCCAGCCCTGAATCTGTGATCTTTAATCCCCATCATTCTATGATCCTTTATCTAGGTTTTCTGGGTACAGCGTCTCCTCAAGGAAACAACCATGGACTAAGAGGAGCCTGACACCCCCATTGTTGCTACTCAAAATGAACTCAGCTCATGAAGGAACAGGAAGGAGCCTTGGTTGGGGGGTGGGGGGGAGGAGTGAAGACTTCAATTAATGCTGACCTCAGCTGTAGGAGTCGGAATTTTCGTGCAATTTGTGCCTCAACACAGCTGTAATCAATGGAGTCATCAGATTCTAGCTGTCTGTCAGCAGGTCAAAGATCAAAATGCAGCAGCCAACACCCGGGGCTTTGCATGGGGAAGAGGCACAGAGCAGTGTTAAGGGTGCAGAGACATGGATATGAAGATTCAGCTTATCCGTCATGGGCATACTCTTACTCCCGGAGTCTGCAGCCTCAAGGAAGATTTCTCCTATTTCCCCAAGCATGGAGATGGAGAATTTCCAGAGGACAATCTCTCAGCATGGCTCTAATGAGAAAGGGAGCCGTTCATGGAAATTAATCTGACACTGGCTTTGAGAAGTTACAAGTTCAGCCAATGGGATTATGAATTCTGTCTATTATTCCATTCCATTTTCATTTTAATTTTATTTGTGCATTTTAAAGTCGTATTTGATGCCTTTTGTTTTCATGTCAGGATAATTTCTGGAAATACCCCTCTTCTAACCCTATGACAAACAGACTTCCTTTAGGATCATAGGACTACGGATTCTGAGGGGGAAGGGACCTTGAAAGGTCGCTGAATCCATCCACCTGATTTTACACATGAGGAACAGAAAAGTTACGTGATTTACCCAGAGTCACGTAGCTAAGTAAATATTTGAGGCAATACTTCATCTAGGTCTTCCTGATACCAAGTCCAGCGGCCAAGCCAGTCTGCCTTGCAGCTCTTTCCAAAGCCCAGTAATACTGCTCTAGTATCTGCCTTCCTAGATCCCAATTCTGGGTACTGTCCCAGTTGTCACTGTCCTGCAGTGTCATTCTGTCCCTCCCTGAGGGCATACAGGAGCTCTTATAACATCTTATTTCTCTGAGGTGGTCTCATCGATGTTGGGTCTCTTCTCTACAACCTTTCAAGTCTGGAGAGTATAGATAGCATCCCTAAATCACAACTTTAGTGATGGAAAGATTGGTTTTGAGCTTACATAGGCAGCAGGCAGCTCCTCTGACTTCAAATTCTGGCTTCTTTCCACTGTCATTTTCTGCCTTTTTTCATTCTCCTTAAGAAACAAAAATCAAGTTGACTAGAATAGTTCCCCTTCTTACAGGAGCTGAGATTTTGCAGATATCAAAAATATCCTCTACTGATGTCAGGGCAATATGTTTTCTGCAATATAAACTCTTAGATCGTTGTTCAGAGCTCTGAGAGGTTAGGTTGGGGCAGGCAGCTAAGAGCACCAAACCTGGAGTCAGGAAGACCTGAGCCCGAATCCAGTCCCAGGCACTTATTAACTGTGAGACTCTGTGAAAGTCATTTATTCAGTCTCAGTTTTCTCATCTGTAAAACTGAGCTGATCATAGCACCTCCCAGTTAGAGGTGTGTGGGATAAATGTTTATCATCTCTCTCTCTCTAGGAAAAAATATGCATGACACACTTTAAAGTGGAATCTGCATTATCAATATTTTCTTCATCACTTTCTTAAGTGTAGACCATTAACAAAACAATAAATCAAGCCCTGATTTGCTAGTTTCCAACATGTAAATGCCCACACTCAAAATTTAACTTCCAGTACTCTAGAGCCAACAGGGGCTGTCTCCAGCACACCTGCGATGCCAGGGTTGTTGTAAAATGAGTCGCTGTTTGTAAAACACTTCACCCATGTGAAAGTGCTAAATAAATTAACTGATCCACCCTGGGTCAAACAGCCAGTGTATGTCTGAGAGGGGATTTGAACCCAGACCTCTGGATTCTAAGTTCTCTGTCTAGACCAAGCTGCCCCTCACAGGTTCCCATAATCATTATCCTTGCCCCCCTCATTCAAAAACAGAACAAATCCTTGTCATTGGTCCTTAGCAGCCTTCTCCAGCCTCAGCTTATCCTGGGCTGCAGGACTTAATCTGACAGAACCATGCTCTTTTTTTCCATTGTCTTCAGCTGCTTTCCCTGCCTCCATGCCCTGTACATTTCTATTTGAAATCAAAGCTGACCCATAACACTCTTCTGCAGGCAAACTGATTTTACTTAACCAGATTGGAATAATCTCTCGGTGAGTCTTCAGAATATCCTCCTTGGGAGCCCCGCGTCCCTCTTGGACCAATTTCCTCTGCAAAACATGAGGCCAGTGGATCTTCTCTAGCTGTTCTCTGAACTCTTGGAAATTTGCTCTCTCAAAATCCTTTGCACATGAATTTAATCACATGGATGAAGTATTTTGGGCAACTGATTACATGTGTGGCAGAAAGCATCACATTATTTGTCTCTGTACCCCCAGCACATAGCACAGTACCTGATGCAGTAGATACCTAATATATGCTTATGCGTCGATAGGGGAATTCTTTGTGTATATCTCTTAGAATTCCAAAGCAGGGCAGCAGGTAGATTCTTGGCTGACCATGATGATAATTTTATTCTTTGAACACTGAAGGAAGCAACAGAAGGGAAGTAACATGCTGAATGGAGAGAACAGTGGTTTTAGAGCCAGAGTTTCGTCATGGTTGTTCAGCTGTTTCTAGCTGCGTCTGAGTCTTTGTGACCTCATATGGAGCTTTCTTGGCAGAGACCCTGGAGTGGTTTGCCATTTCTTTCTCCAGCTCCGAAAATTTTACAGGTGAGGAAACTGAGTCAAGTGACTTTCCCAGAGTCACATAGCTAGTAAATGTCTGAGGCAAGATTTGAACTTACAAGGAGGAGTCTTCCTGACTCCAGTCGCAGCTCTCTATCTACTGTACCCCCTACCTGTCCTAGTATCCAGGTTCAAATCTTGCCTCACACTTACCACCTGTTCAACCTTAGGTAATTCCTTCACCTATAAAATGAAAGACCTGAAGGTCCTCCTCCAAGGTCTCCTCTATTTCTCATTGATTCTAATCCACAAGGAGGAAATGGTTGCCAAAGTAGGAACAACAAGAACCTTAGGGCAAATGACAGAGGGTAAAAGTCATTTAATAGGTGCTGAGGGCTTGAATTAGAGCAGGGAGTGTGAAGGGGAAGAAGCTGGTCCTTTTCAGAGATGCTAGAATTAAGAAGACTTGGTATCTGATTCTAGTGAATGAAGGAGAAAAAAGATTCAAGGGTGACAATATGAATTCTGTTACTACTTTTGGTAATTCACACCCAAATCCACACCAAACATATTTCTCACCTTGGTTTTCTGGATTTCTTCACATATCTATGTACGCTATGGCTCTGTCACATCACCCACTCTTTATTAATTCTGTTGCTTTTAAATGAAGACCCTTTGAGGGACATCATGCTTTAATGGGTAGAGTACTGGTGTTGGAATCAGAAGTCCTGGGTCCAAATCCAGCCTTTACAGTTATCAGTTATGTGACTGTGGGAAAGTTATTTAACTTTTCTCAAATTAGATATCCTCATCTGTAAAATGAGGAGTCTATATTAGTTGGTTTCTGAGATCCTTTCCAGCTCTTAATCTATAATCCTATGACCTAAGAGATAGGTTGTCACAATTTAAGACTCCATCCCCTAGTGGCCAGCCTACTTTTAATGAAGTCTCTACACTTCTCCAGGCTATGGCTATCTGTCCTTATCTACTGTCTCAGACAGTAGACAGGGTCTGTTGCTGGAAATGTCTTGGAAATCTTTCCATATCAACAGAGCCAGCTCTTTGAGCTATGTTTCTCTGGCATAACTTTCAAGAATCTAGCTACAACATGCTGGAACATCAGAATAGAATGTTTGTCCCACATAAAAATGGTTCTTGGTGTTGTTCGGTTCCCTTTCTGGGACTGCAAAAGAGCAACAGAAAGGAAACAGAAGGGCCAATAATCAATTTCAGACCTTTTATCAACATTAGTCTAAGATCTGATATTCTACATAGGAAGTTGTTGTCCAACAATCAATGAGTTAAGATATTCCTAGAAGAATGGAACCCCTATCAGTATCATCATTCTTATTTTAAGTTATCAGAAGACATAAGAAAATTGAGACTAAACGTAAGGATGACTCCAAAGTTCTTCTGGGAGAAGCAAATAAAAGATTTTGCTTAGTCATTTTTTATTGTGTGCCAAAAGGCAACAAGAAAGACCTTACTATGGGTGTTTGACCATCTTGACTTGCAGTGATTAGAATGAACATGAGCAAAAAAGAGACACATATTATGATAATTTCTACTTGTGCACAAACATCTGTTGTAAAGAATGATGAGGTAGGAGAATTTTATGAAGAACTTGACAAGACTCTCCAAAGAAGATCAACATACACCTCAATACTCCATGACTTCAATGCAAAGGTGAGTAGAAAGAACATGATGTTCTCTTTAAAAGGTGTAAAAATACCATTTGGAATTAAGAAAGAAATGGCTTGTAGACTATGCAGAAGCCTTTCCCATCATGCCTTTATGTTATGAATACTTTCTGCAGAAATGAGCAAGCAATGAATATGACAAACACTGAATATCTGACCACCCCCCTCTCCCAATGAAATTGACTATATCTTAATAGGTAAAAAGTGACTGGGTACCACTGTCAATCATTACTATGAATCTTCAGATGACTAACTTGAGCAAAGGTAAAAATTGACCCTAAATTAGAAGATAGAATAAAGAAGAGAAGACATGATGTCCAATTACAACAGCTATGACCTGATCCATTCAAACAAGCTATTGCTACCCAAAAATGGGAAACAGACAAAGGAAAGGACACAAGCATGAACTATAGAACTTTAATGGGTGTGAAGAAAACATCAAGAAGGTCAAAAGAGTCAAGGAAACACCTCAGTGAGGAAAGAGTTGTCTTGTGGCCAAGTAGAGAGAAATAGTAGCTGCTTCGACAGGCCACCTCCCAGTTTGCATGTCTATACATCATTAAAATGTCTAACCTTTAACTCCAGCTCAGCAAAATCATACCAGTCTGCAGCTCTTTAATTCACCTGGAAAAGTCCATCCCAGGCTTGTCATGTAGTTCTTGATTAATATCTTCTGCTCAGGTTTCACCAAAACTGGAAAGGATGTTGGTAATGGCTCAATAATGTTGGCATCTTTAGCAGACCTTTGAAAGTGAGCTACTTTCCTCTCTTCCAAGGTGATGTCATATCATTCTCTGAACTTGCACTTCAAGACAAGACAAATACCTGGTGATTCCCTAGATTATCTGGATTAAAAAATTCTGAAGAAAAGGATGTGCACACTCACCCCACCCCTCACCATGTGGAATGAGAAGTCACTGTGCAAACCAAGAATTATTTCTGTGTATTGCAATATTTTGGGCATAAGTTGGGTCCATACAGTTTGAAAATCAGATGACAAGATATATATGTCATTTGGAGACCAAGTACTTAGGTGTCAAAGGTAGCAATACCATTATGTATGGTGGTGATATATATATATATATATATATATATATATATATATATACATACACACTCTGTATGGGTGTGTATGTGTGTGTATAAGAGAATCTTAAAGTGTAACACAATCATAAGATCTGGGAGATAGAAGATACCTTAAAAACCATTTGATTTTAAAGAAGAGAAAATGGAAGCCTGGAGAATGAAAGTGACCTGCTCCAAATTATGCATCAGGTGAGCAGCAGTACTGGGAATCAATTCTGTGATTTCTCCACCACAGCATTCGCCATGTATGAAATAGAATCAGTGTCTCTCTGTTAAGGCACTCAATACCTGAATGACTCTAGATGACCTTAATTACCAGGTGGAGGAGCTTGGATTCAAGCAGGCACTGGGCATGGCCGAGGAAGGGACTGACATGATCAAAAGCTTGGAGTTTCACGGCTGGAAAGTGCATTAGAGAACACCAAGTTCAACCTCACTTTTTTACAGATGAGGAAACTGAGGCACTAAGTGGTTAAGTGACGTACCTAAGGTTACACAACTCTTAGAAGGATGCATTCAAAAGAATACTGTAGAAGTGATATGGAAGATGAACCGGAAGATGAGACAGTGGTAGAGAGAAAGGCTCTCTAGTTAAAGAGAGTTACGGAGGGCTTGAACCAGAACCAGGTTCAATGTGTGAGAGAGCAACATTACAGCACACCGATCCACAGGATGTGAAGACCCGTTGGCAGCGTCATTTCAACTGGACTTGTACCTGCCAGCTCTCAGAGGCTAAAAATATGCCCGGGGCTTTCTTAGTGCAGGAGGTTTGTCAGGCACCCACAGACTCTCCCACCCCTTGGTGCCGAAGTTAGCATTATCTCAAACAACTGCTCCTTGGACTGCTGGAACCCTGCCCAGATGAAGTACACAGAGCAGAACCCTTGGCCCTGGGCTCTGATGGGCTGCTATTTTTAAAAACAGAAATCACCATCATCATCTTTCACTTTCATCTCTCACCGAAGAAACGAGAAGGCAATCAGTCACGTTTGAGTGTTTTCTTTTTAGAAGCTGCTCCCCACGGTTGGTCTGTGGGGGTCGGTGTCTCTCCAAGCTCAGTTTGTGGCCTCCTGCTCGGCATGTGAGTCATGGAATAACAATTCCCAGTTTGGAGCCAATTCTCCAGAGAAGCATAAGAAAAAGAGAAACAACTTCCTTTTAAGGAATCAAACCTGTTTCTAGTGATAAACCTCTTCCCATGTCTATTTGAAGACATTCTCCATGAGCAAAGAGCAGAGAGCTATAAAATGTGCGCCTGGCCCACTGAGTTACCCAGCCTGCGATCCCAGCACAGATGTTCAGCCCCAGAGTGGAACACATTCTGAAGAAAAGGACGTGCACACGCACCCACCCCTCGCCATGTGGAACGAGAAGTCACTGTGCATTTATTTCATTTGTTGCAAACATTCAGACTACATCTGGATACACTTTGGATACTTGTTGCCCTATGTAAAGAAATATGTGTTTAAAATAAAAACTTCCAGTCTTCAGGGAGCTTGAAAAACTGTAGAAAGCCCTTGCCTACAGTTTCTCTTGCCCTTCCCCGTCATGAACCATGGAGCCCGTCTCCACATTTTGATGCAGCAACGTTCTCGTGGGTTAAGCACGCTCCCAGAACCCCGCTCCAGCTGCTCTCCTGGACTCACTTGCTCAAGCTATATTTAAATATTTGGAAAGTAGTGAACTCGGCATTTCTGAGGCAATGTAGTGTAGGGGAGAGAGAACCAAACTTGTAGTCAGGAAGCCCTGGCCGTAAAATCCCGACTTAGACACTCGCTAACTGTGTGATCCCTGGGCAAGTCGATCAAATTCTCTGTGTCTCTGTGTATTCATCCGCACATTGGGTTAGACCAGATGGCCCTGAGGGCTCTTCCAGCTATAAATCTAAAATTCTATGATCCATCTAATGTACACCTTATCCCATTAGAGTTTTACAGAAAGCTTGCTGGGATTTAGCTTCCTGTGGCCTTCAGAATGGGCTCCTCCCTCTCCTGTCTCTGTCCAAAAGTGCCCATGAAAGAAGAGTGAGGGATTCTGGAGACGAGTGAAATCATGCTTTTCGCTCAGCACTATGCCTGGCATAATGGAAGTACTTAATGAAGGCATGTTAGCTGACTGTCTACCATCTCTCTATTTTTATTATCAACCTATCTATCTCTCTATCATCTATCCATGTACCTATCTATCATCCATCAATCTATCTTTCTATCATCTATCTACCTACCTACCTATCTTTCTATACATTAACCTATCTACCTTTCTATCATCTCTATCTACCCAGTTAGCTATCTCCTATCCTCTCTATATCTATCTACCTGTCTATCTATCTTTTACATCAACTGTGCCAATGGAGGCTTATCTGGTCATGCATACCTCTTCCTTTAAGCTGGGATGATATTTTATTTGCTACCTAGAGTACAAAGATAGGACTCAGGTGATGGCTGTGTATATGTATATCTCTCTGTGTGTGCATGTGCACAGAGGCAGCTAGGTAGTGCAGTGGATAGAGCACCAATGCAGGAGTCAAGAGGACCTGAGTTCAAATCACACCTCAGACACTTGACACTCACTAGCTGTGTGACCTTGGGCAAGTCACTTAACCCCAACTGCCTCATCGTGGTTCATCTCCAGTCATCCTGATGAATATGTGGTCACTGGATTCAGATGGCCCTGAAGGAGAAGTGAGGCTGGTGACCTGCACAGCCCTCCCTCACTCAAAACAAAGTCAAGTGCAAGTCATGTCATTTCTCTGATGGCATGGTCTTCAGCAGGGAAGAAGGAACACAATACACTATGTGCACACATGTTTAGCAGGTGTATTTTTTCGAAGAAAGTCCCAGCTTCTCCTCTTTGAACAGCAAAACTGGAGCTACGCTTTCAAAAAATTAAAAACAGGCTATCCCTGAAGTCTGTGCGGTTTTAAGCTATGAAAACTTAAAACTGCATAAAGATTTTGGGGACCCAAAACCCCCCAAAATAGGATCCACATTTTTTGGTTTTGGTACTACCCCAAGAGGGTCTGAAGAGTCAGGTTTAAGTGGTAGCCCGGCAGTTGAACTGCCCATGCCTTAGGTAGGCTGAACTCTCATTTCTGTATTAGTAATGGAGATGCCAGGGCTCCATCGGCTCCACTTAGCCACTGTTGTGGTCAAAGCACTTTGTGAATCTTTGAGCCCCAAAGAAGCATCAACGACTCTTGGGAGGAAGCTCATTTTAACAGTAAGATTCTGGAATCTCAGTTTAATTTTCAAGGACTTCTAACCCTTGATACCCTGTAAATAACTTGATGGAAGATGCAGCAGCAGCCTCTGCAGACACTGACCTGGAGTGCTGGACAACGTTCTACTCACCTTTGCATCATCTGCCACTAACTAACTGGTGAATCTGGAGAATCGCTTCAACCTTCACTGGGTCTCAGGCAGATGGATGGCTTAATGGAAAGAACACTACACTTGGGGTCAAGAAGCCCAGAGTTTGGATCTGGCCTTGGATATTCACTAGTGGTGTGATCCTGGGCAAGTCGGCTTCAGTTTCCTTACCTGTAACATGCAGACGGTACGAGTACCTACCTCACAGGGTCACTGAGCGTGAGGATCAGATGAGAGAATATAGGCATTATGAGGTAAACGCCAGCTGTTTCTGTTGCTCTGTATATATTCTGAATATATTTTGTGCATATACTTATATATATGTGGCTTTTCCCTTCACCAAATGGAGGTTCCTTATGGGCAGGGACTCTCGCGTTTTGTTTTTGTATTCTCAGCACCAAGCATGATGCCTGGCAAATAGGAGGTATTTGATGAATGACTGGTGTTGTTCAGCTGTTTCATTCATGCCCAACTCTCCATGATCCCATTGGGGGTCTTCTTGACAAAGATAATGAAGTGGTTTGCTGTTACCTTCTCCAGCTCATCTTACAGATGAGGAAACTGAGGCAGACAGGGTGAAGTGACTTGACCAAGGTCACACAGCTAGTCAGTATCTGAATCTAGATTTGATCTCAGGAAGAGGAGTCTTCTTGACTTCAGGCCTTGTACTCTATCTACTGTGTCACCTATCCACTGCTCCTGATAAACAATTATAAATGGATTGATTGATATATAAAATAATATGATATGATATATAATATGTATAATATAATATATAATATAAATGGCTTGATCGATTAAGCTAACATCTATATAGCACCTATTCTGTGCCTGGCATGGGGCTAAGTACTTTACTAATTTTATCTCATGTGAGGCTCCTAACAACCCTGAGAGGTAGATAGATCAAAAGAAAAACTGTTTATAAAGCATTTAGCCCCACATCTGACACATAGTAGTGCTATATAAGTATTTATTCCTTTCCCCTTTCCCTAAGCATTTAATAATTACCTCAGTTTCCTCATCTGTAAACTGAGGGACTTGATGGCTTTTGAAGTCCCTTCCAATTCCAGATCTCAGATCCTACAAGAATACTCCCCAGAATTAATAGCAATGATTTATACCCCTCAAACTAAAATTTAAAATTTAATTTATCTTCTTTGGCTGCTGAAGAAAAACTTGGTGTCTCTGCCTCCCCTGGAGTGCAAATCAAGATGCCTGTTAACAATTTATTTCCTCCAGCTCTAACTCCCTTTAAAAAAAAGAAATCAAGAAGGAAATCCCAGCAAAAACTAACATGTAACATCACACTGTCAGGTTATCCCAAGGTTTCTCTTGGAATTTCTCTTTCTGAAGCCCCACTGTGCTTAGCACTGTGCTTAGCACATAGTAAGAACTTAATAAATGCTTATTAAATTGAATTGAGTTGGCACTCCCCTCAGTCAAGGGCACCAAAGAAATATATGTGTGTATCTATCTATTTCTATGTAGATAAATAGATATAGATAGACAGACAGACAGACAGACAGACAGATAGATAGATAGATAGATAGATAGATAGATAGATAGATAGATAGATAGATATCCCTCTGGAAGTGTTTAGAAAACTCATCCTCAACAATGACAGTGAGACCATTCCCTGCTGAACTGTCTGTGAAAATCCATCAGAGGAGGTGAAGTCTGAGTAGATGATAGTGTTTTGAATGGTTAGAAATGTTTCTTTCCCCCTCCTTCATTTAGTCTCAAGGCACTTTGGGCAAAGCTTCTCAAAGTTAATAAACCCAGTGCCTGAAAAAACAGACACATTTTAAAGCCAGAATCATCTAGCATGGATGGAGATGGGAGGGTCAGGCCAGTTAAATTTGCAGAAAACACAAAGCTGGAAAGGACCACTCAGGCAACTAAGACATGTTCATGTGAGATACAAAATGGCTTTGGGGAGCCTGAAACATGTGACCAAAACAGACCTGAGGAAATTCATCAGACAGAAAGACAATTTCACATGTTAAGATTTTTTTTAAAAAATCCACTAAGTACAAAGTAAAGAAATATAACCTTAAAGTTATTCAAGTGAACAATAGTTAAAATCACTAATATCTGTATGATATTTTAAGGCTTGTCAAGCTCTTTTCCTATGGGAGTCAATCATCCCAACAGTCCTGTGAAGTGCATACTACTGTTATCAACCTTTTACAGATGAGGAAGGTGAGTCTGAGAGAGGCTCAGTGATTTGCACAGTCACACAGCTGGTAAGGATATGATTGGACACCAAATCAGCAGGATTTGAACTTTTGGACTCCAAGGTCAGCATGGTAGCTGCTATACCACTTTTCATTGACCAGATCTCAAAGTGAAATTGCAGATGGATCAAAGAAATGAACCTCAAAGATCAACCACCTCATTATACAAATCCCCAGCCTTGTTCCCTCTAAGGATCATAGAACTAGCATCAGGAGGGACTACAGAAATCCTCCTCATTTTACAAGTGAGGAAACTGAGGCCCAGAGAAATTTAAGTGACACATGGAACAAGAAAGGTGAGAGTCATATTGTATCCTAGGTTGAGATCCAGGCCCCTATGTGGAGAGAACCATTCATAAACAGAAGTACATCAAGAGAGAGGGAACCATCTACAAATATTGCCAGACTTGTTATATGAGGAAGCAGGAATAGTGAGTATCAGAAAAAAAAGCTAAGAGGAGACATTATCATTGTTAACAAATATCCCTATGAAAAAGAACACTCATCCTGGGTGATACTAAGGGGTAGAACTCAAATCAATGAGTTGGAGTTGCTGGGAGGCAGATTGTGCCACATTGTAAGGAAGAACTCTGCAATAATCAACCGGCGGATGGACTTCTTTATAGGCAGTGAAAGAATCCTTGGCAAGGGTTCAAGTTGAGGCTGGAAGATCACTGGAGAAGAAAATCACAAAAAGGGTGGTCCTTGCAGACCTCTTCTCTGGGCCTCCCATCTCTGCATTCCTCCGTTTCTTGGTGGATGCTTTCTACACATAAGGCTGAGTCAAGTCTGGGACTGACCATGAGTCTAATGATTATCTCTAAATGCCGTGTTTAAGCAATATAACCATTTGAAGGGAGATTTATAGAGGCAGAGTAGATAAAGATTTGGCCTCAGCGCCAGGCAATCCTGGGTTTGAGTTCTACTTTTAATATATATTGGCTGTGTGCCTCGGGGAAGGCACCGATCTCACTGAGCGAACACTGTCGATTGGAGAGACATGACAGCCTGCTTTGATAGAGGGAGTCTCCTCACCCAGGTGTTGCTCACACCAATGAAATCCCAGGTCTGGTCCATGTTCCCAGAGCAGTGCTTCTTAACCTTGGATCTACTGAGATTTCAGGGGGTCCATGAATTTGAAGGGAGAAAAAAATTACATCTTAATTTTTACATATTATTTCATTTTGAAATTTAATATATTCTTTAATTATTTAAAAATATTACTTTGGGAAGGGATCCATAGGTCTCACCAGTCAGGCAATATGGTCCACAATACAAAAGAGGTGAAGAACTCCTGCTGGAAAGAGATCTAGGATCATGGATTCAGGGAATCTTAGAGATCAGGCCCTGTATTTTACAGAGCTGTGGCTTTAGACCTTGACGCCTCTTAGGAGCATACAGATCTAGATCTGGGAATGAGCTCAAAGGTCAATTGATCTAACCCTTCATTTTACAGATGAGAAAACTGGGAAGTTAAATATGCCATGAATTTCATAGGGCTTAGATTTTGATCTGTAAAGTTACCTTTTACTTTGTGGTTCCATGGCTTAATGACGTTTGTATTGCATGAGTTCTGACTGATGGCATGTACTTCTTCCAATTGCCTCTAGGTCATCTTCCCCAAATGAACCCTCCAGGCACCTATACACAAAGGGCCCCTGGACTGAGCTTATCTTGAAAAACACAAACTATAAAACTATTTCTCTTTCTGATGTTCCTGTGTCTGTTTATGGCCCCATCATTTACCCAGACTCTCATGTTTATGACCTTGGAATTAACTTTGCCTCATCTTTCTCCCTCTCCTTTCATTTCCAATTCATTATCAAAGCTCGTAACTCATAAATAACTCATCTCCACGGTTTTATCCCCGACTCTCTATTCCCATTGCCAGCACCCTAAGACAGGCCCTTAGGATCACTGACAAGAGCCTGCTAACAGGTGTTCTGGTCCTGCCTCCCTCCCCAGACCAATCTGTCCTGCATGCTGCTACCAGACTGGTCTTTGTTAAGCACAGATGTGACTGCTGGGCCTTTGACGGAAGGCTGCTAATTGACAATTACAAACAGTACAGCAAACTAGCCTTGCTTCAAGAGAAAAGAAGGAGTGCTGGAGAGAGACAGAGCCGTGTTCTGGAGTCCCATGGAGGCTAGCAGCATAACGTGGAAGAGGAATCAGTTACCTGACTTGGCCAGGTCAGCTCATCCTAAGGGATATAGCAAAAACAAAAGAGGATCCTAAACAGAGCAGCACAGAATAGTTCAGCAGGGAAATGCATGCAATGAGCAGGCCTTGACTTTCCGCCAGGACCAAGGAAGTGTTATGTATCTGTAAGCTGCAGGCTGAGTTCCCTTTGCAAGGAGACAACAAAAGTTTCCAGCAAGGCCTCGCCGCTCTCCAGTTCTCCAAGAAGAAGGAAATGCTCTTCCAAGTAGCACTAAGAAGAAAAGGTATCTTTTAGGAGCCAGAAGCGTGTTTAGGGAGTTAGAGGGTGAAAATGGCCCTGGGTCCAGACTGCTGGTTTAACAATTCTCCATCACACTAGTGATTTCCTAGAATATTTTTTTTCTCTGTGGCAAGTAAATTCAGAAATGATGTAGACATTAGAATGATTGATTGACTTCTAATGCTAAAGGAAACTTCAAAATTACTCTCTTGACCTCTATGAAAAGATCTAGCCAAAGAAATGCTCAGAATACTCTGCTGGTATATCTCTTCAGCACATCTCACTTTCTATTCAGTATCATGGATGTTTGTATCCACTTCTAGATTCAAAGTTCCAGGAATGCAGGGCTGTCTCTGAATCACAGTACTTTGCACATATTAGGCTCTTCATAAATGTCTAAAGAACCACCACCCCTGGGGGATATCACAGCCCTCCTTTCCAGGGACTTCCTCTGAAAAACAAACTCCATGCAAACCAGTGAGAAAATGCATACAGCCTTTGAATGTAGGAACAGGACAAGGAGCAACTGACTCATGGCATGTGGGTCTACAAAGGTGGGTGACAAGATGAAATGGAGAAAACCCTGGCAAAGAAGAGGCCCCAGTGGAAAATGCCAGAGATTTTCAATGTTTATACTGTAGATGCTGAAGCAATGATGAGCCTAAACAGAAGCGCACAAAAAAGAAGGAAAAATGTGGCCAAGATGGTGACCTACAGCTGACCTTTAGAAGAACATCACAAAGCACCATATTCCTGGTCCAGCTCTGAGAACAACCAAAAAATTTCATTCATACCTCTCCCCGTAGACTGTGTTTATTCCAGTACCATAGAGTACTTTGCTCCAAGCACTTTAGCAACTCCAGAGAAAACAGTCAATGTCATTGAGGTTCAAAAGTTCAGACTCTACCATTCCTTCAAACCCAGAGTGCTACCTTCTCCACAAAATCCTCTCTGATACCCTCAGCTGAGAATAATGTCTCCTTCCTCTGATCTCTTTTCCCCCCAAGCACCTTGTGAAAACCTCTCATGGCATTTAGTACAGTCTATCTTGTATCCAAGTTATTTATCTCACTGTCTTATGTCTCCTACTGGATTCCAAGCTTGTAAGGGCCAGGGCCAACACTTCCTCATCTTATCATAGCCCATGGTGTTCTGAACAAAGTAGATGCCCAATTAGTAACTGCTGAGTGGGTTATTTACAGCGAAGAAAACAAGACTCAGTTCAGCTGTTTTTTCAGTTATATCCAATTTTTGGACCTCATTTGAGATTTTCTTGGCAAAGATATTAGAGTAGTTCACTGTTTCTTTCTCTAGCTTATTTTATAACTAAGGAAACTGAGGCAAGCAGGGTCAAGTAACTTGCCCAGGATCACATAGCCAATAAGTGTTTGAGGCTACATGTGAACTCAGGAAGAGGAGTCTTCCTGACTCCAAGTTTGTCACTCTATCCACTGTGTCACCTAGTTACCCAAAGATGTCTAGAATAGAAAGCTATAATCCAAAAATAATCCAAGGACTTTAATTTGCTCAAAGTTTCAACTTCTTGCCCCAGCAAGGGTCACTACAATTAATAAAGTGACATCTTAAATTAACTTTTTTTCTTTACATATAGCTCACATAAGTAATATCTGGCATGTTGTCTTCTACTGCTTGAGGACAGGGACCTTTTCTCCTTTCTTTGTATCCTGGTGCTTAATAAATGTTTATTGACTGACTGACATAACTTTCTAATGATGGTGGCAAGATTTTGTGACATTGGGCAAATCACCTAATCTCTCTAGATCTCAGTTTCCTCACTTGTAAAATGAAGGGGCAGGAGTAGGTGGCTTCTAAGGTTTCTTCTATCTCTAGATTCATAATTCGATGCTTCTAAGAAGTACTGAAATATCTAGAAGGCGAGAAAAGGGTGAGAAATTGGTTCATCAAAAATGAATGGAATATGTATAATGAGTCTAATTCTAGGATCTCATTCTTGTCCCCGAGAAGGCTAGCATGAGACATAATCTTCACCGACAACGATTTCCTCTGGAAAAAGTAGACTTTGATCAGCCATTATGAGCTTACAGTGTGATGAAGAGGTTGGCCCTTCCCCCTAGGTTTTAAGGATTCTCTTCTCATTAGAGACAAGGCAGCCACTTGAGTTTGAAGATGCTTTACTACTCTGGTTGTTCCAAGTTTCAACTTGCCCCATCAAACCTTTTTATTGGAGTCAGTTGTCAAGGAAATCAGCTCAAATATTAACTAACTTGAAAGTAACATTCCTACCTTTCTTCTGACAACTCTAATGGAAGGCTCATGATCATTTTGACCTACAACAGGCCATTTGGCCATCTACAGAACTCAGTTCTGTCTTCTATAAAATGAGCTGGTTGGAATCTAAATTATATAACCCTATGTTTTAATAAGAAAAGTTAAATAATAATACATAGTAGTGTGTGATTAAGTGAAAGATGAGTGGTCTAGAGTTTCAGAGGCCAGTGAGGTCATTATGGGCGACTGAAGTTGGAGAATGTGTCAGGGAGGAGACAGGACTTGAACTGGGCCTTGAAGTAAGGAACAGGAACAGGAACATAATCATTCTGGGAATCATTAAGAGTTGGCTGCATGTTGCAGGAAATCAATTGTTTTGATCATGGGCAGCTACCCTTGTCACCATTCAGAAAGGATTATCTCATATGAGATCTGCTTGGCTTTGAAACAATCTTGGAAATGTTCACAGATGTCATATGGCCAAACTAACCATGACCAGCCCCTGAAGTGTCTTTTTATGTGGTGTTTGAGCCAGCCAGTTTTCAAAACTGTCCTTCTTGGAAAGGGTAAAAACTGGAAGGTCTTAAAATGGGATGTCGCCTACACACTGAGTTCACAAATTAGCCTGGGGCCAGGGATGGTTCAGGAATTGGAACTTGCAACAATGGAAATGCTTCATATAAGGCTTGTCTTTTGGATCTGAGTTACACACAATGCAAAGCTGAGGTTAGAAGCAAGTTCAAGGAAGAAAAAACATGTGACAGAAGAGAAAGAATGGACAGCTTGGACATCTTTGCTTTCTACCACATGTCCTCCCACTAGGAAGGGAAAATATAGTTTGGAGGAAGGGCTCAATACCAAGATACCCCATCAGCTGGGAAGGTCATGGTGGGAGCAGACAAAGAGAGAGGGATCCCCTACACTTTGTGCCTTGAGTATCCTTCAGTAAAGGAAGTTGGAGGCCAATATGGCCCTTGGCAAAAAATAGAGCCAGAGATTCCAGGTGAACAGGCATGGAAAAACCACACCTGCAAAGAGCAAGCTCAATTATTGGAGTTTAGCCAATGATCCTAGGTTTAGAACTAGAAGGGACTTTAAAGGTAATCTATACCAACCTCCTTATCTTAGAGATGAAGAACTAAGGCCCAGAGAGGTGAAGCATCTGGCCCCAGGTCACACAGGTGTCCAATAATAGAGGTGAAATCTGAAATCCATATCCTCTGCCTCTAAATTCAGGACTCCTCCTACTGTGCAGGAATCACATTCACAGAACAGACTCAGTTTCCTCATCTGCAAAATGAGGAGGTACAACTAGACAGCTTCTGAGAGCCCTCCCAGATCTATCTACATTGATGAGCCCCATAATTTCAGAAATACCAGCTATAAAATCTTTATGGTATGCATGTTTGGGATCACCCAACATTCTAACTACCTTTTGTGAAAGTGGTTTCTTTAACTGAGAACTAAGGAAAAATTTAAGTCCACAAGTAAATACAGTGGAACTATTTTATTATAAAATCTTGCTTCAAATGTGTTTTTAAAAATAATTCTTATTGTTCTTTTAAACTTAAGGTGATTACTGATAGAGGGCTCTCTGAGTCAAGGGAGAAATAAAACCAAGGGGAATCAAGTGGGTAAGCTCCCAGCATCACCTCCATTGAACAGCAGAAACAGTAAATGAAGGCACTGTCCAGGAACCTTTTTCTATTTGTTGTGTAGGCACAAAGAGAAACCCCCTATCCAATGTTGTCTTACCCAATACATCCTTTTCCCTCTCTCAGAATGAACTGCACCTACCTGGGCTTTTTAACATCTTTGAGGTTGGTGTGGCTTTTGTTTTTAGTCACAGACTGAACTACACTCAATAAGTATTAATTGCGTGGGAGGTACTAGTTAGGTACTAGAAACAGAAAAGTCGACCTCAAAAGAGTTTCAGG
Source organism: Bettongia penicillata ogilbyi (assembly GCA_023548195.1). Lineage (NCBI taxonomy): Eukaryota > Metazoa > Chordata > Mammalia > Diprotodontia > Potoroidae > Bettongia > Bettongia penicillata. The sequence continues at coordinate 36,737 of JAJHZJ010000241.1, read as the reverse complement.
CCTCAGGGATCTTACATTCTACCATGGAGAATTCAAAATAAACATAAATAAGTAAGCACAGTAGTTTGGGGAGTAAGCGAACCCTAATAACTGAACTAAAGGCAAAGATTTTCCATAGGAGGTAGCCCTGAGCTGAGCCTAGAAGGGAGATAGAAGGAATCTTAGAAGGATTCCAAGAGGCAGAAATAACAACGACGACAAAGACGATAGCGATGATGACGACATCTCTTCCCAAGGTCTACCCCCTTCTTTCACTGGTGAATTTTTCCAGGAACTTCCATTGTATGGAGAGATTGAGAGTGACACCGGCCTTCATTCTCCTGACTTTTTTCTGGAGTTAAAAATCACTCTTCCCTCCTTTTCAACTGACTGACCTTTGGGAGTTATTTTCCTTCGTTAGAATGTAAGTTCCTTGAGAGCAAAGGCTATCTTTTCACTATAATCTATTTTCTTTGCCATCCTATGTATAATTCTGAGAAGGGGTCTATAGGTTTCACCTATGAGGTCCATGACCCATAAAGGGTAAAGAACCCCCTTCATCTAGAGGGATTGCTGATGACTGCTATAGTAGGTTCTATAGATATAGTTATCCCCATTTTGGAGCTGAGAAAGCTAAGGTCCACACAGGGTGAGTGAGTTGCCTATGGTCACACATTGCATTCTAAATATGGTGGATACTCCTTATGTTCCAGAAAAAGTGTTCCATGTTAAACAGGTAGTAAATGATAGACATGGGATTTGAGATCAGGTCCTTTGATTCCAAGTCCATTTCTCTTTCCACTACTCCAAGAATTCTTAACCTTTTGTGTTCTATGGAGCCCCTCTGGCAGTCTGGAGAAGTCAATAGATCCCTTCTCTAGGAATCATGTCTTTAAATGCATAAAATAAAATAAATAGGATCACAAAGGAAATAAATTACACCAAAGTGCCATCATCACTTTTTGTTTTAAGTTCACAGACTCCAGGTCTACTCTAGTAGACCTACTCTGACAACATGGGTATCAAGGCAGAACATAAATGCTCAAAGTACATACTATGCATATAGTATATCTCCACACTATGATTGGAGAGAAACTAACAGACACATAGACAGAGAGATGAAACTCTTGGAGAACACACAGGAATTCAGTAAAAGGCACAAGGACAACTTTGGCAAGGAGAAAAGTCACCTCTTTCTCACTTTCTTAAAGGCATGAGTAAGGAAGAAGAGGATGGGACAAAATATAGAGACATTTCAACCTTCAGTGGAACAGGGGGAAATGAGGAGCACATAACAGATGTCCACTATTTTCTCAGTGAAGTAAGAGGTGAAGTCTTTTGATAAATGGCAGACTGGGGACTGAAAAAAGGAAAAGCTTTGGAATAGCCCCGAACGAGAAGGGAAAGACTCAAACAAGAAAGAACAAAATGATTGCCCTAGAGCGGTAAGGAGCAAATTAAGGTTAGAAAAGGTAAATTTGGAGGGGATCTTTCAGCATAGGGACGTGATTCCTTCCAGCGGTATTCAGCATCTTAGGAGTAGAAGAGTGCACCCCGAGTTTGAGGACTGACCGAAGGACAATAGCAGCTACCTCTCTGGCAAGACCAGCTCATTCAGACAGGAAGAACTTCGATTTACCTATGGCCACACTCCAGCCAAGCTGCTCCCCAGCCCTCTCCCCTCCTGGCTGTTGACTTTTCAGGGCTGAATTGATATTATTCATGGATTATTATCTTGTTATAGCACCAAATGAAGAAACTGAGATACAGAGAAGTTGAGGGACTTGGCCCAAAGCAACACAGCTTTTTAAGTATTGAGGGAGGATTTGAACCCAGGTCTGGACTGACTCTGAATCCAACACCCCCTCCACCATCACCATACCAATGAAGAAATAGACTGTTTCCCAAAGGAGAAATGGACAGGTGAATCACTTGGCCAAGATAATAGTTAATAAATGGCAAACCTAGGATTTCTAAGTCCCAGAGTCATAGACTTAGATTTCTAAGGCATCTTCAGAAAAAGGATGACCAAGTATGTTTCCCAGCTCTTGGCAGGGAGGTAACGATCTACAGTTCCGGGATGACACAGACATGTTCAGACACTGTCAATGCGTACTTTGGCTCAGCCTGAGTTACTTAATTATTTCAATGGAGGATTTTTTCTATTCTTTTTTTGGGGGGAGGTCAAGGAGAAGAGTGAAGAATAGTAGAGGTGATACTAAAAAAAGGTAAGAAAATAAAGAAAAGAAGGTCAATGAATCATTTTTAAAATGAATGGAAGAGAGTGTATAGAGAATAAAGATAAGCAAGGTACACTAAATTTGAATTATATATTCTCCATCCCCCAAATAGCCAACTCTATTTAGACAGGGGCAGAGGATGGGGAAAGACAAGTTGTATGTAACAGAAGTTCACAGATTTTTATCCAAGCCCCATTTTTTTCTTTGTGTATTGAACTGGTCCTACTTGTTGATGTTCATTAAGTTCATAATAGAAATTTTATTTTTTCAAAATTGGGGACAATATTTAGAAGGAACTTGAGACCTCATGTAGGCCACCCCTCCTTTTATATCTGTGGAATCAGGTCCAAAGAGTTGTCATTCCTTCCCTAGGAAGGGGGCAGAGCACAAGCTCCAGCCAAGGTTAGTGGGTCTAAACTTAAAGTTGGAAGGGAACTTTGAGCTCACAAGGTCTGGCCCCTTCCTTCTACAGAGAAAGAAAATAAGGTCCATTTCCTGGCCTTTCTTCCACACAATCCTTCTTCTGGGATCTGATGCACACTCTTTGATCCTACAACGTGCCTTCCCATTGCCCTTTGGGATGCCCCTGACTTGAGTGTTTGCCAGGCATAGAGCAAATGCCATTAGAACAACACTGGTGTGAAAAAGATGACTGGGGAGCAGGGTGGGAATCTTGAAAGCCTTGTGGAATTTCTCAAAGGCAATCCTGCCCACTTTCACCCTCCTAGATAAGGAGCCAACTCATTACTCTTAAGTAGTATCTATCCCATACGTAGATGAACCCCCTCCATAGACTTGCCATGCAATTAGCTGGATTCTAATTCCATATTGCTGCCCTCAATGCACTCTGGTCCAGTCAAAATGGCTGAGAGTTGATCATTACATGATATTCTAATTCTCACCTCCAGGCTTTTATATATGTTTCTCCCTCCCCCCCCAATCCCCAAGTCCAGAATGCACTGTCACCTCAACTACCACTACCCAGAATCCCTGATTCCTTCAAAGAGTGACTCAGGTACCACCTCCTATGAGATTCCTTTCTTTATTCCTTTCCTGCACCCACTATTTATACTTCTCACCTTTGAAATTGCTTCATATATACTTGCATATTACTTATGTGATAAAAGTTCCTTGAGGTGAGGAAATAATTCCTATTTGCCATTGCATCTCAACAACCTGGAACATTGAAAGGCACCTTGTTGAACTGAATCTCTGAACTAGGAGTTATTGATACTTCATACCTCTCAAGGTCATTGCAAAAAGAGAGCTTTGAAAAAGTCAGAGTATTATCAAAATTGTGATACTATCTTTCAAGGAGGCTGTAGAAAGAGGTTTGGAGAAAAGGGCTTTAATTGTGGAGTCAGAAAACCTGGGGTTAGATCTTGTCACCAATGCCTGTCATCTTTTTAGCTACCATAGTACTGTGCCCTCAGGCCATCACTTCTCCTTGGGTCTCAGTTTCCTCATCTGTAAAATGAGGGAACTGAACTATCTCGCCTCTGGGGTCCCCCCAGCTCCAGACACTCTGATGCTAAGAATAGGGAAGCTGGTACATAAATGGGAAAACTCATTGAAACAGGGCAGAAAAAGGACCAAGAGGCACAGAAGAGTGATGTCAGTGGCCAAAGTCAAGAGAGGAAAGACTGACCCTGACTCTGCTTTGTCCTGACCTTCCCACTGGGTTCAACTCCAATCCTCTTACCTTCTAAAGACTCCATCTACAAGATCATTTCTTGGAAGGGGAGAATCAGGTGCTGGGATCGTGCCCACCCATCATGTTTGCCTCTCTGCCTCACTGATCTACATTGCTCCATGTAGGGTGACTTCTTGAAGTCTTCTTGGTCATCAACATTCTCTGTGACAGGAACCCATAAGTTTTGAGGCTGGACAAAACACTCTAAATTCCACTCTCTAGATCAAGGAAGAGAGAGACCCAAAGCTGTTCTGTTTATTGACATAATCAAGGCTCTAGCACTCATGTGAAGTAGGATCTATTGAGTCATGTTATGCTTTTCTTTCGATGAGGAGGGGCATTTGGATATGATTTCTCTAGCACGGTCTACACGGTCTAATCCCCAGGTTTAGGCATTTTCCAGATGTAGAGCTATATCATAGCTGAGTCACCACTGATGAAAGGTAATTACCACTATCTGGAAAGTCAAAACCCTAACATGTAACACTTTATACATTAGATTGACTTTATACTTGATAGAAGTCCCTCCTTCCCATTGGGAAAGTGAGGAAACACTTGAATCACATGCAACCTTAACCCATGCTTCTGGTCCAGGACTCCAAAGGATTCCAAAAAGAGAGAGTCACACCAGAGCTATGGGGGAGTGGGAAGAGAACCCCCCAGGTCTGACAGTTACCACCTAACTGGCAATGAGTAGATTGTTTCTAATCTCTAGGACTCAGTTTCTTCAACTATAAAATGAAGGAGTTGGAGGAGATTATCTCTAAGGGCCCTTCTGGCTCCAAAGCCTATGGTATATGACCTTGTCTCCCCTCCTCCTTGAAATGATGAGCATAGTAAGAAGCTGAGATAGAGAAAAACCCAATTCAGTGAGTATTAAATGTCTACACTCTGCAGGGCACTAGAGATAGACCTGCAAAATAATCTCTCCCTTCAAAGAATTTCCATGGGAGTGGGCTGGAAGGGCATTGAGGGATGGAACATGTGGATAGATACAATGAGTGTGTGAATCAATCCACATTTTTCAGGTACTTACACTGTGCACATAAGTGTGCTAAGCTCTAAGGATACAAACAGAGAAGTGTGTGTGTGTGGGGGGGGGGTGAGCTTGTTCTCAAGGATCGCCCACTCTAGCTGAGGGAGACAACACAGGTGAGTTTCAGTTGCAAGTCAGACAGAAGGTCTTTGGGGTGCAGCAGTCAAACATATGGGAAAGTGTCCTCTTTAATATTATTTCCACTGGTAGGGCCCTCTTCATGTGTGATACTGGGTCATTGGACAACACCAAGGATTTCAGTGGTAAGAACTTTCTGGATCTTCAGTGGCTGTACAAAGACTGGGCTGGAAGCCAGGCGAGTTGAGGGGACAGAGACTGGAGGAAAGCTCTAACCAATGGTCTTGGTCCAAGATCCTGGGTTGATTCTGTTGGGGCCCAAAGGAGACAGCTGGTGGTAGTATACCACCTCCTGTTTTTCCTTCAGGGTGACTTCTGTTAGGCCAGCTGGCTTTTCCTCCTAGTTGGTGGCAATTGGTGGGAATGGCAAGACCCTTCTCCACATGGATCATTGTGGGCTCATATACTGGCACAGCCGGGGACACTTGAGTCTCCCCAGATGAGACTGTGGTGAACACAGCAGTTATGGAGCAGACTGGGGCAGTTCAAGTTAACCCCAAAACAGAAATATCTGGGACCCAGATATGGGCTTGTTCAGCAAAGAGGACATAGTCGGCTCTGGAATGCTAATAGTTGGTCAGAGGTCGGCATTGTTCTTCATTAGGATTGGGGGCATTCTAGACAAGGACTCCCCTGGATATTTCTCAGCAGTGGGGCGCTGTCAGGCCGAAAGAGATAAAGAGGAAGAATATCAAAGACAAAGATTTCCTGGGCCAAAAGTAGACAGCATCTGGACCTTGAATACCTACTTGCTCAGAGGAAAGTGCCTCTAACGCCATTACTTTATCCATATTTTGTGTTAGAGAGATATCTGGGGGTCAGGAAAATAGGGATTCAAGCCCTGACATGTAACAGATACTGGTTGCATGACCCGGGACAAGACATTTGGCACTTCTGTTTCTCTAAGGAATAAGTTTCTGTAGCAGGTCCTGGTTAGCATCTGCAGGGAGAGTTCCTATGTCAATGAAATCATCCACCCAGTCCATTTCCTATAGTGCATTTCATTAAAGTTTTCTTAAAATGTTTTTTTGTTCTATGGAGTGCTAATTGTATTTCTAAGCTGGATAGGAATTAACATGAAAAACATTCTGTTTTTACTTACATATAAGGAGAGATGAATATGATAGCATAGCCAGGCTCCAGGCCCACCTGTGGCACGTACTAGCTGCATGACCCTGGGTAAGTCACTTCCCCACTTGGTGGTCTAGGTGACTCTCTAAGACCATAAGTGGGAGAGAAGGTGGGGTAAATGGGGTTTCCTCCCCAGAAATTTCCTGCCCAATGAAATCACTGATTCAGACTCTACCCCCTAACCCTCCAAGGGGATGTACTGTGACACCTTCCCCATTTCCTGCAGAACGCAAACTCTTTGAGGTTAGGAATGATTTCATTGGTGTTTTTGTATCTCACAGCTTGGCCTGCACATCATAGGTGCTAAGAAATGCTTGAAGAATATCAAATAATTATAATATGGTGCATTAAGTGGTCTATGATGCTTTCTTCACAGAAACTTTGTGATTTGGGTATAACGTGTTTTTATCCTCATTTTACAGATGGGGAAAGTGAGGCTGGGGTCAGCCAAGAGGCTTGTCCATGGCCGCATAATTTTTGTAAGGGTGAAAACCAGGATGCCGAGGCAAGCCAGACAATCACATGACCATGGATCAAGAAATGAAGGGGACTTAGAGATGACTGGAACCTACCCTCTAATTTTACAGATATAGAAATGGGTTCATTAGAGAGATTAAGTGGCCCAGGGTCACAAAGCCAGTTAGCAGTGAGTCTTGAACTCGGGCAGCTAGGGGGTGCCATAGTGCACAGAGTGCTGGGTTAGAGTCAGGAAGATCTGAGTTCAAATCCAGCCTCAGACTCTGACTAGCTATGTGATCCCAGGCAAGCCACTTAACCTCTGCCTGACTCAGTTTACTCACCTGTAAAATGAGGATAATAACCACCCAACCACCCCCTTCTCAGGGTTATTGTCAGGACTAAATGAGCACATAGTAGACATTATACAAATGCTAGCCATTATTATTTGAGCATTTTGCAAACCTTAAAGTCTTACGTAAATTCAAGTTATTGCTGCTGATAGCCTGTGTATACATCCGGCTGTCTTGTTCATTGCGGTGTGTGGTACCATAGCAGGTTTTCTGTAATGGATTGGATTTAGCTGTTTTGGGGGGTCTCCTGCACCTCTGAAATTCAATGACTTTGTGTGTGAGTTAATAAGGTGGGGAGAAAATGAATAATTGCTCAAACTCCGAGAGGTCTGCCCTCACACCATGTTCCAACATCATGGGTAAGTGACTTGCCCAGGGTCCCACAGTCACTGTCAGCAGAGCTAGGATTCCACCTCCCTTCTCCTGATGACTCCACGTCCAGGTAGGTTCCCTGCTCAGTTCTGGATCCAAGAGTGGAAAAGGATCATGGGAAGTACAAGGTTTTGTTACATAATCTTAGACATAGTATCTCTCTTGGAAAATCCTTCAGGGAGTAGCTTTCTCTGTGCTCCCAGAAGCACTCGGCTTGGAGGAGGCCCTTCTGAAACATTTGATTTCCATCTCAGCAGAGCAAGCCAGGGTCCAACCCTAAAGGACCCCGAGCAGGAACAAGGGTCCTATCTCCCTCCCGATCTGACAGCCCCTGATAAATGTCAGAAGCACTTTAAAGCCAGCTTCCCGGGCTGTGGCTTTGGCCGGATCTGCATTTTCATAAGGAGAAAAGAATGAGAGATAAGGCAGACCAAGAAACTGCCGAAGGTAACGAACACAACATTCTGAAAAATGTTCCCACTGGGAGGGAGCCTGTAATTGAAACATATGCAAAAGATACGGTGTCTTTGAGTTTCTCCGAGGAGTTTTTAACTCCAAGCAGTCACTTACAATCCTCTTTTAGGCTGTCAACATTTTTTTTCTTCATAAAAATCCTCCCATTTGGTGTTCGAAGGATCTTTTAAAGAACAGCAGGCAGAGACGGGAGCTGCAGAACACCCCAGCGGAGTGACTGACCTTCTTCTCCCTGTTCTAAAGCACATTCTCCACGAGTCTGAGCTTCCCAACACCGAGGTTAAGCGATTTTCCCAGGGTCGCAGAAACAACCGCAGCAGAGGCAGGATTTGAACCCTATCTTCTGAACCTTCCAAGGTCTCAGATTTGATCAGTGTGCAATCTCCACTTACAGATCGTGCGCCCTTTCACTTTTTCTTGCTGCTCAGCTGTATCTGACTCTTTATGACCCCATTTGCGATTTGGGGAGGAGAGAGGAAGGGAGCAGAGGGGAGGAGAAGGGAGAGGAGAGAGAGCTTCTCCTCCCTCCCCGCACCCATTCAGGGACCAAGAATAGGGGAGCTGGGAAGGAGGAGGGTCACAGCAGCAAAGCATCGGGAACAAGAGCCTGGGAGGGACGGCCAGGCTTCCATGCCATGTGATGCCCCCTGGGCCCACAACCATTGACCCAGAGGAGAGGGTGCAAGCAGGCTCTTCATTCACAAACATCACATCGCACTGGAATATTGTTCCAAATACTTGTTGAAAGGAGTAGATGGGTCCCCTGCCTGGAGCTTGGAAGTATTCTTGTTGCAGGATTTTCCCTTGATAATTGTCAACTTAGGGAGTTTGTCTACAATAACCTCACCTGTTAGTGTTGCCAGAAAACAGCCTTAGAAACTGAGAGAAACAGATCTTCCCTCCCCCACCCCCTACACCCATCACTATCTAGAACAGCGTAGGTTTTCTGGTTCGCCTATGAGAGGCAGTGTAAGTGACCAAGTAGGAAGTGACTTCCAGGTGCCAGAGGTGGGTGCTGCTCAGACCGTGATCAGTAGCTGACTCCCCTCTGGTGCCTCTCCCTCAGTCTGGGAAGCCCCTCTCACCATCCCCCTAGGTCAGCCAGCACGGCCTCTTCAAGCTGAGACCAGTCTGGGACACCTCTCTACCCTGACCCTCACTTGGGACCTTCCTCACTCTTTCCCATTCCCTTTTCTATTCTCTTTTGTGTGTTTTCTTCCTGGCTAGAAGGTTAGCTCATCTGGGGCAGGGACAATGTTTCCTTTGGCTTCTATTTGTATCTGCAGCACTTGGTACAATACAATGTGAAAACAATGGCAAGGCATGCAGTAAGAGCTTAATAAATGCTCTATCCATGGAGCAATCTAGTTCTTTCTAATCTATGTATAATGTAGGATCTCTCTATACATATAGAAATCTCTACAGATATGTTCCTATTGATTTATTTGTGTCTATATAGAAACATAAACAGAAGGATGGATAGGCAGGACAGACTGGATGAATGGATGGATGGATGGATGATAGATGATAGATAGATAGATAGATAGATAGATAGATAGATAGATAGATAGATAGATGATAGATGGATAGATAGATGGATGGATGGATGAATAGGCAGACAGATAGATATGTACATAAGCATTGAACCTATGATTTCATTGGTAAAAAGAACTCCCAGGTGCATAAACGTTCCCTACCAGTGCAGGTCAGAATCTCTGCAAGCTAGAATCCTTGAGAATTTCCTGAGCCTCCACAAGGTGACAGGATCACACAGCAAGTGAACAGGACTTGAACCCAAGTGTGACTGGTTTTGCATGTGAGCTCTCTATCCACTGCGCTGTACAGCCTCTCATATAAATAAAAAGAATAAATATAAATAGAATAAGCAGAATATATTTTATTTATCTATAAGGATAAATATGAAGAGAAAACTGGTGCGCTGAGTGAGTGATGCAGGATAGCAACCAGTAAGCCTGACTTTGCATTGACATTCACTAGATATTAAAAGATCCAGGAAATGGTACTTTGGGCATGTTTTCTATGGAGGACTTGTGGAGGTTTATGGAAAAGAATCACAGAATCCTACAATTTCAGAACTGGAAAACCTCTTGCCCTCAAGGCTTCTTTCTGCCAAGCTAAACACCCCCAGTTCCTTCAATTGCTCCTCCCACCATATGAACTTGGGAGCCTTCACCATGCTGGTTGCTGTCCCCTGATGTGCTGCAGCTTATCAATGTCCTTCCTGGAAGGACAGACCTGACCAAGTATGACCTTTCCCAAAAGTTTCCCGACAGCGGCTGATGGGAAAGAAAAGGTCCTGGAGCAGCTCCGGGGCCATCAGCTCTAAGGAGGCAGAACACAATATATCTAAAAAAGGAGAAAAAGGAAGAAAGCGACCACAGAGCTTGTGAACCCAGTGCTGGAGGACAGAGCTCTGCTTCCTCAAGATTTGGCCCTTCCCTAAGAAGAGGAGGCAATGACCTCTGGGCTCCTGGAACCAGAGTCCCAGAACAGTGCAAAGAGGATCCGTCTGCCTTGCTGCTGCTTCCCATCTGACACGGAGCTGAAGACTCCTGCCCCATGGGAGTGGGAGTTCCTTGAGGTCTGCTCTGCGCTATTGGCCTCTCTGTACCTCCTGTGCTCACCACAATGCTGGAATATAGTAAGCACTTCTTAAGTCACATAAATACTCTGTCTTTCTGTCTCTGCCTCTATCTCTCTCTATCTCTGTATACCTCTCTCTCCCTCCCTCTCTATCTATCTAAATAGATTTTTCTGGAACAAATCCTGGCTTATGGATTGATTATTATCATTCCTTAAGAAATGATAAATAGGGAGAATTCAAAGAAACATGGGAAGGCTCATATGAACTGAAGTAGAGTGGAGGGTGCTGAGCCAGGTACACACAGCAACTGCACTAATGCACATGGAAACAACACCGAAAAACCCCGAGCTCAGACTGATTGTAACCAGGAAACTAAGGCCCAGAGAAGTGATGAGAAGCACAATTTCCTCTCCTGTAAAGACATGTGGGGAGACTCCAGGAAAAAGATGGAAGACCTGCTGCCAGGATCATTCCTTGGATCAGTTTTGATGAGCCAGCTTTGTTTTTTAATTTTATAATTTAATTTTAATTTAATTGTGATCATAGGTCAGAAGATGACTGTCGTGAGGAAAAAAAGGCATTCCCAAGTCTTTTTTTAAAATATGGAGGATTTGGATTATAGGATCGTAGATCTCAAGCTGGGTTGGACCTCAGAGGTCATCTGGTCCAAACACCTTCATTTTACAGATGAGGAAACTGAGGCCTCAGGACTGAGTTTCAGAGGAAAGATTTGAACCCAGAATCTCTAGAACTAATGCTTTCTTTTCACTGTGTCACACTCGTCCTAGGGTATACTTGCAAATCCATGCATGAACGCATAAATACACATACATACATACATGCTTACATACAGTTGGCATGGTTTGTATTCTAAAATAGAAATCTGGTTTCAGAAAGTGCTTAAAAGTACCACATGAAGTACACACACACACACACACACACACACACACACACACACACCAATCGGGCATCTGTTTCCCCAAAGCTGGTCTCCCCTGAAGTTTATGCCATCATTGGGATGGTAGGAAAGATGACTCATTTCCTAAAAATACTCCCAACAGTATTGTTCTTATTGCTTTTTTTCCCTCCCCTTAGGAGTAACTGCATCCCTGAGCTGGCTTTATTTGACACTCTTAGGCTGCTGGAGGATAATGCTATGCTAAGTCCCCAATCTACTCATTGAAATCCTTTGGGACAAATAACTTTGAGGAAGTAATGTATTTGTTCAGAATGTCAAGGACATATCCCCCTGATGGGTTTGATTCATTGGAGCTGTCTGAAAAGAATGATTATAATTCATCTCCCTTCCACCTCTTAGAATTCCAGCTGCCCTCACAGATAGTTCAGGTGTCACGTCCTACAGTAAGGCTTACTGTAATTCCCACCCAGCTATTATTAGCAGTCACTCCCTCTTGAAATTCCTTTGTATATACTTGTTGATGATCATATTCTATCTGCCTAAGCCAGGGGTAAGGTAAGCATCTGGAGGGCAGGGTCTCAGTATCAAGACTGCTGGTCTGATTTGGAAGCATCCTTGGAGGAGACTGATCATGTCCTGTGCACTCACTTTACAGATGAGGAAAAGTTTTTCATTTACAACATAGTACATTGTATATAGCAGAGGCAAAATTGAATTTGTTTCCATAGAATTATGACTGTATCAACAAATGCTTATTGCAAACAATTTTTAATGAAATTTCAATTAATCAGATATGCTGCTAAACAGGCTAATTCCTTTGGAATCCAATTTCGGTTGAGGATTTTGTTTATTATAAAGGAGACTTTAATTATGGTCATATGACAGGAGATGAATGTTGCATGAATGAAGGCACCACCAAATCTTTTCTTAAAGGTTGAGGGGATGGATTATAGGATCATAGTTCTGCAGCTGAGACAGTCTTCAGAGATCATCTGGTCAAACATCTTTGTGTTTAGGAATAAACACTTGGGAAGTTTGGAGGGTTGGGGGAAGAAGAGGGAGGGAAGCTGCTTGAATTATATTCACTGTATAAAATGGGACAAAGAGCAAACTGGCTGCAACTTTCTACTTGTAACCTATGTGCTATTGGGACAGGAAAGAAAATGACATTTTCAGGCTGCTAAAATGTCTACACATGCACACACACACACACACACACACACACACACACACACACACACACACCACATTGCTGCCACTAACCCCCAAGCTCATTGGATTCAGAACATTCCCAGGCATTTGTAGAAACACCAAGGTCCGGATTCTGTTCAGAGAAAGCCCTTCTATTTAAGTGGAAGTCCTTCAAAAGAGAGTTTTCCAATAAACATACTGTCCAACCTTGATGAGGATGTATGTGCCCACAGCATGAAGTCTCATCCTTGTGACTGCCTGGTGAAATTCACCTAATGATTGAAAGCAGCCTCTGCAGCTGAAGAGACTTTCTCTTACTTAGCAAGCTCCTCCAAGTTTGAGCTGCTAAGTCCTGTCTCCTGGATCCACTCGATGACCTCCAAGGTCCTGTGTACCTCTAGATCTGTGATCCTATTCTCTATGAACCTGTGAATCTTAGGACCCCGTGTTCATATGTCTGCACCTCAATGATCCTTCATCTCATCCTTCCACCAGATCAACTGACAGAAAAGACCTTAAGGCGCCAGAGCCCCTGAAAGCCACAGAGAACCTGCTGGGTGGAAGCCTGGGCCTCTTGCAGTTTACTCTTGAAAACAAAAACAAAACATTTCATAAACAGACCTTGAGCTCACTGGCTGATGAGAAGTTCTGTGGATATTAGTATCAGAAACGGGTGATCCTCAATAGAGGGGATTTGGCAGCAGCTCCTTGAGGCCGACAGATGAGTGGGATGTTTGCCTCAGTACATCTCCACAGGGCTAGGCTCCATGATGTCGCCAGGATAGTATTCACAGGGAGGCTTCAAGGCCTTGTGGGTGGGACCCAGACTAAGGTATAGAAGACAAGTATCTCTCAGCTGGTGGAGACTGTCATTCTTCCCAGAAATTAGAAGAAAGGGGGAAATCTCCACCACTGGCTATTTCAGACCACCATGTGTGGCTTTGATGCTTCCAAGGAGAACTTGGTCAAGTGTCTCCTGTTCCACTGGCCTGTTTCAAGGCCTACAGGGGCCCCAGAGCAGAAACAAAATGAGGAGCTTGTCTCCTGATACTCTCCTGAACTTTTCATCATCTGAACTTTTCATCAGAAACCACTGGCCTCTGTGATACTGGAGGCTGGCACATTTGGCAAGACTTTGAGCCAAACTCAGAAGCTCCCACCTCAAACATACAAGCCTGCATTAGTGAAATAGCTGTTAGAATATAAGCTCCTTTTGGGTAAAGACTGTTTCATTCACTGTTTTGTGCCCACAGTGCCTAGCTCAGTTCCTGAAACATACCAAGTAGCTACTGATTTACTGAGTGCTGTATGTAGCACATGGTCTTTCCCCAATTTGGATAAAGTCCATACTGGATGGAACTTGGTTCTAGTAAGTTACCATGAGTCCTGCCAGAGTTCTTAATCTGGGGTCCATTAACTTGTTCTTTAAAAAATAACTTTATAACTGTGTTTCAATGTAATTGGCTTCCTTTGTAATTCTGTGTGTGTGTGTGTGCTTAAAACCATTCAAGAGCTGCACAGGCTTCACCAGATGGCCAAAGCAGGCTAGGACAAAGAACAGGCTGAACCCTTAGACTAAATGGAAAGATAATTTGATGCCTGCATAAAAAGTGGTCTCCTAATAGACACATTCTCCATCATGCTAAGGAGGACAGAGTAGCAATCAGAGGATCATAGCTTAGGAGCTGTGATCTGGGCCATGGAATGGTAGTGCAAGAAGAAGGAGAAGGAGAAGGAAAAGGAGGAGGAGGAGAAGGACAAGGAGAAGGACAAGGAGAAGGAAAACAAGAAGGAGGAGAAAGAGGAGGAGGAGGAGAAGGAGGAGGAGAAGGAGAAGGAGGAGGAGGAGGAGGAGGTGGTGGAAAAAAGAGGGGAAAAAGGAAGACCATTGAAATATTTCTAAAAATACACAAAGAATCCATAAAAGTTCAGGAAAAAGCAAAGATAAGTAGAGTAGTTTTGAAAGTAACATACTGAATTTATCATATCCTTTGTAAAAGTGAAAAGCAAGCAATATGTAAGAAAGGTTTATGGTTTAATATACAATCTATTTTTTATCTTCTACTGTGTGTAGAGAAATGCTGTCTGTGTGTGTTTAAGTTCCTAAAAGAATTAAATAAATAAACTTCTAGGAAAATAAATGTAAAGGTTGAGTTTAAGAAGTTGAACGGAATGATAAATTAGCAATAGAAAAATAGATGGTAAACAGAGGCATATAATGGTCTTCTTCAACAATCAGAATGCCAGTCTCCTCAGTTTTCAGTCTACTGATTAAGAGTAAACTACTGATACCCACAGGACAGTTGAAGGTTGGCAGCCAGCACCAGGAAAAGCCAAGCAGATCATCCTCTGCTGTTCAGATGTCAGTGGCCAAGGGAATGCTGTCTTGCTTGGGGATGGTGTGAGTAAGTATTCACTTCCCTCCCAGCACCCAGCCATTGCTCCAGGGGCATACAGCCTTTCCCCAGGATCTCCTCCCCACAGCCCTTTGCCCCATCTAGGTTGCATTTAACCAGCATGCACGGTGCCATGTTTGGACAACTCTGCGGTGAATGTACTCTCCTCAGCCTCACTCCAGACCAACCAATCACTGGATATTGGCAGTTGAGGGTCACTAGTGACCTCACCTGGTAGAGACACAACTGAGCAACACACCCTTGGTTTTATTCTACCCCTGCAAGAACAATTTTGTGTTAGCAACCTACCGTCACCAGTATTCACTTTGTATCTTTTATCACTGTGTGTCGTTACTCACTGGAAAAGGAAAATAAATGGTAGAGATGATATGGTCTAGGGGAGCCAACACTGCATTTCGAGTTAGAAGTCCTGGGTTTGAATCCTGGCTCACCCTTACTAGCACCCTGTGTTACCTTGGCTAATTCCTTTTACCTCTCTGGACTCCTGTTTCCTCTTCTGTAAAATGGAACAGCTGAGCTCACTGACCAGTATGAGACCTTTCCATTCTAGATATCATTGGTCTCCAACTTGGGTCCCTCCACCCACAGTGGGGTATCTGTGGCATGGCCCATGACCTAATGTGAGTAATCAGATGGAAGGGGGGAAGATGGGTAACACTCCAACCCTGCCACAAGAGCTCTGGCAGGGAGCATTCATCTCCAATACATCACTTTTCTACCTCGGACTTCACTATCATCTTCGAACTTTCCCCAATGATATCACCCCATCCCACCCCGCTCCATGGTCAGCAAGGCTCCTATCTTGGGCCAGCACTTGACATGTCTGCCTCTGCTTCCCTCACACTGGTTATAATTTGTGCCTGGTATAACTCGATGGAATAGGATGAAACAAAATGGCTGAAATCTAACAAAAAAAATAAAATAAAATAGCTGGAGCAACAGTTGAACAGCAATATCCCTCCACCATCACCTATACTCTGTCTGCCCAGATCACCTCAGGGCTCTGGCAGGAGTTCCCGGGCAAGCAGCGGTCAGAGATGAAGATCATCCTCCACTCCAAATTTTTCATTTTTGGTGGTGCAGAGTGAGTCACACAGGATTATCAGACGTGGATGGTCACAGACCCGATTACGTTATCTCCCCCTGCCCCAATCAGCCTACTCCTCTTCTAAGCTTTTCAAGGGCCTCACCCGTCCTGACCCCCCGATCCAATCTCTCCCGAGTTTTACCATCCTATATCCTCAAGGTTTCTCACATCTGTTGCCTTCTCCCAACTCACACAGCCATCACTGTAGCCCAGGGTCTTCTCGCCTCCTCCTGACCTCTTCATGGTTCTCCCTCTCTTCACTAGAACCCATATTCCACACAGCCATGAAGTGATTGTTCCTCAGGTACGGGCCTCATGAAGTCACTCCCCGACTTACACCCCCATTGACTCAATAAATGACTTCCATGGACTCTAGGATCA
Organism: Bettongia penicillata ogilbyi; assembly: GCA_023548195.1. Classification (NCBI taxonomy): domain Eukaryota; kingdom Metazoa; phylum Chordata; class Mammalia; order Diprotodontia; family Potoroidae; genus Bettongia; species Bettongia penicillata. Next base: position 20,265 of record JAJHZJ010000241.1, on the reverse strand, counting down.
AGCAGCATTTCATCTTTATGTTATCCTTTATAAATGTCTGTTTTGGATGATAACATACATATAATTATATAATGGACACATTCAATCATGAACGTAATGATTAGTACAGAAGTACATGTTTGTACATAAATAAATATGCACATATTGCAGGTACAGATCAAACTTTTTCTGATAGGGGACTTCAAGCAAAAATTTTCCAACTGATTATTTTCCTGAAGTCTTGCGGATGTGAGATATTAGTTTAACTTCCACTAGGTGGCAGGATTCCACCATTATTTCTTAGGAGATCTCCGGGACATTGCCAAGTCCACCAAAGCTGTACTTTTTCTTACTGCCAGTTTTTCCAAGGTAAAGTGGGGGAGGCAAGGAGGGAGGGGATAATTACCAAGCAGAGTAGACGATCTACTCCATGGAGCTCTAGAATTTTATACTGATGGTAGGAAATAATTTTTTTAATGACAAGACAGCATAATGAAGACTATTCTTTCCTATAATAAAATGACTCCCTACATTTTAAACTTCTTAAACCCATTTTAAACAGAAGTTCATACTTAATTATCCTAGGATAGCTGAAGCCTGGTTATTCAAAAACAAGGCCATAATAACCTGGGCATGAATTCTCCTAGGCTACCTTCTAATCTAAGGAGTGAACAATACACTTTTTAAAAACTCTTAAAATTAAAAAAAAAACCTCTTGAATAATGAACTTTGGTTTATTATCTTCCTTATAACAATGTGATCTCCTCTACATATAGGGTGGCCCATAAGTCAGTGCAGTTCTGGCCTGTAGAATAGAGCAGACTGGCTGTTTGCTAATGGATTCTATGCCTATCAGTCTTAAAAGGACAGTCAGTGATACAAACATTGTGACATCTTGTCCCCAGCACTCCAAACTGTCCCATAGCTGACTGCTAAAGGATGGGTGCCACTCCAGGTATCTCCCAAGAGATCCTAACTCACCCAGCCAGTGGCTCATGTCCTACAGCAAAGCTTTTTCTCCTTCTAGGACCAAGATGGTCCTGTCCTTGTCCAAGACTCAGCTGACCCAAACCTCTGAACCTCAGAGTCCTGAACCCTCCCAAGGTGCTCAGTGGTAAAGACCCCCAATAAGCCTTTCCCCATGTCAGGTGGGGAAAAGCATTGATCTCAACTGTCGCTCGGAACCTCAACACACACTCATTCTTGGGGGCATCTTTGTATATATGTCTGTGTATCCTGTCCTACTGCTGTCTCAAGCAATCCCAGGCATTGAGGGTAGGAGCAGCCCAGCCCAACAGCACCACCAGCTCTGAATCTACCCTCCAAAGACTACAGGGGCTGTGTGGGCAAGCATCTCCTTCTCTTCCCCAGGCCAGGGCACCCCTGCCTACTTCCCTGCTCTTCCACAGGGCAGGGCGCTGCCTACCTTGGCCACTTGTAGAGGCTGGTTCTGCTCCTTGCCACCCTGCAGGCGGAAGCCCCAGGGCGCCCCTCCGGACATGGAGATGCAGAGAAAGTCCCCCGTGCCCATGGTGTTCCACTCAGGGGGTCAACCAGCATGAAGAGCAGGGAACAAGAAGCACCCGTCCCAGTGGGTGCCTCTGGAGATGTGCGCTGGCTTTGGGTTCAGGGCGTCTGCCAAGGAGAGATCAGCTGCACAGGCAGGCATGGAGCGCCCTCCCTCCTCTCCCTCCCTCTTTCTTCTCCCTCCCTCTCTCGCTCTCTCAGTCCCTCCTCGACTGCCGCCCTCTGTACTGTAGCTCATGAATATGTTTATGAGACAGAGAAGGAGGGGGGAGGAGAGACAGAGAGAGAGAGAGAGAGAGAGAGAGAGAGAGAGAGAGAGAGAGAGAGAGAGAGAGAGAGAGAGAGAGAGAGAGAGAGAGAGAGAGAGAAAGGAAAGTCAGAGACATGAAAAGATGAGGAGGTGGGCAGAAAGGAGAGACAGAAACACCGAGAGAGGGAGAGACGAAAACTGAGGACAGGAGAGCGAGAAAGAGACAAAAAGAGTTCCTTGGCTCTCTTGATCTGATAGAGGAAGACTTTGTAACTCTAAAACGAATACTGTCCGTCTAAACCCAAGATCTCCCCTCCCACTGTATATGCAGACACAGAAAGGACCAACATGCTCCAGTTCACACTTTCTGTCCACTTAAAACATACTCAACACAAGTTGGGCAAATAGGGCAGAGTTTGTACTGGTACCTCGGCCATGGTACTAAGTATCAGGATGGGAAGGACCATGGAAAGAGCATTGACTTTGGAGTCAGAAGACCTGGGTTCAAATCTCCCCTTGAACATGTCACCTAACTTCCCCTAGCCTCAGTTTCCTCATCTGTAGATTGAGAAAGTGGGACTAGATGGTCTTTGAGGTCACTACTAGTTCTAGATAAAGGGTCCTAAAGGGCAATAACTAGTGCTAGGAACAGTTCATGTTTCCATGGTTTGGGAATCTCCAATTCACCTTCCTTGCAAAGGAGAAGGTGAGTGCAGGGTAGAAGGAATTAGATTGGGAGTCAGGAAACCTGGATTCAAATCTTAGCTCCTCCATTTACTGTGTGTGTGACTTTGGGTAAGTCACTCTCTGTCCAGTTCCTGTATTATCTCTGTACAAAGAAGATGGGTGAGATGAATGAGTGAACATAAAGTATTTTTTAAATGTTTACTGTGTGCAGAGCTCTGTGCCATAAGCTAGAGATAAAAAGAAAAAAGTCAGAAAGTCCCTGCTCTTGAGGAGCTCACATTCCAAGGGAGGGATACATCACACCAGGAAGGTTTCAGTTGTAAGTCAGCTGGAAGTCTCCTGGTTCTTAGAGGGCAACAGCAAAGCTGATTGTGCTACCTCTTCTTTCATGGCATTTCCACTGATAAAATCATAGCAGTTCCTGATCTTGAACCACTGAAGAGTGCCAGTCTCTGGTGACAAGAACCTTCTTTTCCAGGTCTTCAGTAAAAAAGTCTCTGTAAGAGCAATGGGCAGGGTACTGCTTCTTGGGATGATCATGGAGGGCCTTTGGGTTCAGAGTCAAGGGGAGACAGTGGCCAACGTGGTGAAGGTTTGACTTGCCTGGAGAAATAGCTTCCTGTCTGCCCTCAAGGTGTGTCAGATGCTTCGGGTAGGCTGCTCTGCCTGCCCTGTGAATGGCAGTTGTTGGGCAATTGATGGAGGAGGATGGCTCTTTCTCCACAGGTATTGTTTCCCTTAATGATGGCTGAGGGTAGTGCTCTGGTGGTGATGACAATCCCATGGTTCCTTGTGCTATCTGCCTGCCGGGAGCTTCTGGTCAGCAGTTATTACTGTTAGGGATGGGAAGGTGGACCTTTCTCCACCGTGATTTCTCCCTTCATTGGTGGCTGTGAGCACTGGGCTGAAAGAAGGTCTATTGAGTTGGAGGATATGGGTATTCCCAAGGTTGTTTGGTTCAGGGCACTGGACTTCCTCCACCCAGATCTGAGGGGAGGTGATAGTCAGGATGGTGGTGGTTACATGCTACCTTCTTTCTGTGTATGTGTTTCTCTCTCTGTGTCTCTGTCTCTGTCTCTCTCTCTCTCCCTCTCTGTGTCTCTGTCTCTGTCTCTCTCTCTGTCTCTGTCTCTCTGTCTCTGTCTCTGTCTCTCTCTGTCTCTGTCTCTCTCTTTCTCTCTCTCTCTCTCTGTCTCTCTCTCTGTCTCTCTCTCTCTCTCTCTCTCTCTCTCTCTCTCTCTCTCTCTCTCTCTCTCTCCTGCTCCAGGCCTTTCTCATGACCTCTAAGGTGCCTCTGAATCCGTCACCTATGACCAGTGCTCTTGTAAGTACTGAGAGTAACAACTCACATTTTAAGCTACAAAGAATTTAATGAAAGTTGTGGAGGGATAAACTGAGTCTCAGAGAGGTCAAATGTGTTGTGCAGGGTCACAGAGCTGGTAAGAGATGGAACAGGGTTTCCAACTCAAATTGCTCCTACTCCAAGTTCATCCATCTTACTATGCCAAGGGAGTACATTATGAACTAATATGAAGAGGCAGTAAAAGAAGCATTTTTCTGTATTTCCAACTGCTATGGAGCATATGGAATCCCACAAGCAGGAAGGAAAGACCCCACCCTTCACCCTCAGCTTAAAATATATTTATGAGGGGGTGGAGAAAATGTGTCAAGGAGGAGGCTGTACATCATCTTGCAACCATGACCACTCTATGATTTAAGGTATTTGAAACTCAAAGAAGTGTTTCATTTTCCTTCCTTGCTTTTGATCTTTGAAAGACTGCCTAAAGTCACCTTCTTCCTCATACGAAGAATCAGCAGGCACACTCGTGAATAGCCACCCATCGGAGGGTGGGTCTGAAATGTGGCCCCGGGTCTGCCGTACTTTCACTCTGTGTACACATGATGGATCATGGACTGGGTAAATGAGCCATTTTGATGCCCCCGGCGCTCTTTGATTTCTCATAAACCTTCACCCACACAAAATCTGATTTCATAAAGGAGAGCCAGGAATAGCTGAGGTGCATTCCATGACAGGCCAAATGAAAGACCTGCCCGGAGCACCTGCCAGCTTGAGGCTAAGCATTCAGCATAGCCTTCACGTTCATCGGACACCACTAACCCCAAATCACAACATGTTGAAAGGAATGTTACCATTCGTTCATAGACATACCTACCAGGCTCTGGAGGTCTTCTCCTCCCCTCCATCAGCACTGGCAGCTCGGTCCCCAGAGGATTTAAAGGGTAGGAGAGGTTGGGAGTGGTTTCCAAGTATTATAGATCAAGAACCTCCACCAGTGGGCTCTTCACTATGATTATCAGTTTATATCAATTAGTCAGACAGACTTAATTAACTTTTAGAAAGAAGGATTTACTAGGGTAGTAACAACAGCTGCTATAAATCATTTCCCCCAAAAGTCTGTGGTCCATTCTCACTACAAGCATATAAAGAGCCCATGGGCTCAAGCTTTGAGTCCAGTGGGAAAAAAGGGGAGTTTGCCATTTCTGTTTGCTGGGAGTCCTTCCCTCCTGCATGGGGGGATATTCATGACACTGTCCTTGGACCCAGGACAGCTTCTCTGCTAGAGTCCTGAAGTTCCCCTCCTTCAGCTTACGTTTTATCTGAATTATTAACATTTTCCCTATCACTTCAAGTCTAGGACAATTCAAACAGCAATAAATCAAGCCCTGATGCTAAGTATTTGCTGATTTTCGAGGCATATAAATTCTCATGCTGAAAATTTAATGATCAGTTCCTGTAAGCTGGGTTGAGCTGACTCCAGCACACCTCTGTGCACACGTGTGCATGCACACACACACACACACACACACATCTATCTATATCTAAACATTGTTGGTGTTCATGTTGTTGAACCATTTCAGTCGTGTCTGACTCCATTTGGGGTTTTCTTGGCAAAGATACTGGAGTGTTTTGCCATTTACTTCTCAATTTCATTTTTACAGATAAGGAAACCAGGCAAACAGTGTTAAGTGACTTGCCCAGGGTCACACAACTAGGAAGTGTCTGAGTCTGAATTTGAACTCATGAAGATGAGTCTTCTTGATTCCAAGTCCAGGGCTCTATACGCTGCAGGGCCACCTAGTTGCCCTATCTAAAGATACCTCAAATACTGGCATATGTCAGTTAGGATCATATGACCACAGATTTAGAGCTCATTAGGAGCTTAGAGGCCACGTAGTCCCAAACCTCTCATTTCACAGATAATGAAACTGAAGCCCAAAGAGGTAAATTGTCTTACCCAAGGTCTCACAGCTAAGAAATATCTAAGACAGGCTAAAACCTGGTTCTTCTTACTCCCAGTGCATTATCCTTTCTATCAATCAATCAACATTTGTTAAGTCCCTACCATGTGCCAGGACTGTGCTAAGCACTTTACAGATGTGATCTCATTTGGTCTTCCCAATAACTTTGCAAAATTGGTGCCATTGTTATCCTCATTTTATATTTGAGGAAACTGAGGTAGACAGAGTGAAGTGACTTGCCCAGGTCATACAACTAGCAACTGTCTGAGTCTAGGCTTTAATGTAGTTTGTCCTGATGCTAGGCCCCTCACTGTGCTCCCTGCACTGCCTAGCTGCATCTGGAAAGAGGATGAGGAAAAGATGCCTGCAGGATCATCAAATGAAAAGTCCAATAAGCAGTAGATGATTCAGGAATAGAGCTCTGGAAAAAGATTAGGACTGACTCTGGATCTGAGAGTCGTTTGCATAGAGATGATCATTTAATCTTTGGGAGCCAATGAGGAGAGACAGAGAGACAGAGGCAGAGAAGGAAGAGAGACACAGAGGCAGAGAGGGTGGGGGGAGAGAGAGAGAGAGAGAGAGAGAGAGAGAGAGAGAGAGAGAGAGAGAGAGAGAGAGAGAGAGTGCAAGCTTTGGGGAACACCAATGGTCAGGGAACACAAGGTGAAGGATCATCCAACCAGGAGCCTGAGCAGTAGCCAGAGAGGTGGGGGGAGAACTTGGGAGAGCAGTGTTATAAAAATTCAGAGGACAAAGTATCCAGGATGGGGGAGTCCTACAGAGAAGTCAGGAGGGATAAGGACTGAGCAAAGCACCATGAGCTCTGGCCATGACGAGAGCAGTGTCCACTGGATGCTGAGGCCAGAAGCCAGACTGTAAAGGGACAAGCTTGTTTTCAGGACCAGTGCCCACTCTGCTATCACCCAGCTGTGCATGACAAATGTAGGCATTAACTTAAGTCTGTTGTTTTACAAAGAAAAGGCCCTTTTTTTTCCCCTCTTTCAGGCTGCATGGCAAAACTTTGCATGTAACCGACTGAATAGAGCAGAGCAGGACTGAAAAGATTCTGGATTTGGAGTCAGGGGAGCTGAATCACAACCACAGCTTAGCGTGACCTTGGATAAGTCACTGTACTGGGGGCCCTAGTTTCCACCTCTGTACAAGTGGACTGAAAGAGAGGTCTTTCCAGATCTAAGAAAATTCAAAGCAAGGGTCCATTTTTCTCTCATTGATCCTTGGATAGGAGCCAAACCGTACAAGCTGTACACTCATTCACAAACAAGTTGCTATATAACAGATGAGAACTTTGGAGCAATGAAACCAACTCCCATTTCCCTGATATTTTAAGTATTCACTTACCACATGTTCCTGGAAGGTAGGAAATATAAGTGTGCTTATCACCACTTTACAGATGAGGAAACTGAGGCTCAAAGTACTGGTCAATGGCCACCGAAGAAGGAATCATCCAAGGCAGGATCCAAATGTAGGTTTCCTGTCTCTAAGGCCAGCACGCTATCCTATAAACCACTCTGCTTCTCCAAGGACAAAGAGAAGCTGACTAGATGACCCTGTCAATCAGTCAACAAACGTTTATTAAGCACCTACTATGTGTTGGGTGCAGGGATAAAAAAACAAATAATGAAACAATCTAAAGGACAGAACAGATTTGAGGATATATATATATATATATATATATATATACATTATACATATACACTATACACACACACACACACATATGTATAATCTCTTGTTTCTGGTGATTTTCTACCATGAAAAATCATAGGAAGATAGTGATGTCTATAGTAATGAACCTGACCCATGAGAACTATGGGAGACATGTTGGGCTTGGGGTCAGAAGACTGGAGTCTGAAATCTGGTTCTAATTCTCTTTGAACCTTGCTTTCCTCATCTGTAAAATAGAGATAATCACATTTACATGATCTAATTCACTAGATTGCTAGGGGGAGGTGCTTCAGAGGCTTCTAAGGTGCTCTAGAAGTATCAGTTATCCACAGCCATAGGGATGAATTTTGAGGAAAAGAAACTCCCCAAATTCAAATTTATAAGAAAATGGAGCCATAGTTTAGCAGGTTGCTAAACTTATCTTAGCTGAAAGCCTTTCATTCCTGGAAATAAAGGGGGAGGGGGGGGGTGCTTCTAAGTGATACAGTGAAGAGAATGTTGGCCCCACAGTCGGAAGACCTGAGTTCAATTACAGCCAATATGTACCTGTCTCTGTCACAATGACCCAGTATGGTTCTGGAGGGGCACTGTTCAGATCTGGGAGCACCTCTTGCCAAGTGCATAGCCTCTCCCTGGGTGCTGGAGTCTTTTGCACCTGCATTCACTCAATGTGTTCCCAATATCCCTAGACCTTCCTTTATGTTGATCTATGCCAACCTGTACCAAACAAATAACTGCCTATGCCTTTTTCTGGATTTCCTTATCAGGATTCCATCTAATACATTTTCCAAACCTGTTTGGAGAAAGGGAGTGTAGCTGTAATGCTTTCTTTGACTCCCCCATCTTGATTTCACCTTTATGAAATTAAAAAAAAAAAAAAATTTCCTTAAAAACCAGTTTTGCTTACTCATTCCTACTCTACAAACCAACTGACCATCTCTTAGACCCTAAATAGTGGATCCTCGAACCCACTGACAATTCTGTACTCTACATAGTGGCCTGCAGAATGGCAGGGGGAGGGAGCTCTTCTCAGAGACTAGTTCCAAGTACTATTCTTTTTGCATTTCTGAGGCTGCCACACTGGGGGCACTTGGACTGCTCTTAGAAGCCTCTAAGAGAGGGGCTATTTGCCCACAAGCCAGGTAAGTACCCCCCTCAATTTAAGCATCTCATTTCTACATCTTACACTCTCCTGGGGGAAGGAAGGCTGCAGATAAGTCATTGGGAGATAGATAGATAGAGATACAGATACAGATACAGATATAGATAGATATATCTGTATATATCTATATATCTGTATCTCTATCTCTATATTTATCTCTATATATCTAGATAGATAGATAGATAGATAGATAGATAGATAGATAGATAGATAGATAGAGATATATATGAAGAAAAGAATTAAATCTATATTTAATCCTAGAAGCCCTAGAGAACCCCTGGAGTCATTGAGTGAAGGAGCCACGTGGCCACCCTGTGCCTTAGGAATGTAAACTTGACAGTCATGTGGAGGATGGATTGCAGAGTTTCGAGGGAGAGGAAGGAACAAAGTAGGAGCCACGGTGATAGCACAGGCAGGAAGTGAGGAAGGACTGAGTCAAGGGAAGCAGCCACTGTAACACATTAAAGACCCACAAGGATCTGGAGACAACTGAAAGTCCCAATTTCAGGCTATTCATTGGATGGACAAACACCGATACTAACGAGAAGATAAGATTCATTGCAAAAGACCCTGATGTTGGGAAAGACTGAAGATAAAAGAAGGGAATTGCAGAGGATGAGATGTATAGTGGTGTTGTGGAAGCAACAAATAGGAGCTTGGACAGACTTTGGGCGATAGTGGAGGATAGAAGGGCCAGGAACACTGTGGCCCAGGAGGGCCACAAGAGTCAGAACTGATTAAACAATTCAAAGCAACAGAAGCAACAATTCAGAACATGGAGTCCAGGCCCAAGAAACATCTCTGGAAGGGAATCTGAACTGAACAGAAACACTGGAGGCCTCCACCCTAAGTCTGAGTTAGGGCTGAGCACGGAGGGAGAGCAGAGAAGGAGCAGTCCTTCCTACTTCTCAAATTTCTTTCACACCAGCTATTCACATGTTGTTGCGTATAGGAGAGGTCCTTGATACATTCCTTTGGTTCCCAAATCTCTAAGTGTTGTGAGTGATCTCTGATGACCATTTATCATCCTCATACTTTTCATCATGCTCATAACATACCTGACAAGTGGTTATTCGGTCTCTGCTTGAGAGGGAAGCAGCCACCTGGAAGCAGGAAAAAGTGAGTTCAAATCTAGCTTCAAACACTTACTAGCTCTGCGACCTTGAGACAGTCGCTCAACCTCTGCCTTAGTTTCCTCATCCGTAAAATGAGGATGGTGATAACCAGGGTTGTTGTCAAAATCAAATGAGCAGATGTTTGGAAAGCGCATTGCAAACCATCAAGTGCTATACAAATGCAGCCTCTTGTTATTTTTACTTCTTGGCTGCCCTTGACATTGGAGTCTCCTCCTAAATACTCTCACGTTCTGTGTTTTCATGACATTGTTTTCTCTGATTCTCTTCCTGCCTCTGTGACTGCCCAGTCAGCCCCAGCTTCCTTCAGTGATTGGCTCAAATCCACCTTCTCCATGAGGCTTTCACTCACTTTTCCCCCTGCCCTCCCCGCCAATGAATACACATTGTCTCTCTAATAGAATATAAGCTCCTCTGGGGCAGAATTATTTTGTTTTTGTCTTTGTATCACCATGAGTAGCAATCCACCTACCATACGGTGAGTGCTTAATAAATATTTATTTAACTTCTAGCATTGAGGAACTATAGATAGGCCCTGAAAGTCTGAGCTGCTACATCCACTCCCTTCTCTCTAAGGGGACTCTTTGATCTGGACCCATGTACTTGGTCTGGATCATGTTCAGTCCTTGGGGAATCTGATTTCTAAAGAGGTTTCCTTTTCTCACATTCTGCTTGTCATGTCTCCCACCCTGGGGCCCTGGAGAAAACCCATTTATAATTTAATTAGTAGCTTACATCTAGGATCTCCCTTAATGGGGTACTGAATGTACAATACAAATCAGGTATGGGACAGGTATTTATCTCCTATGGGCAAAATCAATTCCAAAAGTCAAAAAAACACCCATAACACATATTGACAGACATACTTAAAACAAGACTCAGTATTTTACTTAAAACTATAGTTACACACTCTCAAAAGGATGATACTTAAATTTCATCAAAACATTAAGCATTTTGTAGAGCAACCAAATAGATAAACCTCATTTCACGTTGGCTCTGCACTGTCCAAACAACTTCTAGTAATGTGTTCTAAGCAAAGAGGTTTGGCTTGGACCAGTCCTCTTGTTGTTCCTAGTCTTCTGTACAACTGTTGGAGTACTTGACAGAAATTCCTCCCTCTGCCACCAATCAACTCTAACCTCAAAATATCTAAGACCTCTGGGCCTCTCCAACTCACAAAGTTGCTTCCAAGATTGAACGCACTCATCCCAGGATAGTTGTTAACCTAAGATCAGAAAAGGATAAATGTCAAGGAGGCAGCCCAAACCCAAGGTTAGGTTTGCCAAACCATGACTTTTTCATTGTCATTGAAGCTATTTGCTCATGGCTACATAATGACTGGGGTGGGAGACAAAGCAAGTCACCTGTCTCCTGTTCCTCATAGAAAGTGACTCTAAGTAATCTTGACATGATCTGAAGTCAAAAGGGAAGAAAATCCTAAGGGTGTATGCATTCTCTTCTTAAATGTCCACTGAGTCATCAGCTTTAACTAATTAGCAAACCATAAGGAAATGGTCTCAATGTGCCATGGCTCCTCAGCCTGGGTCTGGCATATGTCAACTAGAAATATAAAGGTCAGATTTATGTACAGCCTGATCAACAACTGTTACAACTGATTGAAGAGCCTTCCATACATTAAACCTCCTGACAGAGTGTCATATTTTAGTTAAAGAAAAGACAAGGAGGCCTGATATCAGAAGGAATTCAAGAGTCAATTTAACCTCCACTGTGACATAAAGGAGAAGTTACTTGGAGCTTACCCAGATGATTTCTGAAAGCACACTTGGGCTTTTCCATGAATTTTGTTTCCTAGCACCTTGTCTAATCTGGTTTTTAAGTGCCCCAAGAGGAGGAATTTCCTGTCATCCTTCTTTCTATCGCAAGTAATTTTGCCTATGGTTCATTGATTTCACCACCAAAAATGTTTTTCAAATAGCATATAGCTCCCAGATCTCTTCCAAGTTTTCTTCCTGGTCCCTCCCTTCCTCAAGGGTTCCATTGCTTCTTCCCTCCTTTGGATGAAAGATGATTCTTATCAAGACCACTGAGCCAGAGGGATTCTCTCTCTCCAACAAGTCCCTGGGCAATCATTCAAAAACCATCTTGCTTTCTTTCTCAGATTGATAGATGGATTTACTTGTGAGAACATCTAAAAGGGATGTTATTCAGAAAATGCAGCTGCTTGGCCAAGTTCCACTAGATGTTGTAAAAACACCAGGAAAACTTTGACATTTGAGGAGGAGTAGCCACCTGTAGAAAGTATTCTCAGACCCCAACCATGCACAAAATCGGAAGCTCTGTTTTTTCCCCTCATAGAACACTTTTCTTTTGTAAACATCTTTAAATAGCTAAGACAAATCAAAGGAATTCCAAGAACTTTAGGAAGATTAGTATGAACTGATACAGAGTGAGATGGGTGAAGCAGTAGGCACACTGACCATACCAGTGTGAAAGAAATGAAAGGTCACTAAAAGGAAGCCAAACCCTGAGTTGCTGGTGTGGGAGCAGGAGAGGCAGAGGAGAAATGGTTTTGAAAAATGGTTGATGAAATAATTTCCCTCATGTCAGCACAGAGGCAGGGACTACAAGGGTGGGCATGGTCATAGAACTGCACATTTCTGCTCAGCTATTTTTCTATGTTGTGAGGGAGGCTTCAATGCCTGGGGGAGTAGGGAATTAGTACTCAAGAATGGCTGTTTTATAAAAACTAAATTCATCAATAAAATTTTACTTCTTAAAATGATTATAAAAGCAATATAGTGTCACATAAAGAATGCTAGAATTGACCTGAAGAGACCTGGGTTTGATGTTAAGCTCAAAAAGGGAGTAGCTGGGCAAGTCATTGCTTCTCTAAGTCTCAGTTTTCTTTTCTATAAAATGGGGAAAATAAAACTTAGGAGCAGGAACCTCAGGGACAGCATGTAAAGAAAATCCTTCACAAATCTTTACATTGCTTCTCAGTCATTCAACATGACTAAACCCCTACTATGTGCTATGAGGGGTCCTGAGGAGATGAAGACAAAAAAATGGGATCATCTTAATGTGAATGTGACATTATAATTTATTTAAGTGCTAAATCTAAAAACCGTGGCAGTAAGCTATCTCTGCCAGTCACTGGAGGGCCAATTCTTTCAGTTTTTAATAAATGGAAGAGACATACAAGGAACATTTAATCCTAGCCAAGTCCTGTTTTGTCTTTTCACAGAGCTAACTCAAATTCTTTGCCCCTCTAAATCTGAACAGAATGACCCGTCACAAATTTGAGTTAGAAAAGGAGCCTCAGAAGCCATCTGCTCCAACTCCCTTGTTTTGACAGATGAGGAAGCCAAGTCCCAGAAAGGTTAAATGACTTCTGTGAGGACACATAGGTAGTGAGCCACGTGAGGTTCCAACCAAGGTCCTCTGACTAATCTTGCAACTGTGCTACATGCTACAATGGGCACTCACAACTCCTCCTATAATAAGGTATCTATGGAAACATGTTAGCACTTCTTTTCATCGTGCAGATAGCACCAAGGAGAGCAGGTCTAGACTTAGACCTTTCCCCCAATCAAACACGGCAGTGTGCCCAAAGATCTGGAGGACAATTCTCCACACTACACTCCAACCAGCCTGGCTTTACTTGGCTTGTTTTGGAATCTAGTTGATCCTTCCTCAGAAGTCAATGGGCTCCAGATGTAGGAACAATGAGCAAACCTCTGTTCTAAGCTTAGGATCCCTTGCCAAGAAGGGTGCTTTTCAGGGCCCAGACCCAGGAAGGTGGCAAGGAGGAGAGGAAGGTGCTTTGTTGCTGTTGTTGTCTGCTGTTTTGTAAGGGTATAATAAAAGGTGACGTCTAAAGGATGAAAAACATCCAATTCCTGCCCGAGATTTTATAACAACTATCAAAGAAGCAAATCCCAGTATTTCAGGGCTTTAAATAACCTTTGCTTAGAGTTGAGGTGAGAAGTTTGGTGCATTTTAGTTGGAATAGGGATGGGGTGGGGAGCAAGGTAAGCGTTCTTTAGCTGAAAAGATCCACATCTGTTCCAAATTCTAATTATCACATAGATCATAAATTTAAAGCTACATGAGACCTTAAAAATCATCATTCCTTCCCCAACTGATAAGTGGTCAAAAGATATGAACAGACAGTTTTCAAAGGAAGAAATTAAATATATCTATAGTCATATGAAAAAGTGCTCTAAATCACTTTTGATTAGAGAGATACAAAGCAAAACAACTCTGAGGTACCATATCACATGTATAAAACTGGTAAACATGACAGAACAGGAAGATGATAAATGTTGGAGAGGATGTGGGAGAGTTGGAACACTAACTCATTGTTGGTGGAGCTTGAGCTGATCCAACCATTCTGGAGAGCAATTTGGAAGTATGCCCAAAGGGCTACAAAAATGTGCATACCATTTGACCCAGAAATATTGCTACTAGGACTGTATCCCTAAGAGATCATAAAAATGGGAAAAGGTCCCACATGTACAAAAATATTTATAGCAACACTCTTTGTAGTTGCCAAAAGCTGGAAATCAAGGGGATACCCATGAATTGGGCAATGGCTGAATCAATTATGGTATATGAATGCAACGGAGTACTATTGCACCATAAGAAATGAGGAACAAGAAGACTTCAGGGAGGCCTGGAAGGACTTATATGATCTGATGCTGAGCGAAAGGAGCAGAACCAGGAGAACTTTGTATACAGTAACGACCACGGTGTGCGAGAGCTTTTTCTGGTTGACTCAGAACTTCATAGCAATGCAAGGACTTAAAAAAAAAATTCCCAATGGTTTTCTAAGGCAAAATGCCTTCCACACTCAGAGAAAGAACTATGGAATTCATTCGCAGAATGTAGCAGATCATGTTTGTGTGTGTGTGTGTGTGTGTGTGTGTGTGGTGTGTGTATTATGTTTTGATTTGTTATATGATTTCTTCCATTTATTTTAGTTCGTCTACATAGCATGACTATAGTGAAAATGTATTCAACAAGAAAGTATATGTAGATCCTATGTAGAATTGTATGCCGTCTTGGGGAGGGAAGGGGGGGGTAGGTGTGTGGGGGGGAAAAATCTAAGTTTCATGGTAGTGATGGGTAGAACATTTTTAAAAAATAAATAAAAGAAAAAAAGGAAAAAAAATCATCATTCCTCACTTTTCTTCAGTCCTTTCAGTCATAACCTACTCTCCATGACCCAATTTGAGGTTTTCTTGGCAGAGATACTAGAGTGGCTTGTCATTTTCTTCTTCAGTTCATTATGCAGATGAGGAAACTGAGGCAAACAGGATTGAATGACTTCCCTAGGTTCATCCAATTTGTAAGTATCTGAGGCCACATTTGAACTCAGGTCCTTCTGACTCCAGAGCTGATGCTTTATTCACTGCAGCACCACCTAGAGGCATAGAGACACCAAGTGACTTGCCCTTCATCATACAACTGTAAATAACTGAGCTAAGACTTGAAACCAGATCTTCCTTACTCCAAGTCTAATATTCTACCCACTCCACCATTCATGTAGGAGAACATTCTAAATCCAGCAGGACTAGGAGGCTCCTGGATGACATAGTTCAAAGGTGGTGGTGTGGACCAGATGTGCTAGGAGCCTTGTGAGCCTGACAGGAAGGCATCCACTCTGCAGAAAACCAGTGGCTAGGGAGACTGCTAGTCCAGCTCTGGACTATAACAATGTTTCCTTTAAACCAATGGGGAAGTTGGACCTGTGGTTATTTTCTCACCTGGCCCAACCTGACCTTTATCATTCCATTTTTAAATGGTAGATAATAATAACTACCTGCCCCCAAAGCCTTCAGGATGTGTGACATTTAACACAAGAGGGATTGCCAAGAGTTAAGCAAAGACCTCTTCTGAAATCACAGAACTGAAAAGAGTTGCATCTTCTTGCCTTCCCACATGAGGGCTAGCCAGCAAGAACAGCCAGAGAGATGTCCCATTAGCAAAGAAGGGCGCATCTCCTCAAACCCCTGCCCCCCCCCCACTTTGCAGAGCTACCAACCTGACTAAGTGGCTAGTGGGGAATTGGAGCTGCAATCTGTGGTTAGGAAACAGACCAAAAAGAGCCAGTTTATCATGAGTTATCACAAGGACCTCCCCAAAGAAACTTTTTGTTTATCAACAATCCTCAATAACATTTGGCAGATTTATGGAGAGTAGAGACATTTACGATGAACAAGAGCCAGAAAACATTATCAAGTGTGACATGGATCATTTTGATTACATTAAACTGAAAAGTTTTTGCACAAACAAACCCAATTCAACCAAGATTAGGAGGGGAAGCAGAAAACTGGGAAAGAATTTTTGCAGCTAGTGTCTGTGATAAAGGCCGCATTTCTAAAATATGTAGAGAACGGAGTCAAATGCACAAGAATACATGTCATTGCCCAATTGATAGATGGTCAAAGGATATGAACAGGAAGTTTTCAGAGGAAGAAATTAAAACTATCTATAGTCATATGGAAAAATGCTCTAAATCACTATTGATTAGAGAGATGCAAATCACAACAACCCTGAGGTACCACATCATACCTATAAGATTGGCAAACATGACAAAACAGGAAGAAGATAAATATTGGAGAAGATGTGGGAGAGTTGGAACACTAATTCATTGTTGGTAGAGCTGTGAGTTGATTCAACTATTCTGGAGAGCAATTTGAAACTATGCCCAAAGGGCTACAAAGATGTGCATACCCTTTGACCCAGCAATATTGTTTCTAGGACTATACCCCCAAAGAGACCATAAAAGTGGGAAAGGGTCCCACATGTACAAAAATATTTATAGCAGCTCTCTTTGTGGTGGCCAAGAACTGGAAATTGAGATGATGTCCATCAACTGGTGAATGGTTGAACAAATTGTAGTCTATGAATGTAATGGAATACAATTGTGTTATAAGAAATGATGAACAGGAAGACTTTAGAGAGGCCTGGAAAGACTTATATGAACTGAAGCTGAGGGAAATGAGCAGAACCAGGAAAACACTACAACCACAGTGTGCAAGGAATTTTTCTGGTAGACTTAGCCCTTCACAGCAAAGCAAGGACCTAAGACATTCCCAAAGGACTCTTGAGGCAACATGCCATCCACATCCAGAGAAAGAACTATGAAACTGGAATGCAGAATGAAGCAGACCATTTTCTCTTGTGTTATATTTTGTTTTGTTTGGGTTTTTCTCATGGTTTCTCCCATTTATTTTAATTCTTCCATGCAACATGACTAATGTGAAAACGTATTTAATAAGAATTTATTTATAAATCCCATATAAAATTGCATGCAGTCTTTGGAAGGGAGGGGAAGAAAATCTAAGACTTATGGAAGTGATTATAGAATATGAAAAAACAAATAAATGAATAATAATTAAAAAACAATCCTCAATAACAAAGAAGAAATAATAGAGGAAGGAAGGCACCTATAATGTGCCTTGCATTATGCTAAGTGCTTTATAAGTATAATTTCATTGAATCCTCCCAACCACCCTGGGAGGTAGGAGCTATGATGATCTTCATTCTACAGTTGAGGAAACTGAGGCAGGCAGCCAGTGAAGTGAAAGCAATCCATTTTTGTTGCCTTTAGTAAAATGAGTGAAATCAGAGATTTGACCTATAGTATATTTCTAAGATCATATATATACATGTATGTGTATGTAAATGTATACATGTATATACAAACACAAACATTATGTATGTCTAAGATCTAAGGCAGCTAGGTGGCTGAATGAATACAGTACCAGACCTAGAGTCAGGAAGATCTGAATTCAAATCTGGTTTTAGACACTTCCCAGCTGTGTGAGCCTGAGCAAGTCACTTCACCTTGTTTGCCTCAGTTTCTTCATCTGTAAAATGACTGGTTCCAGGATTTCTGCCAAGAAAACCCCAAATGGGGATCACAAAGAGTGGGGCATGGCCAAAACGACTCAATAACAAAAAACATATTCTAAGAACACAGAATCTTAGAGTGAGAGTTGGTTGGGAGTTCAAAAACAATACATTCCCTAACAACACAAAAAAGGAATCGCTGCCATAACAAGTTACAGAGGTAGAAGCTCTTAGTATTCCATTTTACTGAGCTTGAGAGAGATACTGTGACTTACCCAGGGTCACAGTGACTAACTGTCTGAAACCAGATGTTGATGTAAATCATCCTGACTCTGCCATCATTCTACCCACTGTACTACCTAATCATCGTGATTTTCTGGAATTACTCTGTCTCCCAGAAGGCAAAGTCTTAAAATCTGGTCTCTGGCCACAATAATGATAATAGTACTTACATATATGATCTCATGTGAGTCTCACAAAGACTCCGAGAGGGGAATTCTTTATGAATGTTGTCATCTCTACTTTACAGAGGAGGAAATTGAGGCAAGCAAAGTGACTCATTCTCAGTCACAAAGCTTGCAAGTGTCAGAGGCCATATTGGAACTGAAGTTCCTGGTCTTCATGATAACCCCGAGTCCTTGGATGGTCCTCTGGACACATTTTACATTCCCTGCTCAGGGGAAGAGTGAATATGAAGAGTCTGACACAACCTTCAAAGAGGATATTTATTATCCTTTTTTATTATTTTATTTACTTTATTAATTTATTATTTTTCAAGGTAGATTCTTCAGGGTTCCCATGTTTCCAAGAATAGACAAAGCTTCTGTAGTTAATATATGAGACTTGTGAGACATTTCTGTGATTGGTCACCCTCCCAAATGACAATTCATCCTCACTAAAGTGAGTGAATGGGTTGGTTCACTTCTCTGCCATTTTGTAGTAAGTTGTTCAATGGTATTATTATTATTTTTTGGTTTCTTTTACTGGTTTGAGGATTTTTTTTTGTATTTGTTTATTAAATGATCAAAATAGTCTAGAATTCACTTCAGGTATTGGAATAAAAGTTACCAAGAAAACTGGTAAGTTATGTATTTTTTAGAAATACGAATCATGCCTTGTGAACACAGAGAATACCTTCTTCCTTTTTTAAAATGCTGCACTGGTGCCCCGACCTTACAACATGTAACATGTGACATGGTTTCCATGGTGCGTTATACTGAGCTTGCACAATAGTCCCCTGCTTGTTTCAGATCCACACTGATTATCTTTTTAAGAAACGCTCCCTTTATTCCTATGCTCTTTGGTGTTTTTAATAGAGATAGGTGCTATATTCCCCTGCTCATTTCAAACCAACATCTGGAGGCTTGGGAGATTTAGAAGTGAATAAGACTCTAGTGCTATATACTACGTGATGACAAGGACAGCAGAGAAGGATGAATCCAGTGCTAAGTTTTTGCCTCCAAATGGAGAGGATCTGACCTCCTGCCCCTAAGTTTTGGCTTCTTTCTTCTTCTCCCATGGACTTTCTCCCAAAGCTCTCTATCAACTAGATGAGAAGCCTCTACACAGGTGATGACCTTGAAGGCCAATTGAATCCTGGGAAAGCATCTGAATCTCTAGAGTTATACTGTTGTAGGGATAGTTTGCAACATTCACATGACTATCTCTTCCCAATGATTCCCTCCAACCAAAAATAAAATCCTACTTTGTAATAGCCAATTGATTTTGGTGTGAATTCTCCTTTGGTCATTTTTTGATATTAAGAATTGTATTTCTTTCCTGTTTTTTAAATCAAATTAATTAATGGCTTCAGCATTTTATTAGTTGGCTTAAAAACCACCTCCTAGTTTTATACATTAATTAAATGTACTTTTTTGTTTATTTCTTTTAATTTTTAAAACTTCTATTTTTATCTAGACTGGGGAGTCTGGATATTTTGCTTTCCTCATTTTTGAATCACATGTCTATTTATTGATTGGTTCTTCCTCTCTCTAATTGATAAAAGTGTTCATTGAAATAAATTTTTCCCTAAGGCCTATTTTGGCTACATTTTATCAGTTTTGATATGTTTTCTTATTTTCTTCCTGTTTTTTAATGAGGTTATCTATTGTTTCTATGATTTGTCCTTTGACCCATCGATCTTTTAATATTACTTAGGCTTCATTTATGTTTGAATGCTTTCTTAATGATTATAATTTCACTGGGTCATGACCCAATCAAGGATATATTTTATATTTCTGGGGTTTTTTGTATTTGTGAGGTTTTTATGCTTTAGTACATGGTCGGCTTTTATTAAAGTGTTTTGCACAGCTGAGCAAGAAGCATATTCTTTTCTATTTCCATTGAATAGTTGCCAAACATTTATCATACCTACCTCCTGTACAATTCTATTTAGGTCTTTGACTTCTTTCTTACTTACAATGTTATTTGTTTTGGTCTAAAGGGAGCATTTTGAGGTCCCATCCAGCAGAGCTACTTCACCCAAAAAAAAAAAGCCTAAGCTGCCAGTCTGATCAAACCTGCCAATGGCCATCCAGTAGTAGAGTAGCCTTCCTTTTCCCTTCTGGAAGCTGCAGTGCATTGGAATTGCGGACAGCCTGTCATTGTTCATCAACCCACTACCCAAGGCAAAGCTGCCTTCCTGGCTCCATTCCACAATGGCCAAGCCTGGTAATGACCCAGCCCATCAGTGCGTTGGCCTATCCAGTCAAGATGGCATGCCCTTTGAAGAGAAGGCCCAGTCAAGAAGCAGAGCAACT